>OX031317.1:10031946-10681719 GCA_943737955.2 Myopa tessellatipennis
ATTTGCAGTTGGTAGACGAATAGCAAATCAGAAAAGATGAAGAATTATAAGCATAAGAATTAAGAAGCATATAGAATTAAAAAAAAATAAATAGAAAAAAGCTAAAGTAGAGAATCACCAGGGAATTTTATGTTAAAGCAATTAAAGCTTCTCTGACATTCCATTCACGTTTTCGCGGTTCCTAATTTGCTTGTATTAAATATATATATGAAAAATAGTTGACAAAATGAAGTTGTTCGCCTTATTGCATGTTCACCTCATCGCGAGCGCACTGTAATAATGCATATATAGATTAAAATGTCTCAAACACTTAATTTGTCCAATTCTTATTAATAGTAACAGCCTTTGAAGCCATATGCGAATCAATATCGATATAAATACATAGGAATAACAAAAATATAACGTTGAAAATTTACAAAAGTGGGACAAACAACAATAAAGTACAAAAACATTTCACTTACCTTTCTTCGGGCAGTCGTTTAAGTTCCAACATATCCATTTCTAAACGCAAATTTGATACCTCGCATAACAAGCGGTCTCGGTCAGTAGTTACCTCTTTAAGACGTTCGCGTAAGACATAGTTATCCCGCAATATATCTTCGATTTTGGGTTTGGCTGTGGAAACGGTTGTACCAACTGCTGCGGTAGAACCAAATATGCTGCCGCTGCTGAATAAATTGTTTGCATCAGCTATGCTTGTCATCATGGAACTGGCCAATATCAATGACTGAGTCGTCTGGTGCAACTGTTGGTGGTCAGCTTGTTCCACTACAGACTCTGATGTTATGGAGCCAACATCAATCAAAATTTCGTTATTTGTACTTGGTAGAAATGGGAGGAATCTACATTCTACATTTGAATTGGAGTCAGATTTTTCCAACTCGAACATCCTGGGAAGTTCTTTCAATATAAAAACTTTTTATTGCAAATTTAAAAGTGCAGCCATTTTATAAAATACTTTTTTATTTTTACACTTTTACTTCTATTCGCTGTTGACTTTGTATGTATTTATACTACGTGTGGGTAATTCCGACTGTTTCGATCGCGTCTCTTAAAACATTCAACTTTTAGTGTTCAGCTATAAAAAGCCATAGCAGTTTTAATAAGCAATACTTTAGATTTAATAATATTTATTATTCGAAAATCTACTTAGAAATGCAATCATATCTTTGTTTTCAGCTCTCTGTCAATGACGCCCAGGTAATCGACCTATTACAATTTTATTCAGTGTTGTCAGCTGATTCAATATTCTTTCCTAATTTTTCTAATGTGAGATTTACGGTTAGGTGCACTATAGCTAAAATTGATGGATAGTGATGGATTGATGTCTAGTTTTGTTGTTGTTTGTGGTGCTAATTACAACAACAACAAACTTTTTTGGCCACGCCCACTTTAGTGTTATAACTCCTTGAAATTTGAAATTTCAAGTCTTGTATCTCCTTAACCATAAAAGATATCCCGATGAAATGGATACCGTTGTATTTTTTTCTCTTAATTAAGTGTTTTTTTCTAAGTAAAATGCATGTTTAACCTCCATAAGCATTACAATATTAAGAAAGCAGGAACCTTTAGCTTTCTAAGTACATTTGTTTCACAGGATCATTGTAGGATTTTAGCAGAAAAAGCATTTTATATCTCAAAATAACCTAAGTACAAAACTGGAATAAATTGAGAGAAACGTCAAAACTGGAAAATGCGAGAAGTTTAACATTTTTTCTGCATATTTTTTAACAATTCGCATCTATAGCTGAGCACTCACACACACGTCTTACTCCGCTGTTACATTAGTCGAACTCTTCCTTTTCAACTTGATGAAGAAAAACCAGTAAGGGTGTTAACTTCGGCCTGACCGAAGTTCATACACCCGACACACGTTTACTTAAAAATTAGGCGTGTCAATGGTCTAATTTTTTTATTCAATCTGAAATAGCCTGTGATGACAGAGAATATTCCTGCCAAATTTGATTAAGATATCTAGATATCTTAGATACGAATAGCTATTCGTTCTCCTGTAATCGAATTTTATTTAATTAGTGGGCCGACCACGCCCATTTGTGATAGTCTTTTTTGTTCAGAGACAGTGTACTTCTGGACAAAACCGCAAATTCGTTCTACAAGCTGAGAAACATAAGCATGGATAAATTTATATTCACTATAAAAAGTAGGGGTGGATAAAATAGTCCGATTTTGTCCATTTTCAATACCGATGAGCTTCTAATGTTAAGCAATATTTGTGCCAAAGTTGATTAAGTTATCTATATTCGTTCTCTTGTAATCGTGGTTTCCACAGACAGATAGACAGACAGACAGACGGTCGGACATGGCTAAATCGACTCAGGAGGTGATGCTGATCAAGAATATGTATACTTTTTTATACCTGTCACGCCTTCTTTAATGCGTTACAAACGGAAGCAGTAAGTGAATATACCCTCATCACTTCATGTGTAGGGTATAAAAAATGAAGACAGAGTGTCATAGCAGCTTAAAGGACTCTAAATTCTATTTATTGGGATAATTGCGTAGGCTAATTATACATTTTACTTCGAAAAAAATGAATTCATGGAAAAAAATAGTACAAAAAGCTTTATTTCCATCTTCTATAAAATACTATTTATCATAAATGAAAGATACTTAAAAAGCCTATGTAACGGTACCGATATGATCAGATACAAGCTCTGAAATTTCAAATTTTAAGGGACTATAACTCCTCAAGATTCGTGTAAGAGGGGACAAAAGACTCGGGCGTGTAGGTCGAGTCAAGACAAGAAAAAAATCGTGTGAGAGAACGTCGATTTTCCCCTTGTAGGCGGAAGGGATCATTTTCTAAGAACCCAAATTCAAATCGTAAAAAAATATTAAAAAATAACGGTAATACCGAGATCATACTGATTGTGAAAACCAAAGATTTACCTATCATTTCGAGAGGACATTTCAGGCCTATATCTCCTAAAATATAGATACATGTTATTGGTATCATTGGAAAGGTATTCATAGTACCTTTCGCTTATATAAATCAATATTTTAGCGGAAACTAAATTTTAGTTTCTAAGTTTCATTCATTCAATCATTTAATTAAAATGCCTGATGAATGTTAATGAAGAGACTTCATTAGCTTTCTAGAGATTTATATATTATATTATCCTAATCAGTTCAAGAGTTTAGGAGAAAATGCATTTTAAAATTTCGCAACAAACTTTTTAAAGTTCGCGCGATTATTTATCGCGACTTATTATTTTCCTTATATTGAAGATTACGCCGATGGTTTCAGCAAGATTAATTATACAAGTTGAGCATTAAGTATAGTGCAGAACTTAGAAAGTTCAGAAAAAGAAATGAGGGCAAAACTTATTTGAGAATAGAAAACAATATTACTAATATTGTCAGTTTACTTTTGCATAAGAGTCTTTCGATAAATGTGTGAAACTTGAAACGTTGTATTCTTATCTGTGCTCTTTCCTGTGTACAGAATGGAAGTGGAAGTTGCCAAATCAAAATTCAGAATTTTGAGAATTTAGGTTCAGGTCTAATTCCACTAATTGAATCCACTGTACTATAAGCGGAAAGTTAAACGTGGACGAAGAAGTACAATGATTTGGGCAAGCTTTCCTGTTTTTGGCATTTGTCCTTTCTATCGAATAGAAGGCGTGGTGGATCGATTTTCACAGACATATCGAATAGGAGATGCCACTGAAATGGCAATTTCAACACGACAGCTACCCCAAACATAACGCAAATTATGTTAAGGACTCCTGTAATTCTAAGAGGTAAGGGTGCTTACTAGCCGGCTCAGTCAACCGATCTAAATCCGATCGGAAAATTATTTTCAATACTAAAACGTTTCGTAGGTACTAGGCGCTTAAAAAATATGAAGGATTTGGTGACTGTAGTAAAGGAAGAAGGGGGAAGCATCCCAAACAGCAGCATTACAAAGCTAATTGAGTTAATACCTCGAATTTGGTTAGCTGTATAAAAAATAATGGCTATTATACTAAATATTAGATAAAGTTGCTTAGGTTTTGCACATGATATTTTTAGTTATTTTTGGTTTTCCTTTCATATTTTTATATTCATATTACATATTCATATTGCATACGTAATTTTCTTTGTTATAACTTATATGTTAGTAGTGTTATGGGACTTTTTTCACTGTCACAGGAAATGTTGCTTATGTTATGCACAATACTGTACATACATATATGTGGCGCTTGTTCTTTCCGAACGAAATTGAACTCACGAGAAAAATAGTAACTGATTACGAAGAAAATAAAAATTTGTATTTCTTCCCACAGAAAAAATGGGGATTTTCTCAAAACCTTAAGCTTTTAACAGATAAGGAAGGATATAATTCTTTGGGCCAGTCTTGATTATTGTAGGATTTGCAGAGTGATATGTCTAACACTAAACATCTACATCTACAGAACTAGGGGGGATGTTAAATCTCCCTCCCCTCTTGGTCTAATATCACGACCTTGGTCGGGGTGATCACGGAGCATAGATAGGGGACACACTTCTCAACTGGGTCCCGCTTACACCCCGTTCCAAAAAATAGCCTAACCTTGAAAATTTGAAAATTTTCCAATTGTCAGGTAAAAAATGTGAGGAAAGGGCTTCTGTTTAATAATAAACATCCTTATTTATTAAATTTCGTTAAACAGTTGTTAAACAATTGTTTAATTACACACTGCGTAAGGAGTTACACAACGTTGCTTAAGTTTTTATTTATAATTGAATTTTATGTGTGTGTCAATTAAGCAAGGTTTGTGGATAAAAAGGTTCAGAAATCCACTAAAACTATTACAAAACGACGTGCTCTATTACTTTTTTGATACACAGGGTGTTTCGCATAAGAGGGGACAGAAGACTAGGACGTGTAGGTTGGGTCGATACAAGAAAAAAATCGTATGGGAGGGGAGGGAAATTTCCGCCTGTTTAAATGGGAGGGGCCTTTATAAAAATTCGACTTAACATCGAAAAAAAAATATTAAAAAATAATGGTTTGACCTAGATAACTTTTGCCTGACTTTTAAGTCGGGTTTTTATAAAATGGCCCCTCCCGTCTAAACGGGGGGAAATTGACCCCCCTTCCATTCGATTTTTTTCTTGTCTCGACCCAACCCACACGCCCTAGTCTTCTGTCACCTCTTATGCGAAACACCCTGTATAAAATGCATTTGGAAAGATATAAAGCGTTTTGAAGTTTTTTTTTGAAAATTTTTATTTGAACACAAAAATTATTTGAATTTTGATATGCCACTTTAAACAGGCTTTAAACGCAAATTTTTGTGTTTAAAATACACAGCCTTTAAACAATGTTGCGTAAAATAAAAATTTGTTTATAAAAAACGTGTTCTTGTTTAATGCTATGTTTACACCGACCCCAAATGCGCATTCGTAATCACGCATTTGAAAAGTGTTTACACCGCCTTGTTCGCATTTGGTTTGACACAAGGTTTATAGAAAGAAGGTTGCCCCACGCGCATGTCCGTTTTTTTTTTCGTTCGACAGGGACGTCAAATGACGTCAATAAGTATTTGTATTGAAATTTTGTTTCGAAGCGCCTGCACACTGGTTATATATAATAATTTTTAATGGTTTGAAGTGAATTATTGTGTGAATTTAACCTGTTCTAACTCTTCTTCATACCACTTTTCAAGTTTGGCATTTGTACCGTGTGTCGTATCCCTAGTGATTTCAGAAATACTTATTGACGTAGATGCGCAGAACGAGACCACTTTTCTTTGTTTACTGGCGCAACCTTTTATTCTATAAACCTTGGGTTTGATATTGATCAGACCAAATTTATGTTTTTTGTTTACCTGATTTTTTTTATAATTGTGTTTTGACAGCTGATTTCCCTAGACATTATTTCCCTTCCATTTCCACTGTTTTGTTTTGGGATTTTATTTTTTCCCTACCACAGAGTGATTCAAAATATTAGTTTGCTTCGCATTTCTTTCAAATGCGATCAAATTTATTAAATTTGATTTGTCAAATCGTATGAAAATTTTTAAAATTTCGGTTCGCATTTGGGAAATAGAGCTCAAATCGCATTTGGGGTCGGTGTAAACGTAGCATAAGAGGTGTTTAAGGTTACGCAGCCTTTAACCTTTATGTGACTGAAGAAAAAAACAACATATTATGGCTGACAAGGTACCTTGAATGCAAATATTTTGAAATATTCATAAATAGTAACAAATTATAAACTTTTATAATTTCTAAGTTAGATTTATCATTTGATAATTGAAATTCAGTAACTTATAAAATAACTTACCTCTTCAGCTGAAGTTAGAGCCTTTATAGAACTTTCGGACTCCATGCAGGCACATGGCTTCTGATGATGAACATTATATTCCAGAATTTGCACAAGATGAAGAATCAGACGCTGAACGTGACCTGGTGATCCACCAAGATGAACAAGATGGAACAAGGACGGAACTCAATGGCTTAATAGCTTTCTGCATTCGAGTCAGACAATTATATCACGTTTACACCGACGCTAAATGGCTCATTACGACCAAAACCCAGAAATGAGAAGCCAAATGATCCCATTTCCCATACAAATTGCCAAATCACTCATTATCGAAATCAACTCATTTTGGCGAAATGAGATCCAAACGAGTTGTAAAATAATATTTCGAATCGGCCTGTCGTAGGGAAAAATAAAATCCCAAAACAAAACAAGGGAAATGGAAGGGAAATAATGTCAATTAGCTGTCAAAAAACAATTGTAAAAAAAATCAAGCAAACAAAAAACATAAATTTGGTCTGATCAATGTCAAACGAAATGCAAACAAGGCGGTGTAAACACTTTTCAAATGAGTGATTACAAATGCGCATTTGGGGTCGGTGTAAACATAGCATTAGAAGAAATATTTTCCATTTTTGTTTTTTTTTTAGAGAAAGTTTTTATCCATTTTATCAATTAAAGAAACCTTCAAAAATTTTATAAATAAAGAGATATGCGATATTATCTAAGGGAAACGAACCGAAAAGGTCAGCAAATTACAGAAGATTATACCAAAAAGATCTTACAGCAGATTCCTGATACTACGAAGTGTCCAACTGTAGCTGTGTTAAAGCTTTTATTGCATTTACCGAATTAGAATTCGCACAAGAGAACAGCGTCTTCAGATAGATAAAGCTGTCCCGATTCGGGACATTTGGATGGTACTGAATGCGAATTTAAGAAAAGGATATAAACCAACGGAATGCATTACTGTAGACGAGCAGTTATTCCCATATAGGAGTCACACAAGATTTACTAAATACATTCCCTCAAACCTGGCGAAGTACGGGATTAGAATTTTTTGGGCTTGTGATTCCAGTAATGCATACCCTCTTCAAGGACAGATAATAACGGGCAAACCGATAGGTGGTGAGAGGCCAATCAATTTAGGGGAGCGTGTTGTACTAGATTTAGTCTCATTTTATAAGGATTCAGGACGAAATATTACCACCGACCATTTTTTCACATGTTTGGCACTAGCTAAAACTTGGTGAAAATAATTCTAATAGAAGAATTTCGCAAATAATTGGGTGCAACGAATGCACGGTGCAACGTTTTCTAAAAAAACTGTAAAGATCGAAAGAAAATCTGGAAATGGAAAACCAAAAGCCACGTTGAAAAACCACTTTTTCAAGACGATAAGTGCACCTTGCCACCGAGCTCGTTCTGCCAGTAAATTTTTAATATTCTTAATAAAAATGGATTCTAATGGATATAATTTATTCACAGGTGACATAATTTCAAGAAAATTCTGGTATATCAGCAATGTCCAGGCCAGGAAACAGACCTGATTTAAATATTATTGAAAAATTGTAGGGAATAATGGGGCCTAAAATCCAAGAGAAATCCCCGAAATCTGTTCAGGAGCTAAAAAAGATTATAAATGAAGTGTGGTACGACGAAGGAATCGAAAACCAAATTAGAAACCTCTACGATTCAATTCCCAGGAGGATGGAAGCTGTATTGAAACCAAAGGAAGTTCAACGAAATACTAAAATAAAACAAAATTTCAAACATCCAATTTGTGTATTACAAGAATATTTAAAAATAATAAATTAGTAAAACCATAGAAATCCAACTCTTTTCATCTTTTACCCTTTTTATAATAGGCTGTAAAAAATAACATATTGGCCTTTTCACTTTTTTAGCGGAAAAGATGTTGCACAGGTAGAGATCACATAATATATTAAAAGTACAACAGAATAGGTAACTTTCATTGTTTTATTGAATTTTCCATGAACAATGAAAAATTATTACTGCGGCTCTTTTTGGAACGTGGTGTAGTGTGAAGATTGCAGTAGCTGTCAGGACGAAAGCGAAGAGCCATGCAATATATTTTTATATATACAGATAGATATATATACAGATATACATGGTAGTTGTATAATCACGCCTACATTCAACGTGATACTTCATACTGACAAGTTATATTACTTGCCAAGTTTCATGATTGTAACTTCAATAGTTTTGAAGATATGATACTTTAGGTAAATTTGTCATATGGAAAGTGGGCATGGGAATTTACCTAATGAAGTGGGCATTTACTTACACTTCTAAAGTTTAAGATTGTCGCAAAATCATTTATAAAAATTAAGAATATTGTTGCACCCTGATGTCTTCCTTGAGGACAGCCGGAACAGACATTAAATTTGCATTTCTGATTTTGCGTTTCTAAAGTATACCAGCTGTATACGGTATTCAAGATAAGAGGGAAACCACTTGAGTAGCAGAGAAAATCCAAATGGCGTAAGCTTATGGGTAAGGAGATTATGGTTAACTTTATAAAGGCCTTTACTGAAATCTGTATAAATAACATCATTCCAAAACCAAATTTTTAATAGTTCCAGAAGTTCCAAGAGATTATTGATCGTAGCTCTTTCAGGAAGAAATCCATTTTTTGTCGAAGAGAGGTAAGCACAAAATATCTGCAAGCAGGGTATGAACCGAATTTTCTTTTGCAGTTAACGTAGAATTCAATATAGGATGCTGAGCATCTTCGGGTAATGCAAGGGGAGTGCATCGCGATTCCACAAAGAAATCCTTATCATCAGCAAAAACAATATTACCACAAAGACTTATTGAAACGGTTAACAGCATTATTTATGTCTTTATGTGGAGAGCCATGAAGATTCAGAGTCGAAATCGAGTCAATATCACGAATAAGCTGTTTAGTAGCGGGTAGTTTGTAAGCTTGAAACGAAGTTCCATTTTACGTATTTAGCGTGTCCTTTAAAATTGCATAATAATGGTTCCTTGAACCCTTGTACTGTTTCAATGTTCAATGTAGGATGCTGAGCATCTTCGGATAATGCAAGGGGAGTGCATCGGGATTCCACAAACAAATCCTTATCATCAGCGAAAATAAGATCAGAACGTCGATTATTTAGATTTGAAATAAACCTCTCTATTCTCATATAGAATCGAGACAGAAAATCGTTGCTTAGTTTTATGAAGCTGTAGCTCCTGAAGAAATCGGCCGTGAAGATATATTCATATAAATCCTGTTGCTTTTAGGACTATGGACGAATTCGTGCATAATAGCATTATCTGGCCAAAATCTCGACTTTAGGACTCGTTCTCGTTAAGGGATGCGGTAGATTTATATTGAACGAGTAGTATGATCTGGTGGAATGAAAATTATACTTAGTAATAGAAATACTAGAGTCATTTATTCCCAACTGGGAGCATATGTGCTGGCGAATATCATCGGTCGTTGTATCCGGAGCAAACCGAGCAATAGTTTCAGAAGGTGGATCGGATGGTGTTGCAGCCGGAGTTTTAGGAATCCCACCTGTACCTTTCGCAGAAACCGCACCAAATGTGTTGTGTCAGATGCTGCAAACTACAATGAATTAGGAAGCGAATCAGCGTTATTCGCATTTGCTCTTACATTTTCTTGAACTCCTAGAAGTGAATTTGTAGCGATTTCTTTTTCGAGTCCATCAGGGCTCCATAAGTTTATAAGTGAGGGCGACTCGCCCATTGGCTGAGAAGTAGAAATGTAGACGCTATCAAGCGATTCACCATTTATTTTGCATCCACGGAACTTATACGACATTTTGATACTAGATTTAAAAGATTGAAAAAAGTGAGTGGGTTTCTAAAAAGCACTTGTAAATGCACTATAGCAAATCCAGCAAAACTTTTACGTTTAAGATGCACTGAGAAATCTAAATGTCAAAGTGCAATCGAGAATAGACAACGTCAGAACCGTGAAAACTCGACAATTAGAAAACTAAATATTAGCTCTACTTTTAAGTTATCCTGCCGAAATCGAACAAATCAAAAAGTGTTAAAGAACCGCAAACACCTATTAGGGTTTATCGAACAATTTGAAAAAATGAAAACACTTTAAATTAAAAACCTGAAGGAATAATGATAATTAGGTCGGTCGTGGTCGAAATTTCGACCAATCACAATTCCCATTTTTACATAATTCTTTTTATTATAAAATTTTTTTATATAAAATTCAAATTGACTGCTCGTCTGTAAATAGCAACAACACTTCCTCCTCCCACTCAATCAACCAAATTGTCCTGTTATGCACACAAGATTCTTTTCTAGCTTAGTTAGATTCTTATGTTGGTATGTACTGTATGATGTTTATGTACTGAGACGTAATACCTGATATCTTAATGCAGATAAAATTTCGCCTCCATTCTTTTTTGTGCAATAGAGAAGAAAAATACCTATTAATGATTGAACTATTTTATAGCACTGCTCATCGGCCAAATACACTTTGATTATATTTTGCAGTCAATGTCTAATTTCATTTATTACGCTTATGATCAAAAGCAACATCAAAATGTTTACAAACTTTAATATTACTGGAAAGTTCGAAGGATCTACCCTACTTAGTATAAAAGCCTACTTAACGTTTGCCGCATGACCGTAATAATCTATCCTAAGACACTTGATCGACGGTAGATTGGATGAGGATTTTGATTTTTCGCGTTACTATAATAAATATTTGTACGAAATTCGAGCGAAATACGAGCAGCTTCAATGGTTTTATTGGCTTATTATTGTATATTGGTTTTATGGTTTATTATTGTATAAGGCGCACATAAAGAACGCACATACATATATCTGTCAACGTTTAGAAGTAGTTTTAAAAGTACATACTATCAATGAAAAGTACCCTATCATTCAGGACTCAGTTTGAGACTATCTCATGTAACTCATGTTTGCTGTAACCAGAACGTCATCTAGAGCATTTGGCCAGGCCGAAGGAAACATTTGCTCTAAATTGTTTATGCAACATTCCATAATGACAAAGGTTATTTTAATTTTTGCTCCATTAAATATAGAGAGGCTGCGTTTATCAATTTCAGATCAAGTTGAATAATTGCTTATGATAATTATTTTAAAAGACCACTATCGATTGTTCAATCGATTTATCGACGAATCCGTATATGAATACTATACCACATAGCCTACGATATTCCTTAAAAGGAAGATGCAAACACTAACGCGAGTCTGCAATTATAAACCTCTTGGGAACGATTCATTCAAAAGCAAGGGTCTAAAATCGCCACCGGTCATGGTGATCGCGTCCAACGGGTTCAAGAGTATATCCAATAAAACAATGAAAACTAATGTGATACTGTTTTGCGAGGTTGCGACGGAAATAGTAGTTTCCGATAACCGACCACCATAGCAGAAAAACGAACCGCCGGAATGGTCGAATGCAGCAGCAGTAGTAGGTGAGGAGTGCTGAAAGCACATCGTCGAAATGGGGTGGAACCAACGGCCAGTCTGCGCCTCTGTTCGGGGCGTTGCAAAGTCAGTTTGAATGCATTCGGTGGTCAACCACAGAAGTCATAATTCAAGCAATTCGTCCGTCTGCCAAAGCCTCCGTACAGCAAGTAACAAGAGGCACAATAAAAATAAGCGCTTGCCAGAATTCTGTACGACTGAAAATCTGCATTCCAATGTTTCAAAAGACAAATTGATAGATGCTTGTGTATGTTTGATACACATGTCTGTATATGCAATGAGAGCACATATCAAACTGGGAAACTATTTGTTTTGTGCCTTTTCTACACAAGTAAAATGGAAAATATAGGAAAATATTTAGTTATCAGTTCAGTATACCACTACACATGGATATCAAACCAAATTTGGGGCCAAACTTGTTAACAAAGAAGTCACTTGAGCCAATATTCTGTCCATTCTGTCTTGTCTTACAAAGCATTTAGCCTTGTTTTTAGGGATGGAACTGCACCTCAGTTGTATTGTGCCTGAAGGTCGGCAGTTTTTATTACAAATCAGTGATTATATCCTTTTAAGTACTGCCATTTAGTATGCGTTTCACTGACTCGTCGCCGATGCGGAGTTGGTTACCAACTACGAGAAGGTATTAAAGCATTTAGCGCGTTTTGGGTAACTAACTCCACGCACATTATGTTTGGGGAATACGCGTGATCAACAGAATTAGATCGTTATTGTAACTGTATTCAATTTTTTCTCTCTCCATAGTAGAACATGTAGTATATGGTATGTATTTCCGTCCCTTCTTATTTCGATCCATTCCGTTCCGTTCCGTCGTACTGAAACGCTCCTTCGTCAAAAACAAAAATTGCCTGCAGCAAACTTAGACGCTAAAAACGTGTTGAATGTGCGCAGATGAGGAGAAATATTATCGTTAGTTGGGCCATAAATTCGAATTCATTCGCAGCTCTATAATTATCTGCATTTGTGAAAAAGTACGAATAAAATAATTATTCTTATCTTAATCGTGATTATTGCTATTAATTTTGCAACATGTGTTGCAAGGTGGATGTCCGACGTCCAAGACTTGATGGTTCAGTTGAAGTATTATATTCGATTACTAACCAAGGATTAAACCTAAGCGCTAAAGGTAAAATAAATGGAAGCTTTGGCAAGTAAGTACACTACAATCTCAATTATACATATGAACTGGTGATCGCAGAGTCAATTCATATAATCGAATAGTTCATATACAATATTATGGGTATTGCAGGAAAGGATGTTCACGATTCATTGCTCGCAAAGCATCCGTGTGTTCATTATTGGAACAAATCGTAAAAGCGAGCGTTCATATTATCGAGATTTTGATGTGTAGGTTTCGATCTTCTACAAATCAGCATGTACCTTATACGTAATTATCTATATATGCTATGCTATGCTATCCACTTCTAAACTGCCTACGAAAATCGACTGTTGCAAGTGTAAGAAAATTATTATCCAATCATTAAGTGAATATGTTTCGTTAAGTAGGCGGCCGTTATTAATTTATACTCTTAATAAATGATTCCCTTAATTCGTTCCAAATTATGAACGGATGATTGATTTGAGTTTTTCTTTATTCACACGCGTTGGCAAATTTGCTCAAAACCGTTGAGTGGCGCCAAAGGTGAAGCTTTGAAGCGGGCCGCCACAGACTGCCACTTGACTGGTTCATGTAACTGGTATCAAGGCTTCGACTAAAATTAGTAAATCGATGCCTAGCAGTACATACACATCGATTCTATTCGAATAGTATTCTAAATAAAATTAGAGTGTGATAAATCGCTGTTTTAATTAATTTTCAAGATGACTGGACAACTTTAAGTTACTGTTGTGTAAAGATTTCGGGTTTTACATTGAGGAATGCGATCACAGCAGGATTCTTACAGTGTTCACAGATTAGATTCGTTTTCCCTTCCGTAAGACGTACCAAATTATTTTCGATTTATATGTTCATAGTGGTTGTATTTTGTATGGAAACATCTAAATATGAGTACATAGTATGCATGTATACAGCTGCAAATGAATGGTAGTCGATGCATGTACAGTACACTCGCGATACGAGGAACGTATCATCAGCTGAACATCCAACAGGGTTTGTTGGATTTCTTTTCATTAAAGTAGCGAAATGAATGGGTATGATTTTCATATGGAAAAGCTTTCTTGCTGAGGTAAGATAAGGAAGTTTCCATAATAATTTTCCACAAGCTCAAGCGTTAACTACTTTAACTATGAACACGCTCGGCTTTTATTAGTTCACCGTATCGCGAGTGCACTGTGTAATTCAACTCTTTTTATTGTCAAACAGCCGAACTTTAACACTCTCAAATGGAAATGGGAGATACGAATAGCGTTTAATCAAGAACAAGATCGGAAAGATTAACTCAAAATAAGATTAGCACAGGACTGTGGAAATCGTATCGAAAATTAAACTTCAGGCAGATCACAAACTTCACCGAACCCTCGAAACTATACACACTACTTTTGAACGCACGATTCGGAGATTGCAAAGCAAGAATTCTAAATTATTTCGCGACATGAATTTCACCGTCCCCAATTTTTTTTAAAGCTCGAATCGAAAAAGAAATTTCGATCAAATTTAATAAATGATCTAAAATATGTCGTTGAACAAGTCATAGAGGAAACCATAAATAACTCGATAACGAAACTTCCGAATGTTAATGATGTATGAGTTTATTCATGAGGAATGTTGACTTTGCTTCAGTGTTAGTTTTAAATTATCTATTTTCATTTATTAGCCACAACATTTTTGTCAACACAATTGTAATACGAAAACCCTTGTTTAAGAAAATATTGCACATTCTAGAAAGCCGAAATGAGAATGCACATTTTCTAACTAAAATAAATACTGCAAGACTGAACGCCGAACACGCTATCGTCGACCTGTTGATTATTTGCTCAAAGGAAATCCTAAATCGATGCCACAAAGTCTGCAACGTCTGAACGAAATCACCCCAATTAAATAAATATTTATTCCTCGATCGGCGGAGAGGAAGCGTTAACGAAATTGGGTACAGCTCTTCGGATTTATCTGCCATATTAAAGCGTTAAGTGAATTACTTCTTCACGAGTAGCAGCATCGGGCGGTGTGTAGTGCGTCATCGGCAACTGCTAGTGGCTGGCCCAGAGCAAGATGTCACAAGAAACTTTGTAGCTGGAGCATCAAAGCATCGCATGTGACGTCGAGGCTGGGGAGTGCCCAAATGAGAATCTGCTAACAGCATCTGTATTTGCAGGAGCAGGGGGTACGTCGAAAGGACAAACAAATCAATTGAATCGCTCTCATCATGCAACAACGTGCATGGCCTGCTAACTGCTGAAATCCGGTTCGCTCCCTAGAAACAAGGTCCGGATTTAGGAATCGTGCCAAATGGAACATTACAGCTCAAAAGAATCGCAGATTGCCGCGCTGCGATTGTCATAGCACACACAGGACCAAGTGAAAATTAAGAGATACTCGTATTTATAAGAAACACGAAAACCACTTAAGTCAAACGCCTCTGGCAATTAACAGAAAATAATTCCTTCTATAAAGGATCCTCATTTTTATGAAACACTAAACGTATTTCTCTTAAAAAATAGTAACAAAAGGAAAACCGAAGCCGAAGCCGTAACAGCAACAGAAACAGAAACAGAAAAGGAACACATTTAAAATGTGAACAAATGTTGATGCACGCTGAAGAAGGCAATCGAATCACAGAAGTCACAGCAACAGCATTCCGCATCCGTGGCGTGGTTCGGGCATCAGCAGATCGGATGCATGACACGGCAGTTTGGAGGCAATCGGAATGTAGTGAAATCCAAATTGATCGCTGTTCATTATAACCTCATGTGTGAATGCGGCCAGGCTACCTGTTGATCAGTCGTTATGTGAAAAGAAATCTTTTCCGCAGATCTGTGCGTTATTTAGGCCTTACACGCACTCCTAATCAGAGATCTGAAGAACTCCCCTCGGTACCGTTTTCCTAGTTAAACTTAACTTATGTAATAAGTTCTAGAAAGTGTTTTTGGGGTGCAACATAAGTTCTTATATGCCTAACAATTATTTTGCAAACGAATTCCTAGAATCGTTAACAAATCTGATGAAGTGCTTGCTTAATTTTGCATCTTGCCCCATCTTTGCCACGTCACATGATTCAAAGCGGTACAGACATGCCATGATAATTTCTTATCATCATGTACATGATGTACATCATACCAATGCTCATAGTTGTATGTATTTCGCACTTTCCATCTGATATATTTTGTACCCATTAGAAATTTGCCAAAGAATAGAATGATGTAATATACACATATATTATACTCGTGTAATATGTAATGATTAATTCTCCGAAGTATGCGAGATTGAATAATGTATATAACTAATGATACTAAAACAAAATGCTCGGCAATATTTCATAAATAATAAAAACTAAAGTGCGTTGTATAAATATATTGCAATCAGCTACTAAAGCTAACAGTTGTGTTAAATTCATGTTGTTTCATTGAATCATCGATTCATTTTAGTTAGAACAAGCATCTTTTGCAAATAAGTTTTACTAAGAAGAATCGTTGAATGCTTTCTAGGTTATAGTACAGTATTTAATATAATGTAGCAGGCACATACACTTTATAACTACATATCCTTTACATACTTTTTACAGCGTTAAATGATTGCTAAAAGTCTGGTTTAAGATAAATACTGAAGATGTACAATACAGAAAGGAAGGATCGCATTTTCTACAGACGCAAAAGTGATGCTTATACTCGGAGTTGTCTTTCGAACATGCTATCAGCAAGTGACTTATTATTTTTGTTTTTTGTTCTCGTCACATCATACTGGATGATGTGATTCTATATTCTGGACGACACTGATTTCTTCATCCGAGGACTCTTGGTGTGGTGATAGCCCGTCGAAGGCTTTGTACAGTTTTCTGATGTGTGAAGCGCAGCAGCAGCCACAAATCGACGTCCGAAGGGCAGCGCTGAGGCCGCGGCTGGTGTAGTGGAATCGGACATGGAGCGGAAGGCGCTCTGCTTACCGCCCATTAATGATGGGACTAATACTGTGGGTGAGACCAGTGGCACTATTGCGACTCCGGCTTCTGCTGGTGCACTTATGAACGGTTTCTCTGTTCGTAGCTGGGACTGACTGCTGGATGTGAGTTTTTGCCAGGCAGGGGGTAGCACGAGGCAGTTGGGATTCAAAAGTCCTTCGGTAGGGATGCGTATATCTCTCGAAGCTGAGCTTGGTTTGCTGCTGACATTGGAATGATCGCAGGTGGGGGGGAAGTGGGTGTTGGTGCGCTGCATTGCAATCGTCATCGACTGTTTGGGCGACACTTCGTAGGTTGCTGCAGATGGTTGGTGATTTGATGCACTGATGGGCGATGCGGAAGTCCGTGGCTTGGATACATGCACGCGTTGATGACGCCGCCATTTCGCTCGTCTGTTGGAAAACCAAACCTAATTTGTCAATGTGAAGAGATAACTTTTGTTAGATATTAAAACGTCTGTTCACGATTTAATTCTATAGAGAAAAGCAAGACTTGAAATTGGCACGGAGTGACTTTGCGTGGTGGAAGATTTTGGAGATCGTTAAAAGAATCGTAAAAGATCGAAAAAAGAAGATTAAAAGAATCACTTGGCTAGAAGCTCCAATGATTTTATTCATGGAAATTCATTCATAGTGAGCGCATTAAAATGCCACCACGTCAAAGCATTGTGACACTGATTCATCTGCATTACTTTCTAATAGATTTACATATGAATATGTATGCATGCGAGTACACAACATGTATATGTAATGTAAGGTACATATTATATTATGGAATGTGATATATTCTTTTGGACAGCACTATCTAAAAAAAGAAGAATGCATTTGGTAAAAAAAATACAAGACGACTTTTTAACAATTTCGTTCAGTATTTATTTATTTACATATTTATCGTTGCACATATTATAATTTTAATTACAAAATTATAACGAATTCATGTACAACTTATATACATAAATGAATCTACTAAATTTTATTTCAGTTTTTTGCAACGAGTAAATATGGACCGATGTCCAACCGCATGTGGATGAAATTAGATGATGGATCCTCGAGAAATATCGAAAGCTGTTAGTAACCAATTCAAAAAGGAAATTGATTAAGAGTTTCGATCTGAACAATTCCTGTTCAACGTCTGCTTGAAATTCAGTTGAAGGTTCCGGTTAATATATGGTTCTGCCTCATACTCAAGGAATCAAACTTCCAATAATTCCTCTTAATTCGTCGGGTACACGAACAGCTGTAAATGGATATAATTACATTACACTGCAATGTAAATTTTAAGAAATTACACTATGGGTCTGTCGCGATATGATACCAACCTGCGAATAGTAGGTTTCGTATAACCCATGATGATTTAGTAGATGCATTTTTGTTGTGTAAATTAACTCTTGAAATTTTATAGAACAACTTCTTACGAATGTCGCATGTACAAAAGAACGCGCAGTACTGACTACACATCGAAATAAAGAAATGTGCAAATATAAATGAATTATGTTTTGCAAACAATATAAAACCAGCAAACAAAAGAGAAATATGTACATACATAGGTAAATGCATATAATAAACAAATTGGTTGTAGAACTATTCGATGTGTAATAACAATCCAAGTAAAGAACAAAAAATGTATTATCAATGAAAAATTATGCAATAATTAATTGAATCAATTGATGGCCTCGTTAATTTAGAATCGAAAAAGTCCCACAATATCGAGTATATTCAAACACACAAAACACATGCACATACTTTACGAAGATGCCCAGCCAAGGAAGTGTCAATCACAAATCGAATTGGGGCAGTTTTAACGCAAGTTGTCAAGGTCAAGTACTCGTCTATTTGTTATTATTGGACAATATTTACCTGAACTCTAACTTCACTGAGCGTTGTCCTAGTCGCCAGTTTTTCTCTGGTTCGCACACACGGCTAATGTGACTTGTCGAACTCCTTCTCCAGCTCTTCCAGTTGTTCGGCGTTGAATGTCGTGCGATTGCGCCTAAATTTCGGCTGATCGCTGTCCACAGAATCGGAATTCTCGCCTTCGATATCTACGTAGACGAATACAATTATTGAGGCGTAAGAGTATGAAAGTGTTGATCGTTTGAGGTATTGTGTACCTATCATTCGAGTGTCGTCTGGCGAGCACAAACAGTCACGATTGCCGGATGCAGACTGCGCAGGTGACGAAACGTGAAAGTCTGTAGTCGCTGCGACGGACTGCATGCTCGGTGCTAGCGCGTTACACGGATTTGCATCGGGTTGCCAGATATGGTGCGTGGCTACATTCGATGGCCATGTAGGAAAAGTGGTGTATGGATGCCGTATGGTCGGGTACATGGTGTAGCTAGCAAAATGCGCAAACTCCGCCGCCGCTCTCACCGCAGCACGATTTCGTAAAATGCGATTAATTGATGACACCGATGGGGTAGCGGAATTGCTGCACACTCCTGAGGCGACAGAATGAGGGAAAATGTTAAAGCGCGGAATGATAATAAAAGAAAGTGTAGTAGACCAAAGATGGAATTAATAAGAGGTTCGTTCGACAACGAATTGGAGCTTTTGTATCGGAATTTTTCGATACGTTTTAGATATTATAGAATTATGTATTTTATATTATATATAGAATTATGTATATATATTAATAGAAATGTTTGCGGGGGAACTTCGGCAGAGCAACACAATCCATGTCCAGCAATACGGGAGTAAAACTGCACTTCATAAAAATTGCGATAGATGTCAATTCTTGGCATTCCGAAAGTTTACCAATACTGCGTGTAGGATTTTCTTAGTGGCAAGTTTGGACCTACAACACCGAACGGATAGGAATGGTTAAACTTTACTTGTTAGGCATGCAAATGGATAAATGGTGCTACGAGTCAAGTGATCAAGGCTTTCATATTATATCTATAATCAAATCTATCCAAGCTAAGGAAACGCTCGTTGCTCAGCTTCAAAATTGATTGTTCTTTCTAAAAGTTAGTAGAGTTTTTCTTAAAATTATAAAAAAGAATCAGCTTCAAAAACATTCTTAATTTCTGCTAGCTAGCCGCAACACAACTGGCTTCTACTACACCACTTCAAAGGGCAAGAATGTTGGGAAGAGCGTTTCTCTTCTGGGGAAAAAGACTATCCTTCCGGTGAGTAGAGCTCCGATCGGCAATGAGCGGAAGGAGGTTGCAGGTGGAAGCTCGACCGCAGCAGCTGTCAATACTGAGGGATACACAACTGAGGAGGTGCTTTTTTAGATATAGAATACAATACTTCGTATGGAGCGGTTAACGACTCCCTAATCCAGAAAGGGATCAACAACACCCTCACTAGATGGATGTTAAAAATGCTAAGTACCAAAGTAGTAACTACAATAGTAAAATAGGTGATAAAAGAGGACTTGTTAATACCACGAGAGGATGCCCACGGGGCGTATCTCCATTATTGTGGAGCATTGTAGTTGACGAACTCTTGTGGGACTTAACGGACGCAGGACTGTACTGTCAAGGGTATGCCAACGACATAGTCATACTATGCCGTGGGAAATTTGAAGAAACTTTTCCTAGTAGAATTCAACATGGACTGAAAATGATGGAGCAATGGTGCAAAAAGTGGAACTTATCTCAAGCCAAGCAAAGCCACAACCATTCACGAGAAAATACAAACATAGATAATGGATGAGGTGGATATCGTATATGTATGTATATGAAAGAATTAAAACACTAATATGTTTATTTATTGACCAAGACCTAAGGTGGAAATCGTACGTTGACGCAATAATCAACCAGGCTATCAGATCTCTGATGACCTGCAGATCCCATTCCCATGCAGGTGTGTAGGTGTATCCTAAAATTGCAACGACCTGTTAAGAAGCCACTTATTATTCTTGACTTGTTTCTTGCTTCTTGTAATTCATGCATTCTTTATTTATTTCCATGTATTTGCAATTTTAGGAAATACATACATACTATAGCAATACGCAATGATCTCTTATGCAGGTTTTGTATTCACATATTCACCACGTCGGCAACACTCTGCATGAAACCTTTGGTACTGTCTACACGTGTGATTGGGATCTAAGGTCCTTAGATCTGAGTAAAATTATCAGATTCTTCGAAAGGAGCTCGGGAAGGAGGCACAATAAACCATTAGGTCGCAGTGCATTACTCCTACTCCAAATACAACACCAACAACGACCTCAAAAATATATTAGCAAAATCAAATTTGAAGAAAGCCACAATGAAAGAAGTGGTCCAACTCTCACTGAAGGAGTGCTCATCCAAGAAGGTTGCTAATTGTGGGAACGACAATGCTGTCGTTTACAAATAAAATAATTTGGAATCGATGGATGTATCAGTTAGTGGTCCCGCACAGAAGACGGATTCCTACTAATGTGACAATCGTGACACAAGTAAGATTGAAGTGGACCGCATAATGAGAACCAGTATTTCGGATCAATCTGTGCTGAGCGCTATCATTATGTTGGATCAACAGGACTGCCGGCTGGTTTCCACAGTGCTCTTTGCTGCACGGCAATCGTCGGGTGTCGTATATGAAAGAAGCGAAGCGATGCTCGAAGTATGAATGAAGGTTTGGGTTGTTGCTTGCCACGCAATCTTGCTTGACATGGTTTCCAGTCCGTTGTTAGTCGCATTCGCTTTCCGATATTCTGCCATAAATTGTGTTTACATATCAATCTCTCTAGACGCCAAATACACAGAATTAAGCCGAATGCCCGTTGCGGCTAATTCGAGGTTGTCTGTAGTGCTCTGTGGTATCCGGATGTTAATAAATTAACTAAACGATTTACCAGCATTAATGAAGCAGCACCAAAAACAACTAAGGTACCTATATTCGCGATCTACATGGTCTTCCCAGCAGCATAATCTTCACAGCCACATTAAGCATCTGGTAGTCGATAAATCCGTCAAAGAATCGCATTCAGGAGTACGGAGTACTTGTAGCATCTCTGTGGAGTGCATGAATGAGTGGAACATCCAAGTATGGCTTCTTTGCCTCTGTCAGAAGATGATCGCATCAAAAGAAAAGTCCACCGAGCGATAACAATCGACGCATGCGAGGAACTCCACAATGTTTTTGTTTCGGGAGTGAATTTCAACTTACCTTCAGATGTGAGTCTTTCGCGAATTTCCCACGCAAAGATAGTCGGATTTTCACTTTTGTACTGTTCTATTTTGGACACAACCGCTGGGGTGGCAACCTTCGGTTTTGATCCACCGATTAATCCGGGTGATCGGAGTGTGCCTAAAAGAGACAAGAGTTCTTGTGAGGTCACCTCCTCTTATACCTTACATTTTTAAGAAGAATTTAAAAAGAAATCTATTTATAAGGACGATTAACTAATTTTAACTAAGTATTTACTCATGCATTAATGAATGATACAACACTAGTGATTTATTTGTAAAGATTATTGTATTAACTTTAAGTTGTATTCGTAACATCAAACGAACGAAAACGTGTTCCGAATCGACTCGTTCGGTCAGACTCACATATTCTAGCTTATTTAATATTAACTGAACTATGAACATCATCGTATGCTTCAGATAAATTTCGAAATGAACAGGTTCACACTTGCGAACGTTTGCCCATATTTGCTCCATCTATACAGCAGCTAAAATGCGCCTTCAAAGCTAATTTAAATACAAAACATTCTTTCGCGGTGATAAAACCTATCACCGACTGAATTCTAATTAACTGACGATGCTGCAACGTGGGTGACTGGAAGCGGACTGAGACAAAGCACCACACCGGAAGCTCAGCGTTGACTTCTCAAGCTATTATCGATGTGCTTTCGTTGGGAATAAATTCGATGCCTCATGAGGTTGAAGGCACACTCGCTAATTGTGGGAACTTTTTTCATAGCAATCCTAACTGAACGCAGACTACTGCACTTGAACTTGATTAATGTTATCCATCCTTCATATCAGACGAAATCAGATTTACGCTTCAGATTTACGTGATTGAACATTGTTACAGACATAAAATCGCATTACCGTGAGTCTCTTCGGAGATATTTGCATAAACTAATCGTCAATTAACAACGCAAGTGTAAGTGTTAGCTCTCTGGCTCGGCTCTTACCTAATAATTTGGAGACGGTACCTTGTTGCGCTAACATTTGTTGGGCCAAATCGTAGCCGCGCAAACCAAATCGCGATAGCTCCAGCAGCCGATCTTGTGAAACTATGGCACTCAGTGTGGAGGCTGACTGAGACGCTCCGGAAATATAGCATTTGAAGCAATACTTGCTGCCATCAAAGGCGGAGAGAGGCCAGCTAAAAGAAGAAAGTGTTTAATAATATGATAAACTTGAGTTTTAGGTATAAAGAAATCTCCTGAACTAGCCAGCAAATGATTATAGATAAATGATAAAGAATAGTCACTCCGTTGCCATAGCACAAACTTCTTCAAAACCACCGACCACATTCGCATATTTACGTGAAAGCAGAGAAGGCTCGTCAACTCGATTCGCGGTACGCATATCCTTACAATTAATGTGTTGCAGTCAGTAGCCCGAAATCGGTTTGCCATCTGAGCAATCCTCTTTGCAGCTTTTGGAATGTAAATAAGGCTCGAGCTCTCCCTTTCGCACGAATCAAAGGAAGGGAAGGCGACAGATGAACAAATTGATACCAGCACGAAATAATCCTTCGAACTGCCCAAAGCAAAGAGCCCGAAAAGGCCGCAGCTATTTAGGCAGCTGGGCAAATATTATCATCATCGTCATTGTCCAGCATCTGATAGCTCGCCGTTTATGGTCATAATGGAGTATTTGTCGACACCTTAGGACTGGCCTCACGGGTGGCGGTGTTCGCAACGGCTGCTGCTGCCGTCAACTCCAACGACTTTCGCTGTTGATATGTTGTCGTGTCTCCACACTACTAATTTCAGAACTTCCGAGGAATTCGTGAAATTTCATCAATCTTGGGCCGAGTTAAAAGCAGTGGCTGTCGCAAAAACGCACAAGTATTCCTCTTGGAGTGTCTCGGAGTAATTTAGCAATTCCTACGTTGTGGAAGCTTTTATGTAGGAATTGACACTTTATCTGATTGCAGAACTCCTCCATTGAAGTCGATTTAGTTTCTGTTGGTGTGAAAGGAAGGAGCGCAAAGATGCGTGCACTACTGTGATAGCACTGGTTATAAGGTATATCTTCTGCTATCGAGCTGCTTAAAAACACCGATTGTAGGGTGCCGCCAATTCGCTTATTACTATGATTAGCGAATAGCATCTGTGGGATAGATACGAAGTAAATGTACTTCAGAAGTGGGAGTTGGCACCAAAATTCTTGAATACGCCAAACTCTTTTAATCCCACTTAACCCCATTCATACAGAAACATACTTAAATTTAGAAGTAACACACCAAAGCGAGTTTAGGTTTTCACTTTCAACCGCAGGACAGAGTTCTTGACATACAGTTTATATTGTAAAAGTGCCAGGTAGTGCCAGATTTTAATTCACTTCAACCCGCTTTGGAAAAAAGTGAGTGTTCTTTATAAAAAAGGATGATGACATGGACGGACTGCCGAACCGAACATGAACTCCGAATGTGTGGCAATTACGAGGATCCTACGGATGCTGCACTGCGAAGAAGCAGACCCGTCTTACCAATGCAATTTGTAGTTGATTCCTGTATGGTCAATTGTTGTTGAAGCATGCACTGATTTATGCGACCGTCAGCATACCTGGAAGTCGGTTGGTCTGTCCGCATATTTGTCGATTTGTGCGTCTCGTGGTAGCAGCCTCGCCGTGGCGCGGCGTCCACTTGCGGCACAGACGTCAGTTCGATTTAAATCTTGATATGCGAGTGTGCGTATGCGTACGCGCACATGTGCTTTAGCAAATTGGTAAATCGGCTTAAACGAGAGCGGATTAGAACGCTAGTTTCTCGGTGCACTCGTCTTTTCTAATGTGGAGGCAGTTCCTTCGCGATTTATTTGCTCACTTTAGATGCGCAACGTAAGTCAATGGTCAGCAAAAGAATTTCAATCAACTGCGGTGATGATCACGTTGGAATTCAATAGATGCTTTGATTTATTGCTACCGATAATTTACGCTCTATGGACATGCAGTGCAGTCAGGCAGCTTCTCCTGTTCGCATTAGTGCTCCACGTTCTTGGTTTCGGACATTGCAAACACGTGACAATGATTCGCGCATGCATCGTTCGCAAGTACGTGTTCTTGACTTGTTAGCCGAGTTAAGAACTTCTTAAGTGTTGATATAGGATGGACCGAGTAGGGGGAGTGAGTGGCACATGTACATACTATGGGCAACGGAGTATTTACGGGACTGTATGTCACTTGTGTCTGGCCGAAGTTGGATCCCTTAAACTTCTTCCGTCGTTTCCTTCTTGCGTCTGTTCCCTTTCTGTTCTATTCCGTTTAGTATTAATCATTGAGCAGGAGGAAAAGTGTGTTTTACATCTGTAAACAGTGGCACATTTCAGAAGTAGCGCTGTGTAGTCTCTCTAAAATAATCTAAAATACATAATCCCTCTAACGACGCTCGTATTTTATCAAATGACTGCCAGGAGAGAAGCAGAGCTTATGCATCTGATTATAAAAGACCATCAATTGAGCAAAAATTAGTATTTCCTACAAGAACATGTTCAGTTCGAAGAGAGAGCTCCAATGTGAGAGCGGAGAAAGACTATTTTCACAGTCCACTTACTTCTCATTTTAGAATCATGCACATATTATTAAATACTCGTATATGTAGTGCATATATTTTATGTAGTCATTGGAAATTAAAGTCCACGCAATGTATTCGGAGGTTTGTGGGCAACCCTGTCCTTGGAGCGCCACAAAATGTGCCGTTTATTACGTAATGCAAGAGTTACTCACAGGGGACACATCACCGATCCAGATGTGATCCCAATGCTTTCCTAACTATGGTCTATTCACATACTTTACATTAGGAAACATGGGCAAAGTACATAATAATTCATGTCGCCAACAACTTCGGTGTATGTAATTAGTGCCATAAATTTGATAATTTTGTACTAATTAGTAAGCCTTTTGTGACTAGCTTTATTATGCACCCACAAATTTGATACCTTAGTTTTATATACACATTTCATCAATTTATTTCAAATACATTTTAAAGAAAAATCGTATGTACCTAAAGTAAGAGTCTCTCGTAGTGAAGGAATGGGACGAGCTCTGTATGAAATCAAAATACTGAGCTTCCATCCTACCTACCTTTGCTAAAGATTACGAAATCTATAACCACTCCAGTACTCAGCAATGAGGACCCAGATAGCGTCGAGGTTAAGTCCGAATCGAGGTCCATACATAATGTACCGTTTACTAAGCAGAGAGTAACACGCGGTTTTCCACAAGCATCACATTAGAATAGTTTGCCTGCCTTTTATAATGGGTGCACCAGTTATTCGCTTTATGGATGATGTGATCTGCATGCATACTCAGTTGACTTTACCGAAAGTGTACCCCATATTCATGGACGGCGGCTCGAGTCGCTCATCACCATCCTCATTTGACCCAGTTCCAAGCAGACCTGAAGTGTTTGGCGACTCCGGTGGAGACAGCGAGGAGATTGCGAGTCCGCACAGCTCTGGAGGACGGGAGACCACTTCGACCATGACATTCCGAATTTACTCGATGTTCACTTGCTTGGTTTGGAAGGTGTCGGTTGATGAACAATAAACAAGTTATATGCAAAATAAGGGATAGGTACCATTTTCGTAAGTATTGAATTTCAGCTGTCAACTGCTCAGAAGTGGCGAGGTGTCTCTCATAGCAGAAGCTCTGCATTCATGCGCCTCGTTACCAGTTGCAACGCTCAAGCCAATTCATGTCATGCAGCATCGCTGGAGTGACGTTGGGCAAAGGAATGGAGTGAAAATCTGATTTCTTAATCGAAGCAAGGGCACAGTGGATGACCGAACTTTACAAGTTGCGTGAATGCGCACCGAAACACCAGTAGCGCATCGAGGGCGCTGAGGGCTACTTGTGCCCTGAAATTTGCGCATTGAAATTTCTTCATTCAAAACAAACAGTAACAAATACCTGAATTAAACTTAATTAATCAAGTCCCCCCCTATTGATGAAGTGCTCTTAATTAAGTTGTACCTGTAGATGAAAGTGGCAAAGCCAACGGTGGAGCGGGTGGCAGCTGCAGCTGCTGCGTGATTAATTCGAATGCCGTCACTGGTTGCCGCCTCAGTTATTGCAATAAAGCCGAACTGCAACTGTTCTGGATCCATACTCCGAAAAGCACTGCAAATGCTAGGGGCCTCCGCTGCTGTATGCCCTATAAACAAGGCCGACAAATTAGGGACCATCAGTCAGCAAACAAAACATACTAGAGTAGAGGCAAGAATATAACGCAAGTGTTTATGTTGCCGACGGCTCACGTGTTGCACGTATTGGTTTTCAAATTTGTATGCAGCGTGAATATTATTGAAATTATTATTTTTGAACGTGGGACAGGGATCAATTCTGTTTCTGTTTCTAGATGCCAGTGTTACTATTCCAATTTCTTTGTTTCTGAGATAAGTCTTTCATTGGTGCGTTGGTTTACGAACGCACTTTTGAGGTTATAGCGAGCTGTGCACACCTTCCGCTATTGGAATCACACACCTTCGTCCGATACACATTCGCGGCAAGCACTGCCATTGAGCCTCTCAAAACTCTGACGCTCTGTGAGCGTGCGAGCAAGCAGTTCGGTGTGTGAAGTAACGTATGAGTGAAGTCGTGTAACGTGCACAGCAAAGAGATATTATGACTCAAAGAAGAAGAAGAAGAGTACGTGCGCCATTATTACACCGCATACCCACCACTCTTCCTCCAACAAATAACGAACGGCAGCAAGGTGAATGTGGTGTAATATTTACAGTACCCCATAATTTCCACCATATTGTAGTTGATAAACTGACGACTGCTTTGGCTTTGTTTGCTTTGTTTGCTTTGGTTGATCACAGGACGGAAGCGACGTACTTCAACTTTGTTTTTGTTCAATTAAAAAACTTAATAATTCCATATGTACTTATAGTTGTACACAAGTACATATAAGCTTTTCTAATTTTTGCATTTGTTCCAATTCGCGTCTTTTGTATTAAATTTTTCTCAAATTTGTATGGCTATTTGTTAATATTTGCCGATATTAAATTATTTTAGTACATACATATTTTAGAATTATTTTCAACCACATCAAAAAAGCCGGTTGTTTGGTTTGGGCCGTATTTTGGCGCTTGGATGTTCGGACGCTGTTCGATGTGCCTGAGCACTTAATTTCTATAACGTTTACAAAATCAGGTTATGATACACGTAGCAGACGGACGCATGGGAGTATTCCATCGTAATCTCACAACAAGTGTCATCAGAGCAACAGGAAACTTGCACAGAGGACGAAGACCAGGCAAATGGAATTATCGCTTTCGGCATTACTGACTCCCAACCTGGAAATGTTGGGAAAGAGTTAAGAGAGCCGTTCAAAAATGTAGTGCCAGTTGCGTCAAGTAAGCAAAGGACTAGAATTCTTTAAAAGACATTCGTAAATGAAGGAATCATCTGCTCGAATACGATATACGCTCGGAATTTTCGAATTTCAAAGGGCTTAAACTCCGCAACATTCATGACCGACCAGAACTGTTGTTGGAGCTGGAACTATTAAACTTTACAATATTGAGGTGACCCTCGTCTTCTTCTTCTTCCCCCTTCAACCGCCCATAAACCGTAACCGACCACCAACCCAAAAAAAGGGGCTGCTGTTTCGGAGAATAACGGTCAAAAGTAAAGGTTAAGAAAAGGTCCTCAAAATCCCTTCTTACCCCCTAAACGCAAGTGGTTCCCGCTTCTATACTAAAAACCCTTTTTCGCTGAGACGTAACAGTATTCCCCAGAAATTGCTGGGGTAAAATGTTTCTAACAACAACCATTTGGGTAATTTTACCCAAATATGATCAGAGGCTAGCTGAAAGTTGACAACTTTGTTCAGAAAGCAATAGCAGTTTGACAGTTTGTTAACGTTCCTGTTAAATGCTCATTATAGTAGCCGAAGAGTGAGAGGTGACCACTAGACGAAAAGTGTTTAAGCTTGCTTTCGTGGAATAACTACAACAACAAAATTGTAATTAAAGATAAATAAGCGAAAGAGAACGGAAGTCGGGCGGCACGTTGTTGCTCGTTCTCGCTTCAACTTCGCAATGGAATAAATGAAAGCAACAACAACTTCAGCACACTATGGCTTTAGCGAGAAATTCTAACAGCATATTGCTAGCTGCTCGCACTTAAGCCGCAACCAAAATAGACGAATGCAGACGTAAAAAATGAGTACTAATACATCCGTGAGATAACAATTCTGAAAGACTGCCCAAAATGAGTACATACTCGTATACGTAGCTAATCGAATTTGAATGAAACATTCTCACAAACGTATGCTTTCGCACTCGTACTCGTCATCAGCTGTTCTTGTTCGATGTTTTGTACATACACGAAGTAGACTTCCTTTGCTTCTATTGCTTCCTAGCATTTCTCGCACTAGACGAAACGAGTGCAGATGTTCGATGAGTTCCGTACGTTGCATTCGTCTATTTTGGCCTGGTTCAGGCCAACCGCGCTCTAGGAGCGTCGGCGCTCATTAGAGCTCACAAATGAGAGCAACACCAATTGCATTGAAACGTGTCTCACACACACTGCGCACCTGGAATTGCAATACGTTTTCATTTCTCCAGTGAGAACTGGAAACCGGAATATCTGCGGTATCTATCTCCTTCCCCTGGAAGGAGCAAGTGAGTCGGCAAGTCCTATGCGCATGCTTTGTTTTGTGTGTGAAAAAGACACTGAGAAGCAAGAGGTTTATCTGGTTTTCTGTTTGTGGAAGGAGTCCAGAGTTATTTACTCGGTTGAGTTGAAGAGCGAGGGACGAATAATTGATTTGCTTCGTTGGTGCAGCGAGTCCTGACTATTGTTATGGCATTGGCTGTGGCAGTGGTACTGTGTTGTTGTTGCTGTTCCCAGAACTTGAGCGGTTGTTGCAGAAGCGCACACAATTGGTTCGCCACCCGAATATTGTTCCTAATTTGGTTGCTGTCTGTCCGGGAGTTGGACGGAGCTGCTGAGGGAGTGTACTGATTTTGCTGGTGGTTGGTGGTGTTGATCGCTGGATTGGGAATGCTTTGGATGTTGGTTGCTAGATTTTGGTCATTTTGAAGTCATTTTATACAAGTCTCAAAATTGGGGCATTATTTATTTCCACTTTTCTGGGTTTTTAGATTCTACTTCAAAATAAAGGATCAAAAATTCAAATACTAAGTTTTAAACATAAAATCTATCAGTCGCTGGGCAACATAAAAGTGAAATAACATTCCAGATTAGAGTCGAACGATTAACTAATACAAGTGTTACTAATTCAAGCGTAGATTAGATGAATCTCCGAATCTCTGAATAAAATTAAGTATATATTTGAAAGTCTTCCAAAAATACTTTCAGAGGTATAAATATAATAGTATAAATAGAGTATAAATAGTATCTATTTATTGGTATTAACTCTCTTCTCAGCCAGTGAAAAACGAACTTGAACTTTTGCAATATTATGCTAACGAGATGCCAACGCATTCAACATGTTTTGTTGAATAGTAATCTGTGATTTAGTTTATTATTTACTTAATTGTGATTTTAGTTCTCCTGTCCCTTAATTGAAATGCATGAATTGTGAATTTATTTGTGTTTATCTAATTTCAATTTAAAGAAATCAATTGTAAATTTTTTTGTGTTAACTTATTTCAATTTAAATAAAAGAGAAATGAAAAATTACCAAAACATTACGTTTTAATATGTATTTCCAAGCCGCTAAGAAATCGTCAAAACCGCGACAACTCTTAAATGCAGAGTAGTTTTTCTAGTGATGCTTACTTCAAACCAAACCAATAATAAATACATAATAAAGTTGTGTCGTTGGTATCCCTGCCACTAACTCACCCCATCATTTTGAGACGGTGTGGTAATAAACCAACACGGTTTACGCTCTGTGAGTGAAATCAAATATAATCCACTCAACTATGGCTCTCTTCTCACCGGATTTCGCTCAAATTGAAGCAGTTGCATGCAAAAGAAATGGTGTTTTGTTAGGGGCGTTCCGTGTGTATCGTGGAAGATGCGGGTTGTGTCTCTTTCTGGCACGTGCATGGCGACACTTCCAGACCGCAGGCTTCCATTGCTGCCACCACATAAAACCAGTGGCTCGATTGATTGACTATCGGAGATGGATTATTGTGGCTGTCATCTGAGCTGCAACTTCTAGGCTATTCCAAGGTACCACACACCTTCCCCACCTCCGCCAGTGGTGGCTTTCCCGACCGTCCTCTAGCCCAATTATCTCCATTTTAATAGTTCGTGTTACTTTAAGTTCTTGAATTATTGTGGATGAGGCCTTCACATTCGGTATTTTCACCGAGTGGTTGTCGATATCACGTCCGTCCGGTGGTGGAAGGATGTGAAGCATGACTCCTCGAATTCCGGGGAAAATTTCACTTCTCCAACGATGAGATGCTAAGCGTGCAACTGCAACTTCGGAAATAGAATCAAGCACAGGAACCACTTCATTTAGGAATTAGTTTTTGCACATGTTTGAGCTATGAACATGCCAGAATTTATTTTAAAATTTTTACTTTAGTATCGCGAGCAACCGTGACGTCAATATTGAAACCATGGCTTCAATCCCGAGCATTTTTAATTTTTTACTTCTAGTTAATCGTATGTTCTCTTAAAATTGCTTTTAATATGAGCGAAATTCCTTTCAGTTCTTCAAATATGAAAATGAGTTCTCCTTCTTCTTAGAGAATTTTAAGTTACAATTTCTTTTTTTACATTTACAATTTCTAATTTTTAAATTACACTTTTGTTATTAGATATATTAGATTCCAACTGGAATAATTATTAAGAAATACATATGAACAATCAATTAACGATGAATTTAATTAGCTAAAAAAAGATACAGTTAATTATTGCCAATTGTAGTGACAGCAATTTATTACTCATTTTATGTATAATTGCTGCGATTATGGTACAACTCATGTAGTTACATCTTTATTATAATATAATAGCTAAAGCGTTGTACATTTACAACGAGCTCCAAGCAATTTCCTCAAACGCAGAGAACTATTTTAAAAAAGCCATCCAAAAGTTTAAAAATAATCATCTAGAGAACATGAGAAATGTGAGGAGATCTTAGTATTATAGACTGATTTCATTTGTTCGATCCTTGATGACACGGTCAATTGGTAATCCGAGTCTGGACTCTGGTCGCCATCTGCGCACGGATGTCCATCAAACTTGTGCTGCACTCATTTCAATAATAATCTTTGTATAAGGTAAACAACACGCACTTTTGTATGCGTTATAAGTTTGTTCGCAAAGTTCATATAGAAACAAAGCCAAATCAACTTCACTGTTCGGTGCAACCACTCGATACCACACGATCTGCAATCCTTTGGCACAGTATGGAGCACTCCTCGAAAAAAAAACTAATGATCAGTTGTCACAGTTCCATAGTGTGCATGTGATAGACATGCTATGATGGTGCATACAAATTTGGATGAAACGTCAATATCGGAAATACAGACATTTTAACACACAATATAAAATTAAAAGTAAATATAAAACTACATTTCTATCTATCTATTATAAAATATTTCAAATGCGAAATAAATATTTCCATATACTGCAATAAATATGTAGATAAAAGCTTTTACACTAACATTTATCTGATTAAGCTCTTCTGGGTGCAAAAATTATAGAAAGAAACTGATTGCTGGATGTGATCCTTGAGCGAAGACGAAGGGATCATCTCTCCAACAAACAGAAATCAGAATTGATGCCTTCGTTGGCCAGTTGATCAGAATTGTCTGCATATTTCATAGTTAACTTATTTTCATACTTTAACTTTTTCAGGTTTAAGTCTAGAAATCACACAATAAACATGTTTTGTAAAGAATAGCAAACAAGAATTGCAAGAAAAACTCGCAACAAAACACGGCTGTAATTCACGGAAAGCCATGTACAATGTACATGGAGCGAAAATGCTATTCGGAATGAAATAACTAGGATCATGTCCAGCTCCTTGAAAAAGGCCTTTAGTGCATGTTTCGAACAATTTATATAATTCTATTAAAGCATTTGTAATTGCGATTGATAAGTAATTGCAAATGAACGGTTTTGCAGGTGTTCTCGAAAGTGTTTCCGATACACACCGAGTATTTAGAATCAGTGTTGATGCTCTGGCTTCAAAATGTGTCAAAGAATGAGTTTCGTTTCGCTGTTCGCCAAATCATCTTTGGTCGCAGGTTCGTTACCATAAAATGGTACTTCTGTAGGCTCTAATGGCATGTGGGAATCATTAAATATAAAAATGGAAGCATTCAACCTGAATAGAATGAAGCTAATCGCAATTATTGTCTAGAAGCCAAGCCACCGAGTTTCTGCACTGAGATGGCGGGATCACTTCGATCGTCTCTCCCTGAAAATCAAAACTCATGTGATGCCTACAGCTACAGCAAACGCGAGAGCTTTCGGATCTCCGTGTGATCGATGCCCATCGCAAAAGTACTTAAGTGAAGGCGAAGGTGTGCCTTTGCTCTGCAGCACCTGAGATGCAGCACCAACATTCTCCTGATGGTGTAGTTCAAAAAACCTGAGTTGTCGTTCCATTCCAGCCGCAGCTATCAACCAGCGCAACGCCAAGAAATGTTCGCTAATGTCGCACGTACCGTGCATTAGCAACACAGCGTGGAGCAATGAAAAGTCCGCCATTACACTGGACGAAGCAAATTTCCGCCATTGCTCAAACGTCACGTGCTGGGAGGAAAGGAGTTGGGACGGGTTCTCTGTGTTGTACTGTGCGTTGCACCTCTGAGCCCAGTCTTCGTGTGCATTGAAGCCACTAGTAGTAGACTAGACCAGTAGTAATGGATGGAAAAGACGAGTCACGAATGTGGGTTGGAGCGTCTCACGGAACGCTACGTATGCTTCGTTTTCCGACTACGGAAAACTGGGACATTATATGCAGGAAGAGCGCTACTTTGCAAAGATTGCCTGTTGAAGGAAACTGAAAACTATTCTTTACTTAGATTGTTATGTGCATTCTAATATAATTGCACTTCATTTATTAATTTGGGACAAAATGTACTTTTAAGTGCCCGATGGAGACTTTGTTGTTCTTTTGAGTTTGTCTCAAGTTCTGTGAATGTCGCTGCTTTAAATGAAACTGTTACTTGTTACTAACTCCTGGCGCTACAAAATAATACTGAAATAACACTGTTAAAGCTATAGAGTTGCCATCGATGCTCCAACAGAAAAGTCCTCGATTCGTGTAGGATCCGGCCAAATAAACACTTTAATCAGGTGTGTGCTTAAGATTGAAAGCGCTAATGTTGAAGACTTACACCGATAATCGAAAAGACCGATAATATGCATAGCTTTGCATATTGAATCCACCTATTCCAAACGATTTCAACTCACTTGAAAGAGGATAAAAACATACAGTCGCAATATACGAAATACGAATTTTAAGATGAAGACTTGGAATTCGCCACGTTCTGTCTATGAGTAATTTTGGTAGTGCATGTAGTGGTAGTGCACTTTAAAGTAAGTAGTCAAAAGTGATAAGACATACATACATAAATAATACGTATATTTAATAGTATACTAGTACCTGGAGCCCCTGGCAGTTGTTGGACAAGATTAGTAAAATAAAATGACTTGAAATACTGCTTTGGTATGCAACTAATTCTTTAGAAACACTGTCGTTTACTATGGAAACCGCGAAGTATTGTAATTTGTTTTCACATTTGGTGTACTGCACTCGTGAAAAAATGTAGCGCGAAAGGAGCGTACAGAATCTATCATCTGAAGGCCAACGCGGAACTCCAAATTCTGGAGTTGTAATCGGGAAGAAAAAGCTAAACCAACTTTGAGAAATAATAGAGTCGAGTCGGATCGAAAAACTTACTGACGGTCAAAATATGCGTCGGCCTTGTAGAGCAGCGTCGCTTGCGATGTTACGCAATAATAAAAGAAACCCATCGACTCCAACACTTTTAGGTTATGTGCCTCTGCTCGGAGAGCTTCCTTTTGGCAGCAATGAAGAGAGATATTGATGATTTGGTTGACACGAAAATGAAACTGGACATCAATGCAGGTGCATTTCTTTATTGAATTCAAAATATTAGGTATTAAGTTTTGTGCTTCAATTATACGTTTTGGAAGTTTACTTTGAAGTGTACCAATAAAGGTATTGTTTTTGCAAAAAGGATTTCAAAAAAGGTTGAAGACTGAAAATTAAACCATTTGGATTGAGTGCAACGTAGATAAACGCTCATCATATGTCAATCAATTTTCTTGTTAAGGACAGCCATTAATTAACATTCATTATATATTAAACACCAACCAAAAACATCGCCCGCCATTCGGCCAACAACTTTAAATATTCGGCCATGAAGGGTTAATCATATCGCCAAGGCGCCTCGTTTAGTCACCCGCGCTTGGAGGTTGGAAAATCGAATATCGGCAAAAACTGCTCACGCCAACTGTAGCCAACGCGGAAAAAATTAATTCAACAACCATCGCCTCCGAGCAAATCTAATGCATTCGTTTTATTATGACGTTTGTAAACAGTTGCAAGGGCAAACTGTTTGCTCAGTTGTCGTGGTGCAGAGCGAACCAGCCAGAAACTATTTTCGAAACTCAAAAGTGTGACTAATGAGGCACGTGCAAGTAATACGAACTATTAAAAAACGACTAGATCGAGTTTATGATTTCATTAAATAAATAAACGCAACATTAGACGTTTTAAAACTCAAAGTTCAACATTTTTCCTATCTCCAGGCTTAGATTATCGCCGGCGCATCGTTTGTGATTGGATAGAGTCACAAAGGTGATTTCTGAGCTATCGGCTTTTTCGTGCGTTGAAACGGATCGCACACCGTTCGGGAATCGCATATTCTAGCTTAGTAGTTCCACAACATGCGTGAAGGGGACGTGGTCCAGTTTCGAAATAAGTAAATAAGTTTCCCCGTTGTAAGTCTCAGAGGTATACAAGGGTACAATGCTTTTGGTTATTCGCTTTTTGCACAACGAATATGGTAAACATATTCTTGATCAATGTCATCTCTTGAGTTGATTAGGCTGCGTCTGTGTCTGTTTGCTTTTTGTAGACAATAACAAGAAATTTATTCAGGCTATGACGATAAAATTTGATTCCTGAAAACCTTAAAAAATTATTTAATTCAAAAACGTGCTGCCGAAATCTGAATCCAACCACAAGGAAGCATTTGATATTGCATAAAAAGCTCCCATATATTGCATATAAATGGGAAAGCTCTCCTTCCAAAGGCTCTCAGTTTTTGCACTTTCACTAGAGAACAGGAAGATTTTTTCTCAACCAAGCTGAACACAGCAATCTCTTTTGCTTTCTTTATTAAAAACGATGAAGGTTTGTTTTACTATATGTTGGGTCAAGTCTCGAGTTAAGCCATTCCAATGAAGTCTGTCAACCCAAAAGCCAAATAAGAATGCAGAGTTTGCTAGAAATAACCAAACGAATTCAAGGCCAACAATCTTTCCAACCGTCCTTCCGCGCCTTCAAAGGCTAACTTGTTTAATTCGAACAAATATTTGCTCACCAGTAAATAGTTAAGGTGAGGATACAAGTTTAACGTCTCAGATGGATGCAATAGTTATAAGCTGACACCTCGAAAGGTCCGGGAGTCAGCAATGAAACGAAAAAACGTAGCAAGTCTGGTTGCTGCATTCTTGGAGGCTGTGCTTACAGAGCAAAAGCGTCGCAGGCACCGCCTGCACTTGGTGAGAAGCTTGCCACATTTTGCAACCGTGAGTGACGATGACACTCCGAGTTCCAACGCTTCCTACTAGGAGTCGTGGTGGGACCGCACGGAGAGAGGCTGCCTCGGCGTGAAATCTCCGACTGACTTCGTGAAAGATATGTCGCATCGCATCAGGGACAAAGTCGCTTTTGTGTCTGCTGTTCACGAAGAGGGATTTCGTTGCATGGCTCATGCAGCTATGCGGAGCAATATAACTTGCGAATCTTTAAAACTAATCGAGTCACAGCGGGGAAATCGGAGTTTGCTCCTGTCACTCATTATCGCACCCGGAATGAACGCAGGGACCCAGCGAGACGCTCGTCACAAGTGCGTCCTCGGCCTCGGAGTATGAACCAGTTGCATGGTCGGGTTCCGAAGGCTGCCTTCTTCTATGCGGCCCTGCATCTCTGCGTCCAACCACAAGAGGAGCATTGCTGTGGCGGAGACTCTATTAAATTGCATGGTCTATCGGCGATCTTTGGTTAATTTAGATTTCTGATCGCTTGTTCGCCACCGTGTTCATGGTTCATGTAAGTATCGCAACCGTGAGCCAAGGAACATCAGCGCACTGTGAGTTTGTTCTGCGTCGCTGTGTCTTCGCAGAATGAGATGCGGCAGGCAGCTGTGGATAATTAGTGCACCAGAAGATAGTAGATACATTCCAGCGTGTGTGCTGCGCTGCTTGCGGAGCGTCCTTGTTATTGAGTGATTCTGAAGGACGCTGGCGTAGCGCTTGAATGGTTTTGATTTTCTGTGTTTTTCGACATTTCGACACAATTCGCATTCGCAGGAACTTCGGACCAGTCCTTCGCTGGCCTGTGGCAATTGGTTGCATGCATCGTTGCCGCATGGCAGTCAAAATTGAGTGAATGCACTTCATTTGAACTCGCTGCAGTAGTAATTTAGCACAACTTGCGTGTTTGATGGAAGCAGTAGCTTTGCAGCAGCAATTTTGTTTAAATTCGGTAGCAAAAACTGCCCTCTTGCGGCAGAAATAACGTCGTCCATTCTGCATGCAGCTTCCAGAGTTGCGATTTGTTGCTGTGCCTCCTCGGTTGCGGTTGCTCGTCTCCTGTCGACAGCAACTGAATCCGACTGCACAGAGTACTATACAACCACAAATCCGTCCAGGAGTTGCGTGCCCATGGGTATTCTGTGTAATTGCGCACCGACAGGCCTGTGCACTGCGGACTGCATCCAGAGCAACACCAAATTATTTCGCAAACCTATTTCACGTCAGCCAAAAGCTTGATTTAATACCGTTTTTGCAGGTATCCGCTTATTCCTGATTGCGAGGTCATTATTGGCATGCGATGTGCGCAAGTAGACAAACAGAAGCAATCGCTCATGTCGTAAACCCCTTTTGGATGGATTCACTACCATTATTAAAGTCGAACTCATTTTGCTTCATTTTGTGCGCCGTGAAAAGAAGCACCAATTCTTATATTCGATGTAAAATTGTATGACAGAAGAAAACTGAATTCAAAATATAAATTGGAACTACTATAGCTAACTTTAAGACTATTAGAAACACATGGAATTACTGCACCTAGTATAGACAGCAAGCTGGGAAATAACGGGCCCCAGAGTGATGCAGATTCTCAGATCACATCCTGATGCTATATAAAAACTATTCTGCCCGCTTTATGTGGGCAACTAAAAACTAGCCAACGCAATTAAAGGCTGGGAGAGAGGCACACATGAAATGGTTTCGAATATTATTCAGCTTCAAACGTGTTGGTGTCAAGGAAGAAGAGATTCGATTGAGCCAGAACTAGAGAAATGGAAGAAATATTTATACAGGAAAAGTATGGAAAAGCAAAATGGCGGTTCTAGTTCTCTGAATGGGAAGCGCTGTTTATCCATCAGATCATGCAGAGCAGAGTGACATATTTGTAGCTCCATTGTTCGGCTGAAGACACAAGCGCTCAAGCGAGGTTTTTGACAATTTGGTTTAGCATTCGTTTTGAATTACGGAGCCGCTGTGAAAGCGACCATCCGACATTTTACCATATCGGGTGCTGAGTGACCGAAGCACATTTTCCTCCGCAACGTGCTTGTGCTGAGGTGGTTAACCAACCGTTATAAGGTTAATTAAAAACATTTCTTTTCCTGACCAGCAGCGAGTGTGGTGTCGTGCTGTTCCTTCACACCGACTTTGATGGCAGTTCGTGCAGTATACGCCGCGGCGAACTCATTACAAAAAACAAAATGGCGATAAGCAACGTCGTTTGCATTTAAACGACCGTAAACGAATTTAGTCACCCGAATCTTAAGCAAACCAAAATAGCGATTAAAATTGTTGGTGTAGTTGTTGCTGCCCGCCGCTGGGGCAGCATTTGCATACAAAGCTCCAGGTTCCGTATGTGTGGAAGGCATCTACACAGCATACACACACGCACACAGAGCTACGAGTACATCGGTACCAACGTCTAATCGCTGGGCGGCGAATTGGGAGAGCCGTTGTTGGAACAGAGCACGGCCCGCAGCAGCCTCGTTTATGTTGCGCACAGAAATCCGCGGCGTAACCAGCATTTACGGCGGGTGGAAGTGTGCGCGTGCAGCTTGTGAAGAGCTCCGTGGAGAGCTGAAGTTTATGCAAATTAAGTAACTTGCACTGCAGCCCGTTATAATTGCTGCGAATGCTATGCAAATCGCATTCGACTAAAACTAAACAACATCAATTTCGATTCTTATCGCGATCCCAGACCACAATCGGGGAACAAGCTTCCATCTGGCCATCGCCGCGAGTATGTGTCGACGCGGCATTCGCTGGATTCGTACTCTCAGGCGTGACGAATCGCCGAAGTGAAGGAATTACAATAGGGTGCACCAATAAAAACAATCTTTCACCTCTTCCATTGGAGTCATGTTCGCAATTGCACGATACTTTTACGCTCCTTCAGATCCAAATACACCCAACGCTATCACTGAACTTTAGAACTTTGGTTTCGAATCAAATCCCAGAAAGAAACGGCATACTCCTCTGTTAAAGAGGCCGACACAGATCAACCTACCAAGGTTAGCAAAATTTAATATTATAGTAAAAATGATGTATTCGACCTTATAAATGTAGACATGGTCTCTATCAGTTGCTCTTAAATTGTTGCTTTTTATGTTTAACAATTTGTGACTTCGTGGGCTTTCTGGGAGCTGGTTTTGGAGTTCTTAGCAGGACCGGAAATATTTCGATCAACATTGTGTTCAAATGCAATGTTTCAGTTAGGAAAAAGCACATCATGCGTGGCACCGGCAACTAAGTGTTGCCAGTTTCTGTTGCTTGTTTAAGGGTTTGTGTTGTTGTTGTTATCGTTATTTGGATTAAAAACTCGCTTCGTTGTCTCCAAACAATGAGTGCGTGCATGAAATCCTACACCTTGTGTACAGAACCACTTCGTCGAGCATCTTTTGCGTTCCATTTGCGCATCCTATCAAAAACTAATAAATCTCGAGTTGATCTGCCGTAAATCTTCGCGCTAAGTTCTCTGGCTCCTTTATGATTTCCCCACATAAATCCAAATTATCTTCGTTTGGCGAATTTGCTTTTGTTAGCCGCTGAATGTGTTCAACGTTAGCTTCGGATGCGACAGAGTGGGAAACACGTCGTGAATTTTAATTAGTTTGCATTCTTCCTTAGGTTTTTATGTGCAGTTTGATTTGTCAACATCTTTCCAAAACGATGTTTGTAAATGCTCGATATAAGAATGTATTTCCTAATAGAACTTTACGAAGTTGTGTAGTTTTGAATTATTAAATGCTGCTGTCTTGGTTTTTGATTCCGTCCGTTCTGACTCAACTGTGCATTCCGAAAATAGACTCAAAGCAGACAAGAAAGTGAACTACTCATATAAATCGGAACTTTTACAGTATGTACGTCGAAACGTGAACACGCCCAGCAAGCGATGAAACCCGGATCGTTCAACTGGAGGTCGTCGGGAAATCTCTAAAGTTGACCGCAACTCGAAATTACCATCTGTCGGATCAATCAAACGTCGAGGGCACTCACGTGATCCAGAACACAGCTACCCGTATACCACAAATGTAATAACGACACAAGCAGCTATTTATTTCTGTAGCCGATCCCGTTTAATTTGAGTGTTTGTCCCAAAAATTAATTCGAACCACAGCCAGCAATTATATTTTCCCCATTTAATAATTAATAATTTGCTGGAGTCACGACACAGGCACGAAAGGAAAAGAAAGTCTCACAGGTCGGAGCCACGTCGAGTGAAGTGTCGGCCTGTTGGCCCGACCAGGAACCAGAATGAGTTTTTGAAGGGTGGCTGAAGCTGATAATTGCTGTCACATACTCAACACACCACAAAGAGAAACGCAACAGTCGCCCGAAAAACCGACAGTTTTACCAACGAAACCACCAACTGCCAAAAACCAAAAACAAAGTCGAACAACACAGAAGCAGGAGGTCCGAGTCTGGGTCTGGGCTGGCAGATTACACAACTCATGCATAAAAGTGAACAATTAACAGTTGGTTTTCTTATTTTGGAACGTTTAGCAGTCAGCGGTTCGTCGTTTCGCCAGTTGTGGGTGTGTGTGGTTGGGGTTGACGGGCTTAGCTCTCATAAGCGTTGGCTGAATTGTCGATATGTACCACATCCACTTACTCTGTCCGAGTCAAATGGTTGGTGGGAGTCGAGTTTGCGATCTTACTTACAGCGATCAAGACCACAACAACGCTACAAAATTGGGTAATTTTATTATTCCATTTTCCGATAGAACAATCATTTGAAATGGAAACCGCACATGGGTCATCGAACCATTCGAACTATTGTTCGAACTAACTTACGACGGACAAGTGCGACAAATTACACATTCAAATAAATATGAAAAGGTGAAAAAGTAAACAACTAACGATCTCATTACAAAGTTATGCTACTGTAGGGTGCTTACTGTTCGGCTTTGTTCCGACATGAATTGCATTCCTGCTCGGACCGTCTCGCGATACATGTACAAATTCAGAGATCGAAAGACATGTTCTGTGGACTAATTCTGAGTGAAATTTATTTCATGCTCATGTCGCGCATAAATTCAACACTTCGCGAAGTACTAAGATCATGGTGCACCAGCCCAGATGCAGCGTCTCGCAAATCGGGCAGACAGCACACAGCAGGCAGCTGTGTCAACAACTGCATAACCAATAGCAGCGATGGCAGCGCCTCCGGTCTACTGACGCAGGAAGACAGATAGTTATTGTGGGCTATCATTGCCCATGTGCAATTTGTGAACGAAATTAACCGATAAATTAATTCGTTCAATGTTCGGCTCGCCGCTCGACGCACTCAAATCGGCAGATTGACTTGAACAGGGCTCGCTTTCAAATAGAGACATCATCTCGGGCCACATCGCTGCGCCAACTCTGCGCTGTGGCTGTGAATGAACAACTTGTACGTTGGCAGTGTCCGGTTGCAAGATCGCTTGGTCGGCCGTTCAAGCTAAATCAAGTCATAAATTCAGTATTTATCTGCTGAACAAAGTTTGTTGACCGTCGCCACTTCTTGTCTCTACCACCGCTTACTCTATCCACTCTCGCAGCAGCTCGGAACGTCGCGGTAATCGTCCTGCGCATGTGTAACCTTAATGTAGTTCACAACAACTTCCAGGCTTTTGAGTGGTGAGCGGTCGCGGCTTCGGAGAATTTCGAAGTTGTGTAAATTATGCGCTAAAATGTACTTTCAAGTCTAGGCAGCGGTTGTTTGGGAGACGTATTTGCAGATGACTCGTTTTATCAGTCTCAAAGTTGTTTATGAATCCTCCACGATCCTTTTTATTGTTGCATCCTGGCAAGACCTCTGACAGCAGAGGTATTTTAGCAAAGAAACCAGTGCAACTTCCATTTGTACTTTATGCGTCCTAGAAAAAGTGGGTGGAAACCCTCGAGCTCTCTCTTCAATCCCAAAACAGGAAATATTCCTGTCCGGAAAAGTCTCGAGTTCGAATGGAATTAGTGTTAGAACCAGTTTCAGGTCAAGTTTCTAATAAGTACAACGAATTCTTGCTTTTCTTTGCATTTGCCATTAGTGATAATTGGACACTACATCCGAAGGTTAGCGTCTTAAAATTTGGTATTCCATTCCATCCTGTCATGTTTTTAGACTCGTGGATATCGAAAAGGGATATCGAAAATCGGATCCCTGGCACGCGTACATTTGAAATGTTAATGCATCCGATTTGGGAGCTGAATTTCCCAGCTAGTAGACCAGATCTAAAATAGAAATTCTATTCCCGGATTAATGTATCAGAGCCAAAAATGGGCCTGACCCGCCCACTGAATTCAACTATAAATAAATCCTACGAACATAGGGTTTATGAGCTTCGGCCAGGCGAAGTTAACACTCGTTCTCGTTTTTAGTTCTCAGTGAACTTCAATTAGCAATTGACGTTGGACTTGATTTGAGTTGTGCGTTTTACTGTGATATAGCAACTGCTATGTATTTATACAGAAAGCATACGGAGGGAATGACAATGAGTTGCTTAATTACATTACAGAACTAATTGCAACTCGTTCTGAGCGACTTGTAGTTCCACAAAGCCAATCAATTTTACGCCCACCCGATGTCGTGCTATTCGTATATTCAACGCCTTGAGACAAGAGTAGCGTTTCGTGCACAACTCAAAGCAACAAATGCGCGAGCTAAACAACTGAGTGTGAGTTGTAGTCGAAACGGAGAGTGTAACCGGGGACAATTGGCGAGCTCAAAACCAAGTTCATGGAATAAGAAACCTATTTGTTAAAGGACCACTTCAATGTCACATGGTTGACATGGTTGATTAGTCCATAGGAAGACACCCCCAGTGCTAGCGAAGGGAAATTCAGATGCATGCCAGCACATCGACATACATAGCCATACATAGAATTAAGTTTGTCCCTTAAGACTTCTAACCGAAATGTATTAAGTGACTTATAGGCAAATGATGAAACTAATGTATTGTAACTAATGTATTGATGTATTATATTTTATGCGATCTAAGGCCCTAAATTGACTACAAGGTTGCAATGAAAAAAGCATAAACACAAATTTAAGTTAAGCATGTTTAACCCAGACCAACTTAAGTGATTCCATCTCATTTACATAATAATTTATAATAATAATAATCTCAGTATATAATTAGCCACACTTTTTCACTTCATATTTAGGCTTATTTTCGTGAAGAATAGAATTTATTTGAAACTGAATTGAACGCAGTACTGCAATAGACAAGATTATTCTGCCAGGACGGCGCGAAGCGACGAGAGACTTGAGTACTGAATGACTGACAAGTATTTGATGACTATGACTGTGTGACTATATGACTGACAAAGTATTTGTTTCATTCTACTGATGAACCATTATTAGTTCGTAACGCTCAATTAAAATGATGCTGGCTGAACTCCATAGATGAACAGACAATGAATATCAGCAGGTAGCGAGACTGATTGTTCAAGACTTCGGAGTTGCCGGCGGTGTTTTCTGCTCTTCAACCACTTGTGACATTACTCACGCTACAAGGACGACATCGGAAAAGGTACAAGAAAGAGTCAATACAGTGAAACACATGTAAGCATACAATATTTTGACAAATGGCATCCACTTAATCAAACAGCGTCAATAAAACCTTAAACTGTCGCGGGTTGAATGATAAAAGTTATGACGATGATGCGGCGTTGATGGTAATGATAATGTTATTAATGCCTTGATTGATGCTAATGCCGGTGTGGAGTTGATGGTGCTGGAGATGATGGCTGCAGTGATGCGGCGACGTGTGAGTACAGCAGATTAAGCGATTCGAAGGACGCGCCGCAGGAGCGTTTAGGCATTACTCTCCATCTTTCATGCTGTGGAATGTTTGCACATCGTGACACAGTAATGCTTCTCTGGTATCAAATGAAGCTACGAATTGACACACATTAGTTACAGGATCTCCCTGTGTGCTGCAACGCGATGGTGTGATTTGAAGACATGTGTTGGGCGCAAACAGAATTGGATCATTCCAAGCATTGGGCGGGATGAGCATCCACCATGTACTTTAGAGCATGATTTGTTTCTCTAATTTACATGCAGCCACAGAGATTACATGTCCTGAATAACTTGGCCACCATTCTTGTCCAATTCTCCAGAATGTATATACAAAGCCATCAAAGTTGAAAGTGTATAATTTTGTAAATAATTAAATATCCCTTTCCTCCTCTATGAGATGATTGTTGGATCTGCACAAAAGCGGAAGAAGCAGAAACAACTTCTGTTGTCTAGCTTGCCAAGCTTGCATGTGTTCTGAGCAAATTCAGAGGAATTCCGAGAAATGCAGAGACTTGAAATTGTAATTCTTTCGAGCAAACAACAGCTCTACATGAAAGCAATACAACATAATTGGTGGCTGAGAAGCCAGATTCATTGGGAATCGTTTAGGAGCCTTAGCATGAGGAGCCTTAGAATAGCAGCCGCATGACGGCTGGATGTAGACTAGAGCTGAGTAAAAAACATTTCAGGAAACAAATGTTTTAATCACGCAATCTCGCCGCCTCATATCTAAATCGACACAAAACACTCTGATCCGACAGGTGATTCCTGTTCCCGGGCGACTCACATGTGGCAATCCTAATGGGCGACAATACTGGTGCGCCTCGTCAAGATGCACAAGACACACACTCACCGCAGCTATTCAGGACACGCGATTGATTAAAGCCCATACTTATGCACCCATTTCATACCAATTTGATCGACTACCGTGATCGAATGCAAAGAGCCAACATCCATCTAGCGGCCAGCACTCGTCGAAACTCACCTGTCTTGCATGCCGAAGATCGAGGAGAATGTTTGACCTGATGGGTGCCCAAATGCATTTTCGGACAGCGTCGTTAAGTGTTTCAGTTTGCGGCCGAATTCAGCGTCTATGCCGCGGCTTTGCTGTGCCTCTCACCTTGGAGCTAATTCACTCAATGAATATTCAGCCTCTTGCGCAGGGCGCCTAGATACAGGAGTGTTGTTCGTCGATTCACTTACAACCACTCTTCTGCTGGACGCCGCCACGTCCCCACCACCGATAAGTGCGTTTTTGATGAATGGCTGTGTGACTAGATGGGTCGATGCCTGATCTTCCCATCAAAAATTTGAAACGTGCCGCGCAAAGGGTTGCCGTGTGTTATTTTCTCTTGCTTGGCTGTAGTTTCGAAAATTCGGAGCTAAGAATTTATTTAAATCCACAACGAATTCCAGAAAGGGTTCTGCTACCGCCTTGGAAATGCGGCCTGCAAGTGGACACCTGCCAGTGCATAAATTACTGATCTATGCTGCCTGCTAGCAGCTCGACGGCACAAAATTAATACCTTGTTACCGCTAATAATGCAGAACACTTAAAATTACCTTTGTGGGTGATTCATTAATCATATGCATTTTCAACGAATTCGTTTGATGTGCTGGTGTGCAACCGAGCGAACCGACTTTTACGGAACGATCATCGAGGCACCCAGATCAACGCCATCCGGGTAACAAAATGCTAAATTCTTAGTTGTGTCAACAAATTATACTTCGAATCGAAGAAGGGATATTTTTTAATGGATCATATAATGATCGAGTAATCTCAAAACCTGATCCAAACGGACACTTTTTCCAAACTTCAAGTTCCATTCATTTATTGAGATTATTTGCATTTACTTACATTACATTTACATTTCACCCGCAGGTGAAGGGGTTAATTAAGTTTGCCCTTTCGTTTCTAAGGAAGGGAAGGGGGTGTAGCAGGAATAGAAACATTTATTTCTTGATTCAAGAAATAAATGTCTTGTCTGTCTGTCTGTCTGTTGAGACCACGATGGAATGGAAACGTATGGATTTATCTGGAACAAACTGTGAACATTGAAGCAACATTTTTGAGAACCGCGAAGAAATGCGATTCTCAAGTTTTGGACTGATTTTCAGAATCGATTTTTCTTTATTTTCAATTCTCCTTTCTCAGCGAAATTCAATCCTTTTGGTCACCCTTGGCAACATTGTTGTCAACATTTGTGGCTGCCGACTTGTTGCTATTAAAGTGTTTTTTACCATGTTCCTTACAGGCTATGAGAGTGTAGAGTATTGAAGCTTTAGTTGGGCCGAACAGAACACTCTGCTTTTCGTGTTATATTTTATTGTACATACATATGTATATTTTGTAATGCAAAGACCCATTGTTATTGTGTCATTCATATTAGTATGATGGGTCACACTTGTATTTTGAATTGTAGATAGAACCATTGTAGAATATTGAAATAATGTCTAATTTTTAAGAAATTAATGACATATCAATATAAAACTCCTACGCATCACAGCGCAGTGTTTTTCCCACTCCAGAATCGCTGTGACGAACGTGATTCAATATGGATTACATGAAAGTTGATGTTCTCCTCAGGTTGAACTGCACAGCACCGTGCACAACGTCTTCAATGAGCTGAGTGATTGCAGTCGATGTGATAAATGGGCCAAATCGACGTGTACGCCAGCGGCACGAGGATTGATGGTTGTCTATTAGTTCTTGTCAAGTCAGGTAGCTGCTAGACAAGTAGACGCGAGCGAGATTGTCACGACTTGAAGGAGTCGCACTTTTATTGTTCTTATAAACGGCTGGTATCGAGAATTTCAGTCCAATTTCAAAATTGTGAACAAAAGGTATTTCCCCATGTACGAGTACATGCAATGTCTTTTCTATCTATTATACAATTCACTACAATTCATTTATGTGCATCCATAAGTTCGTTCTGTGAAACAGGAGTCTTTGGGAAAAATATGTACCTGTAAATTCGACTGCTTTTATGGGATGTGCGTTCGAATGCTGTCTGTCGCGTAGTCTTGTGTCACGTCCAACTTCATTGAGGAGTCCATGATTGAGAACATGCTATAAATTGATTTTGAAAATGATACACAATGAAAACCATATTTTCCAAGGGACAATCGGAACTCGACAAAATGTTGAGATAACGCACATGTGCTTCGAGGCCGCAAGTTGCTAGATGGTTTTTCATGCAAAACGGGTATGTGGGCCGTTGGTGGTTGGTATAACCCATCCAAGTATATTCTTCGAACGGGCGTACGACGGTACACAGCCAGACCAGATTTTCCTTTCGGTGTCACGATCATTTAGCATTAATCGCAGTTTATAACAGCATTAATTGCAGCCAGAGTCATAAATTCGTAAAACTGCGGAAAAGTGTTAATTGTTTCGAACAGTGCTTTTGGGCGTTCGGTTTTTACGCATTCAGTTTTTGCCGTGTACTCTGTTTATCGACCACAACCATAAAGCACACCCTTTGAAGGCGCAGCCAATAAAAACAGTTGATGCGCGAAGGGTGACTCTGTTCCCGCTGAGTCCGCATGAGCTTTTACACACAGCCGCACGGTGTAATTCAATTAACGGTACTTGGGGTAAAAACAGGACGGCGCGCTCAGTCCCGGCAACCCGGTCGTCCGAGACCACCCAGCAGCAGCACCCAAAGGCACAAACGCCAACATATTGCACATGTAAATGTATGTATGTAAATATAGTATGTCTGTATGTATATTCGAACGGAGACAGTGTTGTGGCCATTAGGGCATTCGGCGCCATGTTTTCCGTTTCTTCTATTCAAGTGTCCTTCTGTACTAATATTTCTGCTGCACTGAAACCACTGCAGACCGCAACTCCAGTAGCAACAACGCGCTTGTTACACAAGCATCGACACTTTTTGGGCTAGCTTTAATTTTCGTATTTGCATGTAAATCGGCGATGCAAAAACCAAAGGCATTCGCAGGGATGGCTTGGTTCCTGGACGAATGCGGTTCTGTTTTTAGTCTGGTACGATTAGCTGCACTGAATGCTAATCGGAGCAGCTTTTTGTGCTGCCGAGTCGAGCAGTGTTCGCGCATTGCTGGCGTTTAAGCATGACTGAGGCGTTTTCCGGACTCAAGGAGCTTCCTTTATGGGGCGCGAGGTGGTTCCAATAATCCCACCTGCAAAGGTTGAATGCATTTAAGATTGCAATTACGAACGATCAGTACGAGTGACCAGAATACAGTTTTCATGTGGTATACCGTCCACCCAGACCATTCACGTGTCCAATGCACCAAATTCCCCGACGAACCACGTCCATTATCGGTCCACTACTTCGTAAGAAAAAACGAAAAAAGTAAAACGATGTTCTTTTTTATCGAAAAGCCAGCCAGACCACGCCCATTATCGCATTGCAGTGAACTGAACTGAATGCTCAACTTTGCCAAAATGTAGAAAATGCCCCGAAACTCTCTTCATTAAGTAGAATCGATATTCTAAAGTCTAGAATTTCCAGGAATTTCTGCCTCCATGTCCGCATTACATAGTAAAAGTACGCCTTCAGCAACTCGGTATCTGTACCAATCAACATGTTTGGAATCAAGAAAGACGCGTCAATAAGTCAATTAATCCTCGAATTCTTAGTGTATTTCTCATGTTCTCGGCTCTGCTATTCACCCTGATCGGTGACACTTTCGCTAAGTATAGGAAGCGACAGATCTTGTAAGGGACGAACCAACTTTAAATTAAAACATTTCAGGTAGTTCGAGGCAAAAAGTCGCGCATAAATTTCTTCATATTCTGCTCAAAAATCGATCGAATCAGCGCGTCCAATAATTCTTAATTTCGCATCGCACAGTCGGGCAAAACACCGGAGTGACCTGATAAAACCAACGAATCGAGGAGGTGGAGCGGGAGCAGCCAAATAGTAGTGATGCTGAAGTAAGGTACATCAGATCGTTTGGTTCACTGTCAATCGCAATGGATTGCCGGACGCGGTCCACCCACTTTTGTATTATGTAAGCTGAAGGGAGGCGTTCGAAAGATGGCTGTTCACGTACGAGGACATACTATACTCGTCAACACTCTACTCAACACTATACTCGACAACATTTTAAGTGTTTGGAATCTAGTACCGTCTTCAAGTTTGTTTCACTGTGCATGTCGTTGCATGTTAATTTTTCGGGTAGGATGTGTTGGGATAATCCGAAGGAACAACCTCAGATAAGAAAAAGAAGAGATGCTGGGTTTTAATAAGCAACAAAGACGCGAAGTGTAAACAAGTTCTACGGTGCTGGGCGCGGGGCACTGGCGAATGGCAAAGAAGCCCGCGACACTGCGACACTGAATGGCTGGTTATCGGTCGGCATGGATGTCACTGAAGGGATAACAAAAAAGAAACAGTGAAAACTTACTTTAAATTTGATAAGCATGAGCAAATAAGGAAACCAATTAAGACCACTTTATGCCACGTAATTATATCGGCGTAGTGTTGATGTGCTTGCGGATGCGCCGCGTCGTCAACGTGCGGCCAAGTGGCCAGAGCTCAGACGACGTCGCATGCTTCGCCGTCCGATCGGCTGCTCGGTGTGTACAGATACGGATGTGTTTGTTGACACCGTCGAAATGCACAGACAGATATCGGCGAGGAGAATAAAATGGTCGAGAAATGGTCGTCTGATGCACGCCTCCTTATCGGAGGTGTTACTTATTCGGTTGAATGGAAAATTAAAATCGAAATAATGTTAAACGATTCTGACCACTTTTGAGTGAAATATGCTTGGCGATTCCTTTAAATGATCGCCAAATCAGTGTGTTTCGTTGCTGCCCAGGAACACGAATTATATTTCGCCTTTTGAGGACACACAGACTCCCGAATTAAGCGTATGTAGTACTTGTATGCCGAATCATTTTGACTCCAAGAGTCGGGCCGAATATTGATCTAGGTAACTTGCAAATTAACCCACGACTCTTCAATTTAGAGACTTCACTTTAAGACTTCACTTGTGGGCCAACATAAACTTGACTTGTATACTTGCGCTTATTGCGTATTAATAAGAAGAAAAGTTCTGCAATACTTTATTTTGTGGAAATATTCTGAGTAATTAACGAGAGTGGACACTTCACTTGACATTTCTCAACACAAAGGAAAAATGCCGTTATGTTGAGTAATGCAAATGCTATCTGGAAACTTTATGGTATGTCCCAACTGAAACACCAAATTGCTATTCGGGCTCCCACACAAGCCGTATGAACAACACTCGTATTGCCACGTAACACCCACCGCCAGTACTGCACTCAAGCCAGCCCATAAACAGCTCCACTACAGACACATACTAGAGCCGGCGCGCGATGCGGTGCGCGTGCATCGTAAACATAAACTTGAGCGCTCTAATCACAATCCGTCGCTCCCGGGCCAAGCGACTCCTAATGCGCTGAAGTTTCAGTAAAATCGGAAACGAGCCGAAATGAGCTGGCACAGCAGTAATGTGGAAACCAGCACAGAAATTACTGGGAATCAGTTCAGACAAGAGCGCCAACTGCAGAAGTCCTTTGCTCCTATGCGGATCGATGACTGAGGCTGCCGAATATGGGCTCGAAACGCGATTCGAACTCCCGTTTCCTTTCAACAGTTCGCTCCTAGAGTCGGTCCGTCGTCAATTATATCATAAATTTGTCGAACTTCGATACCGCTTAATGTATGTAATCCAACTCTTCACACCCTTTGTCAAAAGCTGAAACGACCGGCTCGCAACCGGGAGCTCTGAGCCGGCAGCACGGCGCTTGTGCCAGCGCTTCACAGCCGCACTTCGATTGATTCATGGGCCAATTGTGCCGTAGCGAATTCGCAGCAGATTGAGTTGTACTTTTAATAATCCTTGGTTTTTGGCATATTAATTGGATCCTTGGAAACATATTAAGCCCAAGTTTATTTGGAGAGAGTTGCAGCGGCAGTGGATATTATTACGCTTTGGTTAGTTTCGGGCACAACTTAGTTTGGACACATTTCTGACACTTGGGCGATTCATGTAGTGGCTAAATATTTTGCTATATATTATGTACCCTATAAATATATGTATGTAAGTGCAAAGAAATGTTCATACTTATGTACTTGATCAACGCATTTTATTAACTCCAACAAGCAGTTTGTGTTTCGGTTTAGAAAAATCAAGCATGTACGCATTCTCTTTACTGTCCTTAAACCACATTTCTTATTAATAATGGGCAAATAAGGGGCGTGGTGCCCCACTTAATATCATCTTCGCTGGAGAGGTTTATAGTGGATCGAATAGTATTCGTATTTAAATCAAGATCAAGTTCTGCCGAAGCAGCTGCAGCAGCAGCAGCAGTATTTATAATAATATGACGTCCGTCAACGTCTTTTGGGCTACCGGGGTTAGAATATTGAGTCTTCAGCCATACTTCAGCCATACTTCAGCATTGTAGTACTTCTTTCTGCCAAGTTTCTTAGAAGAACATTTTGGAATATGGTGCCAAGCAACTGGGAAGTGCATCTATGGTAGCTTTGCTTGCATATTTTTCGACTTTTCTAACCGCAGTCACACGCAAAATTCAACCATGATTAAACGTCAAAAAGTGGAACAACAGGTATTAGCGGAGCAAGCAACGCTGCACGGCATCGAGCCCTGCGACGGTGCGGCCGGGGAACGCGCTGCTAGCAACACATTGTTGAGTGAAGCCCCATAAATAATGTTTAATCGATGTTTGCTCTTCGGTTTATTGCGTTTATGGCGTTTTTAATGAGAACCTCGTTTCCAGCTACATACTCGTACAGTACTTGTAAGTTGTTGTTGGTGGTGTTCGTCCGCTGCTCATGTTGTGCGCGGCTATTGTGTCATCATACCACGAAGAAGCCGCAAGAGCGCCAAGATTCAATTTTTGTCAGTGACTTTGACTTGGCAATTGCGAAAGCTCAGTGCTGAGGTGGGGCGCACGGGCGACACCGTGGGGCATGGCGGAGGCATTGACATTCATCAGCAATTAATTTTGTGCGCGTTTGCAACAATGTAACAAAAATCCAATTGGAAACTAGCTCGTAAAATATTTATTTAGTTTGTTGTTAATTTTAACGGTGTTGCGTCGCCTCATCCTGGTGTGCCGGCACTCAGCCGGAGGTGCCTGCCTGCCAATGATGTAGGTCCGCGCACGATCCTCGCGAACAACGCCGCGTCCACGCTCCTCGGATGCGTCTGGGACCGACCATAAAGGCCAACTTAAATATAAAACCAATATTTCGTTTCTCATCAAGTTTTATTGATCGTTAAAGTAAAATTCGATTTTAATTAAGCTTGCTTCAAATGTGCGCTTGAATTGCTCGCCACAATCAGTTTGGAGTGATATACAGCCGCAGAGCAACAGCCACGACTACAACAATAAAAGACTTCAACTTGAAAACTCGAACTGATCTTACAATGTAAGGCTTTTCGATTTGCAACAGGATCAAAAAAACAAATAAAAAAGTAGGTAGCAATAATAAAAGTCGTTAAAATAAATTAAGAAGTGGGATTTAAAACCTCGAACTCGACAGCAAATGCACCAGCAAACCAACAAACATGGGCAGCTGGATGTCACTCAAGTTTTAAAATGATTTCTGGATATATGTACATATAAAAGTTCGCGCACCGACAACTATTTACGCGAAGTTGGAAAATTGCAATTTTACCTACCAAACCACGCTTTCTTTGGCGTCTATCATTTTCGAAAGAAAGTGTTGTAAAGACTTTTAAACCTGGCTCCGTCTGGTCAGTGCCCTTCACTTCAGAAATCTAACATGAGTTGTAGACCTACAATAGAAGAACTGAGGCAGTGCGAATCCTTTCCTACTCGTTGTGATATACCCTAATTTCTGCAGTACTTCACCTCCCATTCCTCCTGCCGCCCCATTTCGTGAGCGAACAGAAGACTTGGGAGACATTCAAACCGCAAATTATATTAATTCAGCTGGTTACCGAAAATATAGCCGACGTGACTGTGTTTATTAATATAGGTATCAACTAGATCACATCGTTGTGAAGTGCTCTCCAATGAAACCACAATCGTCCCCGAAAGAACTAAAAGAAATACCTACAGCAGAACATTTTAATTTCTGACAATTATGGGACGCTCTTAATTTTGTGGTTTAATCATTTACGTAATCACTGTCCCCAATTTGTTACGATGCCAATATCGCATTACCTGACACAACAGATGCAATCAACAGATTCTGGACAAGTCAGGCAGAATGAAGCGAAAACAGCAGCGAGGAGCTGCTGAGAAAGTGCGGCACACTTCCAGAACCCTTCGTGAGCCAGACTTAAACATGGCCAATATAGCAAAAACAATAACAGCGTTTAACTGTTTCAATTATAATTTCTGTTGTGGTTTTACGAATTGTCATGGGCCAGCCCAGTTTATTATTGTAGTCGTGGCTGTTGCTTTGGTAATGCTTTATTATGCCTGGCAAAACGGAAGCAATGTTTTCCCAATTGCAGTGGGACCATCTGGCCATACGAGTATAGATGAATGGCAAAAAATAAGCAGGCACACACACACATTTGGCCGAATGCGGTAACCACTGTTTTCGGTCTGCCCCTGCATTCAATAATTGCACCGCAAAATCCACAGCGGAGCAAAGTGCAGCCCCCAAAAGTCTGAAACATCATCAACATTTCCTTGGCCAACCATCCATTCATAAGCTCGCTCTCTCACTGCTCAAGGGTTCGATCAAACTTATGGCCGGCCGCTCAGCGATGCGGCGTTCGGTCCCGCCACTTTAGCGCACCGCAGCGCTCGGCCGCACCAGCTCCGTCTTCGTGTCCGGCGATTATGACAGTCTCAGGTGTTTATTTGGTTATTTATTACCATACTTTAGCTTCATAAATAACGCTTCGAATTGCCCAACCTGTAAGTGTTTCGTAGTTTTTGTTTTGCCAGCCTGTATGTCATATAGTATGTACATGAACTGTTCTCTATTCAAGACGGAATAACGCCCGAACGCCTGGGAAATGGTTTTGAGGCGAACATGAGTCTAGCAACTAATGCAGCGCTTAACAGGAAGCTTAGTCTAGCGGTAAATATGGCAAATCCACACGAAAACTGATGTTTGTTGATGTTTGAATAGTTATCACTTTAACCACAAGCTTTAAACCAGCTATTTGTAGAAACTAATTGCAAATCCAGATCCTAAAGTATGAAGCATTTTCCAACAGGTTATTCCAGGATATTTTTCAAACTGACTGTCGAAGTGTTGTGAACTGGCTATGAGGCCATCTATGGCAAAAATTAAATGAAAACCTACTTAGATCACGATAAGAAACGCGAACGGTGAATTATGTCCTTATGACAACGGTTCGTGGTAAATTCGTAAGAAAAGGAAATCCAAACACATTGAAACTTGCCTGCAATAAATTCATGTGCGATCATACGCCAGAACGTCTGTCATTCCGGAATGCTTTTTCGAATTCATTCGGCGGCAAGCAGATGTTCGCCTATCATGCTAAATTGAGTGGTAACGCTCCACACAGACGGGCCCTTTACGGCCCTTGCGAAATGTCAACAGCGCTCTTTATTAAATTCATCAAGCGGTCGCGCCGGGCGCCCATTCGAAGAACGCTCAAGAACAAAGACGCGACCATGACTGTGCTACGAGCAAAAACAAAGAGAAACACAATAAAAGGTGGAGGGAATAACGAAGCACCATCGTGAATGAGTGATGGCATTGCAGGGAAGACCCGACCAGCGACCCAACCGTGCACAGGTTCAATGCTCGCATGTGCAAATTTTGATTTGAACTGGTAAATGAATTGAGAAATAAATAGTACCATAATCGCAATATTGCTTTGCTATCTTTCTTGATAAGGATTAGTTACCCAGATAGTTCAGTTGCCTTAACCTCCATTTACTTGTGAGGTCATCATTATTATTTTCGGCTTTGGCTTATTATTTGTTCTATGTGATAGATTAAAAACGCTCATTTATATTTCAATAGTCTTTTGAATGTAAACGAAATTCTCCAACCTTGTCAGACTTTGTTAGAATTTATTTCGAGTTTTATTTTATTTCCACTACCTATCATTCTCGTATTAGTGAATTTTTGCTTCAACGAAAAGTGTTCACAGCCAACAAGACTCTTTTATTATAATCGTCCAGACAATCTAATTATATATACATTACTTACACAGCTCGGTACGCAGAGATTCTTTTCCCAGAATAAGAGTACATGCCTTCAAACCCTTTCAGAGGTATTTAATACCTATGTAATAAATTGTGGTGCAGGGAAAGTGTTGCAAGGAAAACAAAACTGCGTTTTCTGAATAATGCAAATTTTGAGTTGTGTCAGTTTTCTGAATGAGTGCGATATAAAGTTGTACAATACCGGCTTAAAGTTGACTTAGTTGCATCAGTTATTATGGAGTGATTGTGATTAATTATGTCCCTTATGCAAGAACTGGTAGAGATCATTCGCCGGTAGCTGCAGAAAAGATCTTGATACGAACGCGCTGAACATTCGTTTTGTTTGTACCAAATAATGTAAACGTCATGTCCGCAGTATCTGCCATGAGGGTTGATTGCGCGGCCTACCTGTTGGCAGTCGTGTCAGCTGATAATCGCACCAAGTTTCTGGTCCTTGTAGGAAGGTCCCACGGGTCAAAAGCTGCAGGGTTTCCTTTCTTGTTGATTTAGCTGCAGTGGAGGTCCGAGGAGCCGAAAAATTTATGCAAAATGAATTCAATTAGCACCTAGTATAAATGTTCGTCGACTCTGACAAGACACTAAGTGGAACCCCAAACGCAAGGGTTTCAAGTTCCAAGTCCGCCAGACGCACACGCACGCAGACGCATTGCTCACATGGAATGAGAGTCGTTATGAGATCTGGCTGTGGTGGCGGCACTTAGAGACACGTCAGCGAGCGCCCTCGGTCTAAGGTTGAGCTTATTCCATTCCGTCTGTTTGCTGATTGTCGGTGCACCATGTTGACCCTTTACACGTCCGTTAGTATTGGTAACCTCCTGAGGTGCCGGTGTCTGGCGAATGTTTTTAGCAGTGACAGTGTGCAGAACTGCAGTCGCACTCGTCATCGATCTCGACAGGTGAAACACGTAATGAAATGCTTCCGAACGGCCGTTCCGTTTGTGGTCTAGTTATTTATGTGACAAAATTTCGCAAATAATTGGATTGAATGATCAAAGATACGACTACGCAGGGGTAGATGAGCGAAGGAACCCCATTTAATTAAATTAAATTCGCATTGCAATTCAATGTTTCAAATTGAATACTGAATAATGAATGTTTGTGTTTTTAATGTTTTGAGCGCTGTAAATCTCATTCTGACATCTTCATGAAGCCGACCCGAATACCGTCGATGACGATGACGATGTGTAAGAGTCTGTTGTCCAAGTCCGCGAACTTCATGTTCTCAGTACTTCACTAGACAGCTACATGGAAGCACGTTTCCTTGGCTGATTTCAATGGTGTTCCTTTTGATGGTTGTTCTTTCAAAATCCCTCTTCTGTGGGCGTTTAGTGATATTTCCTTGCATTCGCAAATATTTATTTGTTCTCTCTACTCTTATTAAATCTGCTCAAATGAAGTAGTTACTTTCTAAGAGAGACTTTCTCAGTGATTTTAGAGTTTCTTCGGACATTTTGACCGTCTCTGAAATAAATTAAACATCGCCCGCTCAATGACGAGACTGCGTCATTCAATAATGCTTTTTCAAAATAAATTTTAAAAATTTTACAAAATAACGGTGATATCTAGATCATTCCTAAATACTGATGCCAAACTTAAAATTTTGAAATCTTGAAAAAATTGAGCCCCCTCCCATACGATTTTTTCTTGTCTCAACTCAACAAGTTCTCTTTTCAGTCTTTTCATTCACAACCTTATGTGGTACATTGCCCGTATACAATGGTACACATAACGTATATACATACATATGTATATACAAATATTTGAAAAATAAATAATTTGTTAAATATATTTAGATATACATAAATACTATAGATATACTCAGATAGTCGTATAGAAACCATAATATTGAGTTTTATGAAATGAAATCAAGTGTTAAGGACAAAAACAATGTTTGTAATTATGTTGCTGTATTAATATTTACATATATCATGAGCCATGACTTTGACATACATATGTACATACATCATCTATCAATAGGTTCCCATTTCTAAACTTTGTTTGGGGTTAATCGGATGTTGGTTAATTTTCGAGCAAACTGGTGAAACATCTTCTTTCCATTTCACAATTTGTTCAAATCTGTCAGCACCACAACCAATTTTATCCCATCAAATGGACCGTAAAATTAAAGGGTAAATGGAATCGAATACTCTATAAACACTCGAACGACAATTCGAATAACGTGGTTGCCTTGTATGCGGCCAAAACTTTGATGCGATCACAATACCGATATTTTCTCACATATGAGGTGGATGCGGTACTTAGCTCTTAGGAAAGAGAAATCGTAAAGTCTTGAAAACATGAGTGTTTAGTTGCAGCGCTGCTGTAGTGTATCCGCGAGAGGCGAGTTGACCGCCACCCTTCGAAGCGCATTTCTTTTCGGTTCTTGAAGATGCTATCCTAATAAGATTAAAGAAAAACAATTGAGTTATTAAAGACAGATTGATCAAATCGCCGAACTTGAGTTCATTGAATTGATATACGCTTTACGCAGAACCCCAGCGACACGGTGAGTCTGGGATCACTGTTCTTGTGGGTCATATCTCATGAAAAAACGTAAAAAAACGCGCGGGTACAAGCTTTGCCATACGCAGAAGGAAATTTGATCATTCGTATTTTGTGGTGTGCTTAGGTTTGTGGGAATCCGGGTGTTGGAGTCTGTGCTCTGATACTCGTAGTTCCCGCGAACGGAAACTTGATGTCACCGACTTGCATCTCTGCCGCACCGATTTGCGATTGCGGGTTTGTACCTGGACTCAAGATGCTTCCTGCGCGTAGGGAACGCGTAGGGATCAAGTACCGGAGAACGAGAGCAATTTTGCGTATGCCACTAATGAGCAGTTAACTTTAAAAGCCTCCTAATAGCTGTGGCTCATTCAACGGCCCTGGACTCTAGATGTATGAACATGATAGCAATCGTGTGGCGCAAGCAATTGCTTCAGTTGTTTCGCACTTTGTGCAGATTGCGCCCATCAAGTGCATTTTCTTGTTACGAATGTCTTCAGGGTTATTGGATTATCTATGTGGCTTATGAATGTCCCTATTTCCGCGCTTTTTGTATAATATCTGCGCGCATCCGACCAACATTCGACAGGCGGACAATCGAGCCGTAAATAAGGAAATTACGGCATTGAGTTCGATAGAGTCTATCTTCTAAAGTGGGCCCCGAGTGGACCTATCGGAATGGGTCGGCGTACGCACAGCAAGCGTGCTCTGGAAAGATCCCATAGCGTCTCAATTTATATGCAAATCTATTTGATGGCGAGCTCTTTTCCGTCGATGCGCGCGAGCATATGTCGTGATAACTATAATGATAATGGCGATTATTGCAATTTTTCCGAAATGTCTATGAGCCGCTTGAGCACCGAACGCAAGCACAAGAAAGACATCAAATTTGCATTTTAATGATAATATGCTTGTTGTAAACTCGCGCCCAACAAGGAACAGGGACAAACCTGTATACCCAATATACTCCGATTAATACTTGAAATGAGGCTAAGCATCCGTCTGAGATGATTTGTGAACCTCTAACATCAAACCTCTTTAGGGCTAGGAATCGGAATGCCCAATGTACAGCGGGAAATTTGCAAATTCACCGGAATTCTGGAGCATATTCTCGAGTTAGTCAACGTCAAGGTTCAACCTCAAAGTTATCTGAAGGAGTTTGTAACGACTTTTGATGATATCTGTTGATATCTGCACTGAATGCAGAATCTAACTGAGTTTACGAATCTCAACTCAACTGTGACTTCTATCAACTCGCATTTCACGTATTCATAATTATTATTATTCAGAGTGTAATAAAAAATGTCTTATTTAATAGTCGTTAAGTCGTTTATTCGCCTGAAGAAACGTACTGTGAATATTACTTTATTCAAACCGAATTAATTTCTCCAAATTACCCATAAAACTCCAATTCTAAACAATAAAACTTAACAATTCGTTCATCCCAATTGTGATGCGTACATATACTCGTATATGTATGCATATATTTTATCTATGCATCTAGATTAAGTAAGAACCAGCGTCAATTTATTTAGCTGTTGATAATGGAAAGAAGTTTAGTGAAGCTGAAATGCAGTATTAATTACTATTATATAATGTAGTGAACATATTTTGGTAAGTTTCGTCTCCACTGTTCGGCCAGTGTAAGCAGCGCAATAGCAACCGTATAATAGGTACCGAATGGGCAGGGTACCAACTATCAAATATAGGAGCCTTAAATACACCCCAAAATACAGTCGTTTACAGTGTGCGGCTGGATTTAATTGTGTGTGTAATCTGAGGAATGTTTATTGTTTTCCCGAAAAGATTTATCGCTGCCCTACGACCAGCGACGGCGCGCCCTCTCTGCCATCGCCGTCATCGCCGTCATCTCAAATGCGTTCGTGAAGCATATTCCAAAAGCATCCAACGCATAAACCAGTTTCAATCTGCAGTTAGAGTAGGACGTCCACAACTCCACAACTCCAAACTGCAACAAGATCGGAGCCTAATTGAGGCGACATGTTCATCTAGGCACTCGGCCGTCGCAGTCGCGGCCGGATGGCATCTGTCCGGTTGCCGTAAACATTGATCGCATTAATTCGCTTATGGGAACGCATTATTATTATTATTGGTGCTAGCGACAAGTTGGCCCAACATTTTGGACGACACTCCGGCTTCAGGTCGGCGCTGCTTTCAATTTGAATATTTGACTCGGACGCCGCGCTTCGTTCTGCACACAACGCGTCGCAAGAGGATTTCAGTGGCTTCGGCGATTCTTATCACCTCATAAATAAATTTCTGTTTGATTCTTTTGTTCTTCTATGCTTTGTTTGGCTGACGCAGCTTTTATCTCTCACCATAAGTGTAATTTATGTCTTTATTTAGTAGAGATTTCGTTTCCTAATTTATTGTGGTATCGTTTGGGCAAATGCCCCATCGGACCGTGTCCACACCTTCGCTTTGTTGGTGTCATTGTTATGTGGTTGTTGTTATTTGTGTTTGTGTTTGTGTTCGTATTTTATTTTCATTTTATAATTTTCTGTTTGGTTTGTTTCATCTACCTCTGACGGCAAGTCCGTTCCACGTTACCTTTTAAGTCACCTGTGCCGAGTGTTGTTGGTGACGCTGATGTTCCTGATTCCCATTAAGAGCGTGAACCCGTCCAAATTTATCGCTTATCTGCTGATAATGCTCAGCGAACAAAGTGAATTAAATTGAGCTACGCACACACCAAATGCAACATCGATTCTTAAACGCGTTTGTCGAACACGAATGACCTGGAATCACGATAACCTAAAACCTTCGCATAACTTTCGACTAAACAACTTAATTTTATTCGTGGCGTTTGACTACTCGTACAAAAAAAGAGGATCACTTAAGGCATCACATGAATTGGGACCAGCTATCAGTAGGCCAATAATTGAATTGTGAATTTAATATATAATACAATATACCAGAAATAAAACTTATAATTCAAGTATATGTTAGTAAAAAGCGATAAATACATAAATAATTGAAGCAAATAACACGAATTATGTAATGTTAGATTGTATATTTATATTTATTTGGTATTAGTATTCGCACGTATATACATATGTACATGGGTATATACATATACATAGATAAAAGTATATTTATTTGCAGGTTTGTGTCTTAAGTCTTTTGTTTTCGTTGGGATCTGCGAAACGCGTCTCTGTTTATTCTCGAATCATCGACGTTTTTTATTCGAATTCAATGACAGTTTGACACACAGAAGTGAGCATGAGATTGTATAACATTTCATTTAGTGCACGTTGCAGCCCTGTGCGCACCGAGGTATCGGTTACACGATTCTTTGTGCGCAATGCGATCTGAAGTTTAATGACTACAGTGTGACTAAAATGCGTTTGAAGTTCATTGCAGCAACTGTGAGTGCGCAAACGCAGTGACTGCGAGTAGCTAGCGCTTCGAAAACGGACTGAAATAAGATATCCTCATCTGGCATGGGATGGCAGTGGGGCAAACGCACTGGCAGCAAGAAGAGAACGTTTCGAACGCAAGCGCAATGGCAGTTAAGGGCACTCACATTCTAATTACCTTTGACCTTACCTTAAGTGATCTCCTTTGTGTGTACCATATTACGCACGACATAAAACAGAATCAGCGCCTGTGTTGGCCACTTTTCACACCGTTGTTGGCCAGTTTAACTTCATTCTTCATTCTGCATGAGCGCTGTAATTTCTATTTAGACAGCGAGATAACTTTAGAGGGCAACTACAAAGACATGTACGACTCCCACTCGGCTTGGTTGTTCTCAGCACTTTTGACCACTGTAGATTTTGAGCGTCAGCTGGAACCATTGTTCGCATGCATAATGTTTGCTTTTGAGTGGCGTCAACGCGTTTCCAATGGAAACATGCGCGTTTGCAACACTCCGAACAGAATAATGCCCTTAGTAAGGACATGTGTTGAATCACTTGCATGTCTTTGGTATCCACCGCGAAGTCGGATGTCACTTCGTCGCTTCTCAGACATGCGGCCAAGACGCAGACGAAGATGTGTACTTTATACCCACGAAAGTCCGAATTTATTCTAAATGGTACACTTAGTATTTATGTCAAGTCCCATCGATTTATCGGACGTTCCTTTAAACTAATTTTCAGATTCTTACCGAGTTCGTTTCATTTGACTTTCATTTGAGTTGCACTGAGACTTGATCTACCGACTTCGAGGGATTTTTGGGCCTAATAATGCATATGATTTTCGTTGGGATTGTACAGGTAAGTTAATAGTAAGAAGCGTTGTTCTAAACGCGCATCTTTCAGCACTGAGGGCAGGACGGAAATGAGGATAATGAATGTGTGTGAAGATTAACCACTTATTGACTGCTAAAGTAAACGCAGAGTGCCAGCGTTATTAGCACACTTCATAGTAGAATCGATTTGCTGCGTCAATCGTTTGGTTGCTCAAGAAACGAATTATCTCAATACTGAGCGCGATCGATCAGATGCAAATAAATACAAATCAAAGCGCAGCTACTTTCTAAATGTATGTATTTTACGAGCTCATGTTCGACTCCATTAGCTATCCACACATAATAACCGAAGCTGCAAGCAGTCGCTAGAGGCTGGCCGCATGCCTGTGCCGAGAGAATACGTTCTTAATTAGTCCGTTCTCTCAGCGATATCAACACTTCATCACTCTGGAGCCCACATCGTTAATGGTGTCATCGAAATTATGAATAATTCAAAAGTTGAAGCAACTCCACTCGAGCTGCTTGCGTTCACCAGCGTATACACTGAGAGTGCGAGTGAGTAAGAGATACAACGCACTATCCAAAGGCATCTGCAGTTAACAGGCCCGGGATTTCTTTCTTTTCCGGCTCCTTTAGAATAGATTTGAAGTCCTCCTTAAATAGCGTAGATTGCATATGTACAGACATCTTTCCGTGTTTCTGATTCAGTATACCGTACTTAAAAGTGCGTTCTACTCATCAGTTACTCAGTTAGTACATCTTCAAGGCCGTAACGATATAGCGATGGGTCGCGCATTTCCGACTGGATATTCGCTCACTTTCGCTGTGATTGGTAAACCATTTCTGCTCATTGCGGTAGTCACTCGAACGTACAGCAACATCTCGTATAATCCGTTGGGTCTCGGCGCCAACAACAACGATGCCGTGCTAACTGCTCCGTGTAACAAGCCGTGCACAGCGATCCACCTATTTATGTGGATCGAGTGTCACTCCAAGTGCGCCCCCTGCGGCGCAGTATGGCTTCTGCTGCTGATTCCATACCTAAGCTTTGAAATAATTATGGTGTTAGGCGGCCATTAAAAATGTGACTCGGTGCACTTGGTTGGCACACCAACAAACCGACATGTTTCGGTGCTGTGGTAATTGCGATTTGCTCTTCTGTATCTGTCACTAATCCGCTGAAATCTTAAATCAGTACCGGGTTCTGAATGTCACCGTTACGTGGAATACGTTGCAAGACGTTGATGTTGAAAAGACGTTGATGTGCAATTCAATTCCGATATTTGGCTAATAAATAAGAACATTTTTAAGGAAGAAGCAGCTGATTTCCGCCTTTTTAATATTTGTAGCAATACTGTATACAATAATATAAATTCATTTCTAGACGTGAACAATAGCAGACCACGTATAGACGTTGGACAAATCTCAGTATCTTCCCTTTACGTCACTCATATCGGAACTCAGAACGCCGCAACAGTGAGTTTTGAGGATGCCAGGATGAGCCCCTGAGATGTCAGCGAACCGGATAGGAACAAATTTTACTAGTCTATGTTCGTTTTCTGGGCACTTAAGCTGTATGCACATTTAATTTCCATTTTTCAACACTTTCGTAGGAACGTTTTTTATTACTCGATTCTCGAAAAATTATGTATTTCCTCTCCGAGTGCTGGTCCAAATGGAGCGTTATATTTCCAGTTATCGAAGCCAGTGTAGGTATTCAAGGGGCACCAGGAATTTCCCGTCCAGCGGATTCGATCGAAATCTTAAATTTAAATTATCCAGACTGCTGGATGGTCTTTAGGAGCGGCCAAGTTCTGAGGTTCATAAATCAATGTAAATTATGGAGTGAACAAAAGGCAGGCGAATGGGTGCTTGTGCTCACACTCGCTCAGTCAGATCGGTTTCGATCACAAATTGGCTTCGACTTTTAATCACGTCTTATTTAAATGTGGTCATTCAAATAGCGATTCTAATCAGCGCTTTGCCCAGATTGTTTCTTCGGCCATGGCTCATGGCTAGATACATTCTAGTTTTATCTGCTGGTGATAAATTTCGGAAAAGGCATTTTTATGGCGCGATCTGCAATGCTTAAGTGATCTGTTATGTTCTGAGTGGGAATCGGGTCCTAATGTTAACTTAATTAAGTAAGAAATCGGCTCAGAGCAATAATAATTTAAATGCTATAACAATAAATATGTATTTACGATCTCAATTATTTTCCACCATGTTTCCCTACACTTTAACCTAGTCAATACATCGAAATCACATTCGTAACATCGCAGCAATGCCTGTCGGAGCCCAAAACAGTATAGAATAAAATATCTGCAACGATTGTAAAAGCAAGTTGTAGAATATTACAAATCAGAGCATTCGGATTCGGAGAAAAACAGGATTCGGTGAATAGCGCAAATTATCACTAACTAATGAAAAAACCACGGCTTTCAATGGAAACCAATAACTTTTCTATAATACGAGTATGTCATCAAAATGATCACACTGAGTAACAAAAAAGTAATGTAAAAAGCAGAGATTCGAGGACAAGCAAGATCACCATAAATAATCAACAAAGTTCGCCCTCATTAAAGGAAAAACTTCCATATCAACTTACCTCAAACATTTTTACTGAACGTAAATAAAACTCTTGAAGAAAAGTCTGCGATTTTTCAGAATCTGCATTTACAAACCCACTTAAACAATTATATTTGGCAACTCGTGCGTGGTGCAGCGCCTGCCTCCTCCTTTTCACAACACTTTTCACTGCGACCACACCGCAAACCGCACCTCTGCTAAGTGCCACCCATGCGGGAGAGCATGTCTTCGTATAATTCTTCCACGCCTGGCTGTGATAGCTAAACACTGAAGGCACCTCAGGGACGAACGCGTAAGTACCTTCTAGCTGTTGGTACGAAAATGTTTAAGAATATAAAACCGTCGAGAGTTTCACGGCAATCGAGCCGAGCTGCTGTCGTTGTCTATGTGAAATATTGTGGCGCTTCAGCATCGTGTAACGCGAGGAATGAGTTTTACGATTATGAGTTATGTTTAGCCCTCAGATTAAAACGCTGCCATCCTTCCCATTAAAGCGGCAACATTGTTGGCCAAATGACTCTTCACTAGGTTTATTGTTTGACGAAAGAGCTGCAACCAACTGATTGGATGGAACGCGGGAAGTAAAACATAAAATGTACATGTTTACGGAAAGAAGAAGTTCATGCATTTTAAGATTTGATGGACCATAAACAGACTAGATAGCTAAACTGCGACTAATTCAAATAGCATGATGGCGGCAACTTTGTTACAGCCGTGAAAATGCGTAGCGATCAGTTATTGGCGCAAATGCATTTCTCAGCATACTGTATTAATTATCCGCCGTCAGATTCAAGATAATCCTTCGCGTCTGCAGGAGTTTCAACGGTTCGAAGTTCGTACTTGCCATATAAGAGCTTTGAAAATTCGTTATTTCTTTTTAAAACGCTTTATATTTGAATAAGTTTATAATACAAAAAATAATTATCAGTATATGTACAATATATAAAAATAAATAATTATAAGATTTATTCCATTTCGCACGGACAAGAAGAAAAATTCTCCATTTTTTAACATGGTTTTTTTACATTTTTTAACAGTTTCTTTTACAATACAAATGAGAGTAGAAAAAAAATTTGATGATAAATAACTGTAATATTGATAAATAACTGTACATATAAAATAAAGGAAATTAAAAAACTAAAATTGGATTTCTAGGATGCCTGAGTTTTTGGGTACTCACAGCGAAAATCTTCCTATATTTGAGCAGCCCTTTGCGACCATCGCCTAAAATACGAAGCGCAGTTATAAAGGAAAACATACAAACAAAGCAAGGAAACGACCAATTTGAATGAATTTTGAATGCAGGAAAACTTTGAAGATTCGTAACCGCAAATACCTTATACATACATACCTACATACATACGTTTATCTTATATCAAATGGTCACTTGACCGAGATACAAGGATCACATTAACCCCCATTGCTGCCACTGCTACTGTTACTTACATGTTTACACCAATTGGCCGCGGATCTTGCAGTTGGTGGTTCCGAGTTAGAAAAAAGGTCTCTTATAGTTTGCTGACTTTAAACCATTTTTATTTCTATAATTATAAATATTTCTATTACTATACATCGTACATACTCGTATAACTTCAATGTACACAGTTTCATTCTAACTAAATCTACAGGAAGGATCTTTATTTAACGAATCTCCTATATGTAATGTACTAAATGAGCTTACAGTTAAAAACAGAACAAAGATATGAAGAATATATTGCATTTGAATAGCCTTGAAAAGTGTAGGAAAAAGAGGTAAAGGGTTACACCGGGTTACATCGATCAATCAATGTGTGGGTGTGTGTATGTATGGGAAGGTGTTAATCGCATTAGCTTGTTGTAAATTCTAACTTTGGCTTAAATTTACTTCTTAAATTGAATTACCGAACACTGATCATCACTGATTAGCAAGTGGAATTGAGTTAAACATCTTGTAATGCAAACCTTAACTAATTACTTCATCGCGAATATGCTCGGACAGGTTCGCGTAGAACTCAGCGGCCGTGCTTTGTGAGTTGCAGAGGCGCTCTGGAGCTCTGCGTCAACAGATCATCCGATACAGTTAACGCAGCACTGTTGATTCCATCCGTGCCTTTTGCAGTCGCCAAATCTGCTTCGTCGTCGGAATCGTCGTTTACGTTTATTTCCTCCTCCGACTCAGAGCCGTCCACAGTGACGGTGCGTGTCTCGTCGTTGCTTATTTGGCGCTCTAGACGCGAACGCTGCTCCTCCGCTGCGGACAAGGATGCAGCGACCGCGTACTGACGCGCTAGGCCTAGAGCAAACGCGGCCGCCGAGGGTGAGCTAACAAGGGAACGGAAGGCGCTGCGTTCACCGCCCATTGATAATGGAGCTGATGCTGTGGCTGATGAGCTTATTACAATCGCTGTGGCTGCCGCTGCCAGCTGATGCTGGGGATCGGCGACGATGTTCAGAGGAGTCGTTGCGGACAGCGTTGAAATAGAGCCCGTTTGGGACGGCAAGTAATGAGTTTTGGCCTGTGGCGAATGACTGCTCGCGTTCAGTAGCTGTTGATGCTGTATCTGTTGCTGCTGCTGATGATGCTGATGCTGTTGCTGCTGATGCTGATGCTGATGTTGCTGTTGCTGCTGCTGCTGTTGCTGCTGTTGCTGCTGATGCTGCTGATGCTGATGATGCTGCTGTTGCTGGTGATAGTGAGTTAACAATAGCGCGGCCGCCGACGTCTGTTGATGGTGGGAGTGCATCGGGTGATGCGTCACTATATTGGACATGTGGCGGAGGCTGATGTCGACCCCAGGCTGGAGCTGATGCTGGTGTGAAACTGATCCATGGAGGTGGTTTTGCAGATGGGAACCCGACGACTCGGGATGACCTGTAGAGTTGCTGTTGCTGTTCGAACTGGGCGTGGGCGAGTCCGTGGGATTGCTGGCTGACTCGGCTAATTGCTGTGAGTGCTGAGTGAGGCTGCTTGTAGGGCTGGAACGCCTTTTCAGCAGATTCATACGCTGGTGTCGACGCCACTTTGCTCTTCTGTTGGAAAACCAAACCTAATTGATCAATACGAAAGGATGGTGTGGTTAGTTTTAAAAAAATCGCGAACATTTTCTTTCATGAATTGAAGTAGTAGTTTAAAAGAGTATTTGTGCCGAGATTTTTATTTTCAATACTCTAGCTATACACGTGGACCAGTTGTCTTTATACCGACTGCGCAGGGTGTATAGCAATTGCGGATGTGGCCCACTTTTGCATAACAAGTTATACGGAACATAAAGCCATATGAAAGATTATCCTAGCCACTGATCCTAACCACTGTTAATGAAAGCTTTCATCTCACCTGTACTCGGGCTTCACTCAGCGAAGTCCTGCTGGAGAGGCGCTCGCGCGTACTGACGCACGGATAGTGGCTCTTGTCGAACTCCTTCTCCAGCTCTTCCAATTGCTCGGGACTAAATGTGGTACGGTTTCGTCTGAACTTGGGTTCGTCGTCGTCGTCCAAGTAATCGGAATCAATATGGCGGTTTTCGTCAGGAGACTCCAGAGTGTCGTGGCTTCCGGAGCCTGGAGATATTGCACGATTCGAAGAGGAGAGCACTGTAGGAGAGCTTCCCACAGGCGGCAACGTGAGCGTCGGCGTGGCTGACGTGGTCCAGAAGTGAGGGGATGTGGTGGGCGCTACCGCGGCGGCTGGGTGCCAGGAAAATCCCCCGTACGGGTGTGGGGGATACAGACCATATGCGGCGGTGCGCGCGAACTCAGTGGCTACACGTTCAGCGGCGCGGTTGCGAAGAATACGGTTTATTGATGACACCGATGGGGCTGTAGCGTTGGTGCACACGCCTAAAATTGAAACAGGTAAGAAAATCAGTAAAATCGGTAGCAGAAGTTGTGTCTAGGAAAAGTGCCAAATGGCATCTGCCTTAAGGGCATCTGCTTAAGGGTTGCGTATTTCTGCAATTTTATTACTGGTGCAGTACAAAGCAATACTTTTAACATCAAAAATAAGTCTGGAAACTTAAGAGCCGGCCTACTTTAAGAAGACTTCGAGGAAGCCTGTTAATCTACGAATGGTTACGCGGCCGACCGAAGTGAAATCATGCGGTCGGGTGGTCCGTGGTCAGTACTGCCGCTATCAGAATCAAACCTCGTCGATCGCTGACCGCTCTAGCATTCTGCATGTGCGTCAGCCTGGTCATTGGCTACAGCGTGCTCACCTTCTGATATCAGTCGCTCGCGAATCTCCCATGCGAAGATCGTTGGATTCTCGCGCTTGTACTGCTCGATCTTCGAAACCACCGTGGGGGTTGCTACTTTTGGCTTGGAACCGCCAATTAATCCTGGTGGACGCAGTGATCCTGCAAGGAGAATAAAGCAGAACAAGTATGTTAATCACACAAGCCCAATAAAACAGCGATCTGCCAGCCGCGTGGCTGTTAGTAGCAGGAAACACAAGCGACCTCTACACATAGGAAATGTTTGCCTTACAAATTACTGCTTTGCAAGCAAGCTGCATTATACTGAACTAAAAATGCTTTACTCAAATATATGATTCAAGGAAGTCAGGGTTCGGTATTTAGATGAAGTTCATCCTTCGGTGGTGAGAAATGTGAGTTATGGTAACCGCCTCTGGTCACAGGAGTTGGCCATAAACAATATGTGGGAATCAGTCTTGTTTTCTCAACGTGTACTGCTTGCGCTCGCGTTACAGTTGGTGCAACTACTGTAAATAGATGAATGGATGGGTGCCGCCTTCGTGCGCACAGATGTGTGGTAAGTGCCGCGTTATCAATCATCTGCCTCGATTGGGATCTGTTGCTGCTTCCTATCTCCTACTTAATAGCTTTATAACAGATCTGCAATCGAGCGAAATTCGTTCCACAACAACAACACGCTGGCAAGTTGAACCACATACTCGTAGAGAAACAATACCGCAGCGTTACTACACCACGGCACAGCGACTGATTTGATTAATGACCTCGTGTCGCTGGGACGCGCGATCAAGACGAGTCCACAAGTGGCTGGGTTGTGCCTGGGTCGCTGCTTGTGCACATACGCGAAACATCATAAAACAACGCGAAATAAGGATAATGATACGTTTTGTCATATTACGCAAACAAAAGAGTACAAATGCCTGTCCAGTCAACACTGCTGCGCAGCATAACGTCCAGCGTGGGCTCCCCTTTCCTTTGCAGATAGCCATCGCAACATGGTACCCACGTAGTTTCGGCGCTCTTGTCGTGGTTAATTTTCTGCGCTTCCGCGAGAGGCAATTGTTTTGGTAATGATAGGTGGTGCTTGAAACACTGTCGGATGATTGAAGGGTACAGACTTGACTCTAAGTAGAGAGCTTTCATAAATTGTTTACTTGACACATAAAATGCCGGAAACTTTACGATGTTATGAACCGCTGAATATCTTCGTCTATTTGTTCTTCCTTTTGTGAATTGGCAGCACTACGAGTGCAATTGGTAGCACTTCGAGTGCATCCAGCATAGGGCTATGAGGGCATATACAGGTATGGAGGGAGGGGGACAGGGTATAGTATGTATAGTACTATCGGAGATTTTTCCCTTCTCCTAACAATATAGAACAGAAATCTTTACCTAGAAATATTCTTCCAACATTAACAGCTGTAAGATTCCTTACACAAATATGCTTTTAATACGTTGCTCGTAGAAGTAGCAGTTAAAAAAACCATATAAACAAATCCTATGATTTTGCTTGGTGATAAGTTCTACATTAATCGAATTCAAGGTTTGTTGTATAAAACATTCCGTAGATTTAATGATCAGAGAGAGGAGAGCTAAGCAATGTAATAGCTAAAGGAAGTATATTACTTCAAAAAAAATAATTTCATTGTAAAAATTACTGTTTTTAACTTCACGATTTTCGTGATGGACTTGTGGTGTAGTGTTCATGGTCAAAGTTAAAAAACAGGGCGATCGGCTAACCCTTGAGTAAATAAAAAAGGACGATAAGCAAGGCAAAGGAAGGCAGAAACTTACTATAGCATGTGTTCCTCCGCTATTTCTATTTGATGGTGATCTTAATTTGTGTTTTAACAGTGGTCTTGAACTCACCTAGAAGTTTGGACACCGCTCCCTGCTGCGTCAACATATGTTGAGCGATGTCGTAGCCTCTGAGGCCTCCAAAACGCGATAACTCCAGTAGCCGTTGTTGCGACACTAAGGCGCTGAGTGTGGTAGGCGATGGCGAGCCGCCGGCGAAAATACCAGAGCCCGGTATTTGCACAGATGGAGGCAGGCCAACTGCAAAGCAGAGACGACGCATGTTATTAAGTTGTGTTGATTAATACGAGTATTTTCCAGTAGCATTCAAACTAATTGTGAATGATTAACAATAATTACGGATGAATACACTTAATTAAGAGACGACGTGTCAACACGACGCTATTTGTTTTAACGAAAATACCATAATTAGTGAAAACAATTTTTTACACTCGTAATCTTTTAATGAGCTTAAAGTATTCGTCTATGGATTGTTAAGTATTTTGCCATGATTTATTTTTTAGTAATCAATAAAAGTTCATAAAGATAACCGTAGTCCCATAAAAGGAAATCAAATCGTTGACCGTAAGAAGTATCATTAAAACGTAGTTACTTACGTAGTTTGGTCAACTGAATCGGTCAGTATTTAGTTCAGTCTAACTGCGTCAGTAATTTCGGGTGTCTTCATGCTTCATAGCGGCAGATTTCGCGAAGATTTGGGAGTTGCGAGTTCGTGGAGAGCGTCCAACATTGATGGCTGTCAAGCAATTACTAAACAACGCAGCGTACTTCCTGCGCAGCGCTTCCTGGTACTTTAGTCTATAGTAATTTCGCAAACAACAACTGCCATCTATATGTCAAGGCTAGGTACTTTTGGGACTACCCTCGTAGGCGAAGAATTCATATAGGAATTATAGGTATCGTTACGTATGTCTCAAAGTATGTTATAGATAGGAATAACTCATAACAGCGACTGTTCCGAATCAAATTTTGCTATATATTCTGGTGTATTATTCTAGTCATGGCAGCTGAGCCGTTCGTCTATCAGAGACACTCACGTTACGAAATAACTAACTATCCGCTAGATACCATTCGAACATCTGTCACACTAATCGACTAAACTATACTTTGTTGAGACGTATCGAGATTTCAGAGATTACAATTCGAAGACTTTTAATTATAAGTTGATGGCAGATTGAATAAGTTTTCTTCCGATCTTGCAAATTACAGTAATTCTCATAAAGTTTTAGAAGTGGGCTAAAATGTGCACGATGCTGCTTCCATTCGACTACCTTTTTTTATAACTTTCCACCGATTTAAAAGAGAAATAAGATCATGAAAGGAAAAGGGTCAGTTATTTGACGTGAAATGTGTCATGCAGCACATTTCCCGCAAGCGGAATCGTCTTTAGAGATACTTTCCATACAAATATCTTCTAAATACATACATACATCCGGTGCCTTTTTCCCTGATATGTTCAATTATGTGGTAGTGGTAGTTATACGAGTGTTATACGAGCATTAAAACAAAAGATTAATGGATCTGTTTTATCGGGAGAACGAAGAGAGACCTGTAACAATATTTATCAATATCTGGAGTCACGATAAATGAATGGATTTTTATATCGCTTTTTCAGAGTTGTTTTACTGTTTGAACTAAGTTCATTTCGATACTCGCTCTATTTATCTGTGCCTTTTCTAGCCCCTCAATTCTATTTTGGTCTTTTAGAGGTCTTCGTAGTACCAGACCCTTTCTTATGCTTATAACTCCTTCCAACCCGATTACATTCGTCAATAACGTCTGATACTCCCATGCAATTGAGTGCTATTGCAGCGAATTTTCGAAATACTATAATGGCTGTTTCAAACTGTCATTATGTGTCATTAATGGTGTTTCAACAACGTTTGAAATTCAAATAGTCTTTTAATTTTCCGCTTCCTCTCTCCCCCACTCCCCCACTGACGCTCTCTTCTTCTTTCTCTAATAATAATAATTGTTCCCGTTTTTTGATATTTTATCGAGCTACTTAAGTATTATACCTACTATCCAAATACGTATTCATCTTGGAACGCATACATTTTAAATTTAATTTGGTTACAGTAATTTGTCTTTCATTACGTCCAATAATTTCGGTTCTTTCAGTCCGATTAGTGAAGTTGACTTTTCGATTTTAATGTCCCAGTCAAGATACCGACGGCCAATCGAACACGCATTCATTATGTGTCGGAAAAATAACTACGCTTAATTCGAAGCCGACGTTCTCTCTGTCGTCACCTGCTCAGTACAGGGCCATATCCTACTTTACCATATTACTCACTGTTAGTCGGTTGCGGAGGAATAGCGGAACCACCACCCGCTAATGAAGGTATTCTCGGGGGCTCCATTTTCCAGGGAGCACTGGGCGCACTTATGCTTGAACCAAATTCACGATTGATTCCCGATTCGATCAACATGACCGAAATACACCAAACTTTATTTCCTGATATCTTTTTCCGCCCACTTCACTCTTTACATTCGGACACTTTTTCGAATCCTGACAATCTTGTACGTGAGCACTGCTTTTCCTCGAAAATCATTGAATTCCCAACCCGGCAGCATACGATTTTCACTTCAAAGGAGGAAACTTTTGATTGAGTAATCTGTGCACTCGGATCTTCTTATCACAACTAGTTTTCGTTCTGTGACTTGGCCACTTTCGCAGCGGTTAACCGCACTAGTGGAACTATACGAAGTGGCAACTAAAAAGTAAAAAACGGAACGCACAATAGCCGAGATCTGACTGCACTCAAACAAGAAACCGGAACCGAACCAAACACGAGAGCCGCAATAGTCGCACTAAAATGTTCAGCGAGCTCGGATTTCACTTCAGCCACTTGTCGTTGTTCTTACCTTTGTGCTACGCTCGCAGAGCTCGCTGCCCGGCTTTGAGCGCTTTGAGTGCTCACTCCACAGTAACACACAATAATGGCGGCTATTGCATGAACGCGAAGGGGCATGCGGGCCATGTGTGCGAGCGAGCGAGACAACCGCTTCCCAGCCGGGTGCTTGGGCTACCGAATTGCATCATTAATCAGTGGTTGAACGAGTAAGTAGGCAGTGCTACGCGCTCATGCTTACGCTTTCTAATGAGATGACGGAGCGGCTCTTGCTGTCTTGCTCGCACATACAACAACGGAGCTCTTCATTCCAGGGGTGTATATGGCACACCCCTGGAATGAAGAGCTCCGTTGTTGTATGTGCGAGCAAGACAGCAAGAGCCGCTCCGTCATCTCATTAGAAAGCGTAAGCATGAGCGCGTAGCACTGCCTACTTACTCGTTCAACCACTGATTAATGATGCAATTCGGTAGCCCAAGCACCCGGCTGGGAAGCGGTTGTCTCGCTCGCTCGCACACATGGCCCGCATGCCCCTTCGCGTTCATGCAATAGCCGCCATTATTGTGTGTTACTGTGGAGTGAGCACTCAAAGCGCTTGAACCAAATTCACGATTGATTCCCGATTCGATCAACATGACCGAAATACACCAAACTTTATTTCCTGATATCTTTTTCCGCCCACTTCACTCTTTACATTCGGACACTTTTTCGAATCCTGACAATCTTGTACGTGAGCACTGCTTTTCCTCGAAAATCATTGAATTCCCAACCCGGCAGCATACGATTTTCACTTCAAAGGAGGAAACTTTTGATTGAGTAATCTGTGCACTCGGATCTTCTTATCACAACTAGTTTTCGTTCTGTGACTTGGCCACTTTCGCAGCGGTTAACCGCACTAGTGGAACTATACGAAGTGGCAACTAAAAAGTAAAAAACGGAACGCACAATAGCCGAGATCTGACTGCACTCAAACAAGAAACCGGAACCGAACCAAACACGAGAGCCGCAATAGTCGCACTAAAATGTTCAGCGAGCTCGGATTTCACTTCAGCCACTTGTCGTTGTTCTTACCTTTGTGCTACGCTCGCAGAGCTCGCTGCCCGGCTTTGAGCGCTTTGAGTGCTCACTCCACAGTAACACACAATAATGGCGGCTATTGCATGAACGCGAAGGGGCATGCGGGCCATGTGTGCGAGCGAGCGAGACAACCGCTTCCCAGCCGGGTGCTTGGGCTACCGAATTGCATCATTAATCAGTGGTTGAACGAGTAAGTAGGCAGTGCTACGCGCTCATGCTTACGCTTTCTAATGAGATGACGGAGCGGCTCTTGCTGTCTTGCTCGCACATACAACAACGGAGCTCTTCATTCCAGGGGTGTGCCATATAAACAGCCAAACAGCTACTCATATATATAATATACATATACATATCATAGGGTATATATGTACGTATATAAGAAAACCTTTCCGATTATTATTCCAGCGGCAAAAGAGCGCCTGAGAAAAACCATTGAATGCACAAATCGTTCTGAGAGTGAGTATTCGCTTAAGCCCATCAATCGCAGTGAGTACTGGAAGTTGGAGACATTTCTTCTTGAGTGGGCTTCAAATGGGTATTGACGCCAGTCAATAATTACTTCGGTCGTAGTGGCAGTGATTCCGTATTTTACACGCCCACTAGCCATAACTAAGGGCTAAATTTTGGCTTTTGCTTTGTTATTTCTCGTGCTAATCTAGTTCTAGAATAGCTGCAGTTCTTGGCAATTCTGTCAATGAAAGTTTATGAAAAGTTGATGTTCACTTTAATCAGCAGGAAGCGTCCACCGGCGGAGTTGCAGAATTATAGTTTTTTATGCCACCCCAACTGTTGGGGTGCGGGGTGGAATAATGAGGAAAAATGAGGTCGCACGAAACCTGGAATCTGTCACGATTTAGCCTGTCGGTCTGTCCGTTTGAGCTTCTGTCCCAAAAAAACGAATAGGTTAAGCATAAAATATTGGGCTAGATAGGTGAACTCAGACGAAAGCACAAGTTCACAGACATTATCGGCTACATCGAAGCCGAACCAACTTAAAACATTTTCCACTAATAACGGCCGATTTAACGATGAAATAACTAAGTCGTACATATCTAGAATATCATTTCATGGCATTGTATATAGCAAACCATTATGTGGTCTACAAATTGCCGTTGTGTATACATGTACATATATTATATGGTAATGAACGAGTATAATGGGGAAAAATCCTTCCATTGCCTGTATTCCTGATAAAACCAACAGCTCTACGGAATAAATACATGAGAATTATCACAACCCATTTGGCTCCACTGTGTATACACACGCTATACACTCGTGTCCTTTCCCCCTTCGGCAGAGAGTATAACAAAGTCGCGAACAAGTAATAATCAGCGCGTATATACGCATTTCACCGTTTTGTCTTGACGCAATCGTCTTTAGCATTATGATTTCCAACGCGGAGGTTCCTCGACAACACTGATTCACACCTCGTTCCGTGTTTAGTGTTAGTGAGGCGACCACTCGCGACCAGCAGCAGCAAAACTTACCCGTGCCGTGAATTTGTGCTTAGCGACCAAATATGACCCAAATACACTTCATACGAAAGGGTTTCGATTTCAGTTAATCGTGAAAGTATGTACATGTCCATATGATTACTAAGTATATGTACGTATGTTTATACATACCCTACATACATATCAGTGTCATCTTTTGATCATCTTTTTGATTAGCGTTAGTTTGTGCGAATTACGTGTCTCTTCAAACAATGCAAAATGCATTTTCATATTTCGTAACGTTTAGGAGAGTTTTTAAAATCTAATTGTATCGATTTGAATTGCACAATCTTGAGCACATCGCACACCCACTCAAACTTCTCCATTTTCGACTTTATGTCTCTCTTCACATCGCAGATCAACTCTTTCACATTGCAGATCTATCAACAACCAAAATCCCAATTATTTTGTGGTTGTAAACTGTTACCAACAACCGTTACGTCTTTCTTCATGTCATGATTGACACCAGGCTGCAATTCGCAAAAGTGTTTTATTTATAGTTGTATCGTGAAGTGCATTTACTACTTCAGCACTAATTAGAGTTGTGACAAAATTTATACATTTTTGAGTTTAAATTTACAAAGTTTTTGAATGCGTTCAGTTTCAATATTTCTGGCTTAGAAAATGAAATGTCAATTTCGATAATAAAACGCAATATATATTTGTACATATCGCCCAAATATCCTTTTACTTACATTATACATGCAGGAGGAAACTTTTCCGGTATTCTCACCCCTGAATTTAAAATGCGGCTTACAAGGGTTAAAACAAGGAATTACTGTGCCTTCCTTCAGACCGATGGGAATCCATTTCATGAGAGCTCTGAAGATGATTTCAGTTTATATTCGATATATAATACATAGATATTGTTTTAAAAAAATCCATTGTTGTACTTTTCTTAACTCCAGAAAACATCGAGGAGTATATATACATACACATATGTACATATATATGTACAGCCCTCAGCGTGCGTAGCGTGGGGCAGACGAGAGAGGGCCACTGCATTGTAATTAGACCAGATAACCGTATTGTCATCGGGACATTGTCAAATATACATACATATTACATTATGTTTACATTTATGTTTAGATAGATTAGATAGAAAAGTTAGTCAAATATTTTATGCAGAATAAGAATTCCATTTTTATAAATTCCACTTTTGGATTTTGAACGGGCGCAATCCTCGGTGGCCGCTCAACAAACACAATTAATGTGTCCGTTCTGAACTCTGAATTATTGTCTTAACGACTCAAAGATGTGATGATGGCAGGTGACATTTGATTTCATCAACTTTTTTATTATTTTGAAGATTGGTAACTGTGATTTCTGTAAGAAGTAGTAGAGAGTCTAATAGCGATGCGTGAGTTCTTCTAGCGAAGCGTGAAGAACTTTTTTAGTCATTCCGACTGAAAAATGCATCGAAAACAAGGAATATCAGCTTGGAGCAAAACGCATCCAAAACCTACAAGTCGTAAATCACACTGCTGAGAGAGGAGTTTTTTGACCAGCGATGAAGAAGAAAAGCAATTTTTACTGCACGTTGTAGAAGCGAAAGAAAAGCCGTTTCGGAAAAATCAACAATAAAAGAAATTTTAGAAGCAGTTTCTCAACAAAATACCACTGAACTAAAAATAATTTTATAATTTAAATTGTCATTAAAAAGCACTTAATTAAAATTTGACTTAAGATTTTGAATAATTCAATTTTTTTTAGTAATAACTCTTTTTGGGTAAATTTCAATAAACCATAATATTCGAAGTTGACTGCTGATAGAGAATATTCGTGCTGAATTTTATGAAGACTTCGTGATTTCCACAGACGGACGAACAGATAGACGGACAGAGCAGGTGAAGTTGATCAAGAATATATGTATGTATATACACGTACCCTTATCACTATGCTATTTATAAACACTTTACCCCAATACAACGATGACGATCAATACTCAAACTGAGATCATATGTAAGAAATAATAAGGAATTATAAAGAATAAAATCTGTTTATGCACAATCGTGTTTGAAACGTACTCGTCAACATATGTCTGTCCACAATACCAAATTCAACAACGAAAAAATAATAAACGATTAAAAAAATAGTCATCTGTCTGTCTGTTTGTACCTCGACCTGTCCGTTATTCTGTCAGCCTTCTGTACATCTATCCGTATGTCTGTCCGTTCATCTGTTGGCCCGTCTGTACATCTGTCCGCTGTCCATCTGTCTGTCAGTCCGTCTGTCCGTGTGTCTATCTATCCGTCCATTTTCTGCTGTCTCTCAATCTCTTACACACAATCCACACCGCTATTTCTTTCCCACCCACACAACCATATCCTCTATCTCTCTCTAATACATGCGACCCTATCGACCCTAAAGATTTCAGATGGGCCGTCATATGCACACTACTCTACATGTGATTGCTATTAATACAGCGAGGTCCCGAAGTCTTTCAGCACATTATTACAGGTAGACTTCGCTGGAGAGCCAGCATTATCACGCACGGTTCAATCAGAGTCAGCCACGGACTCGAGGAGGGAGAATCTCCTTATAAAGCGTTGTTGTAGTTCTGTTGTCCTTGGGTTTGCACCGGGTGACACAAATTCACGCTGCGCCTGCAAATCCTATGGATTCATGTAGTTCATCTCATGGAAAACGTGTACAATATTTGGATTGTTTACTACTATATGCATTTTTCATTGGTTTCTCGACCGTGGGCAGGGTGATACGATACGCGGGTTTAAGACGGTATCTTAAACATACATAATTTTACAATGCGCAATAAAGTTTAAATTGCCCACATTGTCGAATTGTTATCGAAGTACACAGATTCAAAAAATTAATATCATCGTTTTCCCTGCCGCGTAAACTGTCATTAAAAGAACCATTTACATCATTATATTCAATAGTCGGTTATTTGCAATAAGCCAATCAAGAGCCTTGTATCCGGTGAAATGTTATGTTTCGAACCAATTCTAAGTGTTTCAGTCACTACAACAAATCCTAAATCTGCGCTCGATCGAGAAAGCATTTCAGGCAACTTTTCGCTGACTTCAAATACATCACAAGTGATTTAGGATTTGTTGTAGTGACTGAAACCTGACCGAATCTGCCTGGACATTGTATGACTTTGGCATAAGGTATAAAGAGTTGAAGCATTCGTCGTTCTGGTCCAGTTAGCGCAGAAAGTTCGCCGGGAGTGTCCCCCGGAAGCAAATTATTCCAATAAGCCTGGATGGAGCGTGATTTTAGTGCTCTTTAAATGCGTAATGCGTATTGCAACGATAGCAGACGAGTAAATCATGTTTTCAGAACGTGTTAATAAATGACCAAAAAGCTGCGTCACCTTGGCATTGTAGCCGAGGGATTCGCTCAGATGCTGCGTTATGCTCCGATTCCTGTCTGTGTTTCACGTCTCGCTTGTGCTTCTCCCATAGTAATCGCCGCTTTCGTTGGGTAGAGTTTCCTTGGTCACCGTGCAAATTTCTCGGTCGAAGAATTGTTTTGGAATTTTTGGACACAGTTATTCGAATGTTTTGACATAGTTATTTGAAAACATCAAAACAAAACATCAACTACTGTCTTCTGGTGTAACACATGTTATTCGTTTACATTAAATGAGAAACTAAAAGGACAACAACAAATATAAAAAAGAAGAAAAAATGAAGAAGACTTGCATAAAAAGAATTCTTGTATTGCTGGTCATTCAGAGATAAAAGCTTCTCTAGGCACAGTGGGACCAAATTGAGTTACTGCGGAAACTATTCCTTCGCTATAATCGAAAATATTATAAAATATGTAAGATTAGGAGTAATGAAATTATTTTAGTTCTGTGCAGAAGAATTCGGCTCAGTTTGAGACCAATTCAGCTCAGTTTGAGACCAATTCAGCTCAATGTTAGCCAATTCAGCTTAGTTCTGTTTAATTTAACACAATTTCGACGAATTTTTAGATCTATTTCAATAGGATTTAGATTACATTTACTTGCACTGAGATTATTAAAAATTAGTTCTCTCAGTTCTTAGTCTTAGTTCAATTTTTCGCTATAATCGAAATATACATATATACGAGTAGCTATAGTCCAAATTTCTTACTTTAAGGCTCTTATATCAATTTAATATTATCAACTTAATAATAAAATATACTTTCACTTCGGTTCATAATAATTCAGCTCAATTTAAAGGAATTCAGCTGAATTTAAACCAATTCAGCTCAATGTAAGCCCGATTCCGCTTATTTGAAATCAATTCAAGTCTGTTCAATAATAATAAAATAATATTATATATTAATATAAATAAAATATTATATATGTACATACATATGTATATAATAATAATGGTAATAAATAATATTAATAATAATCATAAAAATAAATAAATAATAATTATATATGTATATTATTTTATAAATAATAAAAATAAAAGAAAAATTCTGTGAGATCTGAAAACAAACCTGAAAAATGTGGTAAATAACAACAATCTAAATAAAAGAATGCTAATTTTAGAAGAATAGTGCGCAGTTGGACATACTGTGCAAATAGTCCGTAAGAGAGAGAGAGAGAAAGAGAGCGAGAGTGAGAGTGATGTGAGAGTGAGTTTAAATCAAAAATAATTTGTATTTTTGTACACATATTTCAAAATGGGTATATTCCCCGACTTAAAATGGACGGGGCTTGTAATTAAGCTTTAGGAATGCATTGTCAGCTAGTTCTAAGCTATGCTCAAAATTTCAAATCCCTAACTCATCGGGAAGAGGGTGGAAGATGGCTTTTAAAATTTCCTAAAGAAAGTCACTCAATAAAAACATTAAAGAAAAATTAAATAGTACCTTTTCACACCATATTGAAAACTAAAAACTTTGAAGCGTATAACCACGTAGTTGGCTATATTGAGATAAAGTTTGAACAACTTAAAAAATTTATTTCCTTCATTGTCAAAATAAAATAAAGAAGTGTGTTTGAAACTTTTCAACTTTAATATTTTTAAACGTTTTACTGTATTAACGTATAACGTATTATTGTTAACGTTTTACCTTGAATCAACATCGTTTTTCTTAATTTTATGTTGTTCTTTTCTCGGTGTATTAAATAATAATCTTTAACATCTTGAGGGACCATTTTGTATGGTGAAAAAAAAAATTACTTAATTTTCTTTTAAGGATAAGATCAAATGCCGAAAAAGTCGTACGATTTCCCAGATTTTTGCGAACTCTTTTGGGAGATATAAATATGTTTACACCATCACAGCTGTCAATTCAGGAAAGTTATGAGAAAAGTCATATCATCAGATAGTGTAAAGGGGCTTTCATAAAATAAAAAACCCCAAAGGAAATTCCTTTGACCTTTCCAAAAATTATTAAACCTTAAAAATTTATATATGATATTATTTTTATAAAATAGTAACAATTAGTTCACATAAACCAACGATAATTACTGCCGAAAGTTACTTCGAGTTTTTCTCATATCTATAACTGTGTCGTATATCGGAAATAACAATTACCAGTACAGCCAAACTACAATACAACAAATTTTTACTTCTCCTTGGGGTTCTGTGGTGAAGAAATTATTATCAAGTTTTTAATTATTATCATTATTCATAGTAACTGTACTTGTACAAAACTAAACGTCTTTTGAACTTTCTGTTAATAGTTACTTTATTTTGTTTCAATATTCTACGGCTGTGCAAGCATTCAAAGTTCGAAACCTTTTACGTTGTTGGAAACGCGAACGCAGTCCGATGTGTCATAACATGCAATCCTCCGGGAGCTACCTCGCACAAATACAAATTCGAATTAAATTCGCCCCAACGACGTTTTAATAAGCTTTGATTTGTCTTGCATTCGCATTCATCAGTTGTAGCAAATGCATTAATTCGAGTCGATTATTAAGAATTCTCGGCAAAAAATCGTATGTGTATGTGTGTGTGTGTGGTTCGGAGATATTGTTATCATCTCCAGACCAACTTCCAGAACTTATGTCAGGGAGATGCAGTATTTTCGACATCACTAGCAAGGTTCGTGATTCGTGACGTGGCCTGACCACTGATCTGAACTACATTTGTTCATGTTGTGGCAAATCGAACTGAGAGCAGTCGTTGACCACTCTTCCCGATACGCTCACCAAAATGAAGTTTCGAAAAATATTAATCACCAGCAACACGAATGTGTAATTACTGTATTTCCTTTTTTTAAGCCACAGATTTCCATGCTGACAAGCTGCATGGGGCGAAGTAATCACAACAACAATAACACCATCATCAGCCACTGCACAGATCTAAGTAAGGCACATCATGTGCACAATTTATAATATCTACGACAGATTTGTATACCCTACACCGAAAGGTGAAAGAATATATTAAGTTTGTCCTTCGATTTAGCCCTATCCGTCCCTCTACCTTTCTGTGGATATCATGATTGGAATGAAAGGAATAAAGGTTAGCACACAATATGTATGTAAATACCATATATTGATAAGTAAGACCTCTTTTAACTCTAAAACTGAAGGAACTTTTTTTGCAAACGTGTAACAAAGCATGAAAGTAATCTATGGAGACAGAATTTGGAAACTAGAATTCTTATGTCAGTATTAAGTAAGTGGATTAGATTGGAGTAAGATTCAAAGAGTAAAGCGTTGAACACATTCGCAGCAACAGGATACAAGATACATTTTTAGCTGTCAAATTTACATGGGCTCTAATGGAGATTGAGAAAAAGGTTTGCTTTCCAGTTTGTTGCTCTGGTTTGCTTTCCATTTTGTATCTTGTCTCCGGGCTAACGCCAATTTATTTAAGTTAATATTTAACGCAATTATTATTATTATTATTACAAGCAATTTATTTCTGAAATATGAAAATATGCGGTATTCCTATTCAAGAAAAATTTAAGAAAAACTGGAAATTCCTCTAAAAAAGGATGCTGGCGAAAATGCAAAAAACAGTTGAAGGATTTCTAAGGCGGCCTCAAGTAGCCTAGTGTTACACCACCATTAAGAATTTGACATATGACATTTTTGTTGCTGAGCAACAGTTGCCCAGCCATTATAATTAACGCCATGGAATTTCTTGTTGCCTGGAAATGTTGCTGTATCCTGTTGTTCCGATTGTGTTCAACGCTTAAACCTTATATTCTAAAGACAGTAGCACCGAAATGATAGCACGCTCTCGTTAAAAGTCATCACAAGAGGTTTGTGTGCTTATGGCCACACGATAGAGGTGAAAACTTATCTAGTATTTGCTATTCAGCGTCACCGACCCGAGCGTGACAATTCAGTAACGTTCACTGTTTCATGCAGGGAGCGCCTAAAGAACTTTTTACTTCGAAAATACATAAATATTTTCTAATTTATAAAATAAATTACCCATAATATCATTTTACTTTATTTAACATTAACACTGATTACATAGAACATAGGCGTATTATATTAAACTAATCTCAAGAAAAAGTAAAAAATACTAAATACTAACAGTCGAATTCATAAAAACTGTGGCATACTGTTTTCCAAAAAATGGAAAGTCGGAAAATGTTGTCAGAAAATTAGAAAATTTTACGACGACGTGAGAGAGCTCTACCAACGTTTATAGAAAGAAGGTTGCGCCACGCGCAGGTCCGTTATTTTCGTTTTACAGGGACGTCAAATGACGTCAATAAGTATTTGTATTGAAATTTTGTTTCGAGGCGCCTGCACACTGGTTATAGCAATAATTTTTAATGTGAACGTTTGAAGCGAATTATTATTCCAATAATGAAGTAAATGTAATGAAGTAATGAAGTAAAGTACCGTATAAAACTACAACAACAAAAAAGCAACAACATAATCGGAGCGTTCGAGTAACATTCAACCTGTTCTAACTCTTCTTCATGCCACTTTTCAAGTTTGGCATTTGTACGTGACCCTAGTGAGTTCAGAAATACTTATTGACGTAGATGCGCAGAACGAGACCACTTTTCATTGTTTACTGGCGCAACCTTTTATTCTATAAACCTTGAGTAACATGTAACATGTTTAACTTATAATTTTGAGGGCGTGGTTCAAATCCCGCTGAGCATATTTGATGTTTAACATGGATGTTATCATCAGTCGAAGGCCTTAGGTGCTAGTATATTCCATTTTTCAACTTGTTTAGCAAAACAATACTACTTCTTGGTTCTTTATAGAATTTTCGTTTATCAATTACCTTAAGTTGCAGTACTTACAACAGTTTAATAAAAAATTAAAAAAAAAAACCAAATTTAATGCACAATCTACGAAATATGCAACAAAAATCATGATTACTCAGCTTTTTAACTATAAAGTAACTCTTTTCACAACTTTTTTGTGGATTTGATATGCGATGCTTTTACCATTATTTAGGCATTGATTTGAAGTTTTTTCTGTTGGTATGTTAATTACTTATTCATTATTGTTGTAAATAATATATATCGAATATACAAATGTATCGAATACCCTTATTTTATTTATTTTTAATTCTTCTGGAAGTGGTTATATATCAATGAATGGGAACCGTTATAAAAGCTAATCCAATTCTGTATCCTTCTATATTCAGAAGGCTTCATAACTCAATGATAAGTTTTTATGAATTAGACTGTGCCTGTATACAAACACATTATATACACTGCATTACCTGTTCACATATACCGGATTTACTTACGTTTCGGGTTTTGAGCCAAACCCAACTACAAACAGGTTTGAATTTATCATAAATCTGCCTTGATTTCTGAGTTTATGAGCCCACAACTGCAAATAACTGAAAATCGCATCCAACGTCATTGCATAATCTTTCAAACGTAGCGTATTTTTATTTTTGGACGCTTGTCGAAATGCGTGAAGTTGGCTACATTCAAAAAGGAGGGAAATCTTAAAATTTTCCTATAACCTAGATAGAGACCTGGGTAAGCCCTTGTGTAAATGTAATTTGTACACAGTTCATTGAAAAAACGCAGCTGTTATGTAAACATACGATCAGCTAATCGATACCTAATTGTAATATTACACTAATTATAAATGGCACTATATATCACACTAAGCCTCTTGAAGTCAGCTTCACTCATTATATTTGGTTGACCCGTTACATGCAACGAATCAACCAATTAGCGAGAGAGTCTCAAGAAGCTTAATCTGACATTAGTCAATAATAATTATACTTATTATATCATACCCGAATTATAAATATTGTAATGAAACGCATTTTATAATTTTAGTTTTCCTTTATTGTGATTATTCTTCTTTTTTGTTATTGTTATTGTTGTATAAATACCTCTATAGGAAGATATTGTATGTTCTTTGCTGTGCCTGATGACGACTTGAGCCGAGTCTGCACGGTTCAGCGCCACTGACCCGAGCGTGACGATTAGTTTCGAATGCTTTTCATCGAAAAACGCGCCTTAAAAAGTTTTCACTCCAAAAAGTGTCAATAGAAGACTTTGTAGAAAGACCTTGTATACAAAATTTTCTCAAGCTTTTATATTAAGAACTCCACTAATAACACTGCACTTTATGCACTGCAATTATTAACTATTAAATATACAACTTTAAAAATTGAATAAAATTATCAGCTTCTTAGAGAAGATAGGGATGGATGGATGTCAGCAGAGGCATGTCCCAAGGAGAGGTAATTTCACAGCTCCTATGGATTTTGATGCTGAAACCGCTCTTGGTGTAGCTGGAGAAAGCGGGAAAGCTGGTCCTTTTTACAAATGGTTATAAACCCCCAACCGTTTAAGCCACCTAAGCTCCATGGTTAGGAGATTCAGCTTTCGATGCAAGCGAAATCGCTAGGCATAACTCTCGACTCCAAATAGAACAGGGAAGGAAAACCTAGAACTCAAGATCAAGAAGGCAAACGTTGCCTACTGCTCGTGTTGCAAAATCTTTTAAAAACGAAGGTGGACTGAAGCACAAATTTACACTGTGGTTGTACACTGCAATCATTAGGCTAATTCCCTCATATGGATCACTGATTTGGTGGACAGCTTCAAGGAAAAAGTCTCACTCCACACGTCTAGGAAGGGTACAACGTACGCTGGAGCAAAAAGAGCTCTGCGTACCTGTCCAACGAAGGCTTTAAACACCATTTTTAATATCCTTCCTATTGATCTATAAATAAAATTCGCATCAACCACCGCTGCCCTGCGACTAAGGCAATCAGGCAACTGGCATTAGGTCACGGGAACATTCTTGACTTGACTCTCAATGCGCCGGAAAACTGTACCGCGGACTACCTTGTGACGATTACCGACAAAGAGCTCGTTTCGAGGCCGACATTCCTTCTAGATTCGCATTGAAAACGCATGCGGAACTCTTTACCGAAACTGACGTTATTGTGTACACTGATGGTTCTAAAATCGATGTGGGAGCAGGTGTCTAGTCATAGAAACTCCAATGAAGATATCCTTAAAGCTTCCAGATGACATCATCATGTTCCAAGCGGAAAAATCAGACTTAAGAGAGGCGGATAGCCATCATTTTATATAACATAGCATAAACATAGCTACAAATAGCCATCCGCTCTTTGTTATCCTACGCCACATACTCCAAGGTGCTTCAAGAGTGCCACATAAAGCAGCCATGCGAAATAAAGCTACTGTGGTACAGAGGCATTCAGGGTAACGAACGGGCGGATGCCAGAGAAGGACACTCTGCCGCTGGACTACGCCATTTTTATCGCCAAACCATTAAATACCCTCAAAGGAGAAATATACTGTCCATTCAGATGAGATTACCGTCCATTGATCGGTGATCACGCAGAACATCTGGGCCTATCCTTTAACCTTTTCTGCCGTAGCTGTGAGGACACCTCCAAGAAAGACACAGCTGTCCACTTCTTTTGTGAACTTATGCGTGTCAGACTTACGACTTTGGGCAAGATCGATTTCAGCGGATTGGACGAGTTCTCCAAATGCCACCCTAGGCAACTGCTCAGATTTTTTCATCTGACGGGGTGGGTATAATACACCTACCATTCGAGCATTACACAGTTATGTGCGGTTATGTCAGCGGCCTTAACAGCCTTATCATGTATTTTTAAACGCAAACTCAAACGCAATGCGTTCCAAATGGTATGATCTAACTTTTTCGAGTAGTCTGCGTTTGAGTTTTGAGGAGAAACACAAAGATAAACAAACTTTATGTAGCCTTGCAGACTTCCCTGTTTGAAGAGCATAAAGAGTTAACATGTATGAAGCATTTTTACAAGTATTTTTAGGAATCCCAATGAATTAGTGCTATAACTGATGTGTGGCAACAATTTGTACAACAAAAGCAAATCTGATAATTCGCACACAATGTTTACATACTGATATTGTGTTTATTATCGTTTGCTCTTTATGCGAGAGTGAATATAGCACCAATACTCCTCGGGCGACTACTAGCGCAGCGTCATAGCGCGGAACAAAATACGGGGATACTCAGAAGAGGGACAATTCGGGTATTTTACTTATCTTTTGAGAAGGTAGCGCTGTGAATAAAAAGAATTGTATGAGCCTCTGTTCAGAATCACACCAAACGCGAGCATTTTGCAATCGTCTGGTTTGATAGACTTTTTCCACGAAATAGTTCATCCATCATGCCAGAAAAACGTAGTGAAGTCTGCAAAGCATGTAAATTACCAACAAAACTGCATTTGGTTTCGCGTTTTGATTGCGTTTGAGAGGTTTACAGATTTTCCTATCTCAATTCTTCGAAAAATACGAAAACCACAAAACAAAACGCGAAATAAACGCAACGCAAAAAGATACATGATAAGGCTGTAAAAGTTCGGCACTCCAAAAAGTGGCCTTTTTTAAAGATCTTGCATAAAAATTAAAAATCAAAACCTTTTTAACACCGCTGTTTTTGACGTACTTGTGACACCTTGCGGCTATTTTCTGCGAACTGACACTCTAACTAACAAATTCTTAATATTTTTGTCGTGTAGATGTCGCGATTAAAATTCGCGACTTTAGGTGCGTGCCTTTCTCCTAATCAAATCCAGATTTAAAATGGCGTTCCAAGGATGTCCCCACAAAATCAAACACAACCAGAAAGAGTGTTAACTTCAGCCTGGCCGAAGTTCATATACCCTACACACGTTTATTTGAAAATTAGGCGTGGTAATAGTCCGATTTTGCCCATTTTCAATACCAATAAGTTTCTGATGATAGACAACATTCGTGCCAAATTTGATGAAAATATCTCTATTCGTTCTCCTGTAATCGAGTTTTATTTAATTAGTTGGCGGACCACGCCCATTTTTGGTAGTCTGTTTTGGTCAGAGACAGTGGACTTCTGGACAGCTGAAAAATTGAGCTATAAGCATGAATGAATTTATATTTACTATAAAAAATAGGCCTATTCACTTCGTGTGTAGGGTATAAAAAAAAGATTGTGTTATGAAATATCGGCTGTTCGACTGTTAAGAATGAAGTAAATTTGCTCGAGTAAATAAAATCTATGAATTAAAAATGGACAACGATATCACTACATCGCATTCAAAGGTTTGTCAGTACCTTTATCAGTCAAACCAAAGGCAATATAATACAAAGATGTCTCACTCCTATACAAAACAACCGAGCAGCTAATATTCAATTGGGATTTTCGGAAATTCCCATCTGAAGCTTTGGGAGAGTAAAATTAACATATTGTGAGAGCGAGAGATCAGGTTATGAGAGTAATAGATCAAGTTGTCAGATTAAGAGCTGCAACTTGCAAGAAAGTGAGTACAAAAGAGAACGCGTTTGCTACAAATGAGTGTAAAGAATCATAGCAGTTGCCATCAGAACAAACGGATTACTGTTGAAAAGGTATTTTTAATACCTTTCATTTATGTTAAACACATTTTTCACCATAACATGCCTGTGAAGAAGTTATATTGATTTTTAGAAAAATGTGACAAGTTGACCTTGAAACAAAAATTTATTTCTTCCAAACGGACACATTAAGGTATGAAACAAATTACAGTTATGGAAAGCTTGTTCTTCTACCTTTAAAATGGTATACAATATATTATACCTACTATTGTATTACATTACTTTAGCTTTACTTTTCAAAATTTTAATTACAATTCTGCCTGCGCCGCTCTAATGGAAAACATTTAAAATTAAAAAATTTGATGAAACATCGCGTGAAATTTTGTTGAGTTAGAGCGCCGCAGGCAAAAAATTTTTTAATTTCAAATGTTTTTTCTGTGTTTACACTTGTTTGTTTAGAAAAAAGTAAAGCTAAAGTAATGCAATACAATAGTAAGTATAACATATTATATACCATTTTAAAAGTAAAAGAACAAGTTTTCCATAACTGTAATTTGTTTCATACCTTAATGTGTCCGTTTGGAAAAAATAAATTGTTGTTTCAAGGTCAGCTTGTCACATTTTTCTAAAAATCAATATAACTCCTTCACAGCCATGTTATGGACAAAAATGTGTATGACATAAATGAAAGGTATTAAAAATACCTTTCCAACAGTACTTCGTTAGCTCCACTACCTGTCTTAGTTTATGAGATAAGTGACTTTTATTAAACCATTTATTTGTCCTTTAAACGGTCATAAATCCAAGATGGCTGACCAGCCCCCGATAAAAATCAGCCACTTCCGTTCCTGATGGCCCCATCTAACGGTAACAAAAAAATGAACAAAATCTGAGCTTGGCAGCTATTCTGCATTTATGCCCATTGTTGTATTATATATTATTAATTAATTATTATTAATTACAAATTACCGATTATAATATAAATAATAAATTGCCAAATTATCCAAATAAAAAACCAAAATCAGTATCAAAAATAGTAGCCAAAGTCAAAAACAATCAAGTCACAAAAAGAAGGTAAAACATCAGTAAAAATAAAAACACAAAAGATCTTGTTTCTGGTTCGGTAAAGAACGCTGTTGTCGTCATTCATATACTTGTTGTTGTCGGGCGAACGGTATTCCACATTCGTACAAACTCTAAAAATTTATTTTAAGGCCTGATTAGTCGTACTTAGCGCATAGCACTTATAAGTTTCGCAGAACATAGTTGTTTACGGGTTGCAGGGGGTACCGGAACTTCTAGTGTTGCCACTAGTTGACCTAATGTTCGAAATTGGGTATTTTTTTGGTTTTGTGGGATTTTACTAGATTACAATTGCCTTCGATTTGCAATCAGCAGCAAAATTTTAGTATTTATATTCACATTATTTATATTATTATGGTATTTTGTTATAATAGACACGGTTTCGTATAAATTAATTGTTTAAATAATATTATATTGAAATCCCATGAAACTATAAATTCGGCAAGCAAAGACGACATCTTCGAAAATAGCGTCGAGTTCGATCTGGGCACGCGTTTTGGCTGTCACTTAGTTCGAACTTAGTAAAATATCAAAATCGATTTGATATTCCCCTTGTACATAAGTACGACTAATCGAATACACACGTTTCCATAAGCTAGAAGTGGATTTTGACAGTACGTCATATTCTTCGAAGTGCTGCTAAGTGCTGCTAAGTACGACTAATCAGGCCTTTACAAAAAGAAACATTCGCTTCTCTCTCGCACCGCTGGTGTTCACTGTGTTTTGAGCGCGAATTATATATTTATGTACCCATGCAAAAGGCGAGAGAGAATGTGCGTCGCATATCAACAAAATTGAAAGCTCTTATACGAGCTTACGTATAAGAGAACGAAACCTTATACGAGCGAGTAGAACTAGTAACATATGCATGTGTTAGTGTATCTGTACACAAGAGAGCCAAATAGCAGCCGAATGCTACGAGTAGTTTTCCGTACTAGTGTAATGCCAATAATTTGACATTTCGATATTGGTTTCTCTTTTCACATTTTGTGGGGACATCTGCATGGCCTCCCTTACCGTTCTATTTTACATCTGGATTAGATTAGGAAAAAGGACCGCAGCTAATGTTTCACTTTCGGTTGTGATGCCTGTAGTGGCCTCTCGCAGGTAGTGTATGCTGGCATGTTTTTAGGCCACGCTATAATGGTAAACTTGGAAATGTCGAGGCGTGACTGTATTCTGTAGACGAGATAAAACCAGAAGTGGAGCATTGCGATTGATGCCATAGGCGATATTTTCTAGGGCTATTGCAAAGTAGATATGGAAAATTAATTATATTGGAATTTTGCCAAATTAATTATTGTAATAGTTTGGAATTTTATATCAAAAATGATTAACAAAAGTAATTCTTAACTTAGTTGCAAAATATAATTGATCAATTATTCTGGCCAACAACGAATCCAAGAGATATGAACCCATGTTTTGGATTCACCGATGGCAATAGTAATTTAGTACCAAGACAGGTCAACTCTGTCAGTGCAGCAGAGTTAAGTGACAAGTAAGTTTAAGTGTTAGTGTAACAAAATAACAGAAAAATCTACGGGAATAAAAAGTGTAAACCATACAAAATAAAGTTTAAACGAAAGCCATTTTAACTACACGGGAACAAGGTGTTCAGGAAAAGGGGAATCATATGAGGTCCTCAAAATAAGAAAGATAATACACATAATTTTGTCAGAGCCGGTAGGGATATTATAACATTATACACCACAACGCTTTACTATCTATTTTTGCCTGAGCACTTTTCATTATATCTAAGTCCCTTTCTTAATTAGTTCTTCAGCAAGCTGTTGTCCCAGTTTACTACTGTTCACAAATAAGAAGCGTTTGTAGCGTACGTGATGCCCACGAAACAAGTTTTCTACATCTTCGATTAAAACAGGAACTTGACTTGATTGCTGTTTCTCCTTTTTGCCTTTTGCAAAAATGGACACTTCTGAAGAGTCCGTGTTTCACAGTTCGATTTTTCGGGCATTAATGTAAATGAACACATTGAGGTAAATGGTTTTACATGGTCGGTTAAATCGTTTGAACCCATTGGAGTCCCACTGCTAATTTTGGTTTTCAAAGGACAATTTCCACTTTGTGATACTGTAATTTTTTTCATTACTTACAAAAGGACATTGACCCATAAAATCTGAACCAATTCTAATTTTAGAGTTGAGCACCAACTCCTATATTAGAGTTGAATTATTGAAATCCACCTGCGCACCGAGAAAAGGGCACTTGTTCACGATCTGTGTGTGTTTCTCATATTGTATGAACTTGAAATATCGTCACCTATATTGTCATTGATTACCGGCAGACTATCATGTAAACTATGCGATTCAATTTCGCGCAATCGCTTTTTTGGCGGATCATCACTATCGTTCTGGCCTATCGTTTTTCATTTAAGAGAAAGCTTGTCTGACTCCTTACTTCTAACGAAGACAAGTGTTCATCCCGATTTTTGTGGATCCATCTAGACTACAAACAGCATCAGTAAGACGTAGATTAGGAACCGAGTTACCATTAGAATGGAAGACGTTTCCTTTCAGTATTGACAAACGCACATTCAGGTTTTCACGAATGTCACACACGACTAAATGCGGATATTGTCTTCGTATTTGTGCAATTCTGCAGAGATGATGTACCTGCATAATATGTAAATAATAAATTGTTTCATACACTTACATGACTTCAGACTGCACTTACCAATAACACTTCCACCAGGTAGAGTTTCGATTGTGTGGCCCTTGTCTGTAAACACAGATGCACCCCTGCATCATGTCGTTCCAAAACTGGTCCGAATGTAATGCCTAGTTGTAATCTAGTCGGTGGATCTTTAAGATAGTGCAGAGCGTCCTCAAGGTCACGCCTAAAAAGCCCTTTTTTTCCAATATGCCGAAAACTTGCGTTCACAACTCGATGGCCAATAGTTGACATGGGGTCTGCAAAAATATAAAAAATAAACTTTAATCGAATAACAATTATTTCTTGATCTTTGCTAACTTTTCCGATTAAATTATAATGGGTTTTGTAGTGTTTGGAGTTTTATAATTCGTTCTGGAGAACGAAAAACGACACTAAAGATGGCACAACGCTGAAACCGGTTTATCTACAAACCAAACTTGACGGAAATTCGTTCCAAAACCCTTTAATAATAATTATATATGTACATTCAACCCTAATTCAAAAACTACGTAACTATTTTATCTATTGAATAATTGAATTAAAAATATCTTCGTATGGCATGATACATTTCTTAATAGATCCGAAAATTCTCAGCTGGTAAATTAAAAAACCTTAACACATTAACCTACTGTCCTTTTAACAGAATGGTTCTGTGCAACATTTGACAGCATTAAATATATATGAAGTTTAGTATGAATTGCTAACTCCCAACTTTTTTAGAATTTTTTGTATAAAGCGCATTATTTTGTATATCTTTCAGCGATGTACATTTAATTTTTATTTTTAAGGTTTTGCCATTGATTGCGCGCTTTCTATCTAAACTACAAATACGAATAACACAGATAATTGTTTCGATGTTATTCGAAACCGTGCTATTCGAGCCTTTAAATATATGCCATTCCATAGACAATAGAACTAACTATTGGACTAATTAACGCATACTACAGTCAGTTTTCCTTGTATTTACTGTGTGATCGGGTTAATTTTTAACATTATTATTTTCGTCCGAAGTCGAGTTAGGCGGTTTTGGTTTGTGGACACAGATATAAACACCGTACATTGCACTCTAAATACAGTACTGAAAACGCTAGCACGCTCAAGTCGAGTTAGGCGGTTTTGGTTTGTGGACACAGATATAAACACCGTACATTGCACTCTAAATACAGTACTGAAAACGTTAGCACCCTCAAGTCCAAAATTAACAAAAATACTTTTGACAAATACATAGTATGGAACATTTTCTCAAGCTTTTGTATGAAGAGCTCTTATAAAAACGAGCCAACTGCCCTTTATGCACTACATTTGTTTACTATTAAGAGTACAACTTTAAAATTCACCGACAAATACGGAATTTACAGTTATAGGTTAAAAATAGAAAACATTCAAAATTAATGGAAAGCGTTAAAGGTATAACCACTCAAATACAACGTAATCTTTAAGAAAGTAGCTTTACAAAATCTAATTTTAGATTCTAAAGCTCAAATATAATTTAGAAAACTAAACAAAAATTTTGTTCGGCTTGGTCTTCAACTACAGAATTCGAAATCATCAATGACCTTAATGATTGCCTCTATTTGCGAGCACGAATTTCGTTGAAGAAGTATGAGGAACACATTAAAAAAAGAACACATTAACGCCATTCCAATTTTCGATTAAGCAGACTTCGTACAAGCAAAATACAGCTACATATGTCGAATATACTATACATCAAATAAAAAATAAATAATGCATATGTATTAACTTTTATATATATATAATATATATTTATATATATATATTTGTATAAATAATTTAAATCCTTTAGTTTTTAATCTAATTGAGTTCAAAATATGAAATGTACCTACACCTGGAAGAATGTTAAATTAACCCATTTAAACGATAAGAGAGTATCATTGATATCTATCACGCTTTACTATGTATTTCTGCCTGAGCAATTTTCATTATATCTAAGGCCCCTTTCTTAATTAATTCTTCAGCAAGCTGTTGTCCCAATTTATTACTTTTCACAAATAAGTCGCGTTCGTAACATGCGTGACGGAAAAGCCCACAAAACAAATTTTCTACATCTTCGATTAAAACAGGTACTTGACTCGATTGCGGTTTCTCCTCGTCAGCGTAATCGAACATTTTTACGGCCTTTTGCAAAAAAGGACACTTCTCCAGAGTCCGTGTTTCACAGTTCGATTTGTCGTGCATTGATGTAAATGGACACTTTGAGGTAGATGGTTTTACATGGTCGGTTAAATCGTTTGAAGCCATTGGGGTTCCACTACTAGTTTTGGTTTTCAAAGGACAATTTCCACTTTGTGATACTGTAACTTTTGTTTCGTTACTTACAAAAGGACATTGACCCATAAAATCTTGACCAATTCCAACTTTTAAGGGACAAGCAGTTTTCAAAATGTTCGCGTCACCGCCACCTATATTGGAGTTGGAATTAATGAAATCCGACTGCGCACCGAGAAATGGGCACTTGTTCACGAACTGTGTGTGTTTCTCGAGGAGCTCATTCATATTGTATGAACTTGAAATATCGTCATCTATGTCGTCATTGATTACCGGCAGACTATCATGTTTACGATTATCAGGACTATGTGATTCAATTTCGCGCATTCGCTTTTTCGGTGGTTCATCACTATCCTTCTGACCTCCTTCATTGTCGAGCGAGCTTGTTTGACTCCTTACTTCTAACGAACACAATTGTTCATCCCGAATTTCTGTGGATCCATCTAGACTCCAAACAGCACCAGTAAGACGTAGATTAGGAACCGAGTTACCATTAGAATCGAAGACGTTTCCTTTCACTGTCGACCAAACAGCTACCGGAGCACTACAGCCGCCCCCAAGAGTCTTCAGAAAACTACGCTCCGCCAGAATACGACATGAAGTAGTTAAACACACCAAATTTTTCAGCATGCTTAAAATGTGGTTATCATTGCAACGGCATTCTACTGCCAAGGCACCTTGACCAACAGCGTATAACAAATCAATCGGATTTAGCACTTGGCTGATACGGCTCAACCAACCCATCCGCACCAGACCAGCTTGTGCGAGGACGATTCCCGCAAATTTCGAACCGGGCGCATCCAATTTTGACAAACGCGTATTCAGATTTCCACGAATATCACACACAACTAAATGCGGATACTGTCGTCGTATTTGTGCAGTTCTCCGCAGAGACGATGTGCCTGCATAATATGTAAATATTAAATCAATTCATACACTTAAATGACTTTAGAAAGCACTTACCAATAACACTTCCAACAGGTAGAGTTTCGATTGTGTGGCCCTTGTATTCATCCCTAAGCACAAGTGCATCTCTTGCATCGTCTCGTTCCAAAACTGCTCCGATTGTCATGCCTGGTGGTAATGTAGTCGGAAGATCTTTAAGAGAGTGCACCACGAAATCAACGCCGCCATTGCGCAAGGCATCCTCAAGGTCACGCGTAAAAAGACTTTTTTCTCCAATTTTGGGCAGAGATACGTTCAAAACTCTATCGCCAATAGTTGACATGGTGTCTGCAAAAATATATAAAACAAACTTTAATTGAATAAGAATAGAAATCTTCATTCAACCATAGTCCAAAAATGTATATGTAGCTATTATCACATAGTAAATAGTTGTATTTCACATCTTGTGCAAGCAAATTTGCTTCGTGGCTTCTAATATTAGCAAGGCAACAGAGAGCATGAGTAGCGATAATGGATTATATGCTCAAGCAAATCGAACAGCGTCAGCTTCGACAAATAATTTATTGTTTTAATTTACAAAGCTTATGGGAGCATTTTGACGCTCTGACGCTCGGCGGTATGAGCCTTTCATCAAATCAATTCTATTTTCTCACTGACGCCGAGCTTATCCTCCTTTGAAAGTATGTTGCCTACTCTTCCTGGAAAACACTTCCAAAATAAGTGCTCAGTGAAATTTTGCAATATTAAAGCAGAAGTTAGTGGTAAGTTTTTTCTACTTTCCATCAGAAGTTCGGTTATCAAAAATTTGGCGAGTTTTACCAGCGAAGCAAACAATTCAAAACCAAAGATGCAGGCATCTGTGAGTATCATTTTAATGTAAATTGCTTTGAAAACGAGTTGCAAATGAATATGTGTAAGTAAATTTATTATTATAGTTTTTTTCAACATTTAATTTATATAACGTGTACAAAATTTGTTTATGATACACGTAGACTGAAGCATGGGAGTATTCCAGGGAACCAGGATATTCCAGGATAACAGGGAACTTGCAAAGAGAACAAGGACAAGGAAAACGCAATTGTTTGCGTAACTTAACTTGCCACTTTTTCATTTTGACAGAAATGCAACGCACGACGCATTTATTTCGATACAATTACTCGCGAAACCTTCGTTTTTCGCGAGTAACGCTTCGAGTAATTACTTCGCAGCCGTCGTTTTTTCACACTGCGATCGTTGATCAAGAGCAATCAGTCGACTTACAGACTTCAAGCACACTGGGTCGCACCACGCTGCTTTATGCACTTCGGCAAATGTTTAAAAAGGAATGCGAAAATAATTTAGGCGAACCACAATGTCTGATTTGTTGCTCAATATTACCACATTATCATTCCCATTAATGTTATTTGTTCTTTTTCAATTTTTTTACGTGGACCACTGGCCGTGCTACCATCTTTTCAGTGTACCTCAGAAAGAGAATTCCTTCGCAAAACAAACTCTCTCGTTCCTTCTCTCTGTTTATGATCTCGTTGCTTGATCTTCCCCTTAGCTATTCTCCTAACACGGGATGTAAAAAAGCATCGTTGGCCGAGAAGTTGGCCGACTTAAAATGTTTTTTGAATTTTAACTCTTTTTATTAAATTCTTAATTCCTTAAGTTTGTGTTTTTCAATAATAAAGATATAAATAAATAAAAAAATAAAAAAAATAAATTTTAATAACTTTGTTTTCTTAAAAAAATTATCATTTAAAACAAATGTACTGAGGGGGTGCTTAGGTTTTGGCCGATACTGTATACGCCATGTTATAGATAAAATAACCAACATTTGCGTTATTAATACATACTACAGACAGTTTTCCTTTGCATTCAGCTTTCTTATAAGCCGACGATATGTATTGGAATATATGTACTGTGTGATCAACAAAATTTTTAACCGTAATATTCGCAACTTCGTATAATTCGAATTTCGTGTTAATCGAATTGTCTTTATAAAGATAAAAACTTTACGTTACTGTTATATGAGTGCGATTAACCGTCTTGCTCAATAAATCTATTAAAAGACATTTATTTTAGGAAACTAACAAAACAAACAATAATTACATTTTTAAATATTATAGAAATGCTCTGGATTTGCATTTCGTATTTAGAATAACATTCTAGTTTGTCTTGGTTAATTAGTTTCCGATATACTTTACACATTCATCTTATACATATCTACTCACGTATTTCAAATTTCTTCTTTGGATAAAGTTTCTGCAAACGACCAATGACATGCTTTGTTTGTATCAGAGCGAGCTGTAAATAATGTTTTTATTAATAATCTCAAACGTTATTTGTTAGTCCTTCATCGCTGGAAATCGATGGAATAGCAAAGAAAATAACTTACATAAACTAAGAATTTACAATCTAATACAGTGACACATATTCGTATAAACGCACTCTTAATTTTCATTTTGCTACCTTCTCTCTCTTTTATCAATGCATTACTCAAAACAAATTCTAACTCATATTGTTTACTAAACTAATAGAAATTGGTATTGAGTGCAAAAAACTATTTTCGTTGATGTTGTTATATATAAATCACTGAAGTTTAAATATTTTACTAAAAACAAGTACAATTTCTTTTAAACGCATCAACTTAATTTTCAATAGGAACATATTTAACATTCAATAATTAATTAGTCCACCATTTTTATTTATGGCTTCAAAAATACGATTTGGCATCGACTTGACTAAATTTTGGAGCAACTGACGATCCACATCTTCCCAAACTTCCTTAATGGCAGATGTCCTTGGGCTTTTTGTCCATAGATTTTTCGTGACATGCACCCCCAAAGGTTCTCCACCGGATTCAAATCTGGACTGCATGCAGACCATTTCATAAGTGGGATGTTGTGCTCTTCAAACCATTTCAATGACTCTTGAGAAACGTGAATGGCAGCGTTATCCTGCTGAAAAATGCTGTCTTCATCCATTTTATCATCCATAAATGAAATGAGAGCATCATCCAACAATTCCGTGTATATTTTTTTCAATTCATTTTGGGCGGCACAAAGCAAATATTTGCTTTACCTCTCGATGGAAATGCCGCCCACACCATAACGCTGCCACCACCAAAGTTTCTTTTTGACATACGTACCTTTTTGTTACGCAAATCATGCCAACAACAACTGTAAGAGTCTGGGCTATCTAAGTTGAATTTCTTTTCGTCGGAAAACACAACATTGCCCCACTCAGTTGACCACTGCATGTGTTTTTGGGAGAAGTCTAGGCGCGCTTTTTTGTGATGCGGCTTCAACACAGGCTTGCTCTCCGATTTTTTCCATTTAACAATATCTGAGTTACGTAAAATGTGTGCAATGTGTCTCGTTATCACTGGAAGATCTAATTTCTCTTTTATTTGAGTTGAGTTCAAAAATTTTGTGGTGGCTTCCTTTCTAATCTGATTTATTTGGCGAATACTCAGTTTTCAATTGCCTTTCGTGGGTTCTTTTACACCATAATTTTCATCGTTTTTTAAAAAAGAGCGCACAACTGCTTCTGATCTTCCAATTCTTCACCCAATTTCCCGATTTGAATAACCCTCTTTATGGTACAGGTTGATTTGGACTTTTTCTGTGTCATTGAGGTATTTTCCCTTTGGCATTTTGATGAAATCTTAAAAACATATCGTTAAAAAAATAATTTTTCATTTAAATTAAAGAAAACTTACCAATTGTCAATTAAATGCAAGCAAATACTTATTTCTTTAAACCACTATGTTTTTACCACTATGTTTAAACCACTATGTATATGTTTTCGACCTCCTCGTTCAGGTGCGTTTAAACGAATATGTACTTGTTTTTAGTAAAATATTTAAACTTCAATGATTTACATATAACAAAAACAACGAAAATAGTTTTTTGCACTAAATACCAATTTCTATTAGTTTAGTAAACAATATGAGTTAGAATTTGTTTTGAGTAATGCATTGATAAAAGAGAGAGAAGAAGCAAAATGAAAATTAAGAGTGCGTTTATACGAATATGTGTCACTGTATATAAACTCGGAAATAACAAGAATTTACTTCGTGTTTAAAAAATCCGATGCCGTATCTACCTTATTAATATCTGTACAGATATACATATATACACAGAAGGTATGTGGTTCTATTTGTGGTACCAACATTGCTTGTTGGTCTGAATCATAAAATAACATTTGAGCGCATTGTATCTCAGATCAGATTGTGGTTGAAAAATTTTTAAAAATTGGTATGGTAATTTTTTTTTTGTTTTACCATATTAATACTGTTTGAAACATTTTGAAAGCATTTATGCACTGCGAATATTGATCGCGCGATATGCATACGTATGTATAAATCGTCCTTATCGTCGTTTTCCGAGCCACAATGTGTACAAGAAAAACCTAATGAATCCATCTTTGCTTAAAAAAAATTCTTGCTGCTTCTTACCTTTCTCCTGTTCTTCAATTATTTTCTCTTTTTTCCTATCCTAAGAAATTTAATTATAATTACAAACATTACACTCTATTTTCTCGAAACTTTTTCTATATATATTTTCATTTACCACATTACTTCTACAAATTTTCAAAATACAATATTCAATTTCCTTCAATGCAATAATTTTTCCTTCTTTCCCTCTATCCCGAGTACTAATTTTCCTTTTATTTTTTTAACTATTGTACATACTTTATCATACAGAATACTTTTAAATTAAACATCTGCTCCAACCGCTCTGCTCTCAAGTTCTTTCTGTAATAATCTTACTGAGAACTGGTATTGGATTAGGTGCCTTCGGCCAAATCAACTGTTTTTCCATTCTTTGTCTATTGACTAATTCCAATTCTAACTCAACTGCCATTACTAACACTTGTTTCCCTTTTTTTTTTCTTTCTCGTAGCGAAATAACCCTGTAGTCTAAAGCATCGTCGATGATATCTTGCAGGACAATGTCCTCATGAGGACAGTTGCAAGACAATATCTTACAGGTTGTCGTGCAAACGATTATGACATGACTTCTACACCTAGTGCCCGAATTAACATTAATAAGTTCCTACGAATTCGTATATAATAAACAAGACAACATTGACGACACTGTCGGCGTTGTCGTCGAAGACATAAACGACATTCGTATGAAAATGTCGTCGATGATCACCATAGGCTTGTCTTGCACGTCCTCAAAGACGCCTATGTCGTGCACTATGCGTCGAAGATGTCTTGGAGATGATAACTTCTGGGAAATGCTATGATTTCATAGTATTGGTGTAAGTGGAGCTCTCGACATAGTTAAACCGATCTTTCACTTTACTTTTTCGTGTAGCCACTAACCTGGCTAAACATTTCATAATCCAGCCCATTTCGGAGGGGCTGTGTAAATTGAACGTATTTAAGTTACGAGCTTTATTATTTCCAAAGAAGACTTTTTCCTTCTGGCAACTATGTGTCAAATCGACGCTGGAGGCAGAATTAAACAATCACGATCAAACTGGTGATATTCTTGAAAAGGGAATGGTTTCTTATAACAGAGAACATAACAGGGATGTATTATTATTATATTATTTTTATTGCAAATCAATTATTTTAATGTGCAATTTTCTAAACGCTGCAAAATATGTATATATACATATACATATACATATTATATTATATGCGTGATGTATATGTATGTATATACCACCCATAGTTTTCCGGCTCAGCGTTTTATGTACAAGAATGTGTTTCAACTTTATTAGCAGATCATATAGCTCATGATCATATAGCTATAGATCATGAATTCGATTAATTTTTTTATCTTTTTTCTTATATTTCTCTGGGAATCTACGTCACCAACAGGAACGCGTGGATTACTATGAACACTTTGTCTGTACAGGTACATAAGAACGAAGGTTTTGATTTTTCCACACACTACTTTTAACTTATTTTTTATATTCATAATTTTTAGGTCGGGATAATTTATAGGCTGCGCCTCTCAAAAACATATTTTAACGGGCAAATAAAGATCTCAATCACGATGGTCATGTTACACGGGCCGACAGCCATTTTGTAACGGACTGTTTGACAGCATATTCTAAAGGGTTTTGGGTCCGCTGATTCCAAAAATGATAAAATAAAAAAAATGAAACGAGCCGTTTTCGAGATAATCGGTTTTTAAATTTTTGGCCACTTTACGTTAAGGTCCATCCACTTGAAGAGCCACTACAACTGACATATGTAACCGATTCGATTACAATTAAGATTAAATTAAAGAGGAAGGATGCACGCATATTTTTTGCTAACATTGTTTTAAAATCCGAAAGATAGTTTAAAAGCTTTCGCGGAAATCGTAACTTCAAAAGAGGAATTTTTTAAGAAAAAAGGCAAAAAACTGCTATATATCTGTATGTAAAAATATGTTCCCGAAACTTTTTTACCCTTTTTATTTTTTATATCGATAGATTGGACATTTGCGCGAATTTTAAGCCTAATATCAAAATTTGCACAGAAATGGTTTCTTGGTGCGCGTTCATAATACACACATTCATAATACATACATTCATAATACACGACACCAAGCTGATCCCAATACACAGCATGAGTTTCGAGCCATGGATTACCACTTTTGAAGCGCTGAAACCATTCACGACACGTTCTTCCACTAATAGAGGCCTTACCATAAGTGTCTGCAATCACTCGATGCGCCTCAGCTGCAGATTTTTTCAAATTAAAGAAGTAAATCAAAAGTTCCCGCAAATGCTTATTCGGCAAAAAAACTTGACATTTTTGCAGGAAAAAAATTACGTGATGCTGATACGGAATCACTAGTACTTTAAGGTTATGGTGTTGCCGGATGACGAAACTTGGGATATTACGTTTTACATCTGACAATTTCTCCATAACCTTCTGGTGGGGCCATCTTTTGACAAACCGCGGAAACTTATAGTTGCACCCACATAGCGCTTTTCAATTGCCATCATTTGCTGGTGGAATCTTTCCCCATGCTCGTCGCTTACAGCACCCAAATTTTCCGGGAAGAAGTCTAGATGAGAGTTCAAGAAGTGTATCTTCAAAGACATTCGAGCTCCTTTTAATATAAATTTGCTGAATGTGCTATTGGCTTCGTTACTGTTGCAACATCAGCATAGCTTATGCGAACATTTTTAGTCCTAGCAATCCTACTACATTTAGTTAAACAAATATAGCAATCAGTTTCGTGATTTATGGGCTCCCTCCACACCATTGGCTTTCCAAATGTAAGATGTCTTTTGCCTCCAGCAAGAACTACAAAATACATGAGGCACCCAAACTTTATCTTGGTTCTTTACAGGAAATCCAAAATAGTATAAATATGCCATTTTTAAAACATCTGTAATTTTATTTTGCCTATTTTCCGGTTTATATAGGCCGCAAACATAGCAAAACTTGTTCGGATCTTGATTGCATAAGAAATTCGGCATTTTGCTTAAAAAATATAAGTTTGAAAAACACAACACGACTCTTCAAAGTAAAACTTCGACTGATGCAAAAAAAGAAAAAACTGCGAAAAAGTAAAAAAACGTAAGGTGGAAGTACCTGCATCTGAACTAATAGCGGTAAAAGGATGCATCGGGAATAGGATCCAGGTAAAGCCGATTTTAATGGGTTTCTAGGAAATGATAATCGCGGAAAGTCCAAAAACATTGTTCACAAACAAATGCACGTACTGAAGTACAAACTCACATGCATCGGGAATAGGATCCAGGTAAAGCCGATTTTAATGGGTTTCTAGGAAATGATAATCGTTTGACTAGCGAAACACCAACCCACTTATATAAGCGAAGAGGCACAAATAAAAATCATTTTTAATTTAAAATGTATTTATTTATCTTTTTTTTCAAAATTTAGTATTTTTTGCGAAAAGCACTGAATTTACTTAAACGCACACCAAGAAACCATTTCTGTGCAGATTTTTTTGATATTAGGCTTAAAATCCGCGCAAATGACCAATCTATCGATATAAAAAATAAAAAGGGTAAAAAAGTTTCGGGAACATATTTTTACATACAGATATATAGCAGTTTTTTGCCTTTTTTCTTAAAAAATTCCTCTTTTGAAGTTACGATTTCAGCGAAAGCTTTTAAACTATCTTTCGGATTTTAAAACAATGTTAGCAAAAAATATGCCTTGTTGGATATGCGTGCTGGATGCTGAAGTTGATCACTGCAGATGCTGTGACGAAGTAGACGAGAAATAGACTATATCCCAAATGCTCTGCCAATATCCGGCGCTACCCCAACGCCGCCTCAACACTGTTGGGGCCGGGTTCTTGGATGTACTGACGGAGCTGGCAGAGCGGCCTGTATCCAGTGTTCTTAGATTTTTAAGAGCACCAGATCAGTATTCAAGCGGTTTACACCCGATCAAACCCGATGGGGGTGACCTTGTTGATCTGATTTGAAGCATCGTTGTTCCCACCCCATTATAAGGGCATTCACAATAGGCCGGCAAGACCTTAGTGGACATGGCCTCTCAGCCCACAAGCCGTTCCTAACCTAACCTACTCCACCATTTCAACATCAGAAATATTGGTCGAAACTTCATCCACCGTTGAATTTATTGAAAAAAAGTCAAAAAGAATTAAAGTTATTTATTTAGATTATTATTATTTATTAATTATTATTAGACGTTATTAGTAATTTATCATTATTAGACGGTGGAATTTCAAGACCAGAGCGTGGGTGACTGATTTGTGGTGGAACCTTCGCTTCTCGGTTTCTTGAGGCCTTGTATCTATGATCTATACAAATCATCTCACTGGATGTGATGCGCAGCGGCTAATTTATACCTTTTTTTCGTAGCGCGGTCCCCAAGCCGTTACATTCGACCGAGGGAGACAATAAATCTTTTACTATCAAAAGAAAATTTTACACACGACAAAACTCAACAAATAACACAAAAAACTGCGTGAGGTAAATGTGCCTTCACTTCAGCTTTCGCCGTCCGTCTGTAATAATACATCGACATCGGAGAATTAAAGTTTTCTTTCTATCTGTTATATGTATTTTGATATTTTGGGATAATCACTGTTTCGTGAGTTCACATTGATACTGTTACAGTTAAATTACAGTTTAAGGTAAGTGTAGGTAATTACGGCCTAGCGAGTAATTCTGTGCTATATATTTCAAATCATAAAATTAAGACAACTAGTTCATAATTATGAAAGACATGTTTATGTCTTTCATTGATCATTAGTAATGCATTGAATTTCAATAATTTCTATTGAAAAAGTCTGACGTTATTTTAGTTTCATGAAAAATTGCATCGATTTGTTAGTTGGCCGCGAAAATTTGAAACTAAAGCATCGTTGCTCTATGATAGTTGTAAAAAAGTTAAGCAACAGAGCACCAATATTTAAGCATTTAAAAGTTAATTTGTAAGTCTAAATTCTTGTGTTATTTATTTATTCAATAAGTTGTATATTTAGCTTCAATTATGTACTTTTTGCAAATCATTTTTTTTTTGTTTTAAGGATAGAATTGTATGTTAAAGGATAGAACGTAATTGCAGGCATGATTTTTTTAGCGAAGCCAATTCCGTGCGTAGGACGGAATTGCAATATATTAAGTGCATATTATTTTGTGAATTTCGAATTAAATATATATAATATTTTGGTTTTCTTAAATGAAATATTAAGATAAGTAAATCAAGATGTTATAAATCTAATTACGTCCTATTATATTTAACACCTATTTCTTAATTTTTAATAGTAAAGTTTATGAATTTTGCTTCAAATAAGCCAAATTTACCGGATTAAGGTTTTTAAAATTTATCTATTTTTCTGATTGTTATTACTTTAGTGGAATTTAATTTTCACTTGGACATTAGCAAATAAAGTAAACTAATGTAAATACATCAAAAATTATCATTATGGTATATTTTTTATCTTAATATTATAGAATGGAAATAGCATCACAATTTCTTCTATTTTTGATCCGTCCTATAGACCGTAATTGAAAACTTAAAGCCGGTAATTACGTTCTAATTAAATGTTCAACTGTTTTAGCACTAGAAATACTTAAAAAATATAGTAAATGGCTATGATAATGAATTCTTTATGCAGATATAAACAAATATGATGAAAAGAAGCAAATATACTGAGGAAAATCTAAATTTAGCACTGCAGGAAATCAAAACTAACCAACTATCGTGTCATAAGATCTTGCATCCAACCATTTTTATTATTCCTAAGCAAACTTTGCTAGAGAAAGTTATTTTGTATCTTTGTTTTATTTCTGGAGAGGTCTTAAAGTTGACCACAGCAACGATAACTAGAATGAGGACTCATTAAGCTTTAATGCTCCGACTATCATTGCAAATCAATGCGACATTGAATGACTTGATTCATGTGATATTCAAGGAATTCTGGTGGAACCGGAAATAACTAAGCGGAAATACTTCAATAACTTCCATCCGAAGCTAAAAAGACAAGGCCAATTTGTCTAATTTCTAGATGTTTGAATCCAACTTTGGACGAAATATTCTTCTCCGTAGAAAGTAGTACTGAACAACGTCATGCGACAGAACGACCAATAAAATCTTAATTCCCTACACCTTTTAAGAATGGACCTACACCTCTTTTTTGGAAAGAGATTTGTTCTTAGTATAACTGAAACTGACACCTACAGTTACATTAGCTGAAGAATTGATAGAGTACCAAAGGCGCATACATAGATGAAGAAAAGCGGCAGAAAATTTAAAAAGATGAAACCAGAAAGAAGAATAAAAAATTATTAAAAAAAACTTCAAAAGATAATAACCAAAAGTTGTCACTAAGACAATGCAAAGGATATTGTCGGAGGTGATTTCGTTGTGATAATATATGAAGTAGAAAAGTTTCCCGGAGAGGTTTTAGAAGTTATCAATGGGAATTCACCAAAATTCAAAATAAAAGCTATGACGATGAGTGGATCAAATTGGCGCTGACTTAACAAGGATGACATACGATCATATACGATTTTGAAGATATTATTAAAAAATAGAAGCTCCTGTCATCATAAACAATGGAGACATTCAGTCAAGGGATTAAAATATCATTTCAAAAACTTTTATAAAATATCAACTGATACAATACGAATCAAAATGATCTCTTACATTTACTTTAAAACACTGTAATGTTATCTTACTAATATTTAGTTAAGTTGATATTAGATTTCTCTGAAATAATTATTACTATTATGAATAAAGTGCTATGAAACTTTCTTTCTTTTTTAAAAATCATGCTTCCGAAAACTTAGAACGGAAATATCCGCATAGTAGCACGGAATTAGTTTTTAGTCTTAATTATTAGAACGGAATTACCAGAATTTTGGTTTTTTTAATAAGGCATTTCAAAAATTCTAACTTTTATTATGTAATACTATAAAAAATATATCAGCATTTAACTGACTACAAACATTTTCTATAAATTTATTTTTCATTAGCGATAACACTATTCCAAAGTCAGTTTCGGCTTAGTAGCACGGAATTACCTACACTTATCTTAATACTTTTATTTAGTGTCTATAAGATTAAAAAAAATTTCGAACCAAAAAAGTAATTAAAGATTACGGTAACCAAAATCTTTATAAGTTGGCTGTGGCTATAAGTCCTTGACTTGTCCTTTACTACTTTCTTTTTTTCTTTTACCACAAACAAAAAAAGGCAACAACAAATCGAAGAGCTCCCCGGGGTGTATAACCACTAATATCAAAATTACCACTAAGAAAAATAGAAGTTTTAGGACAACCCCACGAGATTTGCCTTTTTACAATCATTTGCTTTGAGCAGCAAATCTCTGAATTTGAGTGCACAATGCTTTTATTTTTTTTTTGTTTTACCTTTAAATATATCTATATATATATAAATAAAATTTTATGAAATAAAAATGAGTGAACGGCGCTTTTGATTCTTTGCAGATCCTGTGATCCATCCATCCACCGTATGTTTCAGACTTTACACCGGTGTTTATGGGTACGAATATTGGTCGCTAGGGAGGATCGGGACCATTGATTTTTGTGGACGTCAGAAGTTTCGTGCCTCGGTGATCGTATGTATACTTATGTATGCATGTACATTTATACTTTGAATATACAGGGTGTTTCGCATAAGAGGGGAACAAAGACTAGAGCGTGTAGGTTGGGTCGAGACAAGAAAAAAATCGTATGTCTGGAAGGGGGTCAATTTCACACCGTTTGAACGGGAGGGACATTTTATAAAAATCCGACTTAACATCGGAAAAAATAATATTAAAAAATAATGGTTAGATCTAGATAACTTTTGCTTACTGATTTTCAAAGCCAAATATCCGCTTCTTAACATCCTTTTTAAATTAGGTTCCTTAAACAGTTTTTGAGAAAATCAATGCCAAAGTTAAAATATAGAATAAAAATTCCGGAAAAAAATTGTTGGTTGCAATTTTTTTTTAAAAATTACGGTATTAAGTATAAGTACCGTATTATTATATTATATTATTATTATAAGTATATTATTCCGAACATAAAAATCTTTAATCAATTCTAGAAAGAATGCTTCAAACCGGAAGGATCTATGTTTTGTAGTTTACGAGAAAAGTGAATTTGACGATCTAAGCTCCTTCCCCAGAGCACTCTTCTTTCATGTTTTTGCACCAGTAATAAAACACAATTAGCCAAAAAATTGGTGTTTGAAAGGAAAGTATGCTTCATAATTTTCACTTTCCTCGGAAACTACGAAACATAGATCTCTTCCGGTTTGAAGCATTCTCTCTAGAATTGATTAGAAAAATTGAAATAGAAATTGGTTGGAAAAATATTTATACTTAAAACCGTAATTTTAAAAAAAAAATTGCAACCAAAAATTTTTTTTTTGAATTTTTATTCCAAATTTTAACTTTGGCATTGGTTTTCTCAAAAACTGTTTGACATAGGAACCGAATTTTAAAAGGATATTAAGTGGCAGGGTTCCTATTATTAAGTAGCAGGGTTCCCAGCGTCATGACATTTTTGAATAACCTTATCGTCCTTTTCCGAAGCACGCTGTGTATAACAAAAATCTGATAAATCCATCTTTGTTAAAAAACATGCTTGCTGCTACTTACAACCTTCAAGGTAATTTCTTCCTTTTTCCTGTTTTTCAATTTTTTTCATATTTTTCCTATCTTAAGAGATTTTATAATTACAAAAATTACACTCTACTTTCTCGAAACTTTTTCTATAGATATTTTCATTTAACACGTTACTTCAACCAATTTCCAAAATAAAATATTTAAATACTAAAACAAAATTTTACCTTCTTTCCCTCTATCCTCACTTCCAAAAAAAAGGAAAATAATTTTTTTCACTATTCTACATACTTTAACATACAGAATACTTTTAAATTAAATATCTCCTCCAACCGCTCTGCTCTCAAGTTCTTTCTGTAATAATCTTACTGAGAACTGGACATCGATTAGGTGCTTTCGGTAAAATCGACTCTGTTATTTCCTTTTCTTTATCTAATTACTAATTCCATTTCTCACTCAAATGCCATTACTAACACTTTTGCGTGAGTGGAGCTGTCGACATGGTTAAACCGATTCTTCACTTCACTGCCCTCGCTACACATTTCTTAATCCAGCCAACTTCGGAGCGGCTGTGCAACTTGAACCTGTTTAACTTACGAGCTTTCTCATTTCCACCCCTCTGAAATATACGAATATATCCTTCCGGCAATTCCGTGTCAAACCGAAGCTGGAGGCTTCACAACTAAACTGTTAATATTCTCCAACAGGGAATTGCCTTCGTTCGACAGAGAAGAGAATCCCTGACATATCAGGGATGTGTTATTATGAATTCGATAAAATCTCTGTAAATTTTTTCCCGTTTCTTATATTTGTATAGGAACCAACCTCTGTGGCACCAACAAAGGTTTAACCAAGACGGACCAACGGATAACTATGAAAACAGAGTGACCAATAGGATTAATCGCTGGATACAGAACGCAGCTTTGTCTGTATAGGTAAGTACGCCGTGACTGGTGAGTTTATTAATGTTTTCCAGCTCATATATATTGGTTCCAAGAATTTTTTAGCCCCGCATTTATTAAATTTCAGCCACAATTTGGCGTTAATGGTATTTTTAAAACTACTAAGTACGAAGTCCCTATTATAAACTTATTGGACCGGAACGAAACGGATTTTTCCCTTACGCTTGTTATATAGGACTGTAGTTCTCTCGTACGCTCTGTGTAAGTTGTTTTTGATTTTCCACGCACTATTTCTAACTTATTTTCTCCATAAATAGGGGTTTAGTTCAGGATCGCTTAGTATATGGTTAAGTGCTAATTCATTCAAAAACATATTTTGACCAAACAATGCGAATAATGGTGTGGCATGAATTCACTCGCAAGTAGCTGAATGAATTAAGCTTCACAGAGCACATTCGACCTCGGACAGATAAAAATCTCAGTCACGACGGTCACGTTCTAAATATGATCGAATCGCTATCTAAACTATAAAAAAAAAAATTATAAAACACCTCATTCGTGAGGAATTCAATGACGTTAGCAGAAGTGGCCTTCCGCATGGCTTTTAATGACGTAAATTTCGTGAAATGATCTGCAACGAAATGATATTTCCCCATGAAATGTCACTTGTATAGTAAATTTTTAGCCAAAATTAAATTGTCGTAATCGAAGTAGTCTTGTGCGGCAGTTTCTGGTTTGTGAGCTTTTACTATTAGGATTGATTTCAATGCCTTCGGAACTTCCATTTGAACTCATTCAATTCTTCTGGACTTCGATGAGAATGGGTTCATTTTTAAATTTAACAGTTTTTATTTTCTTTATTTTTTTCTATTCATTTTTAAATGGTGTAATAATTGTAGATACTTTTCTGTTTAACATTCCTTATTTCTTCAATAGTCATTTATTAAAATAAAATTGATTTATCGGCGCTTTTGTTTCATTGCAGGTCCTGTGGACTGTTGCGAATATTGATCTAGCGGGCAGTTTTGTTGGGCATCGAAACTTTTATACCACGTTTCACCGATTGTATGTAGACTTACAGCAGCGGTCAAAAAAATAGTAGTGGTGCTAAAAAGTTTAAAATCAAGTTAATGGTTTTGAGCGTAAAATTCGGGTTTAACCCGAGATTAGCTGGTCGTCTAACGTACGCACGACTTCCCTTACTTCCATATAAAAGTATTTTTGACTCGTCAGACCATAAAATACTATATTTCGGAATTTTTCAGGAGGCCAATTTAAGTGCTCGTTTGTAAATTTTCATCTTTTTAATACATGCTTCTTTGACAAAAATGGAACCTATCGAGGAGTGATCGCAGTCAGATTGTTATCTCGCAATCGTCGGCGAAGAGTCTCCACACTTGCTCCGACATTTAATTCTGTTTTGATTTCTGTAGCCGCCATGAAAGGGTCGTACTTAGAGAGATGGACTACTCTTCGAACCATGTTCTCTGCCATAACCAATTACGCCCGCGAGTCTCCTTTACAGATTTGTATGTAATGGCATTCCGTATCATTGTTGGAGAGCAGTCTAACAAATTTTGGACGTCTTTATAGGTCTAACCTTCTGAAACCAATTTTTTTATAAGTGCAGTGCAATGCTTTCCGCGAACCATTCTTGAAGAGAAAACTCATAATTATTGCTATATTTTGTTTCAATAACATAAAAATTATATAATTACCCATTTTTGTGTCTTCAATTTTAAGGAAATATTGTTAATTCTTTTTTAAAATCACATTGATGAAACAAACACTGATACACTACTATTATTTTGACCGTTAAAAATTATTACACTTCTTTACGAATCATATGAATTTTGTGGGGAGATAAGCTGTGTAACGGTTTTTTTACAATCATGACCAAAAATAATAAACATATACACATATACTCACATGTAGCGGATCTTGTGTATATATCGTAATGTCGTCCGGAAAATGTTGTACTTTTGTGTGTTTATGGCGTGAAATTCGTGTATATATAGCAACGAGCATATATTCGTATATATATTTATATATTTATACTCGTTGTATATAGCGGCGGGAAAGAGTATATGTATATACGAATATGGTATATATCTATTTATATTTTTAACAATTTGTTACAATTTTTGCCTTGTGGCTAAATCTTCCTCTTTTCCTCTTTTTCCTGTTCTTCATTTATTTCCATCCTTTTTCCTTTTCTAAGAAACTTCATTATAATGAAAAAAATTACAATCTACTATTTGTATTTTAATCCACCGAATTCTCCAAATTTCTGAAGTATAATATAATATTTGATTAATAAAACAAAATTTTACCTGTTGTTTACTATTCTCTATCCTCAGTATTTATTTTCCTTCTTTTTTTGTTCCACTATTCTAAATACTTACTTTATAACAGAATACCTTTAACGCCCTTATAAACGATAAACGCTCGTTCCGTTTAGCACCCGTTTTGTTTTGTGCTTTTCGTAGTTTTGACGTTACTAACAAACAAAATACCAACAAAATACGAAAAGCACAAAACAAAACGGATGCTAAACGGAACGAGCGTTTATCGTTTATAAGGGCCTAAATTAAACATCTGCTCCAACCGCTTTGCTCTCAAGTTCTTTCGGTAATAATCTTACTGAGAACTGGACACCGATTAGGTGACTTCGGCCTGTTTTTTTGTTTATTTACTAATTCTAATTCTACCTCAACTGCCATTACTAACATCTATTCCCATTTTTGTGTCTTTCTTGTAGCGAAATAAATTATATGATTTCATAGTATTTGTGAGTGGAGCTCTCGACATGGTTCAACCGATCCGATCCTTCACTTTACTGGTTATTAAAATTAAAATATAAAATTTATTAATTTCAAATCGATTTTTCTAACCATACTGAAAACAATGTCATGTTATTACATAAAAAATATTTTATGTAATTAAACGTTTCGGTTAAGATAACCGAGCATTGTTTTTATTTAGATGTAATTAACAAAAGTAACACTTAGGTTTGAGAAATTTAGGATTGCGGACCACAAAAGCTTGAGTTCTTATTCCATACCCGAACATTAATATTGGAATGACTAAAATAAAGTTATGAAATTAATGTTGAAATATTCTAAAACATGTTGGAAGTTATTCTAAAATTATTTCTACTTTCCAATAGCAACTGGGAGAGTTATGCTAGTCTTCGTAATAGAGTTACCCACTTATTAAGGTTAAGTATATGTACGGCGAAAGGGTATTTAATGGTGTAAATAGCATTGTAGACTTCTGGAAGTCCATCAGCCAAACTGGATTCTCGTCAAAGTCTGTCCCTGTTACATCCAGTCCCAATAATCTTAATACCAACTTTATCTCAGTGAACGACCAGGAGATGTGCCGGCACAGGCTTGATATATTGGCTGCCGAGTGGGAAGCGTTTATACCGCCTTTAATGTGTTGAAATCCAATGCAGTTGGTCTTGACGATGTCCATTTAAATTTTATAAAGTGGATATAGAGCTGACAAGCTCCAGCTTTCCAAAGGGGTGGAATATCTCAAAGGTAATCCTGAATCCGAAAAACTTCAAACCAATGAACATTAAGATTATAGACCGATTAGCATAATAGCATGTGTTTCTAAGCTTTTGAAGTCCTGATAAAGGATCAGATCACTGGCTTTCTGTCAACCGATAGCAGAAATAGCATTTACTCGCACCAGTCAGGATTCAGAGAGAAATTTAGTACTACCACTGCCCTGCCTTGTTTGAAATTACCGATGCCAATCAGCCACAACGTGGACAACGCTTCCGCTTTTCTAGGTTCCCCGACTTCAGCACGGCCTTTAATCGTGTTGACTGAACGATAATGGACACCAATCTAAAAATTTGTTTGCGTTTTTACTTATGGAAAGTTATCCGAGTCCGGGCTGGGGAGTGGCGTACCTCAGGGGTTCAACTGGGGCCACATCCTTTTCATGCTCTACATTAACGACCTACTTGGTCATGGCCCTCACTCCATGGCTTACACATATGATCGTGTAAGCACTAAGCAAGAGGTTGAAAAAATCATTGTTGACATCAAGAAAGTAGCTGAGTGGGCTGACCGGAATAAGATGAACTCAAATATGCTTAAAAATCTGGGCATCAACGTTGCTGAAGACCTTTCTTGGGACAGGTATGTTGCGCATGTCTGTAGCCAGATGTACGGGACTCTTAGAAACCTCTGTCTAATCAAGCATTTCCTGGTCCCATACACCAGGCTATGGCTGGTCAATTGCTTATCGTGCCGCACCTCCTATATTGTTCCGAAATCTATAATGGTTGCCGTTTTTTATGTTGGGGAAAATCAAATATTTGACTTCGAGCTAAAGTGAGATCGGTTTTTTCGTCGCGTCGAGGGGACCACGCGAGTCACTTCGTCAGTTCGGTCATAGGACGGTATCTTAAATCTCTCTTTGATTGCTGGTTACTAGTCTTGTTTTTTAAAGTAGTTAAACACAAAATCCCAAAATATATCTACAACAAGCTACCTCAGGGTAGCAAAAGCCGCTCCATGAACTTGGTTTTTCCCCGCTTCCACTCACTGACCAGAGAGCTTTCATGCATCGTCGTTTCATTTCCTATTGTTCTTCTTAATCTTAAATTTTTTCTTTTTCTAACTCCCACTCTACCACTGATAGGGAATGCTATGCACTATTGGATACTCATTACATTCTGGTAGCCGCGGAACCAATTGTATTTGAGTGTATACATATTAATAGTTATCGAATAGTTTGCGCATTCCTTATCTTATTTGAATGCCTAATTATTGAATTGTTTGTCACATACTAGCATTTTTAGTATTTAGTACTAGCACAGAATAAATAGTATTGAATCGGCAAGAAAGTAATTTCGGTTTTTTTAATATGAAATAAAACAACTTTTTTTATATACAAAATTGACTTTCAAATATTTTCCATTCTTTTCGATGACCATTTCCCGTGCTGCCATGTTTACAGTGTACCTCAGAAAGTGTATTCCTTGCGAAACAAGCTCTTTTTTAATGCTTGCTCTGGCCCTCAGCTGTTCCACCACCTCAAGAATGTGAAAAAGCATCGCAAGCCGAGATGCGTCTTCAATATACTATTTATTCTGTGATATTGGCTTGCTTATTAATATCTTATACTAAGTACTCTTGTACCTATGTACAATATAAAACGATACCTTTTTTGTACGAAACATTGTATTGAATTAAATAAAATTATGTTTGAATAAGCAATTTAAATGTGACAATAACTTATTTTCATCCTAACTAGAGTTAGGCCTTCTTCAATGCCCTGTTTGATTGCCCTTCTACATGATTTAAAAAAGTTCCTTCTGTTTTAGTATAAACAATTACCGACTTCGTGCATTTACAGCGCTACGGAACAAAAATTTCCACATACAAATAAACATAGGCAGACGGTAGGAAAGGGCCAAGTCGACTCAACAGGTGACGCTGATCAGGAATATTAATACATACTTTCTATATATGCCACGAATCTCATTTCCATATTTTCAACGGTTTTCTCGTCACTTCCACAGATAAACGGATATGCCTAATTCGACTCAAAGGTCACATTAACAAAAATCTATACACACTATTGTATGCATACATACATGCCACACTTACTTCCGCGTGTGCATTTACCCTTTCAATGCTATGATTATGCAAAGTCGTCACCGAGCTTTGACACTTTTAGAGTAAAAATATCTCATATTTACAAATGACTATTAATGAGTGCACTAACCCATTAAATTATCAGATTTCTAATTATTTGCAGTACTTCATACATACAGTAATCAGTAAGATATATATGTACTGAAATATACATTTAATTGTGGTATGGTGATATAATAATGACGTGACATTCAAACATATATAGTTGCTTTGCAAGTAGTTGTATAATGTTTCAAGTGTATTCTAGCGCAAAGCACAAGAAAGCACATTGGAAATATTCAGGCAAATATCGTGTGTACATTCGAATGTTCGAACTTTACTTACTTCGCTTTTTCTAGATCCAACACGAATAGGCTCATCTTCGTTACCCATTTATTTTATGCGTTCACCTTATGGCCCTACTTATTTTGGAATTGTTTACGCCTTAAAAAAGTGAAAGTTATAGGTTGATGACAAAATGTGGTTGTAAATGTGGTTGTTACTCTTCCTATTGTTTCGTCCAAATTTTCTGCAAAAGTATATGTACTTTATTCGGGAGACGATTCATAGCCAAAGGTCCGACATCTTTCGATTTTATATTCGTAGTCGTTTGTACTTTAAACTCAAGAAATTTATTTAAATTTGTCACTGAAAGCAATTAATAAAAAATTATTACACGCACTCCGATGATCCAACCAAACACCCCAGCGAACTAAATGTTAACTTAGGAATACCTATGTTAAACACAAACATGATATAAATATTTTCATCGAGAGCGCTGCCACCTAGCTGTGGTACCTAAATTAGTGCGTCTTGCGTTACGTTGTTCACTGCGTTTTAAAAACGACGCTGCGCTAAACCGAAATAAAAGCGTTGCGTCAACATATGTTCTGACAAAAAATTTTTAAACATTTACACGCGCATGAACATTTTTTTAACAATTGCGGCCAACTTCATTTCGTAGCGCATACCAAAATCGGAAATTCGAAGTGCTCTCCGTCAGTGCGTTGGTTATTTCGGCCACTTCCATAAGACCGAAAGCTTGTTCTAATTTCATTTTGACAGCAACGCAACGCACTTATTTAGGTACCACAGTAAATATGTATGTATGTACATTCTTAACATCACGGCCACATATAAGATAATATAATATATAATAATATAAAAATAATTGCATCCTATATGCGTTAAACCATAGAAAAAGAATAACAAGAGCAAAATTTACTCGTTCGGATACACCGAAGCGGGCGGTCCGCAAGGGAAACGAAGAAGTACAATCTTCCTCTCATTATTCTCATTATTAACACTAACAATGCAAGCCAATATGCGTAAGAAGAGATCGATCCAACACTCGTATGCCAAGTAAAGTGTGAAAGAACAAATCGATCAATTTGTGTAGTACAGCGGGTGATAAGAAGAATGGTATGATTCGTCTTCTTTTGCTTCTCTTACAATAACAAACCATGTGCAGCCGTCCGTCCATCTGGAATCGTTTTAAATTTTGCAATTTATGGTTTTTGAAAGAAATTTTTCTTTCGTAGTTTTGTCAGAGATAATGAGATAGGACACTTCGTTTTCGTCGCAAAACACAATGGCATTTTCACTAACACTACGATAAAAAATTGTGATTTTGTGCAAAAAACTTGTACTTCGCTGTGAAAAACTTGTACTTCGCTGCAAAAAACTTGTACTTCGCCGAAAATAAATTGATCGCATGAACGCATGCAATATATCTTTTTCAGGGGTTCGTTTATGAAACGTTAAAACAAATAAATAAAAATATGATAATATTTTTATTTATTTAAAAATATGATAATATTTTTATTTATTTGTTTTGACGTTTCATAAACGAACCCCTGAAAAAGATATATTGCATGCGTTCATGCGATCAATTTATTTTCGGCGAAGTACAAGTTTTTTGCAGCGAAGTACAAGTTTTTCACAGCGAAGTACAAGTTTTTTGCACAAAATCACAATCCTTTTTATATGTGTAAAATATATATAAAACATAACTCCACGTTCCGTATAATGGTAATTAATATATGCTTCCATATTTTACCAAGTATTGGTTGTTTATTTCTCATTTTTACTTTGGTATAAAGTAGTCGCTGTGCTGATGTTTTGTTGCAAATACGAAGTTGTTCGCCTATTGCCAAAAAAAATTACCATTAATAAATCCAGAATGGTCGCATTTATATTTTTCCATTAATTCTCTAACATTTTTGCAAATGAAGTATTGTTATACTTCTTTGATGCACTTGGGGGGTCAAGCATCCGTTGGCACCTACCATTTTAGGTTTGGGAAACTTCACCACCTTTGTTTATATATGGTGAAATTTATATTTTAAAAGCCAATGGCCTTGGCTATACGCAGTATCTTGCGAAACGATTGAATTCAGTTCGTTTGAGAGATAGGAAGAAAGACAAAAGTCTATACTCTAGTATCGAGTGTAGAGAATTTTTGAAGCGAAAATGGACCCAGCTGCCTTAAACACAATCAGGGACGCAAGACGCAGATTCATTTTTTAACTGTCAAAATTACACGGGCGCTTATGGAGATTGAGAAAAAAGTTTGCTTTCCATTTTGCTGCCTAAATTTGCGTCCCGCATCCGAGCTAATTCTAATTTTGACGGAAGCAAAAGCGTTCTTGTTCTTCTTATTTGTTTGTGTTTGTTTACATTTCATTCTTTATTCTATTTCAGCTGCTGTAAAATTATCTGAGTGTTTGTCTGTTGCTTTTTTTATTATTATTCTGTATAACATATTATTTAAATGTATTTTAAATATATTTTAATATAGATAAAAATAAATAAACTTCGAGAATTTTGGGGTAGAATGAATCTATTGTTCTCTACTGTCAAATTTTTGACATTTCATACTTCTGCTTCCCGAAAATGCTTCTCTGCTATTTAAATCCGAAATCTGTTTAAATCCGAGCCATTTCTTGCGTCCCTAACGTGGATCTGCGTCTTGCGTCTCTGATTGTGTTCAAGGCATGTTTCTCAGTTTCTTTGCACGCACACAAGAAAGCAGTTGTCAAAGGAAAGAAGAGCAACATAGTTTGCCGAACTCGTGTTCATATTTTCTCTAACTCTGGCCAACATTTGGATATTCAGTAAATTTCACACACACTTTGGCATCACATGTTTACGACTTTTGAAACCATATGAGAAACCACAGTGTGTAGCCACCGATGGTATCGACATACCAGTAGTGAAACCGTTCGAAAAGATATTGCGTCTAGCCAAGCTGATTTCATAACTAAATGAATCCGTGGTGAAACATGAAACAGCTGATTTTTTCAACATACTGAAAGACAGAAAACAAAAACAACAATATGGTATCTCTCACGTATAGTGTACATGAATTCAACAGCTCATAAAAAATAGACGTCAAACCGATTTTTGAAGAGGCGAATTCGAAGTGTCCTATCTCATTATCTCTGGTTTTGTCCTGCTTCTTGTTCGATGCCCAAGCTTTGTAAAGCACCATCTTCGTTCCGAGCACAGCGTGCTCTTGAAGAATTCGTATAGGAAATATACTTTAGTCGGCATTTCAACAAATTTAATACCTTATACGAGTAAAAATAAAAAGTTAATGAAAGCAAAAATAAAAAGTGAAAAAATGGAAATATTTCAGAGAAAATATTTATATTATGTAGCTATTCGATTTTTTATGAGTATAAAGAAATCGGAAGATTGACTTTCGTTTGTTATTTTGTACTAACAACTGAAGTGCGGCTGTCTGACCGCAACGAGTATAAATAGGGGTATACGAGTAATAAATAAACCCCTCACTCATTAGTAGATCATGCAATTTCGTTTTGCTACCAACGCAGAATACTAAAGTTTTGTACTCTGTAAAGAACTTCGGTTTTATCTTCGGTTTTCTGCTTTACAGAGCTGGTGCTTGATTACAGCGCTAAGTTCTGCTAATTAACAGCTGCCCTAATCTTCACGCATGAAATCACAAATGTTGCCGGCAACAAATGTTTCATGCAATCTCTTTACCTATTTATACTCGTTGATATATGCTCGTTGCTGACCGTCTATGTATTTTCCTTGTTATTGTAGTGTTTTTAATATTTATGATTTTAGTTCTATTAGGGAAGCATTGCCTATGGGCTGTCAATAAAACGAAATATTGGTACAACAATTATATTATAATTTTATACATATAAAATAACAATTAACAATAACCTAATTTAATAATAAACCTAATTTAAAATACTAAACAGTCTATTATGCCGGCAAAATGTTACAAAAAAACAAAATTCCTTTAATAAACGAAAAATAATAGGGCGATAAAAATCCAAGCTTGATAGACCGACATACGTAAGCACCTGAATTTTTATTGCAAAGGAACCAAAAATAAGTCAAATTCCCTTGTGCCCTCAACGCTGCTTTTAACCAGAAATCGATCAACAGATTCATTCTCACCTCCTTTGACATACAAGATTATATCGCTCAACTCTTCTTACGAACGAACGAATAGCAAAAGAGAAGAGCGCGAAACACTCAGTAATGAGTAAAAACTCGATCCAGTACTGGATCGGCCATGGAAAACATTTTTGTTCAAGATTCGCCCTCTTGTTATTCTTTCTCTATGGTTAAACACAATCAAAGCAGCAAGATGCAACTTCAAGAAAGAAACAAAGCAACAAGCAACAAACATAAAGAAAAATTAAACTAAAAACAATTCAAAACAATAAGTCAAAAGTCTGAATTTTTATACGTTTTTATTTAAATTGATCCACACATTTTTTAGAACAATGAGTTTCACAGAACGGTTAATTGATGAGGTGAGGTGTCAGGAAGTTTGGAAACAACTTGGCGATTTACAACTTCAGTAATAAATTAATTTAATATAAATTAAACAAATCACAAAACGAAAGTATAAATGTAAATAAGCTTTGACATCCGTCATTCAAATCCACACCGGAGTTGATAAATGGACGAGCTGGCACGATTCTTGCTGCAGGCAATTCTCCCATAATCTGTTAAAACAATTTCGGTCTTGCTCTTGAGCATCGGACACATTGTTACACTATTGAGCGTGCTATCAATTTTATTTTGATGGGCCAGAATCTCTGACGTACGCTTGGGGACCACAGTGATGATGTTGATCATGTAATCACCATGTTCTCACTAAGGGATCATTGCACGTCAGAATTACTGGATGCTGAGCATCATATGAAACATTACATCGCCTCCTAGGCGAAGTAACTTATCGTCGCTGAGGTATGCGTTCAAACTCAATAAGGGACTCTTTTTGTACAATTATGTGCCCTTGGTTAATTTGTTGATGTCATGTTTGTAGTCGAATTCTTGAATGGCTCGCAAAGTGGTTATCCCCTTCTCATTTTTGGTCCAACTATTCTCAATGAAGTGATGCCCGTACGCGATTATGTGAATTAGCATTTGATTGATGCTGTATACAAGATCTGTCACACTGGAGTTGGATACGGTGATTACAGTGGCATTCAGTTTCTTGATTTTCTCGTCATCTGGATTAATTGCTTTTGCCTGGTAGTTTGTTAACCAACTTGACTCCCGTCCATGCAAAAAGAACGGACCATAGAACCATACGCTACATTCATGAAAGCGTGTCGGTGATAGTCCTCGAGACAGTAAGTCCGCAGGGTTGTCCTTAAAAGCCACATGTCACTACTGTTGAGGTTAAGACGAATTGTGTATTGTTGCTACTCGATTAGTAACAAAGGTATGAAATGATGATGACTGTGCATTTATCCATGCGAACACAATCTCTGTCCAATAGAATGTTGGTGTATTCATTGTTAGATCTCTCTTTAATCTGTCGGCAAGTCGTACATACGTGACTGCTCCACATAATTCTAGTCGAGGCAGGGTTTGTTTTTTCGTGGTTGCTACTCGAGATTTGGCACAAATCAGGCGGAGATACGTAATGTTATCCTTGCTTGATCGTAGACAAATGGCAGCTCCATATTCCTTTAGGGAAGCAGCGCATGTAGTTGAACAGAATTGTCTACTCCTTGTTAACTCAACGCGAGTACTATTTTGTTTCACCACAGTAGAACACCGTGACTAAAAACGTCCTACCTATGCTACTAATGGTTCTCCGATCAGAAAGTGTCCTGGAGTGAGAGCTGAAAAATCTGTTGGGTCTGATGACATTGGAGTAAGTGGTCTGGAATTTAAAATTGCTTCTGTGTCGATGATAACGGTTTCAAGTTCTTTGTACGTGAGTGATGCGGTGTAAACGTTTCTTAGCAATAAATGCTTTGCTGATGTGACTGCTGCTTCTTATAATTCACCAAAGCGGTGCACGTGAAGGGATAAATTTGAATTGAATTCCCTTTTGACTACACGTGTCGGTGATTGTTTCTTGAGCTGCATTTGAGTAGATTGTGTTGTTAAGTTCTTGCAGTTGATTGTTAGCGCCTATAAAGTTGGTGGCGTTATCACAATACATAGTTTTACATCATCCTCGTCGACTAATGAAACGTTTTAGAGCGGCAATAAAGGCTTCTGTGGATAAGTCACTGACCACCTCTAGGTGTATTGCCTTTGTGGCGAAGCAGCAAGGGACTGCAACATACATCTTGAGGTTTTTTATAGCTGATTTAATTATGAACCCATAGTGGACCCCAGTAATCGACACGAGTATTTAGGAATGGTCGTGCTGGTATGATCCGGTGGATTGGCAGGTTGCCCATCATTTGATGCGTTCTGCCCCTTGTGCATGGCACACAGTTTAAAACAATGTTGCGTGCTGTTGTTTTTCTTTTAATTGGCCAAAATTGTATTCTTAACAAGGACAGTAACGTTTGAGCGCCGCAATGCATGTTTTCCTCGTGTGTTTGCTTGAAGAGTACTATAACGATTAGATCATTATATGGAAGTATAATAGGATGTTTCGCGTCGTATGACAATTCTGATGCTTCGAGACGTCCGCCGACACGTAGAATTCCGTCGTTGTCAATATAGGAATTGAGTATGCTAAGAGGACTTGATCTTGAATCTGACTGCCTTGTGACGTTTTAGATGCGCTAGGTCTTCTCCGAAATATGATTATTAAATGGTTTTTAATATCAGTGATTACGCGCGATGAAGCTCTTCTGTAGAACCGCAGAACCAAAGAGAATATGGTAGTAGTTGCCTGGTGTTAGTCCTCTTGAAAGCAAGTCCGCAGGATTATGTTGAGATCTCACATGACGCCATTGTCTTGTGATCATAAATTGTTGTATTTTTGATACCCTGTTGGCGACAACCCTGCAAGACAGCTACCGGGTAATTAACCGGTTAATTCACTGGTAGCATTACCCGACGTCTCGGGTAAAGTTTCTATTAATTTCTTAAGACCAGCGGGAAAAATTTACCCGAAACTTTTCTGTACGTGTGATCTTGCATCCCTTTCTTTCACATGCAAGAACTCATATGTGTAAATATATAGTGCGCTCTTTCGCACTATCAGCTGTTTGGTATCGCTACCAGTGAATTAACCGGTTAATTACATGGTAGCGTTGACATATCATTCGGGTATCGCTACCAGTGAATTAACCGGTTAATTACCTGGTAGCTATACCATATCATTCGGGTATTGCTACCAGTGAATTACCCGGTTAATTACCTGGTAGCTATACCATATCATTCGGGTATTGCTACCAGTGAATTACCCGGTTAATTACCTGGTAGTGATACTATTTTAATACCACCATTTCCACCAAAAATTGATTTTATTATATTTTTATTATTTAAGCATATTATTATTTATTAAGAATCACAAGTGAAAAAACTTATGCTAAGCATATCTTAGACTTATACAAAATAGTTCAACTATTATAATACCTATTATATACCTTTAAAGGTGTGAAAGGATGATGTTGTAGAATTTATCCACTGCAGAACAATTTCGGAGTCGGCCCATAGATGGGTGGGCGAGTTCTCCAGGCGTAAATCCGTGCTTACCCTTGCTGCTAGTTCCGCTCCTAGTAGGGCGGCGCAGTCGTGATAATGTTTCTTTTTTGAGTGGAGCGACGCAAGATTTTGAGCACAGCAATCGTACCAACACCTTACTACAAGGATATGTCGAGCGGAGGTATGCGGCTGCTCCATATGCCTTTTCAGATGCGTCTGCTTTGGTGATGGTGATTGCTTTTCGACTGATTTAGTTTTGACTACTTGGATAGGAAAGACACCCAGAATTCTTGTAGATCGGCCGGTAATTCTTCATCCCAGGACAGCTTCATTTCCCAAAGCTGTTGGATGAATAGTTTGTCTACAACTATTACCGGTGCCAATGTCACAGATTGATAATCATATGTTTACACCGACCCCAAATGCGCATTTGTAATCACGCATTTCTAAAGTGTTTACATCAGATCAAATTTGTGTTTTTTGTTTGCCTGATTTTTTTTTACAATTGTGTTTTGACAGCTGATTGACATTGGTGGGTGTCACATTGGACATCTTGAGGCCGCCTCAGAAAAAGCTGTTTACGTTGCACCCTGTCACACTGCAAAAAATTGTGCGCATCCTCAAACTCGTGTACGTGCAAGCGGTTGAGATGTGTTTGTAAGAGCTTTCATTTCAATGAAAGCACGGTACGGAATGATTGATTTGACGTGTCAGTAGCATCAGATATGTTGTACTTTACGTAACCTATGTCTAACCTATATTCTACCTGAATGAGATCGCATTATTCGAATGCAATATAATGTAATGTAATGTTGTGATGACCTTCAACTATTTTTTACCTGTTCGCCAGCCCCCTTTCTTAGAGGAATTTCCATGTTGTAAAAATAAACATGTTGTAAAGGTTGACAGAAAGACAGCAAGAGAAATTGCAACCTTTTTATGCATCTTGTTTTTTATTTATAATTCTAAGAAATGCATCCTTTCTTTCCACAATATTCTTTTGGGTCAATTGATCAATATTTTGAGTAATTTTTTTTAAATAAGAATGCGGAATATTTTCATATTTAAGAAATAAGTTTCTAGAGCTAATAATAATAATAATAATAATTACATAATACAATAAAATTCTAAAAAAAGTAAGAAAAAACATGAAACCAGTTGTTCCATTCCAGACATTATTTATTTCTACCGGCATGCATGTTTTCTTAAGCGAAGCCCTTGCTGTTGCTGCTACGCATAACAAAACAGAAATGAGAAGGCAACAGATAAGAAAAATTTTCTTACCGTGCTTCGAATTTGTATACATGTGTTAGTGTTTGACGCTCGTGAGGCAGCCAAAATTTTAGCGCTAACATTGAGGCGAACGTGGATCGAAAGCTGTTCCACTTTTTGCAATCAACCAATCAGAGCGTGTGAGTCTGGCGCATAAATGCCCAGTGTGACACCCAAAATTATTTCCCTTCCATTTCCACTGTTTTCTTTTGGGATTTTATTTTACCCTTACGACAGACGATTCAAAAAATTATTTTGCTTCGCATTTCTTTCAAATGCCATCAAATTTATTAAATTTGATTTGTCAAATCGTATGAGAATTTTTAAAATTTCGCTTCGCATTTGGGAAATAGATCTCAAATGCGCATTTGGGGTCGGTGTAAACATAGCATTAAGAAACGCAATACAAACGGCATAATAGATTTCACAAACATAGGGTTAATATTATCCAAACCGATTGCATTTTATTTAATTTCCGACATTGCTTCAATTACATCGATGTCTGCAAAAGAAAAATTGTGAGAATAAAATCACAATTTATTTCAGCGGGAGATGAATGCGATTCCTTGGTATTAGCCATGTGTCTTAGGGTTCTGCTGTTAACTGGCCGGTTTGTTCTGTTAGCTGTTCTGACTTCGCCTTGCTAGCTCCGGTCAGGGCGCTGTTCTCAACCCTGTCAGCTCAGGTCTCGGCAGTCACAATAACCTCCGTTTCCGGAAGCTGTCTTTCTCTCTCCCTTCCCCGCTCTACATCGCAACAATCTCCTCTTTTATCTGCCCACCAAACCCCTCAAAAACACTTGAGCAAGTCATTTCAATTTTCCTTTTTTCTTTCTATATTTCAAACATTACAACAACAAAATATATTGACTTATGCCTACGTATGCTATAGTTGCATTTACATTTAGCAAACAAATTTTTTGTTAAGTTAAAAAAAAAAGTTCTCTTCTTCTTCTTTTGGACTATTAAGCGTCGCAGTCACAGGTAATCTTCCTGAATTTTTGTGAACAAAACTAATCTATCCAACCTTCTCTCCACAGGTTCCCCACTATCCCTAAGAAGCTAAAGGACTGAAGCTAAAGATTGAATTACAAGCGGTCTCTACGCCCTCCCCCCCCCCCCTTTTTTCTTCTTTTACACCACACTCCATATCGCCTTTCCGGGACAAAATTTATCTAATCTATTTTTGAAATATCTAGCTTTCGAGTTTCTCAATTTAGACCGAAAATACCTAAATTTAAAATTTTTGCCAGCTGTTATATGAAGCATCACGCGATCTCATGAGTATAATGCTATGTTTACACCGACCCCAAATGCGCATTCGTAATCACGCATTTGAAAACTGTTTACACCGCTTTGTTCGCATTTGGTTTGACATTGATCAGACTAACAGCCTTATAATGTAAAAAGTTTCAAGCCGAAAACGAAAACGAAACATATGTTTTTCATTAGTTTTGTTTTGTGCTTTTCGTCATTTTTCGTTTTTTTGACAGCAGGAATATAACAGCTGACAAATGAAATACACCACGCGCATTTTACGTTTGTTGTTTGTATTTTCACATGAGTTTGCAGACACGAGGCATAATGGATGCTCAATTTCCAAGAAAAAAGTTAATAATCGAGGCGAAAGCAAAGAGGCTATCGTCTGGTGTAAAAAATAGTTTGTGCATTTTCAAGTTGTGTCGAATTTTTATACATTTGTCTTATAATTTCGGTAATTTGTGAGTTGTTCTGGAAACAATTAAAATGAGAAAGTAAATATATATCAAATAAATCGGTATCATTTCATATTAAAGTGATTTATATGTTAAAAAGTGAATAGTTATTTTGTTGTGTAAAAACTGAAGTAAAAACATGGCTGCATGTGTTTTTTTGTGAAATTGCGTGTGAATATTGTGTGAAATACATAAATATTTTCGCATAAATTTCACAACACTCGAAAACGCTATTATCAAGTGCCTTTGTCTAATTTGTTTTAGGTATAGTGTTGCCTACACGCATTTGCACTGAATTTTGCCCGAAATCTTTGTGTTTCTAAAAATTACTTAGAAAAATGCTTGAAATACTGTACACATGGCAACATTTTTTGTCTGCAAACAACGAAAGTCTGTAAGGCCCATATTACATTGCAAACAGTTGTTCGATCAAACAGTCACATTGTTATTGTTTTCTGTATAAAGCTGTCAACTCTCAGTTCATCCGTGAGAGAATGAAAACGGATGAACTGTTGGCACAGCAAATACTCTGTTTGCAGGCGATGCGTGCAAACTACAAACAGAACAGAGTTGTTGTGTGGTGTAATAAAAAAGTATGCATGTTTTGGAGTGAAAAAGCTGCACTTATGCTGGAAAAAGGAGGATTGCGTGAAAATAATTGCACAAAGCAACTCTAATTATGTATATATACTACGGAAAGTGTTTGACTGTTTGTGTTTGCAATGTAACATAGTAAGCAAACAGATTTGACGGGAGAGTAAAATAGTTCATTGCTTTGGACTGTTTGATCGAACAACTGTTTGCAATGTAATATGGGCCTAAATTTGCGTAATGGTGGACGAAAACGAAAATAACCAGCCGAAAAGCTTAGTTTATAGGTCGACTGGCTTCATTTCGTTTTCGTTTTCGTTTTTGTTTGTGTTTTCGTTTACGTCTTGAAACTTTTTACATTATAAGGCTGTTAATTTATATTTTTTGTTTGCCTGATTTTTTTTATAATTGTGTTTTGACAGCTGATTGACATTATTTCCCCTCCATTTCCACTGTTTTGTTGTGGGATTTTATTTTTTCCCTACCACAGAGTGATTCAAAATATTATTTTGCTTCGCATTTCTTTCAAATGCGATCAAATTTATTAAATTTGATTTGTCAAATCGTAAGAAAATTTTTAAAATTTCGCTTCGCATTTGGGAAATAGAGCTCAAATGCGCATTTGGGGTTGGTGTAAACGTAGCATAAGAATATCATTTGTTAACCACGAGAAATTTATTGAAGGTAAAGTTTTGATTTTTAATCGGACCTGTTTTTTATACAATAAAATTAGTTCTTCAGTAAAGAACTCTACTTGATTATCTACAAAAGACATTCTGTAAATACTTTCCCAGTTTACTTCCAATAAGTCACGCTCTAGAGAAGTGAAATTAATATTTTCAAGATCTAGATATTTGATTATTTTATTGTGTGGACAGGTGTCAAAATTATAATTGAGGAATTAGAGTACATGTGTGGAATAGCCGTGGGCTACCCACCCCAACTACTCGTTGATCATAATGTATAGCACCTTTTGCCTTAAAAACATCAGATCAATTAAGCTATTTGAAGTGGAATTGAAGTGAGTAGAGTAAATGGAGTTAACAGGACTTAATCCCAGAGATTTTATATACATACATATGTAAATCAGTCGTAATTTGGAATTACTTAAGTTGAGCAGATTGCACTTTAAATCCCCAAGGATTAAAATATCCGCTGTGCTGAGTGAACATTATTCAAGTGCAACAAACAAAGGAATTAGAGATATAGATTTATGTATTCCGTTCGAGATTTCAGTACATATAAACTCCGGGGGCAATCAGTATCTGATTTGCAACTTTGTTTGGTTTGATTATATCTGTCGCGGATATATACTACGCCGCACAGTGAGCTGATTTTTTTAAAAGGCGGCCAAAAATCATTTTTTCACTATCACCGATTTTAAAATTGATTATTTCTTATGAAAGTAGATACCTGAGAACCTAGTGGGACAAAAAATTATGTCTCTATTTTAATGTTTTCACTAAAAACAGAGTAGTGTAAAAATCACTTTTCCGTTGTTTGTTAAAATTTGCTTATTTCATTGCACATTTTCAAACTTTAGGTATAAATATCTCGATCAAATTTTTATGATTTATGTTCTGTCGGTTATCTTTTTATGTTAAAAGTATTTCTTAAGGGCGAAAAGTGTACAACAGGTATAGATTAAAGGATTATAGATTAAAGATTAAAGATTATAGATTAACTTTTAAACGTCACAATTGCTATTTAATTAAAATAGAAATATGACCTTTTAACTTTTTAGGTAATATCAGCAGGTAACAGATTCGCTAGTAGTAGACAGGTAGCCCAAACATCTGCTATACATTTTATTGTATTTAGGTAGGTAGGTAGTCTAAAGCATAAATATGTATATATATATATATGTACTGAAATTAATTTTATGATCGTTAACTTTATGACTAGTAATTGAATTCTGGAAGAGTATTTAAACGGGTACAAATAGGTTCAATCCACATTACTCTTGAATCAATGGTCAAGTTCACATACAAAGATCTTGCTGGCATTTATTTTGTTCGCAAGGAGGATGAAGATGTCGTATGTCATATAACGAAGGATCCATATTTTCTTCAAAGTAATGAGTATAGTGAACATAAGAAAAAGTAAAAGGTTTCCTAGATAACTTAAAAAAGCGGTACAAGGATGCTTGCCGAAAAAAGAGAGAATGTTTTAAAGTTTCCACACTTGGTTCGAAAATGAACTTGTGTTTGAAAAAGAAAATTTGATTGAAAACACAACCAGCCAAAACGGACGTCTTGCTAAGCCCCTTGAGGAATGATCTCAACGATCCCGAAGGCGTAAACTTGGCATTATCAATGAAACCATTACTCAAGAAACCATAAAGGACTAATTTTTTCATCAAAGGAAGCAATTAAAATAACCCCGAATTCAGTTGAGGTAAAAAAAAAAACCAGAAAGAGGGTTAACTTCGGCCTGACCGAAGTTCATATACCTTACACACTTGTTCCTAGAAATCAGGCGTGACAATGGTCTAATTTTTTCCTTTTCAATCTCAAATAGCCTGTGATGAAAGACAATATTTGTGGCAAATTTGATGGAAATATCTCTAAATATTCTCTATTCGGAATGATCTGAACGATCCCGAAGGCGTAAACTTGGCATTATCAATGAAACCATTACTCAAGAAACCATAAAGGACTAATTTTTTCATCAAAGGAAGCAATTAAAATAACCCCGAATTCAGTCGAGGTAAAAAAAAAAACCAGAAAGAGTGTTCACTTCGGCCTGGCCGAAGTTCATATACCCTACACACTTGTTCCTAGAAATCAGGCTTGACAATGGTCTAACTTTTTCCTTTTCAATCTCAAATAGCCTGTGATGAAAGACAATATTTGTGGCAAATTTGATGGAAATATCTCTATTCGTTCTCCTGTAATCGAGTTTTATTTAATTAGTGGGCCGACCACGCCCATTTTGGTAGTCTGTTTTGGTCAGAGTCAGTGGACTTCTGGACAAAATTTCAACCGCAAATTCGTTTTATAAGCTGGGAAATTGAAGTATAAGCATGGATTAATTTATATTCACTATAAAAAGTAGGCGTGGTAATGGTCCGATTTTCTATACGAATGAGTTTCTGTTGATAGACAACATTCGTGCCAAATTTCATAAAAATATCTCTATGCGTTCTCCTGTAATCGAGTTTTATTTAATTAGTGGGCGGACCACGCCCATTTTTGCCAAGTTTGAACCAAGTGAAGATATCTCTATTCGTTCTCCTGTAATCGTGATTTCCACAGACAGACAGACGGACGGACATGGCTAAATGTACTCAGGAGGTAACGCTGATCAAGAATATATACTTTTCTATACCTGTCACGCCTTTTTTAATGCGTTACAAACGGAAGCAATAAGTGAATATACCCTATTCACTTCGTGTGTAGGGTATAAAAAAATTTTGAGATAATTAATTTAATTTAATGAAATTTTTTAAATAAAGTGCTCTTTACATTTAATATATCCATAATTATTTTATTTGCAAAGATTTCGTTGGATTAAAAGCATTTACGGTACTTCAATTATGCAGAATTCGATAAAAACTGGAGGTACTCGTGCTCAAACCTTATTTATTCTTGTCATTATGGCTCGATTTTCATCATCAAGGTGTTAGCTGAAAGCTGAACAAAAACCTCGTTGAAATATTCTCACGCGTTCAACAGTTATAGATTTTTGGCCGCCTTCTGCAAAAATCAACCCACTGTGCGCCGCCTCCACCCACTCGGTTGACGCGATCACATTGAAATAAAATTATCGCCTTCTAGTTGACATTGACTATGCAGTATCAGTATTCAACCAGTTTCTGAAACACAGATTATGTCCATTGGTGACTTTTTAAATATATACATGTACTCATCAATTTTTTGTACAAGCTTGTCTTGTCTTTTACTAAATCTCTAAAATTTCATTTTCCTCCAAGAGTGAACGCTTTTCGACAACATATAGTTTGACATAAATTAAAGGTAATTTATTACCTTTCCAACAACATCAATAACATAGAGTTATCCTGTACAGTTTAGGAGATACAGATATGAAATATTCAAATTTTAAAAGGCTTTAACTGTTAGGTATAACAACAACATTAGTTAGGTCGACAAGCGCCTTATCTGTTCCCTATTTTTCCTTCAGCTTTTCTTATTGCAATTACAGTTAATTTTTTTTATTATTTTTTTGTACAAATCATTATATTTATGTTCCACCCAGCAACGATCATATATAAACCACCCTAAATGTTACTATCTATCGTTGCTATATGCCCGCACCTTGGGCTTTAGCGTTTTTGACATTTGTAAAATTTATTTTTCACCATGCATAAACAAAGCTAGTGAAGGTTTTCCAATCTAACAGTTATATCTTATAATATAATTATCATAAAATTATCTCTGATATCGCCTGGTTTGGAAGTGGTCAGGGACACGCAGTTTTAAAAATTTGGAGTTTTAATATATTAAATACAAAGGTGAATGCATATCTTACATATATTAAAATACAAATACCAAAGGTAATCGTCAGTAATTTTATTATAATATCAACATTAGATCATTTTATTAATGCATTTTTTATGTATAATGTGTACGTACCTTGATTTTTAGCTTTGATTTGATGTAACTATTTAATTAGTTGTTGTTTTCATTGGTTTGTTTAAACCAATGTTGTTTTCGTTGCTGTTGTTGTTTTTGGCGCTGACCTCAACAACAACAATTTAGATTTTTTGCTATTCATTAATTTTTTTTTAAAATCCCGCTATTTTTCATACCAATTTTTCGCCCGCGGCGCTTAATATAAAAATAAAAAAGTTTACCTCTCAAAAGGGCAGATTTTAAACCAACTACTCTTGTCCAAATTCTTTATTCAAACCATTTATTCAACCAAAATGTCTACCATAGATATAATTAAGAAACTAGTAGAGTAAATATTTTTATATTTATAAATTCAGAAAAAATGCTGTAGTACAATTCAAATTAAAAATAGCTAAACAGATTTTGCGAATTAAATAACAATTCATCTGAAGTTGACTCAAGTTTGGATCTGTGTATCTGTGCCCTTTCTGAAACGTAACGTTTCATATATTTTTTAATTGTAAGGACAAACAATATTGATTATTCTTGTAATCCAAATACGTTTCTTGCTTTTCTAGCTAATACATCTCCAAATTTCGTAGTGCAAATTTAAGATAACCTGTTGGGTTGAATGCTGGTTCAATTTTGGAACCGTCAAGTAGCTTTAAATAGCATAACCCAAGGTGCGCGAGCCTGTCTTGGGGTTGAATTATTAGGGAAATTAGACAATCTGCATGATGGAGCGATACAAACCGGAGTTGTCAGTGCAACTGATTTGCAGGATGCCTACCGCAAGTACTGTGAAGTGGAGCGACAACCAAATCGAATTAATCATTGGTTCGTAATTGGAATTTTTGCGTTTATAATGGTTACGACGCCTATTTTCTACGAGGCGCTAACGTTTTTATTGGGTGTGCGGTGCTTTCTACCCAACAACTATTTAGTATGGGAAGCCACAAGACCGATTAGTGATTGTAGTTTCTGCAGGTTAGTTTATGATTTTGAAAAAAAGAAGATATCACATCAGAGAACCACTTTTATTGCAGAAGCATCAATGGACCGCTAATTCTAAAGAATCTTACCCGGGAGGAGTTTGCGCCTTTTGCTTATTCCTCTCAACCTATTATTATTAAACATGCTGTCGCTCATTGGCCAGCAATCAAAGTATTAAATTATTCGTTTTTAAAAAATTTATATGAACGTATTCCAGGCGCATTTGATGAAGATTGTCAATTTTTGCATTTTCGTTCTGATCTGAAATCTATCCGGGATGTTTTTCACTTATCGCCCACAAGAGCCTCTCTCAGAGAAGATTTGTCGCCCTGGTATGTGGGCTGGAGCAATTGCCACCCTGTAGTTCTTGAGGAACTGCGGAAGTTATACCCTCGACCACACTTTTTACCCACGGATGCGGAAATGCCAAACACCGATTACATATTTTTAGGATTCGAACAAGGTGCCTTTATGCACGTAAATAAGTCGACATTTATCTAGTTTTTATTGATTTTAATGTATTCTTTCTTAGCTGGACTACATTCCCCGTCTAATGTGGCAAGCGCAGCTCCAAGGTAACAAAAGTTGGATAGTAGCACCAACACCCGAATGTGATCACATTTGCCATTCATTTTCTTTCTACGTTGAACCGGGGGATGCTGGTAAGTTCAGTTCAATGCAGAGTTCAATAGTATTGGAAAGCAGTAACCAATATGTTGATTACATCCTTACAGTCCTCGTAGATACACGCATTTGGTATCATGGCACCTCCATTCCAAAAGGCCAGTTTGCTCTTACAATACAATCTGAGTACGGCTAAAGAGGGTTAGAATACATGCAAGCTATCTGCATTGTGATGAATAAATATCCAAAATTTCCTTTAAAAGAAAATAATTGAACAGCACTTAGGTGTTGCTTATAGAAAAACAAAGCATTTGAATATAAATAAAAGTTAAATGAAAATAAAAATTAAGTCGACTTTCATTTCTAGTAATCTGAAAGTATTCTAGAGTAAAATTTGGGCTTTGGCGATTTACCTAAGGAAGCTGCAGCTACGTTTACGTAGTTTTTCTTAATAAAAATATGTAAATATGGATTTTTACCAACGCCGAAATTAGCCTCGTATCAGCTGTTACTGCTGAAAAAATAGCTTCAAATTGAGCCATTTTAAGTTAATGAATGTAGGTCGCAGCTCAAATTACAATGGAAAGTATACTATATATATTACGTAACTGAATTCATTGTAATTAGGAAGTTCTTGGCGTGGTTATGTAATAGATAATAACTATGTTTCATAACGTCTAACAAGACTACCAAGTACCGATTATAACGGTTATGCGGGCATGTATCCCCGGAGGTATGACAACACCTGGGCCTTGACTGCCCTTTGTGAAGAGATTTTAAAACTGCAAATGAAAATCATGTTTCACTTTGGCGTATATTTCTAAGCATTGTTCGTATTTTATTAAATTGCATTTTAAACAATTTGCATCGCGTTTTTATAACACTTTATGTACCTAATTGATAGAAATCAATATGGTTTTTCTATTCTATTAACTTAGGCAGCTTCTTTAGCTAGACGTTCGGCTTTCTCAACGACTTCTTCGATTGGACCGACCATGTAAAATGCTACTTCAGGCAAGTGATCGTAATCCCCTGCCAGAATGCTGGTGAAACCCTTAATAGTCTCCTCCAGAGGCACCAGTTTACCAGCGTGCCCAGTGAAAACTTCTGCCACTTGGAAAGGTTGAGATAGGAAACGTTGAATCTTACGTGCGCGAGCCACTGTCAACTTATCCTCCTCTGATAATTCATCCATTCCCAGAATGGCAATTATATCCTGTAGAGATTTGTAGTCTTGCAGGATCTTCTGTACACCACGGGCAATGTTGTAGTGCTCATGACCAATAATGTTAGGATCCATGATACGAGAGGTAGAATCCAAAGGATCTACAGCTGGATAGATTCCCAACTCAGCAATGGCACGTGACAGGACGGTAGTGGCGTCCAAATGAGCAAATGTTGTGGCTGGAGCTGGATCTGTTAAATCATCGGCAGGTACATAAATTGCCTGTACAGAGGTGATCGAGCCCTTCTTAGTAGTGGTAATACGTTCCTGCATGGTACCCATGTCAGTGGCTAAAGTTGGCTGGTAACCGACAGCAGATGGAATACGACCCAGGAGGGCCGACACCTCGGAACCAGCCTGTGTGAAACGGAAAATGTTGTCAATAAAGAGCAAAACATCTTGACCCTCCTGATCACGGAAATATTCGGCAACAGTTAAACCAGTCAAAGCTACACGGGCACGAGCGCCTGGAGGTTCATTCATCTGACCATACACAAGGGCGACCTTAGAAGTCTTGTCCTTTAGTGAGATGACACCCGACTCAATCATCTCATTATATAAATCGTTACCCTCTCGAGTGCGTTCACCAACACCGGCGAAAACGGAGTAACCACCATGAGCTTTAGCAACGTTGTTGATTAACTCCATGATAAGTACCGTTTTTCCTACACCAGCTCCTCCGAAAAGACCAATTTTACCACCCTTTGCGTAAGGTGCCAAAAGATCAACCACCTTGATACCGGTAACAAGAATTTCCTGTTCGACACTCATCTCTACGAACTCTGGGGCTTCAGCATGGATGGAGGCGACTTTGTCAGTTGGAATAGGGCCACGCTCATCAATTGGTTCACCAATTACGTTTATAATTCGACCTAAAGTCTCGGCACCTACTGGAATACGAATGGGGTAACCAGTGTCCACCACTTTCTGTCCGCGAACCAAACCCTCGGTACCATCCATGGCTATAGTACGAACTACGTTCTCCCCCAAATGTTGAGCGACTTCCAGAACAAGTCGTGGCGATCGTTGGTCTACTTCCAGAGCGTTCAAAATAGGTGGCAACTGTTCATCGAATTGGACGTCGACAACAGCTCCTATAACAGCCACAATTTTTCCATTACTAACAGCAGCCGCCTTGGCTGCAGCCTTTGCGTACTCCCGCTGAGACTGGGTTAGCAGCGATATAACCTTATCTGCCCTAAATATGGCCGATCTCACAGAAGACAACATATTTCAAAATTATTCCGAAAATTTGATTTACTTGATATAATATACGGCTTGTGGATCCTATTAAAATGTAAAAATATTACTTAATCACTAATATTGAAACACCTTAATTAAAAAATGTATAGAAATTTTCTGCTACTCACTGATTACGAAACAGTCTTCTTCGAGTTGGGGTGAACGTAGAGTGTCAGATTTTTTCACTATTTGCAACGGCATGGATTGCCGAGAAAATATCCCAATATATACCAATAATTATCAAAATGGTGGAGCGCTACACTACGAATTGAAAGTCACACTAACGGTCAATACACACTAACTGCGTTGTTTGAAGAAATTTTACAGATTTCTATACAAATTTTCATTGTTTTTATTTAAATTTACATTTAATTTTCCGACACAACAAGTATTGACGAGCAAGGTAAAGACGTACTAAATAAATTTGGGATTTTCGAATAATTAATTTCTCTTACGTATTATTTGTGTATGTTTAATAAACGTTAAATACAAACTTCACATATTCCGAAAAACGTAAGAAAATAAAATGTCAATTTCGATGGAGATATTATTAGGTCATTAAAAAACGCAGCTACTTATAAGATGATTTTATAAAATAATGACCTCCGATCGGCTGGCAAAAACTTATCTGATGATTAAAAACTTTTGTTTTCACCAACATCCGGTTAAAGGAGAATTTTTAAAAGATTTTGACATTTGAAAGTGCCGGCTTGCACATTGTGAAAAGGATGGATTGATTGTTGATTTTCCTTTGTACGGTACTTATATTGCAAGCTGAGTTTTTTTAATGAACTACATAATTCTTCGCAATACGAATGACCAGGTCTCTATCTAGGTTGTAGGGAAATTTTAAGATCCCTCTTTTTTTAAACGTAAAGTTTACGCATTCAAAAAACGTTTGCATTCAAAAATTTTGTATGGCGAGCAGCATAGTTAATTAAAAAACGCGATTTATATTAAATTACGTTCGAAAGATTATGCAATGAAGTTAGATGCGATTTCGAGTTTAGGGAAATTTTCCTCGTGGAGATCCATTTCATTAAAAAATGCAATGAATACGAAGTGATATCTTGTGATATCCTACCTTGTGATATCTGGTTTTTATGCAAGCTATTCATGAAGGGATAGTCCGCCCTTGACGAAAACATGCATGTGCACAGAATTGGCAGAGCGTCTCCCTCATTAAAAGCCCCGTGAAGAAAATTCAACCAAGAGGAAATAGTTGAAATTTTCGTCCAAATGGCTATCAGCAATCGAAAACACTTCATTAGCAGTTTTGCTTCGATTTAAATTTTACGAATATACAAAATGATGTAAAACAATATCTTAATTAAAGTTCTTCTTAAATGTACGAGATGACAAACTCTTCAATTTTGTTGTTGTTGTTTCCTTCCCTCTACTAATTATAAAATGTATCGAGTAAAGTTGGCAGTCCTTTTTTTTAAGTTGTTGCAATCAGCTCCAAAAAGCACAACTACAAAAATAGGGGAGTTTGTCATCTAGGTAACCTGTGCTCAAAGTTCTACCATCACGTAAAAATAACCACTGAAATCACTTAATGTCCAAATTAGAAAACGGAACTTCACAGGTTCCGATTAAAAAATCGCAACTAATAACTTTAATTACTTAATTCAGTGGTAGTAGGATTGACGATAGTGTCATAAAAAGAACGCAACTATTTTTAAGTGCAATTGAAATCTCATTCAGTAATTTCCCAATATTTATAGAATTCATGTTATACAGGTATTTTTCCTTCTGTCGGGAAACAACGTATCGAAGAAGTTTTTACATAATATTTTTTCAACGGACGGACGATTAAAAGTGTAATCACGGTAATTAATGTACTTCTTATTTGAATTAATATACATGTTAATATATTAATGCTCAAAATGGTATTTCAGCAAGAGCTGTATCATGTCACTGACGCATTTGGCACGTAACTCCGGGCGCTTCGTGGCTGCCGCTAACAGACTGCGACTGGTCGCAGCAGTTTCGATGCAAACGGACTCAAGAATGATCCATCAAACTGCAATTCCTGCTTTGAACACTGGACTTTCTGGAGTAAGTTATTCTAATTCAAAACTGAGAGAATAGTTGGGTTTCCGGTAATGCGTGTTAACTTATCAATCTTGAGATTTGCAAGTTAACCTAACTTTTTATTAACTGGAGCAATATATTTTTTTCTTGATTTATTGTGAAAGATCGTTGAATTGGTAACTTCTCCTGAATTTATTTTCTTATCCCACAAGCGGAACAACTGTTGTAAATACAAGTATAATTTTTTAAAGAAAATCTACCGTTTTCCCGTGTTTCAGAGTTTATCAGTTTTTCGATAATTAATTTTGTAATTAGTTGGAATTGGCTTGTAGAACATTAGAAGAGATTGATTATTTGGTTTTTCTTTAAAATGCTACATAAACTGTAAAGATCTGAAAATTAGCAAATTTAAAAAAAGGTTCTTTATTGCAACGAAATGAGGAAGTGCTCCTTGACGACGAACGAAGCGCTCGAACACAAAAAACGGAAAAGTATATTTTTCTCAGACCGTAGCACATGGCTTACAATCATTTAATTTCGGAATCAACTTCTAATTTCACTGAGTTATTTAGATTTGAAAGCAGCCCGTTTCATATCTTCATCTACATACCTTCATTTTCGAATAATAATTGTTCGGAATTAAAAGCATATTCAATGATTGAATTACTGAATAAATCATTAATTAGCACAGGAATTACAGCGTTTGGATTTGAATATAAATATTTCAAAATTTTCTAAAAATATTGTAATACTATTATGAAATTATTTAATAACATACATACATACGTGGTAAGTAATAAAACAACTAGAAAAAACAACAAGTAGAAAACTAACATCTACACCATCATTCTTATGCACATAACCATATACATTATTTTAAAATCCAAACTTCTGGTTTATTTAGAAATTGCTCAACTTTTCCACAAATAAAGTACGAAACTATTCTTCTGGAAAGCATAGTATTGAGGAAATTCGTGATCGTGTTTTAAAAGTAGTTTCTAGTTATGATAAAGTAACCGCTGATAAGGTAAAATAATCAATTTCTAAAATAATGCTAATTTTCGTTTTATTTCTTTCTTTTCGGTTCGTTAGAAAAGATGTCTCTGGCAATTGCAATCCATTCGCAAATACTCTGCTAAACCACCACTTTCGTTGAAATTGATCAACGAACGAGTCTTACTGGTGCTTAAATTATACGACAAGATTGATCCGAGCAAGGTAAAAATAGATGGCATTTACAAATAAAAATATTTGCGTAAAAAAAGTTTGAAAATTAAGTACGTACAATTATTGCAATTGCCAGATAGATGTTCAATATTAATGAAAACATTTTATTACTAACGAACCGAATTATGTACATATATTAATATGTAAAGGGGATCTAATACTCTAAAATTCGTTCCAGCTTAATGTCGATTCGCATTTTATGAATGATCTTGGACTAGATTCCTTGGACCATGTTGAAGTAATCATGGCTATGGAGGATGAATTTGGTTTTGAAATTCCGGACTCTGATGCTGAAAAATTGCTTAAACCTGCGGACATCATTAGGTACATCGCTGACAAAGAGGATGTCTACGAATAGTTCTCTTAGAATTACAAACTAATTGTATTTAATAGAAGTCAAATGTAATAATATATGCATTATCTACTTTAAATGTTAAAAGAACTCATGAAAGATTGAAATGAAATGCGATCGTAATTTTAAAATGTGTACTTTCATTTGTAATATGAACTGAACAATTTTTCAATGTGGGTCTGTAGCCGGCAATTTATATACAAGCTATGTTTTGAATATAAATTATACCAATAGTGTCTATTACAACTGTACCTGGAATATACATTTTGCATATTTTTGGATACAGTCAGGAAGATGTTTGTAGTTTGGATCAGGCGAAAGATAAAGCTTTTTTGTTTAAAACCACTTAGTTTCTTGGTACTCATTTTGGAACTAAGCGGTTGCTGTAATTCCTACACCACTTGTAAGAAAGAAAAACATAAGTTTCTATCAAGTTTTTTATTGCGGCTTTCTCGTGGGCGCTTTCCACGACAAATGAGAAGACATCCCTTTTTGAGATGAGTTGAGCAAATTTGCGATGAATTAAGGGGTTTTATGACATATTTTACATAAATCTTTTTCTAAGAGATTATACTCATCCGAAATTCGCTCTTCTTACTCACAAGCATATTTATCATACGCCATCTAAAAATTAATTTTAATATTTTAGAAAACTAAACTGGAATAGAATATCAATTTGCATAATTACTAAATTATGCTGTAAACACATAGAATGTAGCTCAGCGACCTTGGTCGCTGCATCTTGTCAAAATTACACAGGCTCTTATGGAAAGCGAGAAAAAGTCAAATGTAGCTGCTGCCTCTGCCAATGACGGCGACTATTTCGGAAAATTTTTTAATTTGGTCGCTGTCGCGACAATTTAACATTTGAGTTAATATTTTAAGGCAAAATCGTACTGTGTGAGTTTTTATATGTTAATTATATTAAATTAAGCTTTATTTATCTATTAGTTTTTATTTTCAGAATGGATTTTGCGGATTTGATTTTGTAAAAATTAAACCAGCTGTTCTCTTCGGCGTCTCAGCAGCGCAGATTTTTGACAATTTGCTGAGAGCGCGACATCGCTGAGCTACATTCTATGTTTTTACAACGTTATCCGAAACTTCAGACTTGGTGGTTGTTGCATGTGGGTTGAAACCTGGAACAAAAGAAATAAAATTTAATAGAAATGTCAAAATTACTTACCACAATTATAATAGAAAATGCGAAATCTGACCAAGTTACAACTTATCATCATGAATGCCACCGAGCATTAGCCGCCGGATCCGCTAGTGTAGTAATAAACGTCAAAAGCAAAATAAATCTAAAAGAGTTGCCAGGTAGAGTTTCCCATTCATAACTTTCACCACATAAAGCGAAAAGAAGAGAAGGTACAGAATAGTGAAAAGGCGGGAAATTGTAAAGGGTAACCGACTTCCAAAACATGATCGCCTGGTAGGATGAAGGCGATAATGTATTGGAGTATTAGGTAAAATGATCTGGTAGACGAAGAAAACGGGTCAAGTGGAGGGCAAATCTCCGGAGGTCAAACAAAAGTCATTCAGACTTAGGGTCGTTTCGGGGAAGGAACGAAAGGGTGTAAGATTTTGGCGCCGGAACAGGAATAAATAGTTACCGGTTATAAAATCAAGGTCAAACCGATCATAATGGGTGGCACTAAACAGCTTAGAAGAAAAGAAAATTCAGTCGTGTAGTGGTTTTCGAGACAATCTGTCATGCCGCGCTGATGATAGATCTGGTCATTGCATAGATATCGTTTGTACATTTGAAAGTAAATTTAAAAAAAAAAAAAAAAAAAATTAAGTAAGATTTCAAAGGTTCAAGAGAAAAAAATAAAACGTTCATCAGGAGCATCGGAAATCTTTGAGTTATCACCAAATCGACGAAAAAGGAAATTGAGGTAGGAAATCTTAAGATTTTTTTGTGGTAATATGGCCGTAATATGTGGCTGACTGGTGACCCCTTTTATTTAGGAACCGGTCTAAATACACCACAGGCGGCACGACTGTTTACACAACTGTAAAAAAAGAAAATACAAAGCCGGTTTGCCCGAGGCGGCAGAGCATAATAAGATCATCGAATTCCAGGGAATCTCGCCAGAGCATAAGGCGCTATACGAGACCCAAAAACCCAAAAGTCGTAGAAAACATCACCTCGATTACTACGCATCTGACGAGTTAAAATTATGTATTTTAAAGGTGTTATATCCCGTCATTTCAATCATTAAAAAATCAGTAGGAATTAAATTAGGAAATTATTATTAAGGTTATAATTATTGATGTTATTGATATTAAGATTTGTAGAAACACTAAGTTATTTTTGTAGGATCGTTAATCTATTTTGTATAATATTTGTATCATTTATCATAAAATAATAAGTTTGTTGTACGTGCCAAGGATCTGATTTAAAGCGGTCGAAAAAAAATAGGAAGGAGCGTGTATGGAAAACGTTCCAATAAAACCAAATATCCGAAAGAGCTCTGTTAGGTATTTGTGAGTGTCGTGGGATCCGTAAATTATAATTGTTGTAAATTTAAAGACCGTTGGTATAATCAGTTGAATGTTCGCTTTCACGTCTGTTAAATATAATTATTCAAAATGGAAATCTTAAATTTGAGTTTGTGGGTTTGGGAAGAAGGGCGAGATGGTGGTGAGGAAAGCGGCAGAACATTGGTAATATGAAGTAGAAAGAATAAGATTTTTTTTATTATTATCTCCTCGCCTCGGCCGAATGGGTTAAGGAACACGCCCGGAACGAGAATGAGCTAGTCGGGGAATTTCGGCTCGAGGACAGAACAGCAGAGGTCAAGGTGACAATATGGTACAAAGAAGTAATTAAGAAAAACGACACTATATCGTGGAGGGATTTATTGCTGTCTATATTTTAGTTTTGATCAGCGAGATTATGACTCTGTTTATTTAATAATCTATACACTTTTAAATTAATAATCTATATACAGAACCCTTTAACTAATTATTTTCAATTCAACAATACATCAAATATGGCCATCACTGTATAAGCTGATTTTTTTCTACTTACTAAATTATGGAAAACATCGACCGTGAGTGAAACAATCATTGCTATCTTCACGCATGTACCGACATATATTTCAGCTCTCCTTAAAATATAATCTAAACTAACTAAAATCCAATCGGTTATTTAAATTTACTTACTAATGAATACCACACAAAGTTCCTGTCTTATCGATGAAATACTAATGGAGCTAGGTAACCAAACACTTGCATTACTAACTATATACTTATATTAATATTGTTTTAAGGTACCGGCAGGCAATCAATGAAAAAACAAATTGGCGCTATCTCAGACATAATTGAAAAGTCGAATAATGTTTTGTTGCAAATTGAAGCGACACGACCGCTGAATCAGATTTCTAGGTCACCTAACGCAATTGCCTACACGTACAACAAAGAAACGTTACACTTGCTAACAGCAATTATAGAGTCATATTTGAAGATTGCAGAAAATTATGATGCCGACAAGGCTACGGAACGGCTAACAACCGGCAATGATACTTATGAAACGGAAAACAGAGATTTCGAGAGTTTTCTGATAAAGAATAAACAAAAAACAGAGTGCCTCGGTGGAGCTGTCCGTAAACTCCTAGCGATCAATGACACGGTAGTACAGATGGCTGCGAATTTGGAGCACAATTCTGGAGACTACGATAAAGATAATTTAAGCGAATAAAAAAAGTTGAAAATGTATTCAGTTAATTTAATAAATAATATTGAAGAAGCTTATAGAAATAAGTGCGTAGGAAATCATTTCGAGCAAACTGTCTAAACGCATGCATAAGTTCTCAGCAGTCCCATTTAAGTTGTTAAATATAGCTTGATTGTTTCGCAAGAAATAAAGTTTATCTATGTCTTTTTGGATATTTCCTAAATGCAGCTCCTCTTCACAACTGAAAGCCGGCCCCCGAATCCCATTAAAATCAAGAAGCTTTTCTAGTTGTTGTCCAAATAAATTGATCTGTTTGAGTTTGGCTGTATATTCGGCACATAATATCTGCGTTTCAAGCTTCTGCTGCAGTTGCTTCAATTTCTTCTCAAACTTAAGGAAGTCTTGATAGACTTCTGATCCTGATTTCCAGTTTTCAAGATTAATTTTCGGAGAATCCAGGGAAGTGTCAGATCCTTCCCTTTGAGTCGCATCTGCAGCACTAGTAAGGAAAACTTTTAATATGATCGAGTTCATTCGACTAAGATCTTTGCTGCCCGGCTTCTTTAGTTTCACTATGTTTGTTGGATACACATCAAATACTTTAAAGACATCGGCAAAGTCTGCAATACTAGGGGGTTTTTTTGATGGCGTGATCTTCGAGTTGATGCTGTTTATCTCCTGCTGTAAACCAACATAGAAATCATTGAGCGAAACTATTGATGATTTGGTAGAAAACTGCTTAACGTTTTTATCATGGCAATTTATATCAATACTTTTTAAAAACTCCTTAAAATTATATTTTGGACTTGAGACAGACATTTTTCAAATATCTTGCGAAACCCAGACAAAACGTTACTCACAGCTGCGAGGGAAATTTCAGCAAAAGTAATAAGCCGAGATCACACGATCGCTCAATTGAGTGCTGTGAATGGATGAATTGGTGGGGTCACACTAGGCATCTTGACGCCAGACTCGCCCGCTCTGATTGGTTGATTACAAAAAGTGGAACACCTTTCGATCCACGTTCCTTTCAACGTTAGCGCTAAAATTTTGGCTGCCTCACGAGCTTGAAACACTAACACATGTATACAGACACGAACACAGTCTGAACATATTTTGCAATAAAATTGAGTATACTCAATAATATCCTCAATATCAATAATACTTTCAAAACAATTTATTCGTATTAAATCTTCTAAATGTCTGTGATTCTGTCTATCTGTCTGAAAAATAGTGATTCTCCCATTCCTTATTACACATGTTGCTTAGTGCAATCATAAAATAGTCTGCTGCGATCTTGCTTGCTTGAAGTCTGCAAGTCGACCAAAGACTACAAGACTGGAAACTTTTTTTCGCTTTGAATGTGTTGGTGAAATCAGGCTTGGCTGTCAATGAATTTTGACAGTTCGGGAGAGGAATGCAACGTTATCATAGAAATTATCTATGTTATCTTCATCGTTATCTTCATAGAAATAAGCCAGATTTTTTAAATACGTAAAAAAGACCAAGGAGCTAGTTTTAAAACCAACTCATGCTTCTAGAAATGTACATTAAACCTTTCTTAAGACATATAGTTGCACAATATTGAATATTTTGCAAGTAAAACGAAATTAAAATTCATAAAAATTGCTCATTTCACAAATTTAGTCAGCTGTTTTTAACCTACCTCGCGTATTTTTAGCCGAAAGAAATGCCAACGTATTCAACATGCTTTGGTGAATATTAATGTGTGATTTACCCCCTTATTCAGAGAGTCACTTGAAGTGAGTCGGACGTCGTCGTCAAAAAGTCACCTTAGTGGAAGACGTCGTATTCACAGAGTCACTTTTTGAAAGGTGACTAGCTCTTACGTCGTGCTCACCTCAATTTACGTTGTTCTCATATATGACAGTTGGTTTGTGCACTAGCTAGCATTTTTAGTGTTACAATACAAAAATTTTACTATGGTGTTTATGTTGAAATAATAAAATTCTTAAAAATTTAATTTTTTTTCGCGAAATTAGATTTATAAATGTAGTAAAAACAAAGAATAACCTCAGGAGTTTATGAGAGGAATATTTATTTTGTTTTTCTACTGTATTTTCGTCATTTAATTTACACCGAAATATATTAACATTGGTTTTTCTGTTGGAAATATGCAACACTGTAGAATTGTAAACAATCGGCAACGAGCATGTATCATGAAGAGATTACAAAGGCGAATTCAAAGCAGAGGAATTTTGATTTCGAGTTCCGACGATTAGGGACATACCGATTGGTTAGACTCGAACTGCGTTTGATAATGTTCGGTGCTTATAAGCTTGTTGAATTCTGTATGACCTCGCATGTGAATATGCGTAAGAAGAGTTAATCGATCGAGCACTCATATGCCAGATAAAGTGTGAAAGAAAGAATCGATAAATTTGTTTTTGTACAACGGGCGATGAGAAGAACGGTCATACAGAATTCAACAAGCTTATAAGCACCGAACATTATCAAACGCAGTTCGAGTCTAACCAATCGGTATGTCCCTAATCGTCGGAACTCGAAATCAAAATTCCTCTGCTTTGAATTCGCCTTTGTAATCTCTTCATGATACATGCTCGTTGCAATCGGAAATTCTAAACAATTACAATGTGCAAAATTTTGAGTTATGTTTATAAAGTGCCTCTGTTTTAGTGAATGCATAATCTTCAAATCTTGATTTAGTGCAAAAATAATAGAATACATTCTATTCTTTTTTTCATTGTATTGTATTCTATTATTTTTGGATTTAGTGCTAGTGGTGCCAGTTGATATAGCCGCAATATCCGCATGAACTTGTCCTAGCTTCATTTTGGTGCGTGATTTGAAATCTCTTCATATCTATAATTGTAACATGTAAGGAAGTGCACATGTGACAATTCAAATGTTAAACTAATTACTTTATCCATTCATTTAAGCAACTAACGGGAGGGCCGTTGGAGTTTAACAGGCCGCTCTCATTCCTTTTCACTCTGTATTCGGCTGGAGCCAAAAACAGGGGCACCTCTAGCTAATTCTGAAATTATTCCATTCCATGTCCCGCACCAAAACTTCAAATGTTAGCGATGTCGTAAATTGTACGCTATATCTTAAGAAATAATAAAATATTTAACAAAAATTGTTGTAATTATTTATTATTTGTTTGAAAACAAACAAATTTCTTCTTCTTTCTTTTATATCCATATTATTTATCCATATTCAAAATTCTATACTTTGTGTGTATTGTTAAAGGATGTTTCAAGGATCACAAGAAAATAATGGGAAGCAATCATTTTTCAGCAAAGCTCTATAAATCGAAAAGAAACAACGTAGAAAAGAAAAATTTTTCTTCGCGAAAATATACCCATTTTCTCCAGAAAAAAACAGTTTTTCAAAATAACATTATATAATATATTTTTATGCATTTTATAATACAATAAAAATATAAATGTGACATAAAAAATTCTAAAAGATAAATATAAAAAATAAGCAATAACCTGCAAAATATTTCATATTTAAATATAATAAAAAAAATCATAAAAGATAAAAAGCAATACAAAGTTTTTTATTTTTAGCAAGAGACGACACATAAGAGGCTGTCGTCATATTTGACAGCTCATGTCGGTGTTTGTCGTCTCTGTGATAGGTTTTTGCTCACCACCAAACTACGTAACACACGACACCATGCTTAGCTAAGACACCTCGTCGTCTCTGTGAATAGAAAAAGACGACAAACAGCTGTTTTAGACGACGACGACAGTTAAAAGTGACTCTCTGAATAAGGGGGTGATTTCAACGACAAAAAGTGACTAAAACGCAACTCTGTTTTCTGGTGTCCCCAGAAATTTCGAGGGACATTTATTTCCCCAGGGGACACGTTCACTTGCATACAATCCATAGATCATCCTGCCGTTTACTGTGAAAACAAAAACAAATGGTGTCCCCAGGGGACACGTGTCCCACGCGTAAACACGGCATTACATGTCCACCGCGTCTGCGTTTCTGCCATTCCTGTTTTTCCTTCAGCAAAATTGTTGTCTTTTTGTTAGGAATTGTGGTTTTCGTTTGTTTGCATATCAAACATCTGCTTTTTGATTTTTTTTTAAATTTCAAGTTTGGAATTAATTTTCTCAAAAATTTAATTCAAAAGGAGGTTGAGGAACACATATTTGGCTTTCGAATTCAGTATTTACATACCACCGTGTTTTTATTTTTCCGATATTATAAAATGGTCCCTCCGGAATAAACGGGGGAAGTTTACCCCCTCCCATACGATTTTTTTCTTGTCTCGACTTACCACACGCCCTATTATTTTGTCCCCTCTTATGCGAAATACCCTGTATATAGCATTTTGGATATGTATAAAAAACCATGTAAAAACATTGCCTGTAATAAGACAACCTTGTTGCGTTTTAATAAATTAGTAAAATTTGCTAGTATATAAAAAATATATTATTTGAAGTAAGTTTTGCAATTAGTAGGCCATCTAATATACTAAATTAAAATTATGTTCATGTCTATTGATTTTTAAACTGATTGAATAAAACATATCCACTTAATCATAAGAATAACAATTTTCACATTTTATCGTCGTCTAAAGCCATGGGTGTCTTCGAAATATCGGTGTTCAAATAACGTTCAACCGTGTTTTATTGACCAGCAACCTGAAATATGATTAAACTTGAGGTAATACTTTTATTAAGACGTGAGTCCAGATTCACATACAACAACTAGATGACCACTTTTATTACGACCGATGCCTGGTTCAGTGCCCGTCTGAATATCAATAATACCAGGTTTACCCTTGACGACATGATGCTCCATCCTAAAACGAGTTCATTATTATATTGCATCTTTAATTAAAGTATCTGATATTAATTTGTAAAAATTGTAGCTCATCTTAAACAAGATGAAAACAATTGTAAACTTCTCTGTAGTCGATATAAGCTGATGTAATTTAAATAAACTTACGAGTCCCTATCGACAATGCCCAGAATATCAGCAGTGCCTACGGTGTCAATAATGTAGGTGGATAGTTCTATTATGTACGGGACTTCCAGAATCAGATCACCCTTGTCCTTCTTTAAATCTAGTGGAATACGTATCACTAACAGGTTGTCTGCTTGATTTGTAAGCACAAAATCTATCTTGTCCAAAGGAAGGCGATGTTTGAGTTTATAGGTCTTGTAGTCAACCACATACACAGCCTTGTTACTCAACAGAAGGAAGCGATCGCGCGGCTTGTATCCATGACGGTCGAATTTAATACACGTAGACCCATACTTGAGCACCTCATTGCCAAAGTTTGCAGCAATGAAGCCATTTACATGAAGTGCGTTTTCCTTAGGGATGCGATCATTACGGAACCATGGCGCCACAGTGAAGGGGTAGTTGTTTTTCTTATCTATACAAAAAAAAAATTAATATGTGATCGAAATCAGGTTGTTCTACTTACCTTTGAACACCTTTTCGGCCAAAACTTTCAATTCAAACTGGCGTTTTTGTTCATCTCCAAGTTGCAAGCGGTAAATGCGAGCTAGGTGTAGCCTATGCAATCTGTGAAGGTAGGTGGACGCTTCCCTGCAATGGGCTGGAGACGGCGGCCAGCGCTTGTCGAGTACCTTTGTGGGCAGTTGCTTGGATAGTCGCAAAAGCCACATACGTTTCGAGTTTGCAATGAAGGCATCGTTTAAACCATTCGGAGGATCGTTGCGTGTAATAAATCCTTTAACGAAGGCACGTATCCTAATGCCTGCTTCTCGTCGTTTCCCGGCCGCTTGCTCTGCCAAGTATCGTCGGCAGTAAGACTGTAAGGTAATAATGTGGTTGCGCAGCTCCAAGAACTTCATGCGTTGTAATCGCCCTTTCCAGCGTGCTTGAATAATTGCTGCCAAATCATGTTTCTTGGCCTGGAATGCATCTTCCGTGTCGAAAAGGGTTTTCGGAAATCGAATGAATAGTTTGGTTTCACCAATTCGATAGTCGTTGGGCCCATAGTTAAGTTCTTTAGTTAGGATTTTCACCCCTTCCTTGGCTGGTCCCTTATAGTTTGGCCACGTAGCTTTGCATAAGCATTTATATCGATTCAAAAACATGTCGTAGCTCCTAAGGAGGTAGAATGAATAGAGGCTGTTACAGAAAGTATAAAAATAAACGCATATCTAATATGCATATATATACATATATTACATAATACATATGTATATAATAAAATATATGTATATTATTACTTATATTAAATGCTAGATTGCCCCGGTGCGCTACAAAATCAATTTGATTAGTTTTCTGGCGCACCATCCGGAATTTCTGGAAACTGCTATTACATTGGGCGCGAATTGACACATATTCGGTGTAAATTTCAGTTCAATTGGCACTGGTTCTCGAGTTTTAGTGTCTTGTAACACACAGACAAACATTAATTTTATATATGAGAAGATATAAAGTTTAGTAATACAATATAAAAATTATATTATAAAAATTTCTTATTATAATTATTATTATTATTATTACTAATACCACGTTTACACCGATGCTAAATGGCTCATTACGCCCAAAAGGCAGAAATGAGAAGCCAAATGATTCCATTTCCCATACAAATTGGCAAATCACTCATTATCGAAATCATCTCATTTTGCCGAAATAAGATCCAAACGAGTTGTAAAATAATATTTCGAATCAGCCTGTCGTAGGGAAAAATAAAATCCCAAAACAAAACAAGGGAAATAATGTCAATTAGCTGTCAAAAAACAATTGTAAAAAAAATCAAGCAAACAAAAAACATAAATTTGGTCTGATCAATGTCAAACGAAATGCAAATAAGGCGGTGTAAACACTTTTTAAATGAGTGATTACAAATGCGCATTTGGGGTCGGTGTAAACATAGCATAAGCCAGAAATCTTAATGATAAATTAAATACATTTATTTTAAATGTACCTCCTGTATGCAAATCCAGCTCTTCGGACACGCAAGTTTTCCATCAAGCCTAAGTATTTGACTTGATGCAGCACCAGTTCATCATTAAATATGCCGGCGATTTGCAGATCATTTGGTTTGATGCATCTTATATATGAGGGTTCCTTGCACATAAGAATATCCATTAAGTTATTCAGGGAAACTTTGAATTGAGTGGCTGCCGTCTCAGGACGTTTCTTGCTTTTATAGTCATCCTCCGGGAAGCATTCGCAAACAATGCTGTTTCCGGCCTTGCTCATACATTCCTTCAAGTCTCTAAAGAGCAAGTCATTGTTTTTATCTAGAAAACCGTTCACGGAATATGTGACATCGCCAGCGTAATGCACCAATCGGAACTCATTACGACTCAATGTTTTCTGCACTTGAGTTGATGCTTTTTCGTGGCAAACATAGTGAGGATGTTTGGATAACTTGTCAGTCAGCTTGTGCAAAAAAGTTAAGTCGGTGGGTTCGCCCGGACGCAAGCACTCTTCGTCCAAAATCGATATGATACCCTTATGTTTCTCTTCAATAAGGTTACAAATGACTTTGTTGTCGAAATATTCAACAGGGACCCATTCGATTCCTTCGCGTTGGTATTCATCTTGCTCGGATTTTAGCGTCAGCTCGATGAACAACTGTTGCAACTTCTCATTACAGAAATTAATGCAGAATTGCTCAAAGTTGTTTGCCTTGAATATTTCGAAACCATATATGTCCAAAATACCCATAACATTGTTCCGAGCTCCACAAATATCCTTTGCCTGTAGAGACACATTTAGACGAGCCACAAGCCAAGTGAAAAGACGATCATAGACCGCCTTGGCGAGAGCATCCCGCGCGTATATCGCCATTTCTCGGTTCAGTGGCGAAGTGACCACATCGCCCTGTGCATCGATGGTGCGATTTGTAAGTGCAGACGAAAGTTCAGCTTCGTCAGCTTCCAGTAGCTGCAAACAAAATATTAAAGTCGTAACTAATTGTAATTTAAAGATATTACAAATCCTACTTCAGCAATTATTTTCACTGTATCGTCTGTAAGGATTTTTGCGCATCCGTCGTCCTCTGTAAAAGTCAAGTTACCCATGTGTAAAACACTGCTCACAATACTGAAGATTTGTTTCTGCTCTCCTAGCGAGAAATCGATGACACTCATGGCCTGCTGAATAATCTTGAAGCCTTCCGCGTCACTTATTTTGACCACAGAAGCATTTTTCTGCAATGATATCAAACGCTATTTTCAGTAAACGGAATAATTAGCAATATGAGTGATCTGATCTTCTTAGGTTCTTCTGGATTATAAAATAAATTCAAATGGCATTTGGGCTTAGCTAAGGAAGTAAAAACCAATGAAGGTAAGGCTTGTTTACATACACCATCGTTGAGATAGGCATATCTGTCCAAGTTTCTGTCCAAATGCAGTTTTGATAAGAGTTCATCGCTGGCGCCGGCGAGCAGTTGATAGAATATGTGAAAATTTCGTTCTCCTGCATTCTGATGGACGACACGCGACTTTTCCAACAAGTAGTTCAATATATTCCCACCAATAGGTACGCCACTAAAGTTGAATTGAATGTCCATGTATTTGCCAAAACGTGAAGAATTTTCATTTCGGTTAGTTTTCGCATTGCCGAATGCTTCTAAGACCGGGTTACTCTTTAGTAGTCTGTCTTTGACGCCTTCCACTGTATTTTCATGTCCAGAACAAGCGGCGATGTACTGCAGAACCTTTTTAGAGGCTTCAGTTTTGCCAGAACCACTCTCACCTAAATATCGTAAGGCAGAAAAATTTGAATGAGATTGTTTCAGGTTTCAGACTTGTTACTAGAACCACTGTTACTGTCTCGTGGTAAAGCTATAAATGCATGTCTGTATGTTGATAATTTATTGATAGTGGGAATGTATGTCTATATTGACATATTGCTCAAGGCAATCATTCAGTGTAATCATTCTGTATACTTGTCTGTAAAAATGTTCATGTAAACACAAATCGAGCTCTGTTTCGTAATTGTCAAGGAATATATTTTTCTGACTTATTAAATTTATGGAATTTTATCTGAAATTAATTTTTTCCTTACGATTTTAGAATCGCATACATTTTTAGTGCTTATTCATGCCCTTTTATAGTCCATCACTCTTAGTGAAGAGGACAACAGTTAAAAGAAGATTTCACTTATTCTTCTCAAACATTGACTTGAATAAACTGTGGTTTTGAAATGCAATGATTCGGGTCATGAGAAACAAAGTTTCGTCAGAAAACAAGAATTGCAACATCGTCAGAGAAGTTAGTGGTTGTTATAAATTAAAATTGCACATCTACGTAACCATAACCTAGGTTTACCTGATATGAGAACACACTGTCCCCTGCTTCCCTCGATTAGCGACCGAAAGGCGTTGTCGGTCACAGCGAAACTGTAAATATAGAAGTTTAGTTAGTATTTATTTTCTAGGCTAGACCGGTTCCTTCTTACATATGTGGCGGAATTTCATAGAAGTGCTTATTTTTATATTCTTGAATATCACTTTCGGAATAAATGGGCAATTTTTTGTATGGATTCACTGATACAAGCACTTGTCCGATGTAAGTCTGAAATAGCGGAAGTTATTTTTATCTTGTCTATGTCCAAGAAGTGGTAATACATGTTTGAGGCGTACAGTATTCGATAAAATTAAAATATATAAATTCATTTAATCTCATTGCGGTGGAAATTTTAATCACGCTGACAATTTTAATCAAGCGGAAATTTACTCACATAAATAATATTTTCCTGATATCGTTTCTTCATATTATCAATGAAAGCCTCCTCGCTCTGATAGTCCTCCAGTAGGATGAAGTCCTGAACACCGACTCGATCGCGCTCGTGCAGACCTCGCTCCATGGCTGGTTTGGAAGGAACGCTGTAATAGATTTTGGCAAATATATATAAGTATTCAGTTTAGTTCACCTGACCAATTTTTTATACACATATCGTCTATATGAATTTTTATTGATCCTGAGTAAAAAAGGACAACTTTGAATTTTGAATTAACTTTTCTTCAATTTTGTTTATTAACTCGTGTATACTTCGTTTTTAAATATACGAGTACATACTCTCATATATATATGTAAGTATATACACATACTAGATACGTACTACATATACATAAATACATACAGTATGAGAGTATTCGCATAGTTAAACTAAACTGAAAGCAGCATACGTTTCACCCGTACGCTCCCGTGTTTTGATGATGGCACATTATTAAAAGCGGAAAATTCTTGCATAACCATGCTAGTGATGCTGAGAGTATGTAACAGCTTATTTTTCCGTGTTCATCATTTCCAATGATGGAAAATTAGGACACATGATAGGAAATAGTTTAGAAAAGAATTCCCACAGAAAGAGACGTGTTAAGAAAATTGGTATTATTTCTCCATTTATTTATTTCGTTACGGGGATTGTCAAACTTACATATACTCGAATACATAAGTTAAATAACCAACTCAACATAAAGACTCGCTTTCCTGACCTTGAAATTGATGGAATTGAATTGATTGCAGCTTGCATTGGTGTAAAGGATGTCAATGTGTCACTATTCTACAGGTCTACTGGAAAATTATATGTGGCTGCTAATTATAAAGTACTACGTTAAAATTCGAAAGACGTGTTGTTATTTTGTGTTTCCTAAAAGAGTCAAGTTGAGCAACTTAATGGTAGATATGAGTATTTAAGAATGAAATAGAAACCAATGGAATTGAATACTTTTGACGATATAGCACTGGATAAATATATGCATAACTTTTATTAAGTAATTTTTGGCAAAATCAAAATGGAATTTAACCTTTATGGCAATAATTTGAAATTTATAGTCGAATTATGAATACGTACACAACAATAATTCATTCTGATTCATATGAGTTTTCGAATATTAATAAAAGTAATTTATTTGCTTTTATAACACCATTACATTTATTATTGTTACTATTAATTTATTTTTTATTATTATTAACTATTACGTAATATTAAAATCAGATATCAAATGAACTGAAAATACCAAAAAACAATTTAGGTAAACATAACTAAAATTTATGCTTGCGGCCAACTTTCTGCAGTGTTATTGATTCCAATTTGGTCAAAGGGTTAAGCACCAGCTTATTAGGGTGAAGGACATTTAAGCTTCATTCTTTTTGGAACTGTGGAGTTTCTCATAACGTAATTTAAAAATGTAGCTATATTTTTTTAGAATGCATTTGTTTGTAAACTGACATCTAGTGGAAAATATAAATATCACGCAGAGATCTTGGTTTTTTTAGATCTAAATTTGATCCTATTTCGTCACGCTAGTTATTATTTATTTCAACCTTTTGCCGAGCTACCGTAATGTTGATGTTCTCCTTTATCTCCTTTTGTTAAGGTTTAACATTATTATATACTTTATCCTTGATTATATATTGATTTATCTTTGTTTTTCTGTCTGTGGAAATCAAGATTGAGAGGAATCTGAATGGAACTTAATACACATAGAATTTTTCTGATTTAATCTGTCTGATTCATAGATATCACTGTTTAATAACTGTTTTATTCTTGAATTTTGACTTATTTGTAATGTATTATTGACACTAGTATTTACCCACACACAAATTATCACATAATTATAATTACCCAGATGGAATCGTGATTAATGCAATAGTTTATAAAACTTTAATTTGTACAATAATAAATACATCTACCAAGTTAAAGTTGGGCAACTGAATCTAGCAAATTATAAATAAAAATAAATCACTTGAGGTAACGTCGGCCGCTTCAGAACGATTTCGTATTGTTTTAACATAGACAATTCAACGATTTCAATGAACGTGTTGAATGAACTCTAAAAGCTTTAAATACCTTGACATGTTGATTTGGCCCGTCTAAACCCGTTCAAGAAATAACGAATTTTGAAAGGATTAAATATCAACACGGTAACTGGAGATGTTGCGAAAGAATTAAAAAGTTAAATGCCGTAATGCTCTTTTGTCGGACCCGAACGTGGTATTAAACTAGAATCTGAATTGTTCAGAGATCCACACTGGTGCTGCAGGTATAAATAAATGATTTTCTTCATTTGTTGATTAGATAAATATTAAAGTACGCACTCTGTATTTCCAAACAGTATCTTATCGCTTGTCAGTATCGACTGTCGATTACTTGATTTGAACGGTGGAGTCTGATACAAAAGAGCAAAATTAGCAGAAGAAGCACAGCACTGTTTGAGTTTATGAAAATTAAACAAATGATTAACAGATGTAACTGCTGTGTCTTGCTTTTAAATTTTTGCTATTATTATTGCACTTCAAACCAATTGTTGCAGCTGGAGTTGAGTCGGAAAGTTGTGTCTTGCTTTTAAATGTGCAGTATTATTAATGTACTTGAAACTAATCGTTGCAGCTGGATTTGAGTTGGAATTTACTAATGAAAACCGCAACAGTTATCAACAGTTGTTATCAATGTTCTAATTATTTTGCTTACTCTTATTATGTGTGGTTCTCGCTGATAATTGTTGGGACTTTCATTGCAAACTTTGTGTCATTGTTTAAAACTCACTCGGATTCAGTTTCAGAATTGAAAGTTTAATAAAACAAGTAAGAGTGTTAGCTTTGGCCTGGCCGTGGCTCATATAGTATACCCTACACCCGTAGGATAGATTTGTAGTTTAATTCAGCAGGATTACCCCCATTTTTTTGGAACTCAGATCGGATTCATTAATATTTATTTTACAAGTAGGCGTGACATTGGTACAATCTTTCAATTTTTCATATCAAAGATAAATTCATGAGAAAGAATATTCGTGATTTTCTTTTCACAAACAGACGGACAGAGTGACCGATCGATGATCTGTTCGATGGATGACTTACTCAAATAAATGAAGTCGTTTACAGCTCGGACAAATCAACTTCCAATATTCAAAGTAAATGAATTTGTTAATCTGTACCTTGTTCAAGCATGAGTCATTTTCGGCATACAATGTAAATGCAGAAAATGCGAAAGGAATCCGTTTTAGGTTTGTATTAGCTTATTCTCTTGTTTATACATACGTGAGGGTGCAAGGATATATTAAGTTCATGCTAACGTTTGTAATCGTCGGGAAAAGGCGTGGCAGACATAGAAAAGTATATATACATATATTATTGATCAATGTCACCTCCTGAGCCGATTTAACACTGTCCGCCCGTCTGTCTGTTTGCATATATCGCGATAAAAGAAACGAATAAAAGAACGAAAACGCGAAATCGATCGGGGCACTTTTTATACTAAAACTGAAGTTTAACCCGTTTTTAAAACATGTAACAAGGCGTACCAAAAAATGGATCCACCAAAATTGATATTTACCATATTTACCAATAAAAAATAATGTTTTAGAAAATTTGTACACGATTCTTGTAAAGAGGACTTGCACGTTGCCACGTTGCTATTAAAAAGCTGACCTATTGTCCGACAGGATTCTGTACGTGTACCATTAGAAATGGTGGAATACTTTCAACAGTCATTAGCCATTCCCTTTTAGCATTTAAAGGCATGTTTTCTGAAAGGGGAGCATCATCCAGTACCAGAGGAATATCATAGTTCTGGAAATAGGTAGTTGAGAACGGATGGAGGCAAAACTTTGCCATGAAAATGGATATTAAATAAGTGAAGCATAAGTTGAATTGCAAAATACGAAAAGAAGGAAAAATTAGCCAAATCTGCTTTAGTTAAAATTGAATATGTAGGTAAGAAGTTTCCTTGTAGCCAAGGACAAGTTTGCTTCGATTTCAATTCAAACAAATAAACTTATCAAATAAAATACAAATGTATTAATTGTAAAGAATGCTTTCTATTATATCAAATACAACAATGCGTGAACATGTTTATTCTTGTGACTATCACAATTATTCAGTTTTTATTATCGTTTAAGGCGTCAAGTTCTTATCAAGAACTTGAGCAAATAGTAATACATAGTGCAGAAGAATGATAGCGGATGTACGCTAAAATAGGCCTATATGACTAACGGCTAAACTAGCACTTATACGTTTGATTTCTGAACTAACATACAAATAAATATTTTAAAATTCATTCCGCCTTAAATTATTAATTTGTTTACTTAAAATCCGGAAATGCAAAGTACTTCATTATGGTACTTTATAATAATGGTTCATAGTGTTTGCTTTGTATTATATAGTAAGTCTTAAACTTTCACTTTACTTTAAGAATATAAAATTATATGACTGCACTGATAGCATTTCCAATGTGTGATAGTAATGTGTGAATGTGGTTTTGTGCAAACGTTCTTCATCTTGCTTCTTACTTTAAAAAACATATGCTATCCAAGATTTCATATACACAATTAATTGTCTTGAATTTTATTGGAAAATCTGTTTTAATTTGTGAAATTTCTTAAAATGTAAGTAGAATAGATTACAGACAAAGCGCTTGAAAAACGTAAATTACATTTATGATTTATTATAAGTTTATATATGAGGCTAATGTTTCAATGTGGCCGTGATCATGAGTCCGAAACAGCAAGCAATACCGTCGGAAACATTAATTTAAAAAAAATAATATTGCATAAACAAATAAAAAAGAAGTGTAAATAAGTTTACTTTTCAATTTGAGGCAAATAATAACGTCCGAAACATAAATTCAAAAAAAATTGTATTATATAAACAAATAAAAAAGAGATGTATAAATAAGTTGACTTTTCAATTTATAACACCATTATAAAGGATCATAGTTCGAGTATTTGCCATCAATTTTATGGTATATATACCATAAAATTTAGTTAGGTTTTTTTTCGGAATTTTTTTTCAAAATTTTAACTTTGACATTAATTTTCTCAAAAACTGTTTGACATAGGAACCTAATTTTAAAAGGATATTAAGAAGCGGATATTTGGCTTTGAAAATCAGCAAGCAAAAGTTATCTAGGTCAAACCATTATTTTTTAATATTTTTTTTTCGATGTTAAGTCGGATTTTTATAAAATGGCCCCTCCCGTCTAAACGGGGGCAAATTGACCCCCCTCCCATACGATTTTTTTTTTGTCTCTACCCAACCTACACGCCCTATTCTTCTGTCCCCTCTTATGCGAAACACCCTGTATAGATGTTTTATTTGATGAAATCTAGTCAACTTTTTTTAATTTTTCACAACCTAAAGAAATCAGCTCGAGGTATTTCTAGCGATATATGTATTTCTTCATTTTTCTCCAAACTTCGCCACAGAGCATTTTTTCTTCAAAAGACTATAATAAAAGACTTTTATTTCAAAAAAGTCATCAATAGACTTTTTTCAAGACTTTTAAAAATAAAAGTCTCAAAATAACTTTTATAAAAGACTTTTAAAAATAAAAGTCTCAAAATAACTTTTATGAAAGACTTTTAAAAATAAAAGTCTTGAAAATACTTTTATCAAAGACTTTTAAAAATAAAAGTCTGTGATAAAAGTTATTTTGTGACTTTTATTTTTAAGAGTCTTTGATAACAGTTATCAAAGCCTTATAACAGTAAAGACTTTTTTGATAAAAGTTATAAAAGTTTCAACCCCTGATTTATACATGGTTAGATGCATAACTTTAAAATCAAATATTCATCCTGTGATACATACATAAATGTATGTATGTATGTACATACTTATATATGTACATATGTGTGTGCCTTAAGGCATTTACCGCATAGTCTCTCAAACTTCGCTTTGACGTTCTGAACTATCAACACGAGTTAAATGTATGCGTTTTTACGAGGCTAGGCCCTTAAAAAACGCATCCGTCATACGAAGTTGAAGCCGAAGTCGGATTCTATGGGCTAGGGCCTTTAATCCCGGTCTACACAACTTTTCTGTAGGCGAAAAAACCTCCAAGTTTCAGGTTTTGTTTTTTTGTTTTGTTTTGCTGATGATGGACAAATTTTTGAATTAAAGTTTCTTTATAAAAATCTGATTTCGTTTGCACTTTTTGGTTTTGAATTTTGTTTTCAAGGCTAGTTCAAGCGCTTGAGCTTATTTAATTTCTTTTACTACAGTTGCACTGGTGGGTACATGAATAATACCAATAAAATCCAATATTATCGCAAGATTGTATAAGATGTATATTATTCAAGTAAACGTACCATTAAGCTTTATTATTATATTTAACTTCAACTTTATCTTTTAATCTCGCATTTACACAAAACCCTATTTTTTTTAAAAAAGAAAATGTAGACAAAAGCGTGCGTATTGAAGAAGTATCTGATCACCGTCTCGAACATAAGATGGAATTGAGACAAATTTGTTCAAAGTTATGCATTACTATAAACTAGATTGTCCAGCTATTGTATGTAAGCTTAGGGAGAAACAACAAAAAATGAGTAAACCGGCATAACAGCTTTTTGAGAATGCAAAAGGATCCATTTCTCTTAAAGGTTACTATGTTGTGCACACATAAACTCATACACCCGGAACTTCCATTGAAATATGCACTTAGTAGAGTTAAATTCGAACTGATCAGTTGTGATTTTTATAAAAATTTTCGGTGCGACAACGTAAGAAACTTTTCTATTAATCCTAGTTATTAATTTATTTGAAATTTACCTATTTTCTTTTGATATGGTGTTTCGCCTTGTCTGTTCTGAATAACAAGTGCCAAAACCAACGGTGCTCAATGTAGTTTGAGTTCCACGCCTCGATACAGCAAAATCGTGACCAAATTCTAAATGCGCCAAACCAAATTTAAAGACAACTTCTAATCACAATTACAAATTTTAACAAAAAACATGCTTAACACTTCACGATTCAGCCGTTCCATACGATCAGCGATCACCGACTGTTGGCTGTGGCTTATACTGGTTGCTTTCATTCACAAACATTTTGATGACCTCTCTTTCACAAACAGTCGTCCTCTTGCCGTTGTTGTCGATATTGCAGTGACACGAGTTTACTGATTAGTTTGACGAACGATACAGTGAAAGATCACACATTCAGCTGCCCTTTTTACTTTTATTCAACAGGTTTCGTCATATTGCGTGGATTTTTAAAAAATTAATAACCAACCATACAGGTTGGTCTTAATGTTGCTGATTTTTGTTGAAGGACACGGACGGAAGGACTGGACTAAAGATCCATTACTCTAGACGTAATGTGACGGCTGCTCCAACATATCTTGCAGCTGCCACTACAAACCAAGAATCATAATACAGGGTCCGCCAAATAACTTTATTTTTTTTGAAAATGCTATAAAAAAAACTACTGAATATTTTCTCAAATTTCTTTTTTTATTTGAAAGTACAATCCTTCCGGTTAATAATGGAAAATAATTTCATTCAAATGGCTGCCTCGGCTGGCCATGCAGTAGCCTACACAATCGGTGCAATTTTTAAGCACATTATCGATTGTGTGCAGCTGTATTTCTCCAATGGCTTCACGAATATTGTCCTTTAAAGCGTCAATTGTCTCTGGCTTGTCGGCGTAACACTTATCTTTGACGGCACCCCACAAATAATAGTCCAACGGTGTCAAATCGCAGCTCCGAGGTGGCCAAACGACATCAGCTCTGCGGCTGATAATGCTGAATAATAGCTTCGGCTGTGTGGCACGTAGCGCCGTCCTGTTGAAACCAAATGTTGCCAATATCCTCCTCTTCAATTTTTGTGAACGAAAATTCGTTCAACATGGCCCGATAACGATCGCCATTCGTTCGATCGTAACGATCGAAGAAAAATGGCCCAATTATGCCTCTGGACCAAAATCCGCACCAAACAGTGACTCGTTTTGGGTGCACAGGCTTTTCAATGTATGCGTGCGGGTTTTCTGTGCCCCAAATGCGACTTGTTTTGCTTGTTTACATACCCGCCAAGATCAAAATGAGCTTCATCTGAAAAGATGATTTTTTTTCGCACACATTCTGCAACATTACCATGATTTTCTAAGTAATGTCGCAATATTTCCCAGCGTTGTTCAAGCGTATACACAACCATATTCGTTCAGCGGAAGGATAAAACCAGAGATAATGAGATAGGACACTTCGAATTCGCTGTTTCAACACACATGCATTTTGCTGAAATTTCACTAAACCTATGACAAAAAAACGTATGCGCTGTCCTCTCATGTGTACTTCGCCACACAAAATCGTGTGCTTTGTCCTCTCATGTGTACTTCGCCGCAGTATCGCATGCACGCATGCAATATTGATTTTAATGGGTGTAATTGTCGAAACGTCAAAAATATATTTAAAATATGAACCTTTTGTTTATGCTCACATTATATACATGATGTATCTACCAGTTCCTTATAATTATAATAAATCTATACTTTCAGATTTTACATAGTATTTGTTGATTTATTTCACATATTTAATTGGTATAAAGTAGACATTGTGCTAATTTTTGGCTGTCAGTGCATAGTTGTTCGAATTTTTACAAAAAAAATTAAGATTAATAACTCCAGAATGGTCGCATTTATATTTTTACATTTGTTTTCTAATATTTTAGCAAATTAAGTATTGTTATACATCGTTGAATCATTTGGGGGGGTCAAACATCCGTTCGCACCTACCATTTTAGGTTTGGGAAACTTCACCACCTTTGTTTATATATGGTGAAATTTATATTTTAAAAGCCAATGGCCTTGGCTATACACAGTATCTTTTGATATGGTTTCAGTTTAGCGGGGAGAGAGATGAGGAAGAAAGATAAAAGTCTACAATCTGGTATGGAGTGTAAAGAATTTTTGAAACGAAAATAAACGCTGCTTCTCAGTTTTTTTGCACGCACACAAGTAAGCAGTTGTCAAACGAAAGAAGAGCAACGTAGTTTGCCAAACGCGTGTTCATATTTTCTAACACTCTGGCCAACATTTGGATATTCAGTAAATTTCACACACACATTGCCATCAAGTATTTACGACTTTTGAAACCAAATGAGAAACCACAGTGTGTAGCCACCGATGGTATCTAAATAACAGTAGTAAAACCATTTCAAAAGATGCGACGTCTAGCTAAGCTGATTTCATAACTAAATGAATCCGTGGTGAAGGACGAAACAGCTGATTTTTTCAACATACTGAAAGACAGAAAAGAAGAACAACAATATGGTAGTCTCACGTATAGTGTACATGAATTCAACAGCTCATAAAAAATAGACGTCAAACCGATTTTTGAAGCGGCGAATTCGAAGTGTCCTATCTCATTATCTCTGGTTAAAACTAATTATCTGTCAAATCAGACATGAGCTAAGTGTTACCATTTACGAAATAAGCACTAGTTGCAAAAAAAACGTTAGATGGCGGACCCTTTAAATACCATGTAGCGTCCCTGGAAAGCATATACGTCGGATAGATGGCGTCAAAAGAGTTTGACAGAAACAAAAATCTTTGTAGTTTAGTATTATCTTCAGTTAAATAAAAAACACGTTTTTCTTAAGTTTTTGTAGTTGATTTTGTACAAGTAGCTACAAAATTGCTGACCCCTTCGATTAACTCGAGGATAGCAATTAACAAAGGAAACCAGTAAGAAAGCTATATTCGGCCTGGCCGAATCTTAGATACCCTACACCTAAAAGTTTTAAAAAAAGTGCCGAAGCTAGGATGGGGCGGGGGTGGCGGTCCACTCTGGGCGGCACAATGTCGGGGGCGGCAGGTGTGGAAATCAAGTATTGACTTATTGCATTCCAGGCATTTTTGGGGCTACAAGTTGATTAACCGACCCGGGGTCCATGAGATCTAGCTACGCCTCTGTATAAATAGTAGGCGTGGTCATTACCTTTTTCAAAACAGTTGTTTTATAATTGTGTTCATTTAAACTTTATTTCCGTGGTAATAAACTTTTTTTCATACTGCTATACTGTATATGTAGTGTAAAAGTGAGCGGACCGCACCCAGTTTTGATGTAATAATGTTTTTTTGTAAAACAAGTTGTTATCTAAAGTTTTATTCAGGAAGTTTATATATTTAACAATATAACCCTCTTTTGCCTGTGTAACCTAAAAGTGGGCGGATCACGCCCATATTTGGCACATTCTCGGATAATGCTACTCTATACCCAGGAATGAAATTTTGTTGTAATAGCTCAAAAAAGAACGCTGATATCACATTTTTAATAAAAAATAGGCGTGGCCGTGGACCGATTTTGCCCATTTTCAATACCAACCTGCCCACCACATAAAACAATATATCTGCAAAGTTTCATCACGATATCTTCATTGGTTCTCCTGTGATCGTGATTTCAACAGACAGACAGACAGACAGACGGACGGACATGGCTAAATCGACTCAGGAGGTCACGCTGATCAAGAATATATATACTTTTCTATACCTATCGTCTCTAGTTCTATGCGTTACACATTTCGTTACAAAGTGAATATACCCTTACCTTAAGGTGTAGGGTATAAAAATGTCTGTTTCGCATAGTCCGCCACGGACGGCAGAAAAGAATGATCTAGAAGGCGATATCGGCGATCCAGCCAAAGCAAGAGTTATCGACGATGAACCGAATGTCCAAAATGTGGAATTCGTCAAATTACCCGCATTTTGGACAAATTTCCCAGAACTGTGGTTCACGCAAATTGAGGCTGCGCTAGCGAACAGAAAAATTACAAATGATATGCGAAAGTACAATTTTGTACTTGAAGCGCTGAATCCAGAAACAGTACAGCAAATATCTGATTTCCTTCGCCGACCTCCGTAGCAAAATAGGTATCAAGCCTTAAAAGATACATTAATTCTTCGCCTCAGCGATTCCAAAGAGACTCAGATAAGAAAATTTTTGAACGAATTACGATTGGATCACAGGAAACCATCTCAGCTGTTGAGAGAGATGAAAGAGCTGGGAGGCGATATGATACATGATGATTTCCTGTACACCAGATTTATGCAATGTATGCCGACAAACGTACGTGCAGTGTTGATGGGAAGTACAGACTTATCCTTAACAAAGTTAGCGGAGCTGGCGGACCGGATTCTTGAATCATGTGTCAGCCCAGGAATAATGTCAACATCAACTATACCAGGTGATAATGCGAACGAGACAAATTCTATTGCGTCTATAGACTCACGAATGAACTCGTTAGAAAAGAACGTGGCTTACTTATCTCAGCAAATGGAAAAGTTATGTTCTAGGCTAGATACTATTATTAACCAGAATACCGGCAACCGCAATCAACATCATCGAACTAGTCGTTCGAATTCACGAAAGAGATCGTCTACTCCACAGCCAAACCAGTCAGGGATATGTTATTATCACGCGAGATTCGGAAAGGATGCTACTCGATGCACTATTCCCTGCTCTTTTAAACCTCAGAATAAGGAAAACTAAATGCGCTGAGCCACGTTAAAGCGGTCGTGGACAGCAACAATGCTGAAAGCCGCTTATATATCTATGACAGAAATAACCATCTCAATTTTCTTATAGATTCCGGCTCTGCAGTAACCGCGATCCCACAAGAATGTGTCAAAAATAAAACAGAAAAACAACCATTTAAACTCTATGCAGCAAATACTACTGAAATTGGAACATTTGGCGAAAAGGTTCTTACACTAGACTTAGGCTTGCGTCGACAGTTCAGATGGCCATTCATAATAGCTGAAGTAAAGTCCCCGATTATTGGAGCAGACTTTATCGCACATCATGGCATCATCATAGATTTGAAACAACAATGTTTAATAGATGCAGTCACTCAAATCTCATCTAAAGGGAATATCTGCAAAACTGATATACATAGCATATCTACTGTTAACGATGATATAGGATATGCAGAATTGCTCGAACAATTCGTGGCAATAACAAAACCATTCGTGGGAAAAGCAAATTTAAGAAATCATACTGTCTCAGATTATATTGAAACAGTGGGAACCCCTGTATCGCATCGACCTCGTAGGTTAGTAGGACAGAAACTAGAAGCCCTCCGACAAGAATTAGAATATCTTCTGGAGCAAGGAATGATTCGACCGTCTAAGAGCCCTTGGTCTAGTCCGATCCACTTACAATCAAAATCTACCGGAGGTTGGAGGTTATGTGGCGATTTTCGAGCATTAAATTCTAAAACAATACCATATCGTTATCCCACCGGACACTCGCATGACGTTTTTATGGGCCTTCATGGAAAAAACAAATTTTCAACGTTGGATTTAACGCGAGCGTATAACCAAATACCGACGGCCACAGAAGATATTCCAAAAACAGCTATCTCAACACCCTTAGGATTATACGAATTTCTGGTAATGCCATTTGGTCTGAGGAACGCCTCTCAAACATTTCAGCGGTTCATGGATTCTATATTTAGAGATTTGAACTTCGTTATAGTATATATTGATGACATACTAATTGCTTCAAAAGACGAAAAACAACATCGACAACATCTCAGAATCGTATTTGAAAGACTCCAGATCAATGGACTCACGATTAACTTGAATAAATGTGTTTTAGGTAAGATGGAACTCACATTCCTAGGCTATACGATTAACAGGAATGGGTTCAAACCTCCAACGGAACGAATTAAAGCAATTATAGAGTACCCAAAACCAAACACCATTGCTGAACTACGTAGATTTCTTGGATTAATAAATTTTTACCGACGTTGTATTCAGAATCTTGCAGAAGTTCAAGTACCTTTAAACGAGTTTCTAAAGGACTCAAAGAAAAATGATACTAGACCAGTGCCTTGGACACCGGAATCTTAAAACGCTTTTAGCCTGTGTAAACAAAGCGTAGCTGCAGCGACATTAAACAATTTTCTTGCACCTGAGTCTGATTTGAGACTGAACACAGACGCGTCAAACACAGCTATAGGAGCGGCCTTGGAACAAAGGAATAACAGTGTCTGGGAACCCATCGGCTTCTTTTCTAGAAAACTAACGGCTACAGAAAAAAGATATAGCACTTATGATCGGGAGCTATTAGCTATATTTGCATCAGTGAAATTTTTTAAACATATACTTGACGGTAGAATTTTTGTAATCCGAACAGATCATCGTCCTCTCATACGAGCATGCCAACGAAATTCTGATAAGGCTACTGATAGACAGCTAAGACAATTAGATTTTATATCACAATTCTCTACGGAAATAGTCTATTTGAAAGGTGATGACAACACAGTAGCTGACGCCTTATCGAGGATAAAGCAGATTTCTCAAATTGAAATGCCAAAAGTACTGTCAGCTGAAAAAATTCTTCAAGCTCAACAAGATGATGAAGAAATAGAGGAAATGACAAGAAACTCTGCGATGAACTTACAGCTATTATCAGCAGAACCTGGCGTAAAAATTTACTGTAATGTTTCAAATGGCATAGTTCGTCCATACATTCCGGAATCTCTAAGGAAGGAAGCATTCGACTCGGTGCATGCTCTCTCGCACCCAAGTGGTAGGAGTACGTGTCGAGTATTGAGAGAAAAGTACATATGGCCAGCAATAAAAAAGTATGCGTTGGAAGGAGTACGCAGATGTTTAGCTTGCCAACGCTCAAAGATACAGCGACACAATAAGTTGCAACCAAGCAGCATAAAAGTTCCAGATGCTCGATTCAATCATATACATCTGGATTTAATAGTATTACCTATAATTAATAATTTTAGATATTGCTTGACAATGATTGACCGTTTTTCGAGATGGCCGGAGGCTATACCATTAAAAGATATGACAGCGAACATGGTAGCAACTGCATTTTATCATCATTGGATTTGCCGATTTGGAACACCCCTTAACATAACAACAGATCAAGGTAGGCAATTTGAATCTCAATTGTTTAAAGCGTTAACTCAACTAGTGGGTGCAAAGAGAATACGTACGACACCATACCACCCATGCTCAAACGGCTTAATTGAGAGATGGCATCGCACTTTAAAAGCGGCCCTGATGTGTAATCGACAAGTTCAGTGGACGGATTTGTTACCCACGGTATTACTAGGACTACGAACGTCATACAAAGTGGACATCGGAGCATCATGTGCAGAGATGTTATATGGTACAACGATCAGACTTCCAGGAGAATTTTTCATATCTCAGGACATGTCGGTAAATACAGATGGTTTTCTACAAAAATTCCGTGAACACATGAGAGGAATTAGACCGAGTCCCACGGCACATCACAATAAAGCTCGTATGTTTGTAATGAAGAATATATACGACTGTTCTCACGTGCATTTAAGAAATGACGCTGTAAAACCACCCTTGAAACTTCCTTATTCCGGTCCACATGAAGTCATTAAAAGACTGGATGATCGCAGATTCATTATCAACGTCAACGGAGAACAGAAGACTGTTTCAATAGAAAATTAAAACCGGCATACATAGTAAAACGGGACGAAGATATTCAGCCTGTACCGCAAGACAACCTTCCGATGGAAGAGGATCATTGGGGATCAACAGTTGATATTCCGAAGAAAACCTACATCAAGAAGAAACACGTATCGTTCTTTTCATAAGGAATATAACTAGGAAGGGAGTTGATGTAGCGTCCCTGGAAAGCATATACGTCGGATAGATGGCGTATGAGTAGGCTGTCAGAAAACTGTCAAAAGAGTTTGACAGAAACAAAAATCTTTGTAGTTTAGTATTATCTTCAGTTAAATAAAAAACACGTTTTTCTTAAGTTTTTGTAGTTGATTTTGTACAAGTAGCTACAACCACATTGACTTCTCTCAGATTTCGGAGTGGTTGGCAAGCAAAAACCAAATTGGGACAACTGTTTCTCGATCTTGTACTTGTTTGGTGTTATTATTGAAAATAGTATTGAAAATTAAAGTAATTATAATTATTGGATGACTTATAATATTTAAAGTTTTCGTTTTCTACAATTCACTTAAATATTGTTCCATTCCCCACGATTATCGTTCGGAAATTTCAAATAATTGAACGAATTTTGACCGCAGTGGAAAGAAGTAAACTCTAATTGCCAGAGCTATATAAACCGCTTTGCACTATCTGGGGGCTCGTTTTTGTAATTTTTCTCGAACGATTTTCTCGTTTGAAATTGACGTCATAGTGACGTCATTTGCCAACAAAGTTTTATTCACTGGCAATTTAGGTAATGAGTCATTGCGTACGTTCAGTGATTCTGTGAAAATGGCTGACGTCATTGCATTCTAGTATTTATCGAACGAAGTTACAAAAGTAAAAGCAAACTTTTATTGCCAGTGCTATAAAAGCCGTTTTATACTATCTGGGACTCGTTTCTGTAACTTTTCTCGTTTTCAAATTGACGTCATCTGCCAACCAAGTTAATTTAGCTAGTGATTCGTTGCGTACGTTCAGTGATTCTACGAAAATTACTGACGTCATTGGCCGCGTTCAGGGACGGAGCGCTCACTGATCAATAGCCGCATTCAGCGGTTGAGCGCTCAGGGAGCGCTCAATTGTTTTGATGTCACTGAACGTGTTTACATATTCACGGAGCGGTCGCCATTTTTTGTAGCGAAAAGTTTTTACGCTATTTTACGCTACATTTGCCAGAGTTGCATTACTAACAAGCAAGCAAAAAAAACAAATAAATTCGCTTTTTACAGAGCAAACGTCAAAGTGTTTTTAAAGAATTGGCTTAATAAATCAACGCATTATTAAGTGAAATAAAATTGATTTGAAAGTTATTGAACTCAGAATGACTCGACAAAGGAATTATAATTATAAAAATATAGAATATGTAGATTGGAATACGATTTTACTTTTAGGTTTGGGAATTTTCTTTTTGTGGGATACTTGAAATTCGTGTGGAAAAATCAAACGTGGCAACTTTTTTCTCGTCTTGTTTACTATTTTTATCTTTCCGCTCAATGATCAGGTAGCATATGCCTAGAACACAATTGGAAGCACAAAACACTAAACACATTTGTCTCTGTATCTTTTGCTTAGAACACGCACACAATTGGGCCTCGCGCACAAAAAACAAAATCTGTCATTTCTGTCAATTCTCTTGTGTAAACAATTTGAATATATACAGAAGCAGAAGAAGAGCTTGTGCACAAAAGCTGTCAAAATAGAAATAGAGCTATCTCACGGACATGCATTTCTTTATCTAAACACAAATGTTCGTAGATAACTCATTTTTTTCTTGAATCCCATAAGAGCCTGTGTAAATTTGACAGTTGATTTTGTGTTTAGTGTTTTGTTCGTCCAATTGTGTTCAAGGCATACCATTCAGGAACAGATAGCGATCACTGATCAGGTAGCGCTCAAGGAGCGCTCACCCGCTGAATGCGGCTAATGATTAGTTTTCTTTCACTGAACGTACGTGATTGTTTACTTTTCAAGGTGCGGGCGCCAATTTTTCGAGCGGAAATTTTTTACTATACTTTTAAGCTGCATTTTTCTCAGTTGCAGTACAGACAAGCAATCAAAATAAACAAATTAGTTCGCTTTTTCCAAACCAGACGTCAAAGTGTGTTTGAGAAATTGTCTTGATAAACCAAAGCAGAAACTGGAGTGATTTCATTAATTTCATAATAAGTTCAAATAAATTATTATCACGATCAGAATGACACAACAAATGAATTATAGTAATAAAAATATAGAGTCTGTATAGCATCATAAGTTTGGAAACATTCTTTTTGTGGGAGAATTATAATTCATGTGGATAAAGCAAACGTAAATCAAACAAACTTTTTTCTCGTCTTGTTTACTATTTTTTACTATACTTTTACGGAAATTTTTTACTATACTTTTAAGCTACATTTTTCTCAGTTGCAGTACAGACAAGCAATCAAAATAAACAAATTAGTTCGCTTTTCCCAAAGCAGACGTCAAAGTGTGTTTGAGAAATTGTCTTGATAAACCAAAGCAAAAACTGGAGTGATTTCATTAATTTCATAATAAGTAAAAATAAATTATTATCACGATCAGAATGACACAACAAATGAATTATAGTAATAAAAATATAGAGTCTGTATAGCATCATAAGTTTGGAAACATTCTTTTTGTGGGAGAATTATAATTCATGTGGATAAAGCAAACGTAAATCAAACAAACTTTTTTCTCGTCTTGTTTACTATTTTTATCTTTCCGCTCAGCGATCCGGTATGCTACCGTTCAGAAACACGTAGCGCTGATCATTGATCAGTGACGCTTGCAACCAGAGAATTTGAGATAGGAAACTTCTAAAAAGTGCAACTCTGGTTGTCAAATCACATGTTGTTGGTTGTGTTATTGTATGGTAGTGTTCGTGAAAACTCGATAATTGATGACGTTTTAGTGTAGAAACTCACCAGACTCAGACCCCATTCTTGGAATTATTTGAGAAACTCCCCAGACTCGCACCCCGGAATATGTATCAATTTTATTGTATACACCTTAGTAGATCCCTTTGTTTTGAGATACCAACTTGGTGCAATGAATGAATGAATGGATGTCAATTATTTACAGATAAGCTGTTTAACAACCACTCGAACTTAATGAACTTTTTCATTTATATATTTTGTTTTTTCAGGAAGACAAACGGTCAAATTATCTTCAATGTACATTAACTCTGGACAATTTAACTTCTGTTTTGGCCGGCTATGAAATTACAATGCGTGAAGCAAAATATTTTGTTCAAACTTTCAAAGAAATGTTTTAATATACTTTGTATTTAATCGACATTTAAAACGTGTCTTTTATTATTTAACTCTCAAATACAACGAATTACTTCTTATTCACAGAGGAAAGAATTTTCTTAAGTTCGGGAAAATTAGAAAACTGAAGTAAGTTATAGTTGGTTCTTTGAAAGAATTTCAGAATTGCTATTAACATTCCAGTTTGTTTTAAATTTTTTTAAAATTTTAAGGCTATTGCTTAATTTTTATAATTTTGACCAATCCTAAGTTATTGGCCAATTCAGAAGATGGCGATTGTTTAAGATGTTTTGAAAGGTATTTTACTTTCAGGATTTTTTTCCTTAATATTATATAACAAAGAATTGCATTGCAAATATAAAATAATTTTCTCACATATTTGATATATTCGTTTTTAAATAGTTAAAATAGTTAAATAGTTTAAATAGTAAATAAATGTATATAAAGTCCTTTGGAACACACATTAACAAAACAAATCCTATGCCGAACATTCCTTTTGCTTAATTTTCACTCTCAATCTCAAAAGTTACCAAAAATTGATGAAAAAAAAAAATTTTAAAGAAATTACATCTAATAAACAATATTAAAAGCAAATAGGTTATTAAATTTATATAAATATATAGGCAAATGAAATTTTGTATTGGCATATCTACATATTTAATTCACCTCAGTATTACATTCGGTTTTCTGGTTTGCAAACTTTAAACTTTTTTGCTTACTTTCGTACTTAAGTATTGATGCCAGTGCGCTACGATTTAACAAAAAAGTGGGTTTTTTGGTTGCAAAATAGACGAGAACACTTAAATATGCCTAATTTATTAAACATTATTGTAATTTAGCTTTCCTTTTCATGTTATCAACAAATTTTTCATTTTGTTTAAGTACTCTTTCTCCAATTTACACTTTTACACAATTTCGTACATTTATAATTTCTTTTGGTAATGTGAACAGAAACGCTGTTTCGTGACGTCATTAAAATGTTCACCTCACTTGAATTTTTCAATTCAAGCGAACAGACAAACTATACAATTTGCTTAAATTTACTAATTTTGATTTCTTCTTTCACATATTATTCAAGAATTCATCATTGCTGCAAGAAAGAATGTTCCTGGGACATCAAAATGCAAAATTAAAAAATTTCAATAATTTTTTATTTTTCATCTTTATTTCTTATTTGTATATATCTTGTTTCCAGATTTTTTATTTATTTATTGTTTTAGTTTGTATTAAACTTTGCGCTAGTCTTTATTTCTGTTTTTACCGATATAATAGAATTTAAGTTAACTGCTCTTGTATGTTTTACTTTCTACCATAACAATATGCGTGCTGATTAGCTGCGCACGAATATTCTGTCAGTAGCTTCTGGAAACGGTTTTAACATTGCACCAAGCTTGCCAGAACTAACTGCAGCAACTGTGAGCCAGTCAGCAGCGATGGAAAACTGTATGAGGCCACCAAAAAATGAGGAGCAGTATTTCGTCGAAATAATCAGCACGGCACGCACTGCTCACGAAATAGCTGCTTGCAATGAGTCCCAATATCTAAGCAAAATAAGAAGAGGATGAATAACTCATATTTCGAAACGAAAACTCCTAGTATGTAGAAATATCTTGACTTACATCTCCAAAGCTTGTGGCACATAAGTTGATATCAGAATATCAGTTGAATGAATCAAACATTGCTATTAAATCAAAATCATCCTGAATGCTCATCTCAAGATTTTTTTAAGGGGAAAATAAAAAATTCAGAAATACTGTAGTAAATGAAGCTAAAAGTTTTAAATTAATAAATTATTGAATTTTGTGATGAAGTTAGAATTTACCTATAGATTAAAAGTTACCAAATTTTAAGAAACTAGATATATAAATACAACGTATATACATAAATATATTACAACGTAAATAATTTAAAAATAATAATTTAAAATATTTTTAAAAAAACTCATACAATTCATACATAGATATAAAAAACTCAAAAGTTAAACTAGTAAAAGGTTATAATAAAAAGGATTGAAATCGTACTATCATTAGAGTCAATGTTTTTTAGATAATGTGATTGGACAGATCTTGCGCCTTCGTGCCAAGAATACTCCCTGCAGGCATTGTCCACCAGAGTGAAACTGGGGCTCATAGGTTTACTACTAGCAGAAAGAAAAGAATTACATAGTTAAATGAAATCTGATCAAATTTCAGACAATTACCCCATTTTTTTTGTTGTGCATGTGGAACTATTGTTATTCAACAACATTATTATCTTGTTATTTTCCTTTATTAAAAACTCCAACTCCGTATTAAATGAACTCTTCGGTCGGAACTGTAGCAGTCCATCTTGCAATTCTTGCGATACGTTCTTCCAATTCTGTTTTCTAAGGAGTCTCTTGATATATGCCTGCGACAGGATGCCACAAAAGTTTCCAATCATTGCTAAGTAGATAAGAAACAACTATTAATATAAAAATATTGTAATAGTATCGAATTTGGTTCACGTTTCTATTACAATTAGCTATTATAAACAAAGAATTTCAATTTACTGAGTTTTACGGAAGATAACACTTCACACTTGCAGTGATTGTTTACACTGAATTGTTGACTTTATTATACAATGAATTAAACTTTTGCCACTCGCCGATCTTCATAGCAAATTAATAACACTTGAAGCTTGCAGAGATTGTTTATACTTATCTTTTGATTTTATTATGCAATTAATTAAGCTCCCTTACAAATGCAACCTTTACCTTTTTCCTTTGCATTTAATTCACTTCTCCTTGCCTTGTGGTTTAGTTATTTCTTTTTTGGCACTGTTGATATTTCGCCTACCAAAACTTCCAGCAACCATACACGGATCAATGGATTGTTTGCATTGGCCTGCTTTCACCGATAACTGGTCTTCACACGAATATCGCCTTGGTCAATAGTATGGTACACAGAACCGGACACAATCGAGGATTCTCCTCCAATATTTTCGACTTTGCAATAGCGACGTCGGTAGCTAGTTGAATTTCAATAGCGAAGTCGATGTGCTGCCTTAAAACTGTTCCCATACCACGCACACACTTTTATATACGATTTACTTTAATATGTATTAATTTAATGCTCTTATTAATTGAATTTAATTCAATAAACAAAAATGATTGTCCGATTCCTTCAAAAACTTTCTGTAAATAAACGAAACGTCATTTAAAATGTCATAAAACCATGACGTCGTATGGTGAATAACACGTACACTATACGTGTAGCAAATATTCATTTTATTTTGACACATTTTTTGGCGGGAAAAGAGTTTCCCATCTCATTATCTCTGCTTGCAACATTGCAATGATGAGTGTTAGAGAGCTGCACAAGATCCCAGCAAAAATCGAGCTTCCTTTGGAATCGAGAGCGGAATCCAGAGACGCTGGCAATCGATTCCTTTCTAGATTCCAGAACCCATTATTTTTACATAGGCATGCCATTGGAGGTAGTGCATTACACTTAAGAGACTTGGATTAGCTTTTAGAATGGCTTCCATTCATCGATTATATAACTAGTTCTAGAAGAATTAAAAAATTAATAAAATGAAGTTATTCGGTACATTTTTGTGCATTTCGATACACATTTGTACCATTCCATATATTTTATTTATTTACAAATTTATTTATTCGAAACTAGCAACTTCAACTCATATTAAACATCCATGCTCAGCGGGATTTGAACCACGTCCTCAAGACTGTTTTGAATAAAAATATGCGTCTTATTTTTATATTTTTCCATTTTTCCATAAAAATATGCGTCTTATTTTTATATTTATCTATTTTTCCATTTATCTCTGCATTCTTTATAAGAAAGAAAGAGAAAGCTTATGAGAGCTTCTTATTGCATTCTGTGGAATCCATAGAAGAATATGAAGAATCGCCATTAGCATTTTGATAATGCATTATGGAATCAGTGATGAAACTAAGCCATTCCGAAATGTTGAAAAATTTTTGCTGGGATGTCTTGAAACGCACATCAAATTTCAAGCCTTGCACTGCTTGCTTATTTTGCTTTCGAATCAAGACATTGACTGCGGAAAGCGTGCTGATAACAAAGCACAACAAAGGCAATAGTATTCATTGCCAGTATTCGTTGGCATTGCAACGAATGGCGCTAAACTCAAACGAAGACTCATGCAAAAGAATGTACCGTTCATATCATTGCGCATCGTTGCCAACATCATAGCAGTATTGTTATTTTCAATGTCTTGTTGCCTTCCTCAATGCACTATTGCCTTTTCTGCTTACAATTCAAGCTATATTGCCTTCACAGAAAATCAAAGCAACACAATGTCTTGTTCGAAGCAGGTAGACGGCAAGGCAGTCACGGCTTGTTCGGGTAGTTGCCTTGAAGTGCTCGTGTCAGATCGTTCATTTGTACACGACAGGGCACTGCAATGCAGTACTGTGGCATGGTGCCTTTAGCAATTCAAGACATCTTGTGCAGCTGAGTATTGTTCGAACGGAGTTACAAAAACGGGCTCGGGTCGTTCTTCATCTTCATTAATGGCTGTGGCCATACTAGTCACCATGATGGGCATCACCTGAGCTGATTGGGTGATATAAAAAAGGGAATAGGTAGGGGTTTGGGAGGTATATTTTTTTACCGTTACTCTAGGGAATAGGTACTCTATTTCCGGTAATTTGCTGCCATTTAAATTCATGGGCGTTTTAAGATGCGTATACGTATATGAACTTAACACTAATTTTCAATAAATGTGGTCAAAACTGTAATATGGGGAACAAATGCAGATCAGCTGCCAAGCTCAGATTTTGTTTTCTTTTTTTTTTACCGTTATTTGAGACCGTTATAACCGGAAGTGGGCATGTTTTTTCGGGGGCTGGTCAGCCATCTTGGATTTATGACCGTTTGAAGGTCAAATAAATGGTACTAATAAAAGGCACTTATTTCATAAACTAAGTAAGCTAACGGAACAAACGAAGTACTGTTGGAAAGGTATTTTTAATACCTTTCATTTATGTAATACACATTTTTGTCCATAACATGGCTTTGAAGGAGTTATATTGATTTTTAGAAAAATCTGACAAGTTGACCTTGAAACAACAATTTTTTTCTTCCAAACGGACACATTAAGGCATAAAATAAATTACAGTTATGGAAAGCTTGTTCTTCTACCTTTAAAATGGTATATAATATGTTATACTTACTATTGTATTACATTACTTTAGCTTTACCTTTCACAATTTCAATTACAATTCTGCCTGCGCTGCTCTAATGGAAAACATTTGAAATTAAAAAATTTTGAAGAAAAATCGCGTGAAATTTTTTTGTTAAGTTAGAGCGCCGCAGGCAAATTAATTGAATTTAATTTCAAATGTTTTTTCTGTGTTTCCACTTGTTTGTTTAGAGAAAAGTAAAGCTAAAGTAATGTAATACAATAGTAAGTATAACATATTATATACCATTTTAAAAGTAAAAGAACAAGCTTTCCATAACTGTAATTTGTTTTATACCTTAATTTGTCCGTTTGGAAGAAATAAATTGTTGTTTCAAGGTCAACTTGTCACATTTTTCTAAAAATCAATATAATTCCTTCACAGCCATGTTATGGACAAAATAGTGTATTACATAAATGAAACGCATTAAAAATACCTTTCCGACAGTACGTCGCTAGTTCCGCTAGCTTTCTTAGTTTATGACATAAATGACTTTCATTAAAACATTAATTTGTCCTTCAAACGGTCATAAATACAAGATGGCTGACCAGCCCCCGATAAAAACCAGCCACTTACGTTCCTGATGGCCGTATCTAACGGTAGAAAAAATATGAACAAAATCTGAGCTTGGCAGCTATTCTGCATTTATGCCTAATATGGTGTTTCCATAAAATGGTTTTTCCACGTATTTGGAATAAACTGTTTTAAGCCCCAAAACCACTCGTAAACTGTTTTAACTCCCTTGAAATTGTTGTTGCGATTCCAGCGCTAAACCAAAATGCTTTTGGTTTTTAGCCTCAGTTTTTAGTTTGCAAGTTTGCTTCGAAGTTCGGGATTGCAGCCACATTATCTTTCTCCTTTTCTAGTGTCAATAAGTTAGAAAGAGATAAAGAGAAAGTGTCACCAAACTATTCTGCCAAATGTCAAAACAAATGTAAGCGTTTTATGTCGTAAGTGGTATGTTTATTTAAATAAGTATAATATCTAATAAATAACAAAAATTTAACTATTTCAGATGCAGAAATCAACAGAGAGAACTTTGTGGTCGATGGGGGCGGAAGTAATGCTGCTGGGCCTCTGGCAAGAAAACATTGACGCCTTCGCGGACTCCGCAAAAATGTCTCTATATATAGAGAGGTGGCGGCGGATATGGTCCATTTCAACAATTTTGAATATTATTGTTATTATTATTATATTATTATTATTATTACTTTTATGCAGTAATTAATTACTACACAAATAGAACAGTACTGGCAACTAAAGCCATCGATTGATAAGGGGATAGGTAGAGAGAGAGAAAGATAACAAACACAATTTAAACATCCATGCGCATGGCGATTCGAACCACCGTCCTCAAGATTGAAAGGCAAGTAATATTATTGTTATTTTATTCATTGTATTATAAATTAAAGCGATGCACAATTTTAAAAATAGCTGCGTAAATATACAAACACAAAACAACAGATGTTTATTTCTTCTTTTCGGTTTGACAGCCCGGACCGGATTATGTATGGAAACACTAGATCAGCTGATCGATTTTCGAACACCTTAACCGGATTAAATATTTTTATGGAAACAGGCTATAAGAGATAACCCAACAAATTATGTATATACCGTTGAAAGGGAAAAATTACTTTCAAATGACATGATCCAACTTGTACCTTAATTGTTATATAAACTGAGAATAAAACATTTTTTTAATGCCACATCCAACATTTTATTAATGATGTCCATAATTATTGAAAAATTCAAAAAGAAGATTATCACTTAAAAGATAGATGTTCGAAAGACCTTTAATATAAATGTCTTAATATTTTAAAAGCAAGACGCACTAATTTAGGTACCACAGTTAGTATGTGGGAGCATGGCTAAGTAGCAAAGATGTGCCGTTTTAACACCACAAAACTATAACGCCGGTAGAGATAGATTCGGGGGCGATTTAGTTGCAGAGCTACAACCAATTCGTCCTGTTTAAAAACACGAGTAAACTGTAAACTGGACACATGTGTGTCCAAACGGCAACACTGCTACGAACATTGCCCAAATGAATAGAGTTGGGTAGTTCGTGAACGAACTAGTTCAATTGATCGAATCACTTGCGTGAGATCCAGTTCACAGATCTTAGTTCTGTTAGTTCACTCGGTCTTTTAGTTCAGTCGCTCTTTTAGTTCACTCGGTCTTCTAGTTCAGTCGCTCTTTTAGTTCACTCGGTCTTTTAGTTCATTCGCTCTTTTAGTTCACTCGGTCTTCTAGTTCAGTACGTCTTTCGTTCTTTTAGTGCCATGTTACATTGCAATTTTTTGATTGCTGCAAATTGGAATATTTTACTCTCTCAACAATTTTTTATTTGCTGGTATGTTACATTGCAATCAGTATGCCAGCAATCTGTCAAAAATAGTATTAGAACTATGCGTAGTATTTCATACCGATTTGCGATTTTTGCAGGCATTACAAATATCAAAAGTGATAAACAATGCAAACAATTAAAGAATTAGAGGAAATTCTACTTAAATTATTAACAAACGCTAAACATTTTGTTCAAAGCACGAAAAATAATAAGCAATCGCAGCCAACGAAGTAAATTTTTACTTGGATGGAATTGGTTGCAGAAATAAAGAGTTGCTTTGAGCAATTATTTTCACCCAAAATTACTTTTTCTGATAAAAGTGGATCTTTTTACTCCAAAATGTGCTTACTTTTTTATTACGCCACACAAGAACACCGTTTTGATTGAAATTTGGAGCCGTCGACGGCAAATTTTTTGATTGCGGGTTCCGTAGTTCATCGGCTCTCTTTCTCTCACGGATGAACTCAACGTTGACAGTTTTGTACAGAAAACAAAAACAAAGAACAAACTGAAACAATCAAAAAATTGCAATGTAAGTGCCATGTTACATTGCAATTTTTTGATTGCTGTTAGTTTTTTTTTAGAGTTTGCTCGTTAGTTTTTGGGTATGTTTCATCTCTGATAAGAACTAACGAACTAAATGACCGAGTAAAGTATTGAAATAAATGAGCGAACGAACTACTGAACTAAATGACCGATTGAACTAGATGAACGAACTAGTTCACGACAGCTGATTGAAGTAGAAAGATCGCTCTCTGTAGTGAACTATAATACCCAACACTACAAATGAACTATTTCTGTTCTCTCGCAAAATTTTTTTGGGTATTGTGACGTTGACAATATAAGTTGAAGTTTCATAACTGGATAAACTCAACTCCGAAAGTTTTGAGAGCGACAACTTTGTACGGCAACCAATAACAATTCTACAATTTTTCCGAACAATGTTCGTATTGTATTATCGGCATCTGTATTGACATGATTATGGGGGTAACTATACATTTTACTTCAAAAAAATTAATGAATCAAAAAAATAGTACTCACAAAAAAGTACTAATAATCTTAAATACCGTTTTTCTCGAAAACTATATATGGCTAAGAAGACTTGTTGATTGACAAGGGCAAAAAAATGTGAACTCTTGCGCTTTAACAGCAAACCAGAAAAATCTATCAAATTGAAATTTTGACATTTCTCTTTGTGCTGTCATATGTTTTACCTTGCCTTACAACATCGTCGAATTCTGCCTCGGATCGACTTCGTGATAGTGGGAATTTCAGTTGGTTGATACAGAGCTTAGTTTTTCGTATGTCGTTTTGTCTCGTGGTAGACAGCTTATTTCTTTTGTTATTAAATCTGTTAACAGTGAATTCTAATAATAATTGTTTCAAAATCAAGCAGAAATCTAATTAAAATATTCGTCGCATTATTTCTGTCTCGCTTCGTCCTTATTTCGGTGCACTTCTAGGAGAAAAAAGCTACGTCTGGAAGATAGCTAGTACTTGTACTATTACAATAGGTAGAGTATTTATGGGTGTGCATATTTATATATTCCGCTATTGAAAATATTAATATGGTTTGTTGGTTTTGGATATAAAAAACGTCAATTTGAACTTTTTGCGTTAAGCTTTTTTGAGTTATTCTGCTCTGTTATGTTGAATCATCTATATTATCATACTACATATATTAAATTTTCGAACCACCTTTTTATATTTGAAGTTTTTAATCTTTACCAAAAAATTTGAATGACGACAATGACATCCATATATTTATTACTATTCATTATAATAAACAACTAATATTTACAACAGAAGAAAAACCATTGAATGGTTCTTCTGTAAGTGCGAGCAAAGATATGTACATATATACTTATGCGAGAAGCCATAAAATATCGTATCTTGCAATGAACATTTTAATCAAAATAATGCATACTTATACAATATTTACAGGAAATTGTTTCTCTTGAATAATCCACAATGCGTACATGTACAATGTACATTATTGTATACATTTGCAAGCTACATATGCTGATGTGTAATGGTTGCAATGATTTAATAAACCACTTCCTTTGTTAATACTACACGTTAATACTGAATGAGATTTATTGTAGCGACTTATGTTTTTCCAAATTAGCGAATCCAAATAGTGTGTAAGAATTATTGTAGTGTGTAATATAATATACTATTTTACATGTGAATTATATATTCGTCTATGATCTGGCCACTATATTTAGGTCAGGATAGGTTGGGAATGCGTGTGGTGGCGTGTGTCTAAAGAGTCACCACGTCCACTCAGAGGCTGATGTGGCCCATAGTGATTGCCTTCACAATAGAGGTCCAAAGAGCCGAAGAACCTATCTAATCTGTCGCTCACGTATTGTATCTGAGAACCACACTGCTCTGAATGAATAACAGTAACCCGTACGCTACAACCACTGCAGCCTCGGCCAAATCCTGGAAGAACCTTGCGTTTTTGAGAGCGTCATCTTTCAGAGCAGGGCATTCACACAGCAGGTTTCGAATAAACTCGATTTCCTCCTCGCTTGTATTCTCGATTTCTCCCAACTAGAATTGTTATTTGCTTTCTATCCATTGTCAGTAGAGCCGTGTCTTGTTCATACTGAGTCCCGTCCATAGACACCGTGGCGTTTACGATTGGCTTCTTCAATCACTATAGTATATTTTCAGCCACTATAAGTTTATATAGCGGTATCAGTATTGAAGAGTTGGCTTGCGTTGGGTGTATAAGGGAGAAACCCCGCAGAGATCGAGGAATCACTTGACATGGTGTTTAATGTATTCATGCACCTCAGTATGATTCTCAACATAAATGTCACAAATGTGTTATGATTCATAACCGGAAAGAGTTTTGTATTCGGCCTGGCAGAAGGTTTACAGAGGTGGGCTTTGGAGAGAAAGGACTTTGAAAAGGCCAGGTTATGTTTACTTGGGATGTTGTTTTCGTAGTAATGACATAATCTTTTGTAGGGCATATATATTAAATAGTGGACCATGTCAATTGGCGGTAAATTGGAGAACATTAATAAGAAATGTACATACTTTGTCTTTGTAGTCCAGATTTACCTACATAGTTTTAATAACATGCAAAAGTTGTCGGGCCACACCCATTATTGGCAGATATTTTAAGCTACTTAATCCTTGTATTTGTAGTATGTATGTATATTATACCTTCTCAGCACACACCGATTTATTTCTACATTTTCTTCCCTTCCTTTTTTTCGTCTTTTCAACTCTGAAAACTGGTAGAACACATATTGACGCATATTAATAGTAATATTTACACTTTAGTTTGGAACAAGTATACTTTAAGCAAAAATGCTGTTTATCTATTTTATATTTGACTAAAAGTGTATTTTATCCGTTAAAGACGGTTTGACCAGGAATTTCTTTATCTTAGTTTCTGCGAATATATAAATTGGTGTTAAAATTAAGAATTATTTATAAATAAATATTTTTTATTCCCATTTAATTCATTTGTGTTTTCAATTTAATTTTATTATTATTATTTCAATAATATCCATTATGTACAATATTTATCGTAACTACCAAAAGTCAACATAAGTAATATTTCAGTTTAATTAAAATTCAATTCAAAATTACTTAAAAATTATTGAACCTCACAGGGTGAACTTTAGTCAAATATTTGCCTTTAACTAGTTAAATCGTACTTTATTCAAGACTATAAATAGTCAAACAATTTTAAGTATACTTTCAAATTAAAGTATACTTTAACATATAGTGTTAAAATGATAGTGTTAAATGATGAATGATAAATGATACACTTTATCATTGGACTATAAAAATACCACATTATTAATTCAGTAACAACGTCCAGTTTCCATAAGTACATTATTCCTTCTGTACATTACAAAATGAAGTGCATACTTAATATACTCCATCACATTCTTACGGAGGCATAAAAGGCTAACACTTAAAAACCTGTGTTACATTTGGAATCTATTTACTTTTGTTTTCTTGGCGGCAGTTATATAATTCGATAAAACATTAACAAATATTTGTGGTTACTTTCAGTATTAGATATAAGGAAATTGTTTTCCTACACCTTTCGAAGGATGGCTCGCAACATGAACAACCAATCTAACATCAGAGATTACGGAGCTACCTCGAGCAGTTCGAATCTTCCTAATGTTAACTTTTCAGGGTTTAGCCCAACGGAATTCATGTCATTAAGTGAAGACATAGCATATAACATTAACTCTGTTAATTCCAGTTGGAAGCAACTGGAAAAGACATATAAAGTAATAGGCACACCTCGGGATCAGCAGTCAACGCGAGAAAAAGTGCACAACATAAATGCAAAGACGAATACGCTCATTGAGACAACTAGCAAAGATCTTCAGCGGCTTACATCAGTTGTGCGGCGTGGAGACAAACAACAAAAACTTCAACTCGAAAAGCTTACAAATGACTTCCGGAGTGTGGTAGAAAACTACTCTGCTGTTCAACAGAAAATTTCTTCTGCCATGAAACTAACTTACACGCAGTCGGGAAATGCTCAGCGGCAGGATGAACAGTCGGCTGCTGAATCTGACAGAGCTGAATTGATACAGCGTGAAAGAGAAACTCAGGCCAATTTGCAATTCGAGCAAGATATGCTCGTTGAACGGGAACGGCAAATCAAACAAATAGAGGCTGATATTCTTGATGTTAACTCAATTATGAGGACTGTTAGTAGTATTCTGCAAGCGCAAACCGAACAAGTTGGTAAGCGAAACGAGTTTATAATAGGTGCTTGGTATCTTTTACTTTAAATAATTGCATTTAATTTTGCAGATAGAATTGAAACCAGTATTGATACAACTGCGGCTGAGGTAGAGCTTGGCCGTGATGAGCTTGCAAAAGCTGCTGAGCATCGACAAAGTTACCGTCGCAAAATGCTAATACTTCTAGCGATTGCTGTGATAATAGGGTTAATCGTGACTGGAATAATCGTAGGAAAGCTCAACAGTTAAACTTTTCTAAATTGGTCAGTATATTAAACAATAATGTATTTATTTATAATACATCTAATTATTATTTAAATATTATCCATTAAACTGAAAATAAGAACAATTATGAAATTAATATTAGTACTGTTAACAATGCTATGAAATAAAATATGTCTGATAGTGAATTTTTGAAAACAAATATTAAATTGTGTGCCTTCGCTTTTTATTTGAACAATTCGTTCCATGATGGGGAATGTACTAAAGAGAATAAGAGTATGAAATATCTAAGAAACCTAGAAATAAGTTCCTGTATGTATGAGTTGAGCAATATTGATATAAGAAAGCTTGTATGAGAATTAGACAGGCTTGGTTGACAGTATTTCACTATTTTTCTACCACTACTAAGGATTTTTTTCCTCTTGAAAACGATATATCTCCTAAAGTCAGATGTCGGGATGAAAGATACATCATTTGAGAGCTTGAGGAGTTTTTAATCTGCATACTTTATGTTATATATATTTCTTGAGTAAGCTTAAAATTAATGGATTTATTTAGGTTTGTGTAAAAAAAATTACGGTTTGGTCTTAAATTTTTTCTTTTAAATGAAATCGTTGAGGTACTATATATACAAAATTGTATTTTAGAAAAGCATATTTAGCTTTAATATGGTATACAGTGTAATATATGGAGTTATTATTTTACTTAATATATGTTTTGGTTATATTTCACAAAAGTATTTAATACTTCTTAATAAATTAATAAATTGTGCTCATATTTAAAATATTTTTGTCTCACTAAATTTTAGAAAAAGGCAAAGAGAGAATGAGTTAAGAGCGCAATTAAATAACTCATTTTGCAAACCTCATAAATCTTACACCGGCAACCGAGTTCTCCTATATGAGAAGGATCCGAACAAAATTTAAATCGACTATGAAATATCGTTGGTTTTATGCGTTTTAAACCCATATTACATTACAAACAGTCAAGTTTGTTCGAAGTTGTCTACTCTCAGTTCGTTCGTGAGAGAATTATAGTGGATGAAAAGCTGCACTTAAAGCTGGGTTTTTTTAATGAACATCGCCATACAAATGACACTTAGGTTTTACCCAGTTCTCTATCTAGCTTAACCCTTCTGTCCATAGCCATTTTAAAACCTTTCTATCAATGGACTCGGTCTGGCTGGACCTATATACGTTTTGTATGAAAATAACCGGAAAGGAGCTAAATAATTTACATTTTTTTATTATTTTAAAAATGTTAGCAAGCCCTTTCTTTATTTTCTTACTTTTTTATTATATTACATCAATATTATTATATATATGTATATATATATATGAAATTATTCATTAAAATAGTTGCTATATTGAAATACCTTAGTGCTATGCTGTAAGCAAACAGCATCTCCGTAAGCATTGCAGGAAAATTGGGTTTTCCTTTGAATTTTATCCTTTGTTCTCTCCGACATAAGCCAATCCTGAATACCGCAGTTTCTCCACGCCGTCAAAACTTGTGAAGAAGTTGTCGGCTACGGTCCTTCCGCTAGCTCTGTACTGCGAAGTAAGTTCCAGCAACACTTTCGCCCAAGTTAATAGATCTCTTCTGCTGGTCTTCTTTGCCTGTGTGTAGAATACCTTTGCACGGATATACGTTCTTCGAATCACCAAATAACTACACTTTCATACCATATTTAGCCGGCTTCGAAGGAATATATTGTGTGAATATTATCTTTCCTCTGCATGTTAATAGTTGTTCATCGACGGTTATAATATCCTTCGTTGTATACGCAGTTTCTAGGTGATGATTCAGCGTGGTCCATAAGTTCCTAATGGATGCTGCTTTATAAGATTTATTGCGCTCTGCGTGTGTCCTTTGGTCATAAAACCTTATGAATCGATTTATGGTCGAAATTCGACATAGTGATACTGTTGATCTAAATACAGGATTCCTGTTTGTTTTCTACAATTCGCGTGCATGCTGCATGTTTGCGTGATTCAGACCTGCTGCTATACAAACACCAAAATAGGCATACAGTTCATCTTGTGTGATAGGTTTCCAGGATTTCGTCTTATGCGGATTGCTTTCGTTGAGTCTTGCAGTTACCGTCTGCGCCTTTCTATTTGTATGTCGCAAGATTATATCCACCATATCTTCAGAAATTATCGTTTTGAGGACGCTGAGATGATTAGGAACTATTTCACGTCTTGCTCTGCCGCCGGCTCTTCGAATGATGTTATGAGCTCTTGGACGACCTGTTGCTGGTGGTTGCTTAGACCATTTGGTTCCATCACGATACAGATAATACTCGTCTGATAGTTCGTCATTCATATCTTGAATAACTCGATGAATTGCAGCTCTTCCAGAACATCGTCGTCATCGCTATCCTCAATTTCGCTTTTTCCTCCAACTATTCGCCGCCAGTTGAATGCTTGAAGATCTTTAGGCATTATAACCAAGTAAATATATATTGCTTCTAACTTCAAAATACTTTTATGAAAATTTTTATGAAAATACTCAATGAAAATAACGATCTTTCATCTTCGTTTATATAGCCTTTTGATCTGAAAAGCTAACTACCTAGAGTTTCACAAATATTTCGTATTTATATATAAAAAATTTGAAGATGCCCTAATGAGCGCCGTAAAACAATTAGGGGGCAATTGGTTAGTCGAAAACCCCAAAAAATACGTTTTTTATTATGGTGCAATAAAAATGAACTAATTATTAACAAAAATATTGTTTCCAACGAATTATAAAAATGTCTTGGGTTGGTAGCGTTTTCTAGAATTTCAAAATCTTGAATTCAAAATCTTGAAAATCAAAATCTTGAAAGCAAAATCTTGAAAAACAAAATCTTGAAAAGCAAAATCTTGAAAAAATTTTTTTAAAATATATTCATAAATGTACTTTATTTATTTGCGCAAATAAATAAAGTACATTCACTTACTTTCGAACTTTTGCTTTTCAAGATTTTGCTATTCAAGAATTTGCTTTTCAAGATTTTGCTTTTCAAGATTTTTTGTCAATTCAAGATTTTGAAATTCCAGAATCTACTACGCTCCCAAATGTCTTCACATATGATATGTGGAAAAATCCTGCTAGGTCTAGCCTGCTGTACAAAAAACGCGTTTTCCGCTTAAAACGTTTTCCTGCATTTTTTCCCACACATAATCATAAAAAAACCGTACAGAAACAAAGTCTGAAAGTTTCGTCAACCGTGCTCTGAGATTAATATTAAAAAAATTATATGGACAGTTATGGACTAGTTATGGACAGAAGGGTTAAAAGGAAATTTTGAGATTTAGTTTTTATATAACAGGAAATCTTGTTACAGGAAATTATAAAAAAATAAAGAAATGTATTAATTTTTTTTTTTCCTCTCTGGATGAACTCAACTCTGAAAGCTGCGAGCGTAAAGTTGACAAACTTTGTACAGAAAGCAATAACAATTTTGCAGTTTTGCCGAACAATGTTCTTAGTTTAATATCCGCAGTACACTCATGAGCGCGAACAGGCAACTTAGGCCCGTATTACATTGCAATCAGTTGTTCTTTGATCAAACACTCAATTTTTTTTGTTTTCTGTACAAAATTGTCAACTCTCAGTTCATCCGTGAGAGAATGAAAACGGTTGAACTGTTGGTGCCATGTTACATTGCAATTTTTTGATTGTTTCAGTTTGTTCTTTGTTTTTGTTTTCTGTACAAAACTGTCAACGCCGAGTTCATCCGTGAGAGAAAGAGAGCCGAAGAACTACGGAACCCGCAATCAAAAAATTTGCCGTCGACACCTCCAAATTTCAATCAAAACGGTGTTCTTGTGTGGCGTAATAAAAAAGTAAGCACATTTTGGAGTAAAAAAGATCCACTTTTACCAGAAAAAGTAATTTTGGGTGAAAATAATTGCGCAAAGCAACTCTTTATTTCTGCAACCAATTCCATCCAAGTAAAAATTTACTTCGTTGGCTGCGATTGCTTATTATTTTTCGTGCTTTGAACAAAATGTTTAGCGTTTGTTAATAATTTAAGTAGATTTCCTCTAATTCTTTAATTGTTTGCATTGTTTATCACTTTTGATATTTGTAATGCCTGCAAAAATCGCAAATCGGTATGAAATACTACGCATAGTTCTGATACTATTTTTGACAGATTGCTGGCAAACTGATTGCAATGTAACATACCAGCAAATAAAAAATTGTTGAGAGAGTAAAATATTCCAATTTGCAGCAATCAAAAAATTGCAATGTAACATGGCACTTGGCAGAGCAAATACTCTGTTTGCTGTCGAGGAGTGCAAACTGCAAACAGAACAGTGTTGTTGTGTAGTTGTGTAACAGCAACGTGACGTAACACTTGGCCCATAACTGTGGTACCTAATTAAGTGCGTGGTGCGTAGCGTTGCTGTCAAAATAAAATTGGAACACGCAGTCTTATGGAAGTGCCTGAAATAAGCAACGCCCTGACGGAGAGCACTTCGAATTTCAAATTTTGGTATGTGCTACGAAGTGAAGTTGGCAGATGTTAAAAAAATGTTCATGGGCGTGTGGATGTTTAAACACTTTTTGTCAGAACATATGTTAACAAATGAACATATGTTGTTGCTGTTATTTCGGCTTAGCGCAGCGTCGTTTTAAAGACGCAGTGATCAACGCAACGCAAGACGTACTAATTTAGCTAATTAGTACGTAATTAGTTAATTTAGCTAACTAATTTAGGATTTCGCTGAATTTAAGTCATGTCGGTATTTAAAATTCGTGATTTACGAGTCCACAACTCTGGTGCGAAGTTCGAAATACTTAACTACTTAGCTTGTCTCTTTCTTAGTATATGTCTGTCTTAGCTGTATATGAATGTCTGAATGAATGAAATCTGATTTTATGTGAACACCATATAAGACAATTCTATTCTTTGATTAATCGATATCAGTATTCTATTAGTAATCGATAAGAGAATAAAATATTTAAAGAACGAAAATTATCGCAAACAGCTATCACAGCTATTGCGTTACGTTCACATGATTCTTACGTTACGTCTCGACTATAAGCGAGATCAGTAAGCCGAAACCACAATGGCGCGTTAGGTCGGTCGTGCTTTGACAGATATTATTGAACACACGGAATCTTATGAGGCAATTCACAATACGACCTCAGGCGTTATATCGTAAATTTTTTTGTATCACGTAAATCTCGTTCAAACGCTCCAGTTGGTTCTACTTCAACTAGCTCTCGCGTTTGACATTTCAATTTTAAAAGAATGTAATGAAGAAATAATAAAATATAGAAATGCTAATTAAGATAGGTAGTTTTATTTGCTCAAGTGTAAAATTTTATTTGAAAACAGATAATTCTTCATTTTCATCGTGAATATCCACGAATTCTTTTGTGCAGTATGCATCGTCATTTAGCTTTATAAAGTTGCGCAATATAATTGAAACTTTTACAACGCGCTCTACATTAGTTAGAGCCATAAACAAGGTATTTTGAAGAATTCTATACTGCTTAGTAAAACATGAGCACGAGCTACCTAACGCGCCATTGTGTTTTAGAAAATGAAACTCGAGCGTTGTAGGAGATTTTATCGTAAAGTTTTTTTAAAGTCTATCAAACGCCGATCAAAGCGCGACCGACCTAACGCGCCATTGTGGTTTCGGCTGTAGCGCGACTGATTATTCCGTTTGTAGTATCTATAATAAAAAAATATGGCAGCACGATAACTGTCAATTTTGTTAATCGTTTTTGAGAAAACACGCGTTTTATAGGTCAGGAAATCTAATTTATAACAGTAAACACGCTAAACTTAAAAGAATAAAAGTGATTAAATGCCTCAGGGTAAGTTTAAGAAAGCCAAGTTACCAGTCAACATACAAAGGAAACAAAAACAAAAGGATGCTGCAGCATTCTCGCGGAGAGCAAGTAAGCAGTCTTAGATTTGCCATAAAGTTGCTGATAATATGTTTTTTTTAGATGCCCCGATTCAGCCTAAAAAGGCAAAATTCAATGAAAATCAAAAAATTAAGCAAGTTATTTCGAAAAATGTAAATAAATCAGTTGAAAAGGAGCTGCGTTCCCGAGCATCTGAGGGTCATATCAATCTCAGCAGAGCCCAGCAGGCAGTTGCCAAGCACCATCAAACTACAGCACCACCATCTGACACTTCTATTGCTGCTTCAAAGAGTAATTAGTGTGAATCTAGTGGTCCTTGCTATGGATTATTCTAACAAAACTAAGGATAAATACGATTTAATTTCGCACGTTGTGGAAACAAACTACAGTGTAGCTTGTCGCTTGTGCATTTTTATTTTACACGTTTTGTGTATAGACCATGTACATAATGTTTTTGTATTTTAAATGGAAGCGATTATTCCCTCTTATAAAATATATTATCTTAAAGGCATAAAGCTTATATACTTTTTTACCAATACAATTTAGTGATTTAGATATAACGTATGTAAGGTCGTGGTTAAGTTACCGTGCAAATTCGGTTGGAATTTTACTCTAATTTTTGTGATCAACTTCCTCTAACCATCCCGGAGAGTGTAGACCATATTTCTTTCTTAGTGTGTGGTAGCGGCCATCTTTTTAATTCAAAAAGCTTTTTCTAAATCTTTGTAAAGTGGTTGTTTTTGAGTGCTTTCTGGAAATAAAGTTATACCAATTTTACTCTTTCAACCATTTTGTATTTGCTGGTATGTTACATTGCAATCAGTTTGCCAGCAATCTGTTAAAAATAGTATTAGAACTATGCGTACTATTTCATACCGATTTGCGATTTTTGTAGGCAGTACAATCAGAATTATAGGAAATTCTACATAAATTATTAACAAACGCTAAACATTTTGTTCAAAGCACGAAAAATAATAAGCAATCGCAGCCAACGAAGTAAATTTTTACTTGGATGGAAGTGGTCGCAGAAATAAAGAGTTGCTTTGCGCAATTATTTTCACCCAAAATTACTTTTTCTGGTAAAAGTGGATGTTTTTTACTCCAAAATGTGCTTACTTTTTTATTACGACACACAAGAACACCGTTTTGATAGAAATTTGGAGCCGTCGACGGCAAATTTTTTGATTGCGGGTTCCGTAGTTCATCGGCTCTCTTTCTCTCACGGATGAACTCGGCGTTGATAGTTTTGTACAGAAAACAAAAACAAAGAACAAACTGAAACAATCAAAAAATTGCAAAGACATGGCACCAAGTCTCTTCATCAAATCATCCCAACGCTGTATAAAATTCAAAGCAAAAACACAGAACACAGCAGCAGACAAACCAAAAAGTGTTATTTGGTTTCATTTATAAAAATCAAGACACGAGCTTTTTGGCCAGGGGTACGCGAAGTTAGGAAACAGATTCATAAGGAAGGCAACAAAAACCTTCAAATCTCTGTGTGCAAAACGCATGTGGTGTGAGGGAGCAGTCGCGATATCAGCATTGCATTCACTTACATGTGTAGCTGAGAAACCAAAGGCTTTGCTGTCGTTTGTTTTCATTCCCTTTGTTTGGTTCGCAGCAGCGACCGCAGCCAGCGTCGATTTTCTCTGTTACCTTAAGTCCCGGCACGATCTCATGTTGTTTTCAACGAGTAGCTTGCGTTGAAATCTCTTTATAATATATACTCGTTCACCCTACTAAGAAGTTCTGAAAAAAAATCAGCCCTCTAATAAGAAAATATTAGAGGGAAAAATATTAAATAGAATCTAGAAGTGACAAAACAATGCAAATCTGGAAAGACATTTAAAAAAATCTAATGATATTAAACCCCTATCAAACAACCACTTGAAGACTTTGATACTGATAGAGAAAATTCAATGGAGAAACTGTCTAGTCTAGTCAAATTATTATTTTCAATAATTTTATTTTAAAAATACTAGCCGATCACATAAATCTGCAAGCAATTGACCCTAAAACTCAAAATATTTTAATTAATGTCAGACAACAGCTTAATTCTGCAAATGCAATAAAGGACTTAAGGACGCGTCAAACAAAAAACCATAAAAACTAGAAATGATAAAAATATTGCAATATAACAAAAAAAGCCTGAAAGCGAATAAAAAGGAATTAGAATGTTTTCTCAATAACAATAATATGCAAATCACTATCTTATATGAAGTTTTCTTCATAGATGAAACATAACAATAGCACAATAACATCAATTTTACAATAATACTATACAGCTCAAGTCTAGATATTCTAAACTACTAGCTTTTAAAACACAGTTCACAAATTCCTTTTTAACCATTGACTAAAAAATTCTATACTACGACTACTGTCTTTCCTTTCTAAAAAAAATTATGTGATCCGATTCGATCGAAAATCATTTTATCCGATTCTGCGGAAAAAATTCAAATTGAATTCAAAAAATCTATTCAAGCCTCTAAGGTCAAACTGGATTATAACAATCAAGCATCCCCCAAAGCATGATGGAACGACGAAATAAACAAACGTTTTAGGTTAAGAGGTGCAGCTCAAAAGAAATATAATCTAATGAAAACATTTGAAGAAGTCGTTGAATTGATTTCGTCTACAAAAGAGCTAAAAAGTGCCTTAAAAGCTGCTAAAAAAACAAAATGTATTCAGGATAACATAGACTGATTTTTGCTTTATGCTTTGTCACGCATTCTTCCACCAACGGAAAGATCGATATATCAAGTTATTTCAAGTATTTTCATCCTATTATTTTAATTAACTTGGTTTTTAATGAAATTGTCTTTTTTCAATTTAAAGATTTCTTCGACAGACCTCTTAACCTACAATAATTAAAAAGATAGAGAACATAAATAAGAATTCCCCAGTTACAGTGATTAAACAAAAATACTTAAAAATATATCAAAATTATAAAAAAAGAACTATTCTTATTTGGTTTGGTTACGTGGTTTGGGCCACGGATGCAGCCATTTTTGAGGATGCGCCATGCTGTACGACATGCAACATATCGGAAGATTGTAATTTCCTTTTCTCTATAAATCAAGTGGATGACCGTTACAGCAGATTTAATGGCCATTTTTAAAGCGGTTAAAATTATGATAGAGGACGCAATTACGAAGGGTATTATTTTTACTGATAGTTACAATGCGTGCGTTATACAGATAAAAAAACAGACGATCGACTTGGTCACTAAAATTCTTAAGTTAGTAAACAAAGCGATAAACTTAATTCTAATAATTACTTGGTATCCATCACACACTGGATTAAACTTCAATGAAAAGGCGGACTATTTCGCAAAACATGCAACTACCAAGGGTTGTCCCATTATTATCAAATACTCAGTGAAAGAAGCAAGCAGGAATATATATAAAACCCTAAAAGATCAGTGGTCGGCTAAATACAAGGCAAATGTACCTTCCAAAAATTGGTTTAAAAAATAAGACCTAAGGCCTTATAATGTGAAACTCATAAATAGAATGTTCACAGGACACACTTATAATTATATCTATCTCCATAAGGTTAAGGTAATAGCCAGTGATTTGTGCGATATGTGTAACACTGCAGACGACAATAATCATTTGTTTTTTTTCTGTATTCAATTTAATAATCACAGAAAAAACTTTGATTTTTTCAGAAAGTATAATAACGTAACTACTCTTCTTAAATCGTTCAACATAGATATCTTTAATCAACTCTTACAGTTTTTAAAAACATGTAACATTGTAATATAGTTCACAATAAATTGGAAAATAGTCCATAATTATTATTGACCATATAATCCGCGGATTGGTAAAGACAATTGAAAACTATAAATGTATGTATATAAAAAAAAACTATTTTAAAACGCTAATGTATTTGATATACATTAGATTACGTAGAAAAGAGCTATGAAAATTTGCTGTCTTATTTTGGGTCGTATTTTGACGTAATTGTATTAGTCTCCGAATTATAAAGTGAATAACGAACTGCGAAAAATATACATGTATGTGAAGTTTTATTAGTCGGCGAATCATTTATTAGTCTGCGATTTATCTGAGAATATTCTTATTTTGGAAAAAATTAGTCTTATAATCTGCAAATTTTGTACTAGTCTGCGAACCATCAGCGATATACTTTTTATACCCTACATTTTAAGGTTAAGGCTATATTCACTTTGTCACGAAATGTGTAACGCATAGAAATAGAGAAAATATATATGGAAAACTATATATATTCTTGATCAGCGTCACCTCCTGAGTCGATTTAGCGATATCCGTCCGTCCGTCTGACTGTCTGTTGAAATCACGATCACTGGAGAGCCGGTGAAGATATAATAATGAAATTTTGCAGAAATATTGTTACGGTGCGCAGGTTGGTATTGAAAATGGGTCAAATGGGTCAACGACCACACGACTAGAAATGTGAATTCCTGAGTTCGTCATTCCTGGGTATAGAGTAGCATTATCCGTTAATATGCCAAATATGGGCGTGATCGGCCGACTTTTAGGTTACGCAGGCAAAAGAGGGTCTTGAATGGTTATATTGTTAAATATATAAACTTCCTGAATAAAACTTTACATAACAACTTATTTTCCAATAAAACATTACTACCTATCTACTATTTATATATTGGCGTAGCTAGGACTCATGGAGTCCGGGACGGTAAATCAACTTGCGCCCCAAAAATTCCTAGAATTCAATAAGTCAATATGTACTTGATTTCCAAAACTGACTCCCCCGAAATTGAGGACCGCCATCCTCGCCCCACCCTAGCTACGCCACTGTATTTATACCCGTCTGTGATTAAATGTGATCTTAAGGTAGCTTTCCTTATAACCACATATTTCCTCTAGTGTCAGTTTGTATTTCACTCTGTGTTATTGTTCTGCAAAGAAAAATCTAAAAAAATTAAAACTATTTCGTTCAATTAAATTTTTTCAAACCTTTTAGGTGTAAAGTTGGATTCGGCCAGGCCGAATATAGCACTCTTACTGGTTTACACTAGAAAATATCCTGAAGCTTATATAAAATCGCTACGATGGTATTTGCGACACTGTTCTCACCGCATAATATTAGCGATCTCGACAGGACAATTAAAAGCATTTTTTAAGTCTTAAGATTATATTTGCAGGTACACAGATGGCTGATAAAACGGCAGTTGTTGCTAGAAGCACAAGGATTGAAACGACAGCTCAAGTTTATACAGCTATTGAAGACATTGCTACAACTACCTCATTAGAGTCTCAAGAAGAAGTGAACACACAGTGCAGTCAACCTCTTAGAAACCCAGATCCATCTTCAGTCTGAGTTGGAAGCTTCTGTTGAAGCTAAAGGCGCTGGTCTAGAAACTATCAAGGTTCCTTTAGAAATTGTAATGTCGGCATGGAAAAATTTCGAAGCCAAGCTTAGTACACCGCAGCTTATCAGCACTGTGTAAGTATGACAATTCGATATATGAGCGCGTCGAGCATGAATATGTAAAGGTCAGGGCTACTTTGCGTCAGAAATTGTCCATGTTAGTGGAGCCTGTCGAATCGGCTGTAAGCAAACAATTGCAGGATGGAAGTTTCACACGACGTCAATATGCTGATTTGTCATTAGAAGATAGTCTTCCAATTTTTAGAGGTGACCATCATGAATGGATAATGTTTCGGGACATATTAGAAGCAGAGTATCAGTAATCCGCATTTACAAAAACTTCGTCGTTTGCATCCTCAACGGGATGATAGTTTTTCGGTAGCCTGGAAGACATAATGTTCATCGTTCGAGAATGAATATTTTTGTCAGGCAGCTCATTGTTCAGCCATATTTGACTTACCAATATGGACAAAGCCAGCGCACGCTTTGATCATAAATATGCTCGATACCACTAGACAGAGTATGCGTCTGCTAGAGCAACGACTGACTAGCCACGAGCAACCGAGCCTCATAATACTTAAATTTCTGTAATCCAGATTAGATGGTAAATATCGTAGACAATGGGAAATGGCACGTCCCACAGAACGTATTCCCGATTTACAAAAGGATTTCTTTTGTTGGCTTGAACGGCGTTCGAGTAGCGTTTTAGGCCAAATCTCTATTCACATTCCACAAAGTTCGGGAGGAAGTAGCAACCGTTCATTTAATGTATCGTTACGAGGACGTGCATTTTAAAGTAACGATGTCCCCCAAAATCCTACGCCGTGCTTAAACTGTTCCGGAAATCATGCCATTCATCGATGTCAGGGTATATTGAGGATGAATCGTAATCGCAGGAGTCAACACATTCTCGAACACAGTCTTTATGCAAAAAGTTTCTTCGTGGCGGTCGCGCAGCACAATATTGTATAAAAACCAAATGCCCTCGGTGCTTCCAGGTACCTCATAATAGTATCCTATGTCCCAAGTTTTTCGTTGGTGACGTCAATGAAGGGCCAGAGTCATCAAAACGAGTAGCAATGCAATGTTAACGTGGAGAACAGCCTCGGGGTTTCCACAATATCAAAGCCTGTTAATTTATTGGCCATTGCTCGTATAAGGTTTGTGGGCACAATTAGGAAAGTGGTGGTTATGTGGGCCATGTGTGACACCGGCGCACAGATCAATCTGTCTCGTTGACTAATCGTGATCTTGGCCCATGCTATGCCTTGTACTCTGTACAAATACAAAGCCCTGCCAAAACTTCTGAAAGTTCCTGAAAAATCCGTGCTATCTTTCGATTGTATTTCCATGTATAATTTTTATAAAATATATTATAAAGCTTATAAAAGCTTACATAAAGCTTATATAGATTTTTAACAATACAATTTTATGTATATATAAAGTATTAAAGGACCTTGGTTACGCTACCGTGCAAACTCAGTTGGTATTAACCTCTAATTTTTGTGATCCACTTCCTCTAACCATCCCGAAAAGTGTGGACATATTTCTGTCTTAGTGTTTGGCAGCGGCCATCTTTTTAATTAAAAAAGATTTTTCTAAATCTTTGTAAAGTGGTTGTGTTTGGGTGCTTTCTGGAAATAAAGATAAACTTTTTAGCAATTCTGCAAACAACTTTGTGTTAAATGGTAAGTCGCTCAAGTCTCTGACTAATTGTCAAACTTTTAAAGAAAGTTCAAAAGGAAAATGGAGGTTACTGAAAAATCGGATCCCACCACCGGGGAAAAAAAATAATGCTAAGATGGTAAACTCCTGTGAATTACTTTATGACGATGACATTAAAGAGCCTTTCTTGGTCTGTGTTGACAAAATTTCCAAGGATAACAGAATTCCTATAAATACTATCGCTTTAACCAAAACTTTAATAAACTAAGATAATAAAGACATAGTAGAAATATATAAAATTGGTTTCAGCAGATGTAAGGTTATATCAAAACGTGCCTCCGCTGCAAATGAGTTTGTGCAAAACTGAAATTACTTGATGATAATTACAAAGATATGGGTTTTCCACTTTCATCTCAAAAGCCGAATAATTTTTAAAATTTCATCTGAAATAGAAATTAAAAATTTATACAAAGTATTCTATAATCACCAATCCCTATTGAAAATAGAAAGAATTTTGATATAACAGAAAGAAAAAGTACGAACGTATAAAGTCAAGATTGTTTTCACAGGTTTGAAACGTTCCAACAGAAATTACTTTTGCGAAATATGCTAAAATCAAAGTCACACATTTTATTCCATTCAGTAAGGGCTTTAATTGTTTTAGGTTTAATCATTTTGCTATGCAGTGTAGGCAAAAATCAAGCAGTTGTCCAAAATGATTTCAGATGAAGAGGAAAAATGTCTGACTAAAAAATGTGTTAATTGTAAAGGAAACCATGCACCATCGGTAAAATTTTTCTAACAAGAGAAAAAGCATATGCGATTAAAAAAATGACAATTGAGAATTTTCCTTTTTTTGGAACCGAAAAATGAACTCACAAATATTTTTTTACAACATTTTTCACCTCTTGAGGACCTTGATGATAAATTCTAGAACTACCATACAAACCAACAAACGCAATTGTTACAATAATTCGGAAATGGCAGCAAACAATTTGCACAACCTATACCTCTAAAAAGTTCTGAAAAAAGCAGCCCTCTAATAAAAAAATAATTGAATCCAGAAGGGAAAAAACAATGAACCTTAAAAGACGTTTCATTCGATCACATATCAAGGTGCCGAAGTCTGGTTAATGGAATGTCTTTAGATTACTTACTGACTTATCAAGTGTTAATTTGCTTGTATAAGATCTCCTTTGTATCTCCTTTGAAGCCTTTTTATCTCGCTCAACGATTAACGTTTTCCCAATCAAACCGTTCCATTTAGGCACAGGTATTTGGTCTCTGAGCGTTAGTTTTTTATATTTGCAATCAGGCAGTGGAACTCTTTACCAGCCGTACTACAGAGATATTTTGCAAACGTAACTTAGTAGCCACACAAGTAGTCAGTGACGTTCCCCTTCTCCCTATAAATCACTCTATCTTTGGATCTCTTTTCTATCCTTTCGTCTAAGTTCTATTCTCTCCATGATTTATACAGCTGTGACTCTTTTCTGACTTCCTATTTCTTACCTTTTAGCTTAGTGTTATGAAATCAACTTAAGTTTAATCTAATTTTCTTTAATTTAGTTACATTAATAATAATTAATTAATTTTTCTGTAAAAATATTTTCATTCGTTTTTTCTCTATTCAACTTATTCAGTTCATTGAATAAATCTTTGTGAATAAAACTTAAATTGTGTGAACGACTAATTTTTCCCAATAGAAACATTCTTCAGGTTATGAGCCCAGGACCCAATTTAGAAATCTTCTCACGAAGAAATATTCTCACGTACATTCTGGTCGTGAAATTGGTCAGATTTTGTGGTTAACAAAATGAGTTCATCATCCCTGTATCAAGTCGAGAAACTTGATGGGCAAAATTACGACGCGTGGAGCATTCACATGAGAAGTATTCTCATTCATGATGGATATTGGAAGCACGCAAATGGAGTAATAATTAAATCGCCAGATTCAACTGCTGAGAAGAAGTTGGAGTGGGAAAGCATAGATGAAAAAGCCCTTGCAACAATCATACTGAGTGTTAAATCGTCACAGCTGAACTACAAAAAAAATTGTAAAACATCTGTGGAAGCTTGGAAGAAACTCCAGGAAATTTGCAAGCCAAATGGACCATTACAGAAGGTAAAACTATATAAAAAAATACTTAGTTTAGATATGAAAAAAAACAGAAATATGGCTGAATATTTGAACAATTTTTGTGACGTAACTGAAAAATTAGCTGACGTTAGTATCCAGATGCAAGAAGAGTTATTAGTTATTTTCCTGCTTTCGAGTCTTCCGAAAGATTACGAAAATTTGGTTATAGCAATGGAAACAAGGGACCAACTACCCTCAATAGATAGTTTGAAAATTAAGCTTTTGGAAGAATGGGAGCGCAAAAATCAGACAAAAACTAATGATTGTGCAGCAACGCAACAAGCATTTGCTGCTACCCTATCTCGTAGAGATGAGAAGGAGGATAAAAAGAAGAATTTCAAGGGAAATTGCTTCGTATGTGGTTAAAAAGGACACTACGCTAACAAATGCAAGTCAAAGAAAAACTCACATAAAACATGATCGATAATTTCGGTTGCAAATAAGAAGATTTTAGACGAATTAAATACTTGGTGCATAGATAGTGGAGCGACAAGTCATGTGTTCAAATCGTAAGTTATTCACACAATTCGATTATAACGACGATGTTATAATGTTAGCTGATCAACAACGAATTCATGCGAAGGGAAAGGGCACAGTTATGGTCCGTGTCAATGGTACCGTCATTGAGTTGAAAGATGTTTTATATTCACCAGATCTACAGGTCAACTTTATATCTGTCAATAGATGTCTTGAACGCGGTTTCACCATAGAATTTACTTACAAATTTGCTATCATAACTGATGCTGATGGAGAAGTATTTAAGGCTTCGCGAAAAAATTGACGACAAGTCCAGAAACGTATTCCTCTATTTCCTCAAGTTCAAGAATGAAGTGCTTGAGAAAGTTAAGTCATTCAAGAGAACGGTGGAGCTGCAAACAGATAAAATAAAGACCTTAAGGAGCGACAATGGACGAGAATATGTCAATCAAGCCTTCAATCGTTATTTAGAAGAGTGGTATTCAACGTCAATTAACAGTTCCTTACACTCCGCAACAGAATGGTGTCGCCGAAAGCGCCAACCGCACCTTGGTAGAAATGGCGCGGTGCATGCTAATCAATTCAGGATTAAGCAAGAGTTTGTGGGCTGAGGCTGTAGCTACAGCAGCTTACTTACGAAATCGATGTCCTATGAAAGCAATAAAAAACAAAATTACATATGAAATTTGGTCCGGACGAAAAGCAATTGTGGGTCATTTTAAAGTTTTTGGTTCATATGCAGTAGCTCTAAATAAGCAAAGAAAAGGAAAGTTTAATGTTAAAGGTTCCAATTTGGTAATGGTGGGATATTCTCGCGTATCTAAAGCGTACAGGTTGTATAATGAGAATACACGAGAGGTTATCGAACGTCGCGATGTTTTGTTTGATGAGAAATGCATGTGTCGTGATGAAGAAAATGGACCTAATTGTGGTGCTGACTTACGGGGCAATTCTCCTTGTCAGCTTGACATGAAATTGTCAAGACAAGTTGTCACAGTGCTTGTCCATGCTTTTCAAATCGGTATTCTGGTTGTCAATTGACACAGTGAAAGCTCTAATGCAGAAACATGCTGAAAAGCTTAGTGTTACAGAAACCAAAATGTAATTTTTGACACATAGAACATGAAATGTCAAAAGAAAATACGAACGGACTACGGCAGAGCAGCTGGCGCACTATGTGCAGTTCATGTCCACCATGTGTGGAATGTGCTGAATATCAAAGAATATACGATGTATATTATTATTTATTTAAATTGTTTATTTATTTATTTAAATTGTTATTTAATTTATATATTTAAAATTATTTGTTTAAAACCATATCCTGAAACATCGTTCAATGTAAGTAGCACCAAAGAATATGTAATAATATATTTATATTATATATTTATATAATATTATAAAATATTTTCATTTAAAGTGTTTCAGGAGCTGGTTTTAAACAAATAATATATAAATTAAATAACAATTTAAATAAATAACAATAAATAAATTAAAAATAATAAATAAATTTGCTGTTCTCATTTGCTTCTGCTCATTTGCTGTTTTGTTCTGAAAATGTAGCTGTCAGCACCTATGTATTTGGCTCGTGACAAAATTGTAAAGGTGACAGCCAGAAAACGAATATTGACAATTTGCTAAAAATCTGCGCTGTCAGCTAAAAGTTGACAACGAGAATTGCCCTGTTAATATCATTTCAATTTAAAGAACTCCCAGAAAGGAAAGCGCCTGTTGATATTGAAAACTCAAACGAACAAGAACCTGATGAACAACCTGATGAATAACAAGACCTGATATATTGCATTCTATTTCGAAATTAGCTCGGAGAAATTCCAATCCCCATATGAAGCACTTCGTTGCAGCAAAACAAGTCCTAAGGTACTTGAAAGCAACTTCTAAATATAGTTTGAAATTTTCCAGTGGAAGTAAGGAATTGTTGGGATACGTCGATGCAGAATAGGGTGATTGTGATACGGATAGAAAATCGTATTCTGGTTTCGTGTTTTATCTTGGAAATTGAGCTATCTCGTGGGAGTCAAAGAAACAAGTTACAACGGCATTGATCAGCACAGAACCTGAATATATGTCGATTTGTAATGCCTCAAAAGAAGCAGTTTATTTAAGAAGACTACTACCAGAGCTTGGTTTCTGGTCATATTAGTATTAAACATCACTAAATTAGAGAAGTTATAAAATCAAAAGGGATTGCATTGAAATATTGTTCTTCCGACGAAAATATTGCTGATATGTATATGTACAAAGAATGTACCTACAAACAAACATTATAAATTTGTTAATTTGCTAAATATTAGATAATTCGTGTTTTGCAAAATATCCATTTTGAGGACGAGTGTTAGAATTATACTATTCTCTGTAGCATGAAATATTTTTTCATAGAAAGATTTTTCTGTAAAAATATTTTCATCCGTTTTTTCTCTATTCAACTTATTTAATTCATTGAATAAACCTTTGTGTATAAAACTTAAATGGTGTGAACGAATAATTTTTCTCAATAGAAATATTCTTTAGTTTTAGCATACTGTATTATACAGCTTATAACACTTCCTAGTCTTGAGGTATAATGAATTGGTAATAAATAAAGTAAATAAATATACAAGGTGAATGAAAAATCAAATGATATTACACCAATCAAACAACCATTTGAAGCCTCTGATACTGATAGAGAAAATTCAATACAGAATAATACAATAACATCAATTTTACAAATAATTTCAAATCAATTTTACAATAATTTCATACAGCTCAAGTCTAGATATTCTTATTCTCAAAACAACAAAAGAGTATTTTCCACACTCGATCAACGTGAATTCAATGGCCGGATCAAGTCATATGGTGACACGCTTGACTCTGCAACTTGAAGCGCTAATTGCATCCTCCAGGTTTTTTTGTTCTACATCAAAAACAACCAGCTTTCAAAACACAGTTCACAAATCCCAACAGCCAAACTTCTGTTGTGGATCTCTCGTTTACAAACTCCTTTTTAAACATTGACTGGTCAGTTCTGAGCTATCGTCTAGGTGGCAGTCACCATTTCCCAATTATATTGACCCTAAACAATTCTCTATTACATATACTTTCTTTCCTGTCTAAAAAAAATTATGCGAAACGCTGTATAAAATCACTTTATCCGATTCTGCGGAAAAAATCAAACTGAATTCAAAAAAGCTATTCAAGCGTCTAAGGTCAAATTGGATTATAACAATCAAGCATCCCCAAAGCATGGTGGAACGACGACAAACTTTTCAGTTTAAAAGTTGGACCTCAAAAGAAATATAATGTAATGAAAACATTTGAAAAAGCCGCTGAATTGATTTCGCCTACAAAAGAACTGAAAAAAGCCATAAAAGCTGCAGAAACAAAATGTTTTTAGGATAAAATACTCTTTTGCTTTATGCTTTGTCCCGCATTCTTCCACCAACGGAAAGATCGATATATCTAGCTTTTTCAAGTATTTCCATCCTGTCATTTTTAATAACTTAGTTTTTAATGAAAATGTTAAATCTAGCTATAACTATACTTTTCTTCGACAGACCAGCTCCGCGAGAACTCTTTTCTCTACAAGTCCAATATTCTCTTAACCTACAAATAATTAAAAAGATAGAGAACATAAATAAGAATTCCCTAGTTAGTGGTTAAACAAATATACTTAAAAATATACCAAACTTATAAAAACAGAGACTAATCGATCTGGGCCTCGGATGCAGGCATTTTTGAGGATACTTCAGGTTGTGCGGCATGCAACATATCGGAAGATTGTAATTTCATTTTCTCTATAAATCAAGTGGATGACCCTTACATCAGAACTAATGGCAATTTTTAAAGCGGTTAAAATTATGATAGAGGACGCAATCACGAAGGCTGTATTTTTATTCATAGTTACAATGCGTGCGTTATACAGATAAAAAAATAGACTTGGCCACTAAAATTCTTAAATTAGTACATAAAACGATAAACTTAGTTCTGATAATTAAACATGCAGCTACCAAGGGTTCTCCTATTTTTATCAAATACTCAGTGAAAGAAGCACGCAGGAATATATGAAAAACCCTAAAAGATCAGTGGTCGGCTAAATACAAGGCAGGACAAGTTGGCAGCGGAGGTGTTTTTTCGGAAGCATTTCCAAATGTACCTTCCAAAAATTGGTTTAAAAAATCAGACCTAAGGCCTTATAATATCAAACTCATAAATAAACATTTCACAGGATACACTTATAATTAGATCTATCTCCATAAAGTTAAGGTAATAGACAGTGATTTGTGCGATATGTGTAACACTGCAGACGACAATAATCATTTGATTTTTTCCTGTATTCAATCAGAAAGTATAATAACGTAACGACTCTTCTTAAATCGTTCAACATAGATATCTTTAAACAACTCTTACAGTTTTTAAAAACATGCAACATTGTAATATAGTTCACAATAAATCGGAAAATAGTCCATAATTATTGATGACCATATAATCCATGGATTGGTAAAGACAACTTTCCCTGGAGGGAATCACAACTTAAAAGAATTTGTTGTGATCGGAGTACGTGCTAAAAGAGTGTTCCCCCTTGAGCTCGACTCACGCTTGCTTATTCAAAAATAGATATTTTTTTTACCTTCAAAAGCACAAATGAGAAAACGTATTATTTTATTATTTGAGCTGTAGTTTTCGACGCGATGAGACAAAGTGCTTATATTAATGAAATGTGTGAGCATATATAAAGGTGTAGTATTTTGGAACGATAATCAGAGGAATATAATTGATAAATTTATCAGTTCATTCCGTTTTCCCCACACCACTACATTTTTCAATACTTTTGTGAATATTAAGGCTAAGCCACACGGTGTGCTCGGTCTACTTTATGTAAGCTAGACCGAATTTTAGTGCTCGGTGTGAGAGCGGTATGACATTCCATCTTTTACACACAAAACAACAACAAAGAAACTCCTACTTGCCAAGCATGCACGGTAGCGTAACCACGTTCAACAATGGTCGGTTGTGATTTTGTTTTCTATCAATAATATCGGGCTTCCATATCGTGTATCTTATTTGCATTCCTTCCGCTATGACCAAAATGCATTTTGCAGCAGATGGTTTTTCTTTACGCAAGCGAGTGCTTCCTCTGCAATAGCAGCCCTCTCCTGTGCTACAGCAGCTTTTTCTTGTGCTTGAGCTGCTTTTATTTGTGCTATCAACAGTAATCGTTTCAGTTCTTCTGTTCCAAAAAGTTTATATGTCGGGCTGTCCTCATTCTTTAAAAGAATGTTACTTGTACATTTTAGGCTGGATAGTATATCCACTGGATTTTCGTTCAACATTTCTTTCGCGTCAAGAGACTCTCTTCCTTCTACAAGGGTACAGAACATTTCTTTAGCAGTACAATATTAAATTTTCTTAAGGAATGGCTTTACATTTACTTACCAGGGCCTACATTGAAAATAGTCTGGTTTTTGTCGTCTCCATCGTTTAAGTCCAGAAACTGAGTTTCCCAATCCTTAAGTAGCCTTTTCGAATATCCTGTTCTGATTTTGTCTGCTGCTTCTCGTACACGAATTTTTAAATTGTTGAATTTTTTTTTTATTTGTTTTATATTTAAATTTTGCTTGGTTTTTAAATTGAAGTCGATCCTGATTGCTTCAAGAGCCAGTTCTTTCTTTTTTTGTATTTTCGGTGTACGTTCTTTGTTAAACAGGATTTTATTTTCACTTAAGAGTTGCACAAAAATGGCATTTTCGCATAGTTTATCTGAATCCGAGTTGCTTTCATCCGAACTCATTTTATATTGTAAAAGAATTAAGTAACAATACCGCTGTGTTTACCATTTTTACTTATTTTAAGAGATATATCTACATATATATATACATATATATAATATAAATCAATTTAATTGGAATTTTTTTCTGTAATTTCTAATACTCAGGGTTGCATTATATCAATATTATTTAATACTTATTATATATTATATACTTATTATATATTACTTATTATATATTTAATACTTATTATATATATTATTATTATTTACAATATTATTTATTATTTAATACCGAAGGGGCGAATTAATAATATTTTTTGGCTTAAAGCTACTATTGCGAACAGTTTTCAATTTTGCTTTTATCTTTGTTGCTGTTGTCATCTTTGGTGTTGATTACAACAATAAAATTTTTAGGGATTTTGAAATTTCAGAGCTTGGCTAAAATCGGGATCCCGATGGTATCTTCAAATTTTTGGAATTTTCTTGTAGTTCTTAGCGGTAATTACAACAACCATAACGCACGCTCATTTCTGACTCGGGTTTTATAGCTGTTTGGAAGTTGAAATTTAGCTGCCTATATTTCCTAAACTGTAGCATATATCCGGTTGGAGGGAAAAAGGTACTGGTATTTTAAATGGTGTTTTTCTCGAAAACTATAGAGTTTCCAATAAAAAGTTAAAATAAAAATGAAATAATTAAAACATAAATGAAAGGCATTTAATTTGTCTTTCTAACGGTATATACTCCAACCGGACAAACGCTATAGTTTAGGAGATATAGGCGATTAAATTTCATACGGCTATAAAACCGGAACCCGAAGTGAGAGATTTTTTCTGTTGTTGTTCTTGTAATCACCGTTAAAAACTGCAACAAACTGAAGATACCGTCGGGATCCCGATTTGTTGTTTGGAGGCAATTCGTAACGGTTAATCTGTTCAAGATTTATTTGTATAGGAGCAGTTTGCCTAAAATTGACCGATTCTTTTTTAAATTACCCTGTGATAGATCTCAGCCTTCTGAATATAACAATATATAAAATGGGAGGGTGAATTTATTTTGGGAGTGTTTTAAATGTGGGATTTTTGAATTGTTTGATGAGTGATATCTTTTAAACCACACTAGATATTAGCACGAACGCTTTAAGGGTTTCAGTGAGTTATAATACTGTTTGTATTGGTTATAATAATATACGGGTTATAATAACGTTCGAAAAAACTGATCTTAAAATAATGTGTTTTGCGTAGCTGGTGGTAGTTGTCGGTGGGAAATGTCAGAAATCTGCTCGTATAGAACGTTGGCATAGAGGAACTCAGTTTGTTTACAAAATAGTTTTTGTGTGTCAAATATTCTTTTGTGACATGTGAAATGTACAATAAAATATAAATATAAATAAGATGGCCCATTCGGAATGAATAATACGCACAGTATCAGTAATACTGAAAATAACATCGATTGTGTCTGAAGTAACAATCAGAAGTAAAATCGTTGTGTTTGAAGTAAGGGAACAAATCGAGCACCGTACAAAATGCAAAATTATGTTATTGTTTCTGGCGTTGACCCCAACAACGACCCCAAAAAGGGGTGGTAACTTCCGGTTTTACGGCCCTTTGAAACATTGAAATTTAACCGTCTATATCTCCTAACCTACATATCGAATTGCCCTAGGTACCTCTAGCAAGCGAGTAGAAATACCCTCCATTTTGTTATATAAGATTTTATCGAAAACCTTATAGTTTAAGATTTCCGCAATTTAAGATTTTTAGTCTTTTTTTTCCAATTCATTAATTTTTTCCTAAGGAAAATGTATAATTAAGACATGTAATTATTCCAGTAGTAAGAAAGTAGAAATCCTAAGCTTTTTTTAGAAATTTAGGCGATATTTGCTCTAGGTTAGGAGATATAGACGATGAAATTTTAAAGGGCTATAAAACCGGAACCGGAAGTGACCACCCCTTTTCGGGGTTGTTGTTGGGGTCTACTCCAAAACAAAAAAAACAACTTCAAAAAGAAGAAAACACGATTGGGCATTTTGCACGGTGCGCGATTTATGCCGAAGTAAGAATTACTTAACATAAATTAGCTTTACTTTTCTGATATTTTTTTCATAGAAACTAACATTTAAAATACAGTACCGCTTATAAGGCTTCGAACGATTCATATATGTGCAATTTAGACCGATTTAAAAAAAGGAAAGCAATTTAATCGAGTTTTGGTACACACTTGTGTGCATTGCGATATATTTATTTAAAAAAATAACAATATCAACAAATAATACAAAAAATGTGGTCACTATACATTTTCATCTATATAACCGCCTTTTGCCTTAATAACTGCATTACATAATCTCGCCAATTTTACCAAAGTTTCAGGCCTGATCTCGCCCCAAGATTTAAATAATTCTTCCAGAGGTCATCCTTAATTGTAGGACTTAGAGCTTTAGCCTTTCTGTCCAGTTCGTCCCACAAAAGTTCGATGGGAGATAAATCCGGTGATTGTGGTGGCCACACTATGCGTTTCAAGATATTCTTGCCTTCCAGATATTTTAAAAATGATCTGCACAAACGTGAAGAGTGCTTCGGATCATTATCTGCTTGAAAAGTGAATCCTTCACCTATAATTCTAATTCCTGAAGCCACAGCATGTTCTTCTAGTATCTTCTTGTATCCTTCTTTGTTTAGTTTTTCGATGATTGTGACAAGGTCGCCGGTGGATCCTGCACCGAAACATCCCCAAATCATCATGGTTGGTGATATCTGGGGCCGTTAGACGTCTGCTCCGTTTGCTCTGGAATACAACGAACTTATCATCTCCTGCAGTCGTCTTTCTCTTTCTGCCGGGACGATTTCTGTTGGCAACACTGCCGATCTCTTTCTTTTTTTTAAGAATGGCCCAAGCAGAACTCTTCGATATCTTTAAACGGGCAGCAATCTGCTCGTAGGAATATCCTTCTTCGCGGAGAGTACAAACCGCAGAACGTGTCTCAATTGATAATTCTTGTCGTTTTGGCATACTTGTGCTGCTTTTTTGACTTTTCAGGACGATATGCGAATTACAATTAATGTCCGAGAGAATTCAGTCCTGGTATTTAAAGGGATTGCGTACGGATTCAGGTAATTATAAAATTTAGTTCCCAACACCCAACAGATAAAAAACAAGACCATAAAACCCATTTGCATATCACCATTATTGACAGGTAGTCATTAAAATATTGTGGATGATCTTTTCCATAAAGTCGAGTTCGGAATATATGCACCTGTGCCACAACAAAAAAAATGTTAGGGTTTTTTGGTTTCTCCCAAAACACCACAGAGACGTCATAAAATCGAGTTTTATTTTCAATGAATTTTTCTGATTCCGAAAAATTTTGAATTTTAATGTCGTTCGAATACTTATGAGCGGTACTGTATATCGACTTAACCAGAACATTTAAACAATTGATGTTTGTTGCTTGTAGTTGAATGTGCAGAATGAGATGTAATCGAGCTTATAGAAGACAGAATTGTCTTTAGATATTAATTATTTTTAAGAACACATCGACCATTCCAATATTTACTAGAAGGAGGCAATCATGGACGATGCTATCGGTATTGGTTTTTGCTGTGTTCACATTAAAATAAATAGCCTATCCATATATGTATATTAGCTGTTCGTACATTCCACCGAATTCAAATGCTGAAATTTACGATACTCGCATTTGTTGTATAAGTAAACTTTCTGATAAATTGTTGCCATCAGACCGTCTTATTGTTCTTGGTGATTTTAAGCTCCCTTATGTCAATTGGGAAAGATGTGTTGACGATCCAGTAGTTCTCTTACCATCATCCAAAGGATTTAATGATTTCAATTTTCGCAAGGACTTATTATCACGTGGTCTGTATCAAGTTAATAGTATACCGAATATGAATAACCGCCTCCTAGATCTCATCCTTGTTGATGATAAAGATTTTTATGAAATATCTCGATCTTTGCCTTTTATGTCACCTGAGGATGAGCACCATCCTACCTTAAATATTACAATTTCAGACGATAGTTACAAAATTAAGTCCGTGAAAATAAATCAATCTAAAAAACACTACTGCTTCAAGAAAAGAAATTACGCCGTTTTGATGAACACACTGGGTTCTATTGATTGGAGTTCTATTTTATCATTGAATGATCATCCTTCCTCTGTATGCCTAGATATGGCACTAGAGTCTTTCAATAATACTCTATTTGAGTCATTTATATCTTCCGTACCACTAACTAAGTTTTCACAAAACTCCAGTCCCACTTGGTTTAATAAGGAACTACTTACTTTACGGAATTTAAAATCTAATAAGTACAAATTATACTGCAAAATACGTACAACTATAAGTTTCATCTCTTATAGAACGGCGAGATGCAGATATCAAAGCTTGTGTAAACAATATTATACGAAGTACTTACAAAAGATGAAGTATAATATTTGCTGTGATCCAAAGTCCTTTTGGAATTTTGTCAACACGAAAAGGAAAGGAGTGTAATTTATCCTGAGTTTATGAAGCATACGGAACCCAATAATATCCAAACTATTTGTAGTCTTTTTGGAAACTTTTTTATGTCCACTTATTCAACGTCAACATACGACTCAGTGAGCTACCCATTCAATATTTCTTCGACTTCCACTGCACTGCCTACAATTGATATACACATATGTAGGCTTACAAGCCCTGAAGGCTATTAAATGTAATTATAAACCTGGATTGGATGGAATACCGTCTTGTATTCTAAAATTTTGCGCTAATGAATTGGCAGCGCCTGTATCTGCACTCTTTGAATATTCGCTACGTTCGGGCTATTTTCCGAATGCATGGAAGTCCTCCTATATTATTCCACTGCATAAGTCTGGTAATAGGTGCAACATAAGTAACTATAGCGGTGTTGCTAAACTTAGCGCACTGCCCAAACTATTGGAGAAGATAATCGTCTCCCATATCTCAAGGAGTGTTAATTCCTCAATTTCGCCGTATCAACATGAATTCTGTACCGGAAAGTCTACTACTACGAATTTGTTACGAATTTGTCTCGAAAGCTATGAAAAATGTTTCTGTTGCTAAATAAACTGATGCAATATATACTGATTTCAGCAAGGCTTAGGAGTGCCTGTGCAGAGTTTAATTCGGTTTACCAAGCCATTAACTTGACTGACCCCGTCTATTTAGCTAAAAAGAAAATCTTAAACTTACTTTTGAGTTGTTAGTTTAATTTTGAATTCTTATTGAATTGAATATAATTGAACTCTTTATTTACTTATCTAATATAAACTATAAAGCCTCAACGCCTTAGTTTAAGGTTGAAAGAAAGAAATAAATAAATTCCATTCAGACCATTTATAAAAATTGGCTCGTCATACTCAGAACCGGCTTTTTCTTTAAAGGAGCCCGGGTGCAAGAAATCAGTTGGGGCCCTGTTTTTGTAAAGTAAAAAAATCAAATAATATAATATATCAATTATTTCAGATAAAAGTAAAATTTTTTGCGATTTCCTTCTCGATGCTTATACAGAAAGCGCATTTAAACGTTCTGCACACATGCTAGACCGGAGATAATTTAGTTTTAGTTTGCTGAAAGAGCGCCCAGCACTTGCTGTAGTAACAGACAAAGTAAGGAAAAGTTTTAACGCAGTTAATACATTCGGAAATAACTCATTATAATTATTATTTAATATGTAGTGCGTTATTTACACTACATTCAGTCAAAATCAAATCTCGTAGTAAACCAATTTCATGGATTAGATTTCCATCCACATCTTTGTTACAAACATTTACAAAGTTCTGGGAATATCTTTCTAATTCAGATTTTTCTAAGGTCTTTATATCAGTGATTAATTTGATATCAGAAATAATACGTGGTATACTTTTAAAACTTTAAACAAAACCTTTAAACTATTTGTACAATAACAGTATCAATTATAGTATTAAAAAAATAACATCAAAATTCCTCTGCCGGGTTTTCTATAACTTCATCTTCCTCTATTTCGGAGTATAATGAGAATGTAAGCACTAGAGTAGAAATCGGGAGAGAAACTAGTACTAATATTGATCATATATTCGTCAGATTCAGAGAGGGGAACTCATTTACAGCAGTGTAAAAGGAGAATGCAGTATTAACACCCATAAACAAACAACATAAAGTACAAATTAGTCAACATAGCGTAAATATGCAAATGTTAAGCACCAATTGGGATAATTTTCTATGGTACAATAATATTGATGAATTATATGCACAAGTACAGAAAACTTTTAGACGAATTTATGAAAATGCTGAATACAAAAACAAGAATATAAAAAAGGCCCGGCTAAACCCCTGGATGAATAATGATTTATTAAAAAACTGCAAAAACAGGGATAAAATGCATAGCAGATGGTTGGCTAAAATATTACTACAATCTTTTAAAATACTAAATTATATCAGCAGAGTAAATGTATGATTATGTGGAAATATCATCGTCTGCAGATAAGCCTTTTTCAAAGTAGTATGTAATGGAAAATGATCTATCTTCAGTATTCTTAGCAAAAAGTCCTTTGTGTTGTACGGGTCCTATTTTAACAAAATATTCTAAAATTATCAGTTATTATACTTGGCCAAAAACATGTATTACTTATGTTCACTTGATCATACTTGATATAGTCATTTTCGTCCTTATTTTCAGAAACAGATGGTGCTTAACAAATTGGAAAGTTGGATACGAATAGGAATTTCTACGGAACTTTATAAGATTTTTAAGAATTTTATAAGATTTCATATTCATTGTGAATTTTTCTACACATTGTGAACTCTTTTCCCGTTTTCTTTCACTCAATTTTCCTTTCTAGAAATAATTTTCGGGACCGAGTTCTTTATAATTTTGGGGCCCCCTAAATCGCGGGGCCCCGGTGCATAGCATATACCGCACGCCCTAGAAGGCCGGCCCTCGTTATACGCTCGCCCGCTAGTTCAGAATTTTTTTCTTTGTGCAGCGGTGAATGTAAATGTGGCACATACCATTAAGAGAAAAGTTCTTGTAAAAAAACTCCGAATCAAAAATTTTCGGAAAGATTTGGGAATATTTCTGTTTTGAATGAAATTTTAAAAGTCTATAAAGTAATAAAAGACAAAATAAAGCGAAATTCTAGTTTACCTTAATATTTTCCAACTATAGAAATAAAATTATGTACAAGCCCATATTCACTCTGTTTGGATGAACTACCAACGAATGGGCGAATTTTAATATTTAATTTGGTAAAATGCTCGAAACTCCCGTTAGGTTTGCTTGTGTTCAAGATTCCCACCATCCCTGATCAGTGGTTTGGCCCATTGCGATTGTTTCGTTGACTAATCGTGTTCTTATCCCATTCTATGCCTTGTAATCTGTACAAGTTCTGTAGAAAGTTCCTGAAAAATCCGTGCTATATTTCGATTGTATTTCGTTTTCGGCCTCCTTTGCAGTCAAAGGCCCTTTTTTCTTGTCATTGTCAGTAGTAACCTAGTGTTGTTTCTATTGAGCTAATAGTCCATAATTACTGTACATGATTTTGCGATGTACCTAAGATGGTGTTCTGTGTGATGCAATTCTGTCTGATTTGAGATGGTGTTTTGTCTTGTTTTAAAATAACGGTGTCAAACTTACAAAACACTTTACAGAAAATGAGTGTACTTCTTCATTTGCACTTGTTTTCAACAACCTGTTTGTTTTGTTCTACGCAATGTTCTATCGTTTATGTACAAATCAAGTAATCACAAGTAATATTCGCAAAACAACAAGTCAAATGTAAAGTAAGGGAAAAAGGGAGAATCTCTTCTCTCACCACCTCTGCTTTGAAATCTTAGATATTTTATAATAAGTTCCAGTTAGTTCCAAAATTAAACGATAATTAATTCTAATCCAGTCCAGTCTTAAACGATTTCAGTTCGAAGGAGCTAATAAAATTTATTTCAAAACCGAGAAAACTATATTTTTTAATTTTATCATTTAATTAATCTAACCTCATTTAATTGCACTTCCCGTTTTACTGCATTTATCGCAATTTTGTTTCGGAGGTGGAAATATTTGGCATGCGGTCCACCTCACGGCACGATTAACAGACCTGGCCTCAATGTTTCATTAGAATTCTACGCTCCCAGCGGAAATAAGGACTTGAAGGTATAGTGCTAAAGGAGCATACATAAAAGTGATTGCAAGAGTTACTTAAGAACATTTAACGAACTTCAGAACTTGCCAAAGTCACTCATTAATAATCTGCTTCGTAAGTAACGCACTTCGCCAAGTGGGGAATATTTTTTGGCTTCTATGACTACGTTTTTATAGTTTGAAAAGATTCGTGTATAAGCTAGGAGTTAAACTATCTTCGTTATCCTCTAAATATAAAAAATAAATATAAAAATAATAATATGTGAGACAGTGTATTTACACTAAGGAAAAGAGTGGGATCACTTTGGGTATAAAAACCAGGAGCGATCCAAACTAACTTCACATATTAATCCACAGCCAAACTGATTGACTCCTAATTTCAGCAGACCTCCCTGTCTCACTAAATATAGGCAAGTTCGGCCTGGTGGCCAGCCTACGTTGGCGCGACTCGTCCGATAATAGGTCGAATTTTTGCACGCACATTCACGCGTAGATGACTCTGGAATAGTATACATAAACATTAGAATAATGCTTTTTTTCATATAAAAAAAGAATCCTCCAAAATGTTGGCTTTTAAAATTCTGTTTCTTACTATTAACTTTTGGTGCCCTTTTAAATTAACTGCTACAAACAGAGCTCCTGTAGACAACGTCGTAAAGTGTTCCTAATCTGCCACAAGCTACACCACATTTGCGGCTGTGCCCTCGTTGAGCCTCTTCTTCCTTGATAACCCAGCCTAACCTATCGGCGTATCTACACAAATACAAAAATGCTGACAGCTTCTTTGCCATTGATGCAATCTACGTCCACAACTTTCACACAAAGAAGACGTGTACCAAAATATTTACCCGTCAGTGTTGGGAAATGCGTAAATAGAATTACAACCAAACATATTGGATTAGTGAATAGCTTATGTACCCATCACATCACATCACATGGTGGATAGAATGCTGTGTGCGGGACAGATGATGAGCTCTTCATCAAACAACCCGCCCAGCCTTTAACAAAGTAATTATGTTGCCTGGTCTTAATCTTTGCTGTTACAAAATGTTACATAACCGGCAAATACGCCCTGATATGTGCATTGGTCCTAATCGCTGCTTAACCATCTTAAGATTCCCAAAAACAAAAAATGTAGCGTATCCTTGAGTATATACATATATAGAATATATATTTAAGTGTCTTGTTTGCTACTGAATTCAGCTCCATTTGTTTAAAGCTCTTCTTGATAATAATTTTGTATTATTGTAGAATAGCTTAGTAATGCTTGCTTTTTTGTGGTATAGATTGCTTGTGGAAGTTCTTAATTACAGTTTCGTAGGTGAATTTATCTTTAATTAAATTCACATATCATCTACCTCTTAAGCACTATAAAGAAGTATCGATTGATCAATGAAGACAATAAACCAATTCTAAGCATTACATTGCCAAAGAGCACTTCATGATTCTGGCCTACGGTTCGTTTTCGAAAAATGTTTTTTAAATTATTATTAACGTAGCGAAATCCTTTCGTATTGAAATATTTCATCAACATCAATCATTCCTTCCGCATTGTGAACTCGACTGGAGTAAGTTGCTAGTAAAATTTGCTCTTATACTGCAATACCTATTAATGTCATAATAGGGTAATATAATTAAAATGTAGTAATCAATCTTATGGCTACGGACAGAACGTGGAGACAGAGAAAGCAGAATTTTGAACCGCAAGTGCGAAGGGTACGCAAATTTTAATAATTAAAGTGTTTAGCGTTTAAGTAGCTGTTAATTTTTATAAGCGTAAGGTTGAGGCAATTTAGGTAATAATTTATACTTTCATTAGTTCGTTATATTTATAATCGTTATATTTACAATCCCGTGACATCTCACACCACAAACATATTTCAACAACCACAAATAATAGACTACAACTGTAAATAATGCCTACGGATCCACGTAGTTGGTCCGATTAGATCATTGGCAAGTCGGAAGAGTGTAGGCTCTTTTAGACACTTCTCTAAAGTAGTACGAATACCGGATGGTGGCCATAGTAAGCATTTCTAATTTTTTCAAATTTTTGAAACGGAACGGATTCTTACATAGTTTCAATATTAATGCAATTTTAATAAAAATCTTATTTGCAGTTTTTTCTGGATTAATTTGTCTGTACATTTCTCTATAGAGGAAAATGTGATATGGATAAAAATTCGCCTACATACACACAGACATGTGTAGATATCATCTTCCTGAATCTCCTCTTTCATTTTACCTTTTCCTGTGCAAGCAGCGCTCATTTGAAATGCACGACCTGACAAACCACTCACTGAAGGAAATTATATAGTCCACGGTGACAAAACAACCACAACAGATCCACCTACATCCGTTTTGATATACGAGAAGTTCGTCGTCGCGCTTTATTCGCAGCTGACGAGTGTTCTTGGCGGTTTGGCCAGGTACAAAGGAGGCGCAGTGAAAATGTTTTGCCGCACTAGGTACCTAGGTTAAGAAAACAGTACCAAGCAGATCCTGTCATCATGGCTAAGATTTTGGGTTTACCATAATTGCTGGTAATTCTATCACTGTGGTGATCGGCGAGCGAAGCTCAGAGCGAATAAGAGTTCGAAGTGAAATGTGGAAATAATTGAGCAGGTGCAGAAAAAAGCCGATTTCTTGAGAAGGCAGCCGAAAATGGATTTCCGCAAAATTTGTCCATTTGTCCAAAGTTATCCATTTTGCCAAAAGTATGTTACCCATCCAGACAAAAACGCAAGCCTCCATTCTAATTTGGAGTATTTCACTAAAAATATGGTGATAAAAAGGTAATAGGATATAAATAGTAAGTAAAATAAAATAACTTAAAAACACGCTCTGAATTGAGTTCAAATTTTGGATTTCCATACTGTATGTTCTATTCTTTTTCTCTGTTTTCCTGAAGATGTTGGCAAGGAATATCATTCAATTCTTGGTGCGGAATGCGACCATAATAGCGAGATATAGCAATTTGTATGCACCTTTTTGTGTTGCAAAGGATATACTCGTATAAGATATGGTATACAAATGATATACTACGTATTTGGACATGACCGTATTTTGGACATAGTCTATAAAAAGGCCAGCGAAGTGTCCTTCCCGATAGAAATGTGTGGTGTAGAGGGCGTGTCATCGCCAGGCACTCATAAAACAAAATAAAACAAAAGCATTGGTGTATACTCGTAAGTATACTATAGTACATTGAGCACTTTTAAAACACTCTGATCGAAGTCTCGAATGGAACCTAAAAAATAGATTTACTTAACAAATATGTACACATATTTAAAGGACGAGTAAGATTATGAACGGTTATAAACTACAGCAGGATTTACATACAGACACTTTTATGGCAGATTACATACATATACTATAATATATTAAGCGTTTTGTAGCTCTTAGCGAAGATCTTTCTACCTTCAAAGTTCCAACCACATGCCAGTTCTATTTTTTTTTGTATTCGATTTTTATGGTGAATTTACCAAGTGAACATCGTTTAACGTGCCCGATATCTAAAGATCCTTTCCAAAGTAAAGCAATCGGCGACACCTAATTCTGTTTTTACGCGAGATATAGGTTCTCGAAATCTCGTGTAAAAAAATCGCGTAAGAAAAGACAGCGTATCCATACAAAATAAGGTCACTGGTTCCTCGTTTCAACAAATACATAGCACAAAAAGTGTGAATAAAATCGTTTTTAAATTAGTATTTATGAATATCTAAATACTGTCTAATCTAAATGTCTACTCTACTACTGTCTAACTCTAAAATTCATTTCTCAATAAATTATTAAGGTAATTCATAAATAAAAAATTGATGGATTCATAATACGAGTAGAAATACTTACATATAAAATTATAAATCGAAATTTTTTTAATCTAGAAACTGCATTTAATCAAGGTGAGTCGCGTGAAAACAGAATCAAAAATTTGAAGAAGGTCGCGTTATATAAATTCGCGTAAAAACAGAATTCGGTGTACATTTTTTATAATAATTGTTATTTACGTAGAAGATTATAAGAATAAGAAGACTTGTGACTTGAGGTTCGTATTTTTAACTGAAAACGGTATAACCTGGCCTTCATAAAGATTGTAATGGCATCGGAAGTGAGAAGGATATCGCGCATGTACCACTGCACTGATCCTACATACTTACATATGTATATGCATATATATTGTTGCTGCGATAGCTCAGTTCTTCGAACAATGCGCGACGTTGTGAAAGAAATAATAATGATAATATTGCACTTGTTGTTATTTCGGATTTATTTCAGAGAGTAACAACACTTTTCTGCCCGGATGCATGTATAGTGAACATGCTGTTCGATTTCACTTATTTTATACAATCCGTGACACCCAGCTTATAGCTTCGTTAATTTTTTGCGAAACACATCCTCACGGGATGTCCACCTTCAAACTTTGGTTGTCATTAATATCTGCGGAAATAAATAAACCATAAGAGATCGATTACGCTGAGTGCAGCCGACCACAGATGTAGGTACGTATTTTTCCGCATTGTGAAACAACAACACACACACAATCTCAAGTGCTGGTCAAAAAATACAACGAAGGAAGACTAAAATATCAGATAAGGTAGTGAAAAACAAACCATCTGTCAATCTCCGCTATATTAAAAATATAGAAAGGTTTGAAACCTTCTTGATCCACACGGACACCGAAAACCTGCTGTTACTGCTGTATCTACATACCGACATGTAAATATAATACATACACATATTATATCGATGTATTCAATAGTTGCAAAGGAGTAACTTCTTCTTGGTGTTCACTTAACTGTGAGTAAAGAGTAAAGAGTAAAGAGAGATCGTATTGATTTTGCCGAAACACCTGCAAAAGTCGCTGATGCGAACCATACGAGGATTTTTCTTATCCAGTAATCGCAAGGAAGCCTCAGCTTTCATTTGCCTTGGCAGAAATGTGACAAATTTCCACATATAAAAACAGGCTAAGGTTATCAAAGGTTAAGATTAAGATTATGATAAGCATAACATTCGTAGTAGATTAAATACAGATTAATAATATAGATTAAAAAGTAGATTAATAACAGAGGCTGGCTAACTTTGGCCTATCTAGTATAATAGTTTTATGAATTTTGTAAACTTAACGCACTGTTAAATGCGAAAATCCAATCGAAAAAGCCTTTCGTTCTGTATTTGTCTAAAATTTATTTGACTTCAAGTCTGACCTAAAATTTAGCCTTGTTTGAAGAACGAAAGAGAAACATGCAGTTAACTGCTTTCGAATAACTTCAGTTATGAATATTCGAATTCAAAGTAGCTGCCTGGAATCGAAATTCTGCAATGTCAGAAGTCGCCCAGAAGGATATAACTCACGCCTACAGATACTGTGGCATCTAGTAACTGTTTTGAAGTTTGACTCTGGAAACTCCATTTGTTTTCGATCGAAAGCCACAGGATATATTTTACTGCAGTACGCAGCGAAGTTTGCCACGCTTACAAAATCCAAAAAACCCTTGAATTGGAAACGATGCACAATTTTCTCTAAATTTTAGGTTTGTTCAAAGCATGCTTAAAGAGTTGTTTGTGACTTGCGATGTGATAAGTATATTATTATTATTATGTACATTATAGTTAACATATAAATGGTATTTTCTATACCTAGTACACGGTTGATGAGCAATAATATTACTATTAACGAGTGTTAAAGCAGTGTTAACGATAAAAATAGCGATATTATTCTAGGAAACCCTGTTCAATAGTTTAACTATAATAATGATTTCTAAATAGTGCAGCAATAAGAGAAGAGCCACCACAACCCAGACCGCAAAGCAGGTGAAAAGAATGGGGCACACAAGCATATTCTAAATTCCACCTGCTTCATTTAGGACCAAATATAATGCAATCACGTTATTATCCAGGTACATCGTGGAGATTTGCTACAAGCCAACACCTGAATACATGGTGAGGATGAGACATTGGTCAGTGAGGTTCGACGGTAGCACCTGTAACCCTCCGTTTATCTGAGCTCTGCGCATCCACTCCAGTTAAAACGTTGCATGAGAAGGCAGATGAAAACTCACGAACTTGAGTAAAACAGTTGCCTAAAAAGTAAAAAAGTTAAATTTAGACCAGCTTTATGCCTGCAGCACGTAGAATTTTATTATTAGTCGTCGTTGTGAGAAGAGGCAACAAAATAAATGAAACGTACAAATGGAAAAACATTGACAGACAAGACTAAAAAATATGTTGATAAATTAAGCCGAAAACTATTCTTAAGCACAGTATAAAGAATGGAAAAAGTGCAGCATCCCATTAAATATTTCGAATATTTCAGGGCGTTTATGAATAAAATCATAAACATTTACAAATGGTAGGAATCTCGTTAAATGGTCGGGGACGGTGATTTCCCTGGATTTGTGGCCATATCCAAAACATAAATATTACCGAGAAGGCCAGCGAATCGCTACTGCTGATGATGATATGATCCATGCTGATTTACCTTGACTTTAACCTTGACACGTTGATACTTTGTAAAATGCTGCTATATAGCGCTTCCAATGTTGGGAAAAGTGTGAGTGCAGAAAATCAATATTGATGAGCAAATAAAGATTTTTTTTCTCTGGGGCATAAAGAGTTGAATCTGAACATTTAATGTTAAATTTTACGTGTTTACTCGCATGTTTACAAACGAAATTTACTTATCTAATAACTGTCCCCTGGTATATAATGCTCAGTCTTCAATGCTAAAGGTAGGATGTTTGGCCCATCGAAAACATTTCTGAGCCGCCGTTCGCCGCAGAAAGAATACAAAGTAGTCGTCGACGGGTAGTGCGAGTACTTTTCGATTGAAGTGCCTTTGTGCTTTGTGCTCAGTGCTCCGTACTCCTTTGTTATCCATTCAAAACAATTCTGGATTTGATGGCATTTCCTTTGTTTGCTCGCTTCTTATATCCTGCGAACGAACTACTTTTTGCATGAGCATCATTCAATCGTTTAGACTTCTTAAAGGATTTGTTCTCCTCTTATGGCGCATTCACATTAGAAAACAAATCAAATAAAAGACTGCCTCCTTCTTCGTTTGGTTCTTCTTTCCTCTTGTGGTTTTTAACTTGTGTGATGTTTTGTGCTCCCTTGTTTTTGTTTGATACGCGTAGGACGCCTTTTTTTGCAAACAATGGCAGCGCTCAACACTCTACTTTCAAAAGATTTTCAGATTTTCGAGTGCATTGCTGCTGTCAGAGCGGACATGGTTGGGTTCAGTGTGTGATCCTCAGCTGGATTTCTGGCAGTCCGATGATCGGTCCTTCCGCTCTATACTAGTGGCTCAGTCCTTCTTCTTTGATAATTTAATTTTGGGGGTTTCTTTTCATTGTCCGGGGCTTTCAAGAGTATGAATAGTTTGTAGACGTCTGGAATCTGAGAACAACTGGCTTTTTCACAGGATTTATTTGGTTTACCACAGTCCTTCGTACAGCGGCACAATGTTCTTTAAGGCTTACTTAGCACGGGCCGTGGAGCTGCTGATAGAATTACGCCTCCTTTGATTTCCTCGACGCAACTGCTTCGAATAAAGTGGATGTAAAACCGTGTGAATGAGAACCTTTGAAAGCGTTACCAAGTCGTTAAATACGATCAAACAGACAAAAGTATACGATATGGCTGAAATAACGAGCTTGTTTACCTGTTCGAAGAACGGTTGTATTTGACAGAATAAAATTGTTGCAAAATAATTAAATAAAATACATGAATTTTACAGCCACTTCGATATCAAATCAAGCGGACCCACCGAACACTGTTCCGTGTACTGCCAACAACTTCCTCTGTGGCCTGACCACTCGGCGTCATGCATTTCCTTTGGAACTCCACAGCGCTCGGAGGCCGAAGTCGATGGCCTACAATTTCGGATGAGCAAAAAAGGCCTGTTGGTTAGTTAGGAACTAGCTTAAGAACACGATCGCATCAGTTCGCGTTATAATTACAGAAACAAAATTTTGAAGAGGTTCCCGAGTAGTCCGTTGTGCACGTCCAAATTTGACTGTGATACTTCGCAGATGGTTTTCAGCACACACGCAGTTCCATTCATGTGGAAGTGCTCCAGATAACCAGCCATGCTGCGGTAGAATGAGCTGCGTGTGTGCAAAGGCGAACGTCCTGCTCTGCGTCCGTTGATGGTAGTCACATTGTTACCTATACCCAGATAGTGCTTGTCCAAGTTCCACTGCAAAAGGTGTTTCACAAAGTATGAGTATGAATCGCTTTCAAATGTATCTGTAGCTCACTCACTCTGTCAATCCACTCGTGGTAGGAGTCGTTGGACGGCAGACCGTAGTTTGCTTCGAAGTTGAAGGCTACGTAAACATCGCGGTTTAGCAGATCCAGCGGCATCGCCACAGCAGCGAGGTACTGAAACAGATGTGTCAAGGATTTTAGAAGCCACTGAATTGCTTTTTAACAAAGTATAGTATGTGCTCACACCAAAGGAACCTCCTCGTGGAAAAAACAGGCACTGTACACAGGTGGCAAAGGCAACAATCAGCCACAAGGACGCAGCTGAAAGCTCTGCGAATGAGTTTCGTCTGTGCAACATCATCTTCTCTACTGATGTGAATACTGTGGGCACAACACTTTGCTGCGAGTTTTTCTTCTGACCTTATTTTAAAATACAGGTTCTCACTAATAACTAAAGTTATGGAAATAGTTTAAGTGCATTAAACAAGCATCTGCATCACCGAAAACTAAATTAATTAAACGCATTATTCAGTTACATGACAATAAACTGCATAACGCTTGGACCATGAACGTGTTCTGGTTCTTTATACCTACTTTTGGGCATTTCAAGTCATAAGGGCGGTTATCGTAAAGTGCAAAAGACCACATCTTCTAGATGTCTGGACCCTGTGTTCTCTTTTATTGGAGCTGGTGTCGTGTCTAGTCACAAGCTATGTAACAGAATTGCAATTAGAACTAAGTCTATAATGAGTTAAAGTTATTTCATACTCACAGTAATGTTCGAATCTCTGCGCCTGTGTTAATGTATTAATAGGTGACCTAAAACAATTCGAAGGCAGTAGAGATAATTTGAAGAGTGTTAATTGATGGAACATGTTGAACATGCGTTTACGCTACAGTACGTATACACGGACTGCTAGATGCTGCGTCTGCTGCTGAGGTTAGAAGCAGAAGCGAAAGGTCTAGAAAGGTTAGAAGCAGAAGCTGAAGTCTACCACTGATGCAAATTGCTACACATTGTGTCCCACGTGAAAATCACATTTTAGTGTCAATGTTTCGAGCACCTACCACTGACTTCAGTACAAAATTCTTGGGACAGCAGCATGTACGACGAGATTTGATATGATGAAAAGAGTTACTATGTGGTATTATTTCATACTGTTCGGTTTGTGGCAGCAAGCGAAGGCTGAGAATCATACAGTCAGTAGGCATGAGCGAGGAGTTCCTCCTCTACTGTTTCCACCGACCACGCCAACCAGAACGCAGGTATTTATTGTCACTCGTTTCCTTGTTTCATTCAAGCAAGATTTTGCGTCCATCGGCAGTGGATCGTGGGTATTGGAATTCCAGTGGAGAATCTTCTCTTCGAGGCCATAACCACAGGTTATGTTCTAAAGGCTGAGTACTTTCTGCCGGAGACCGTAGAGCAGTTGAAATACAGGCACCCGATGAAGTTCGAGAGGAGTGTTGAGGGTGCAGATAGCACGCCACCGACTCAGATATTTAGCGATGTATTGCGGAAGAAAAAGAAGGTGTTTCCGAGCTATCGTTGGTCCCTGTACAAGGGGTTGGAAGGGTTAGCAGCAAGGTTGGTAACGAAAATTTCTGTTGTCTAACGATGTTCTGATGACGCTTTTGACCCCTTCAGAATGGGTCTGCCTGGACGCGCCTGTGTGCTGAAGAGTGTCTGCGAGGCGGTGGAGGTGCCCTTTCATGACTGGAATGGAGTGTTTGGTGAACTGCTGTACATACTGTTAACGTGAGCTTGTGTCGTCAATTTAGTTGGCTTACTGATCAGTGTTGAAATTTTAGGCCTTCCTCGTCTGCAGATGATTTATCTGAACACGCTGACAATGAATACTTCCATGCCGAGCTTGTTGGGCGTTCAGCTGAAGGATGTGCGCGCGTCTTCAAGGATTGTCCAAAGTCTTTGTTGGATCATTTTAGTGAGATTTACTCACTGAAAATCGACATGCAAGGGTTGTTAAGTTAGCTCCAGATCTGCCGTTAATTCTTTTTTTTATTCTATTATCATTTTTAGTGCACTACTTGAAATACACTTTTTATTTGAAATACTTTAGTTTGATTTGTACTATTGTTTGTGTTGATGCTGCGCTTGTTTCCTCGCTGCTCGTCGACGATCAACGAAGCTGATTTGTTTGCCGGTCAGTGCGCTCATCCACCTCCTGACTCTGTGGGTAAAAGCGTAGTTGAGCTTCTGCGTCGCCTCTCCTGACCGGATAACTGTCAGGATAAACATCTGAGGCGAGCGGCGTTTGGCGCAAACAATTTCAATTCACATAATTTCCCAAAACAACACAATTAATTGCAGGGCAGAGCATTAAATTAATTCATAGCCTTCGTTATGAAAGGGTTGGTGTGCGGCGCAGTTCGTTTGCGGACATGCATTTAAATGGAACCAACCCATAGTTCCGGAAGAGATATTGTGAATTCTACAAGAAAAATTAAGTTGTTGTCATAAAGAGTATTAAAAGAAACTGAAAACTTAAGACAAGCTAATAATGCGCCTGCATGTAAACATAGTACAATTCCATATCCAGTAATCAATCATCCAATTATTAAACCACGAAATGCAGAGTTGGAATGCTTGAATGCATCAAAATTCTTATTTATTCTTACCTCAATGATAATGGATTCAATTTTCGATACCGAATCCATTGGAGGTGAAATCAGTACAATAATTTGATTAATTCTTCGTGTAAATATACTCTGGAGTGACGCTGGTCAGGACGTATGCTATTCTGTAACTGCCTCGATTTCGTTTTGAGTTGCCTTCGGATGTATTGCTCCAACTTGTCATCCATATTAAGTACTCATTGAGTAAAAAATGGTACGAGTACAAAAACAGCCCTCCTTAATATCTACATCTAAATTATTCTATAGCTCCTGAGGGTGTTACAAAAGGACCCTCGGAAATGTTTACAGACAAAAAGTCCTTCGGAGGTCATAGTCCACGCTTTGTGGTAACCTTCTTGATCTTTATTCACCGCGAAACAGACACAAAAGCTTGCGAGTTTGCATTATTTTCGCATTGAAAAGAAAAACATGAGCTCAAAGTAAATTTAATTAAAACGCGCCAGACTTCTGGCTTTTGAGAGTTAGTTTTACGCTAGTGATAACACTGAAGTGCTACACACAGCACCCGCTTGTGCGGAGAATGTGAGGCTTTCATTTAGAAGACTGATTCAATTCTAAACTGTATAGAAAGCCATTTGGGAGAGTTCGTTGCTACTACTCGCGTCCATGAAGCGTGCATGCCACATGCAGCATGGATGCATGCATCCACTTTGTTTCAAATAGCAAGGTATCACTGCACTGGCATAAATGCCAGCAACGAAGCGTTCTTCGACAAGTCTCATAAGCGGCAATGAAATATTTCCGAAGGACTCTGTCCCTGAGTACGGATTCGCACATGAAAGCCAAGAGCCAAAAGCTTTGTTTGCCATGTCAATATGCTGGAAGCGGTATGTGCAGCCTTCTTCAGGTTCCCATTGAAGGCAGAACAAAAGCCGTATTGAAAGTTATTCCGACCGCTTCGCTGCAGTGCTGGTCTGGAAATTTGTCGAACGTGGTTGTCATGGATTCTTGGGCCTAATAATTCCTTTGGAAATGTCAGATATGCAGGAGCAGTCGCGCTCCCGCGAATAAGTTGTGAGTCAACTGCGTCCAATAAAAATCGTCAAAGAGAAGAATTCATCTGACAGAATAGGCCAAAGAACGATATTCCCTAATACTACGGCAAACATTTTTTTTTGGATAATACTCGTATAATACATTTCTACACTTTGGCTGATGCTTTCATGTTTACGTTTTCTGTTCCTTAAGAAGTGTTTCCCAAAACAAATTTGTGCATTTAATATATTAGGAAAAATTCAAATTATTCGCTCCGATAGGTTCAAATTCAGTGCACTGAATTAGTACTTGACTTTGTGACATGTAACATTAGAGAAATAAAGAACCATTCTTTAAGATAATGGCTATATTAGTATTAATTAGGTGCTGTACTGAAACAATTATATTTTATTTTAACGAGTTTTAGCATTACTATTTTACGCGTACCTAAAGAGCGACATATGCGCCGTACTTACATTCAACTGCCTTCGCATGAGGTGTGAGAATACATCAAACACACTCGTAGAGAGACATCATAATTCATGGACCACTCGATGTAAGTGGGAACTAGATGAATGGGAGTCTGTTGAAATTAGTTACGTCTCATAACACCAAAGTCTGTTCAAACTTTTCAAACGAGAGTTTGTTCGGTGCAGAGGCCTCTCTCTCGTTATCGGAAAACGGCTACTCAAGCGGTCCGCAGACCTTCTTAGGTGCTCGTTAAGATTTCATTTATTTTTTATGGTTTTCACTACCGCAGTGAAAATCCGTTTTCCGTTTGCAGAACAGATCAGGTTGCGGTCGGCCTCAGATCAAAGAACTGCCCATACGATTCTCTGCCTCGACAGCAGCACCATTTGATAAGGCGAATCCGAAGATGACTTCACGGAAAAGCCTTTTTCCTAATACGTATTTTTAATTTATTGTTAGGAGGTGATCACGGCGATGTTTTTGATACATGTACTTGTGTGCAGCCTGATTAGGCACAGTTAGCCTCTGGTTCTGTGTGCACAAAAGTAACAGCGCTGAATGCGTGAAGGAGGCGGGATCCTGACACTTTTTCACGATTTGGTTGCGAGAGCCAGACACGGAATTCCACAAGAAGCCACACCAACGCGGGTCTTGTTAGGGGCGTGTCAAGGCTCATTCGTTGCACACTTGCACACTGTTCTGCAAATCGTTTGATCGTGCAGATGTGTTTGCATTTACAACGCTCCCGCCCGCCGCAATCTAATGTAGTTGGATGGCGGAGTGGGTGCGAATTTAACGATTGAGGCTTAGATCTCAATTTGTTAAGCAGCTGACATATGTTGAGAGCCATTAATATTATGTATGCTCAATTTCTCGATAGACCAAACACTCGGTGGAAGCGCACGTGATAACTGCTTGGCGATGGCACCTAGTTCAAATGCTGCAAATCCATTATATACATACATACATACATACATACATATTCCACATACATGTAAATTCAGCAAAACCAAAGCTTTCCCTTTGGTAAAAACATCAGACTGCAGTGAATGCAAAGTCTTCCGATTTCGATAAAGTATCGATAAATCTTCAAAGGTAGAAATACAGGTCGTTTGTCTCTGGACGGTTGTGAATGTTTCTATTATTGTGTACAGTCTGGTTCAGTGAATGTATTTAATTTTCAAATAAGGTACTATATTAATAACAACATTTCATTCCATAGAAATAAGCCAGAAAGTGGGAACCAGAGCCTGAATCGCAATGGAAAATAATGTTCCTTTGCCGCAGCCTTCCGTCGGGTGCAACGACGAGTAATCCGACAGATCAATTATGAGCGCTTTTGTGTGGCTCACGAGAGCTGCGAAGAACAATTGATTCCTCGAAAAAGGATTCGTGAGGGATTGGGAAACTGGAAAATGTGCCAGAATGCGGATGGACGGAGTCGTTAAGCCGAAACCACAGCTGGATTAAAGCTGCATTCGACACAATGTCACTTTGTCGTGCTAGCTCGAGAGCCTTTCAGTGGCTATCGGGATAATATTAGAAACGGTCGGAATCCTTTCGCATTAAAGCGTTAATCGTTTCTGCAAAATTCACACTGTTTAATTAAAATGTTTCTCTTTCAGGATGGTTTAGCTCAAAATATATGCCAAAAGGAAAGCTGCGGTGTTTGTTTTGGTACGTATCATAGAACATTTGTCCCAATCTTGGTTGTTTAAGAGTTTGCATCTGTTTTCCAGGATACACACATATTTAAAGTATTTAAAAGGAATAAAATGACTTCTTATAAAAATATACTAGAATCGTCATTACTCTATAACTATAATATGGTATACGAAAAACATATTACAAGTCCCCCATTTAGTGGGTTATTGATCAGGAAAAGGTAGTTATTTTTTAATGAATCACTTTAAGAGGGATCGTTGTGTACCATAATAACTCACCTCAGTTCTCAAACATTACAGAATCTGCATCGTTGGCTGTCGACAACGCGTCATTTTATCTGAATTCATGGAAGTATCCTTATCTCAAGTTTAATGAATGCCAAACATTTTGTATTTTCCTAGACGAAAGAGAGAAACAGGAAGGAATGGAGGTGGTTTCGGATCGCATTTCGAAGAATCTTTGCGTCCATGGGTCTTTGAAGAATCTTCGCATCTTCGCAAAGAATGAAATGAGCTGTGAAAATCAAATATTATTTATTTGTCTTAAGGAAAATTACCCAACCAAGAAAACCACAGCTGTAACTACTGTAATCTACAAGGCGAGGTGTTAGAAACTATTTTAATTTCACACCTCGGTCCGAGAAGGTGCTGTGAAAGTATAATTTTCTCACCTCGCTATCGGATCTGCAAATATTTGAGATCGACATATCAGGACTATGTAAATATGTAGCAATGCGCATAAATGTTAAACTATCTGCTTAAAAGTTTCATCCAGTCTCGAGTTTCCCTTCAAAATGTCTACAATGGGTTTAATGTCTATTTATGGGTTTTAAAAACTGTACTTCCTAGTACATTGCATTTATTTTGCATCTACTATATATTCTAGTATAATTAATTGGTCAGAATTCTTTGTTTTAATTGTAAATAATGTACAATATTTCAACGTTTAAATACTCGTTGATATTTCTAAACTTAAATAACGGTTTTTATAAAAATTAAGATAATTTTTTCACTAACAGCAAAAAGTGGACCGTACTTGAGTGTGATGGCAAATGAATAAACATAAATGAACACAATAGCAAAACCACAATCATAGCAGCAAGATGCAAATTCAGCTGTCAAAATTACATGGGCGCTTATGGCAAACGAGAAAAAAATAAAAATCCCCTCCGCTGCTATGAATCTTGCTGCTTGCTGTCGATTTAATTCTAATTTTGAAGCAGCAAAAACACTCCTATTCTTGTTTTCTTTTTATTTACGTTTTCAAAACATTAACATTTGTTAAGAATGGTTGAAAACGATGTGAGTATTTTGCAAATATTATCTTTAGTAAATTTTTTGTTAGTCATTCATTAATTTTTTCAGAAAAACAGTTTTAAACAAAAACAAAGCAGCGTGTTTGACAACCGCTACTATCATTTGGTTTAATCACCAGAGTTTGACAGGAAGCTACTCTGGAAGCTACATCTAGCATTTGCTGCTTTGTTTAAGCTTAAAGCGTCGAAAGAAGCTTCAACAGAAACGGTTTAGAAGCATATAACTGTGTGTGTAGGAGTATATACTATGTTAATTTTATTGATGCTCGATATTATTAAAGTGAATATTCGATATTAATTCATTAATTATTGTTATTGGATATCAATAAAAATATTTATTTACCATAAATGTTTTGAATTAGTTTTAAATTGAATTCAATTTGTTGTTTGGTAGCTTCAGAGTTAAAATTACATCCTCTAGCATTTAAGGTTAATCGTGAAATCTTCAGCACTTCAGAGCACAGCAGACACACTCTTGTTTTCGGCCAGCCATTCAGATTGCATCTAATTTTGTGTATTTGGGTCCGTATAATTTAACAACAATAAAAAAATTCCTTAAAACATAAAACCTGCTTTTTAATGTTCACGATAGGTCTGCGCTTTTTCCGTGATGAGTTCGAAAACCCAACGTCAGCAGCTTTGGCCATCACACCATCTGCCCCAACTACAATCCAGCGAACAGCGACGACTTGGGTAAAGCTTTAACATATCGAAGTGATTACCATGCATTGTAGTTTGAGATCTTAGTTCTTAGTTTTGGTTATGGTTGAGTTCTTGAGTGTAAAATAAAACCAGAAAGAGTGTTGACTTCGGCCTTTACTTAAAAATTAGGTCTAATTTTTATTCCTATTCAATCTCAAATATCCTGTGATGACCGAAAGTATTCGTGCCAAATTTGATGAAAATATCTCTATTCGTTCTCCTGTGTTCGAAATTTATTTAATTAGTGGGCGGATCACGCCCATTTTTGGTATTCTGTTTTGGTCAAAGACAGTTCACTTCTGGACAAAATTTCAACCCCAAATTCGTTCTACAAGCTGAGAAATTGAGCTATAAGCATGGATTAATTTATATTCAGTAAAAAAGTAGGCGTGGCAGTGGTCCGATTTAGCCCATTTAGGTCCATTTTTAATACCGATGAGTTTCTAATGATAGACAATATTCGTGCCAAGTTTGATGAAGATATCTCCATTCGTTCTCTTGTAATCTTGATTTCCACAGACAGACAGACAGAGAGACAGACAGACAGACAGACAGACAGACGGACAGACAAACAGACAGACGGACGGACATGGCTAAATCGACTCAGGAGGTCACGCTGATCAAGAATATATATACTTTTCTATACCTGTCACGCCTCCTTTAATGCGTTACAAACGGAATCAGTAAGTGAATATACCCTCTCACTTGTAGGGTATAACGAGTGTGTGTAGGGTATAACGAGTTTAATTCGACCTAAAAGATAATAAATACTGTTCTTAGGATTATATTGTCAATACTAAATCTCGTGCATGAAAAATGTCCAGGAATAAATTTTAGGCAATAGTATTACAAATATTGACTTTGAAAAGAATAGAGAATATATTTATATAAATACTTAGATGTACTTTGTAGCTTTCGGATGGAAATGAGAATGCGTCAAAGCTACGGCGATGTTCATACATGATCTATATTGCAGTATAGTGTTAGGGACCTCATCCTATCATCCATGAAGTTACTATCAGCAGCTTTACGCTTAATTGCTTAATTGCTTTTCTTATAAACAGGATATCAACAGAGCGTCATCCACAAGGGCAGATACGACTAAAGCGTCCATCGGGACCCATAATTACTGAGGCGGTGATGAAGATCTAGAATACATATATTCATTTGTTCTGCTATATAGCTATCACGTCTTCTTCTGTGTGTTGCAAACGGTAACGGCTGCCCTGAAACATACATACTTATCCCCATATACACACCCTCCCTCCCCCCCCCGTAATAAAATTATGTTTTTTAGGTAATTTTTCCCATTTACTCACATAAAGAACTTCACTGTGTGGAACGTTGGAGCAGATAAATTAAGCAGTGTGAAAGGTTAAGAGCTAAAATAGTGCAGAGCGAAACTTGAATCGCCTTAAGACAGGACCAACCAATTCGTGATAAGAGTTGAATGAATTGTGAATGTCTAATGACGCAGCACGCAGTGGAGTGTTGTGTGGACTGGTTCTCTCTGCAGCCTCTCCACTGGCCCTAACTCAACAGTGCGGGTCGATCCGTAGAGATAATTTTTAATTAAAGGGCGCCTTTGTTAAGATTAACCGTTGATAGGCGCTGCATGCAGTCGCTGAAATATGGAGACAATAGTTGACATGTTGTCCATATTCTTGTGTGATGTTTTAAGTACTCGTAGCTTTCTGAACGAACCACTGCGACAGAACCTGTGAGGTGACATATTCACGAGAACATCTCCGGCCAAACTTGTGCCGTGGAGCGGCTCTCAGGTCAGACAAAACCGTGGACTTTGTGTTTTTATCTAAATTAATTATTTTCATTTGGGAAAACTTGCTTTAGGAAAATATCTTTGTTATCGCTCTTCATTTGCATTTTCCGAACGACCCGAGCAATGTATTGTATAAATATTCACCTTATTTGAAAAACAGATGAAAGAAATCCGAGTTTTTGATTACAGTTGACAGGTTGTCGCAATCGTTTATGCATTCGAATACGCAGACAGAAATTAGCGCTGGTGGAAGGAGTTCCATTTTTAACTATAACAACGTTATTTAATGTCCGATTATCGTGTATGAAGATTATGTAATCATTTGCCTGTAAAAGATTTCTGGCATTTCAGAAAAATAACAATATAATAATAATAAGAGGTCGTGGTCGAAACATCGAGCAGTAGCCCATTACCGAGCAGTATACCCATTCTTAATTAATTCTTTCTTATTATTCGAATTTATTAATTAATATCCTAGTTATTGTTTATTATCCTTGGAAACATTTCGCCACAGAGAGGATTAATTGCACTGTTCCAATGTTTTCTGGGGTCTTGAGTTTCGATGTGAAGACTCTTCTTTTAGGATACTTTGAACGCGCGTTTTTCAACGTAAAGTAAATATTCCTTCATTGCCAAAGTTGCTCTCAGATTTGAAGATTTCCTTTGAAGCAGCATTTGGCTTTCACAAATATTAAAACTGAATTCTCTGGTTTTGCGGCACCAACGAATAGGAAAACTACACCTGCAAACGTCAATCATGTTGGTGCTGCTGATAAGATCCATTTCACTCGCGGACACGCCGTCGAAATCCTTATCTCAATGCCTCACCTTGGTAGCAACTTCATAAATTATTCAAGGGTATGCACGACTACTTTCAGCGTGCACGCAGGCAACCACACAAACGCCTGTCTTCGCACTCGAATAAATAATTACAGAAACTATAATAGTATTAATGAAAAAATAAGATCCTGTGAAAACCAAATAAAATTACGAACGATACGCAGCAAGAACTCAGTTATTATCCTTTTCTGGCGCTGTTGTGCTGTACTATTCTCGGCCTGACCACAGCTACAAAAAAAACACTCACCACCAGCATTCGTGGACTCAGTAAACGAAAACAAGCGAGCTGAATTTCACCTGCCCGACCTAAAACGCCGAAGCGATGTGTTGGGGAAGGAGATTTTAGGTTGTCTTAATTTGTGCACTTATAAAAAAGATTTCAACTGATGAAATTTCAGATTAGGTACCAGCCGCATTTCATCACTTAACCGCACTGGCTAGTACTATATACTTAATGAATTAAGTTCACTTTGAATGAAGTCTTTTGTTCATAGTACGGTACAATATATTTGAAGGTACTCGCAGGTTGGTTTTTCGGTTCCAACGAAAAGCCGGTGAAACCAGGTTTCGTCTGCAATTTATTAAATACTTTAAATACTTTCAGAATCTAAATATTTCAGCTTTACAAATGATGGATTGCAACTCAAAATATCAAGCTGCAGCTAAGGTCGAGGGTTTCAGGTGCAAATACGAGTTTATGGCTGCGTATAATAGAGACAATTATAAAGGCGGTTCGCTTGGGAAGCCGCCTCGTGAACGAAGAATGCACCTTGCAACTAATGACTCCAAACACCAATCAGTGCGCTCGACTACCTGTCTGCGTGCCTTCTTTAAACAAAGGAGTTCTCTGTGAAAGGATGCAGGTGAAACTGATTTTAGTAGGGTTCAAATGAAGGCTTACATTTCCGAAAGAAACTGAAAACAATAAAGTCAGTTTTAAGCCCAGTTCCTTAGTTGAGGCTACCTGGCTGATGTATTTCGGTGGTAAAGTTTTCTCTTGGTCAGCGATGAGATTAATTTGAGAGAGCCTAAAATAATGAAACACCTTTAATTCCTGCTTTGGCTAGTAATAGTAACATCAACATTCAAGTAAGCAGGCGAATGTTCTATTAGTTGAAATAAGTTTCATGTTCGATTATTAAATATTTCATCGAATCGGAAAACTGCCGTATTATGTGAGAAGCTGAATCAGCCGAAGACTCGCTCCGTTCTCCTGGAAGAAGTGGCGATCGCAGCTCATTAATAACCAGCGCCAATTGAAATTCAATGACATCTAACAAATCATCGACTGATCAAAGACACCATGAATTGGGAGTAGCACCGTAAGCTCCAATGCGCCCACTTTATACTCGGCGACTGTCCGCCATACAGATTCTGCATACTTTGCAAACTTTTTGATTTATTTAATGAACGTTCTCAATGCAACGGAGCGCGTACCGGATGAACTTCTATTCTGCCTTGAGGGGGCTCCCATACCCATGCTTTTGTCTGACCGAGTGCATGGAACGCGCTTTTAAAATTCGTAAAGTTTAATAATAAATCCGACCGTTCAGGTGCAGCCACCAATGCTTTTACTCATCGATGTTTTTCGCATATCAGCACCGGATGATTAAATAATGACACTTAGATTGTTGGTTTCGAATTTAACGACAATGCAACTAACAAAAAAGAGGCTTTAAACAGAACTAATAAAATGCCCAATTTAATTAAACTGTAATTCTCTTTGATTAGTATTTTTCATATGCCCTCATTTGTGTGCATCTTTAGTGAGCTTCTTTTCAGCCTTTTCTGCTGCAGTGATTATTCTGAGACACTGCTATTTAATGCACCAACGATTTGATTTCACGCATTACTACGCATTTTGAAACAATGACCTCCATCTATACGTAAAGTTCGAGGACTTTACTCTCGTATAAGTATATGTGTTTAATAGAATTCAAGGTGAAATTTATTATTATTTTTAGTTTAAATGATATGAGGTACGATAAGAAATTATTCTTTTGTAGTACATTTCAACATTTAATTTCGAACGTAACCTGATCGAGTGTAAGCACTAAATTCAATAGATTGTCGTCGTACCAAAAAAGGACGTTCTTTGCCTATAAGTTGTAGCATTAGCGTCGTCTATCATTGGATGAATGGAGTCATTGTGTGGCAGCGACAAATCCACATGCAGCTTAACTTGCGTGCATTTCCGCCGGCCTCTGGTGATCTGGAACGATACGATCGGATCGCAAACAGTATCGCTTTAATCTTCAATTAGATTTCATTCTAATGCAATTTGCGATGTTCCGCAACTTCTACCATAAGCATTTCTCATCCATTAAGACTCTGTTTTTCTTTGTCTTCGAATACAAATGTAGTTCTGAAAGTGGCATTGTTGCTTCCGTCGTTGTTGTCGGTGCGGCAAATAGCCCCTAAAACATTCGGATAAGCAAACAATTTTCCATTGTCCACGTGTAAAATTGCTTGGCCTACAAAGAGAAAGAGGAAGCGGATCAGGTCTTGTCAGAGGACAAAAAAACGGATGTGTTGCAAGACCTCGGATCCATTGTGTTGGCCAGAGGATGAGGCAACACAACAAGGAAACTAACGTCAACGTTGCTCAAAACAGGATACCACAATTCGATGCGCTGCTCTTGTCTTTCCGATGCTAGCACATTCGCACTCATTAGAATGCATTTGGTCCTGAGGTGACGCTGTTAGTTATGATGCCAAGACAAACAAACAAATTACAATTCAATTGCGCAGATGTTTCCCCAAGGATATCGTCGGTAGGTGCAACAGCATCGCCGACGCGGTCGAGTGTGGGTGCATCGTGCAGCTCAGCTGGGAGTTTGGTGACAAATTGTCCCAAAACTAGCTTATAATGGGTGTTATATTGCATGGCTAAAAAGAGAAAGCAGCCCGCAGAAGTATGAAATGCAACAATCGGTGGTATACTATATACACTTATAGTATACGATGGTTAATGAACGATTATTATTATTATATGTAATCATTACTGCTCTCTTGACGCGTGAGGACAAGATATAATATTTGAATCTTGAATTTTTGTCAGAAAATGATTTCGAAAAACACAAAGAAATTAAAAACGGAGACATAACTTTGCGAGCCTTTCGAAATTTATTTCAGGTTTTCTTGCAAAGATATATGTGTACATAAGTTTTTGAAAATTGGTTCTAAAGACATGCGTTTTGGTCAATAAAGTGCCAAATAAACATATGCATAGATTTGTCGGTATTATTCGCCACTACTGTAGGCGCTTTTTGCCCGGTAAACGAAACACTTTGAAGCCAAGGGAAGCTTTTATTGCGTTGTAATAAAATCTCACTTTGTCCTTGGTGCGTCCTGTGGCTGAGATAATGTCCACCCATATCTTCTGCACTGCCATATTTAAGGGATGACGCTGAATGTCCCGCGACGGCTGCCGCCTTGGCGCACATGCATTCGCACTGTACTTGATTAATTGCTTCCGATATGTTCCGCGACTCCGTCTGTTTTGCGCAAGTCGGGGACAACCATGTAGTTCACGGGTCCAGTTCGGGAACCACGAGTGAGTTGCAAAGATTCAGATGAACGTGCAACTTTTGGTCGGTATTCTTATCGCCGAAGCATTCAACAGAAATCGATTTTATCTGTAAATTCAATTAAATTGAATTGATTTGTGTGTGGATCAAGTTTTTGTTGATATCGAAATATTGTAACATAATTTCTTGTTGAGTTTCGGTTTCTTCGAAGCGCAGATCCATGTTTCCGTTATCATCAGTGGTTGATGCTTGTTGATGGTTCTGCGTTATCAGCTCATCTTTACGTGCCAGTGCCAAGCTAGGCCAACATGAAGTCGCACTCCAGCCAAGACCAGACAGGAAATTGAGTTTCCATGTCGTAGCTTGAGTGTCCCTGATGGGTATTTAGCATAAACATTGGTGTAACGCCGCGCCGAGGCAATGCGGCCACCGATCACAGAGTGGCTAAGAGTTCAGCCAGAGCGTCTACAATAGATCTACGCTGTCTGGAAGCTAAGAAGCTGGCGAGCAGAAAGGTTGCTTGCTTGTGCCGGATCGAATTTTATATTAAAAGCAGAAAGAGTTCAGCTTAAAGTGGCAGATATTATGTTTTGTTGCTCTAGTATATAGTACATCGATTAGCATTTCTTTCATCCCAATCTCCTTACAGGACGGATAAAGTAGAATTGGGACACGCCGCATCGGGCATTAAGTATTGGTCTCATAGCTTTATAGCGTCTTGGCTTTGTTATATTGTGTAAAGAAAAAGGGTCTCTAGTTTTGTATTAGAAGCAGGCGTGCGATGTTGCGCGCGAGTGGCACGAGAGAAAGTTACGCGAGGTCGCCATAATTTGCCATATGGCTTAAGTATGTGCTAATTGGGATTCAAAGAAGTAACCAGTACTCGCTAACCAGTTCAGGTACAAAGGAGGATAAAAACGTATGCCTCTGTGGAATCATGTGTCTTTTGAGAATAAGCGTTGCAGAACTTATGTACATAGTTAAACCCAAAAGACTATACTACTAAGCATTACGATTGACATGTAAATTATAGTGCAATTCGTCATTGACCTTGAGTAACTTCAGGAACACTGTAAAACTTCCAGCACACTGCTGGCAAGGTGACTTCTAATGATGCGCTCATGGTGACCACTCACGCTGCAATTAGCAAGGACATGCAAGGCCGTATATTGTGCCTGGCAGTACTGCTCATGGTCAATGTCACACTAAGTCATACATTTATCAACTGTTGCCTCAAGGTTGCTTGTAATCAAGGCTGCACCTAAACAAATACTTTCTTACAGTAATATTTCTCAGAGGGTGGGTGTCGGTCCAGAAGGCCTCGCTCTTCGTATTGGCCTTGGGTGCCTATCCCAGCGCATTCGGCTCCAGCAAAACAATACGGTTTCGATGTCAGAACGTCTTCACGAATGTTCGGAGAATACAAGGTGTCCGATAAAAGCCGATAAAGCGTAGTGTTACTCTGCCAGGACGTCCCGCTGTGCAAAGCAATGAGTTAAAGTCTCGGTTCTCGGTTTTCTTTGACACTTAACGCATCGCTGTCCTCTTCGTTCTTTCGCAGAATTTGCCAACGAGCAATAGAATTTCTATTACAGGAACGTTCATGGTTCTGTTGATGGTGTTGTAAAAATGCAATTATGATGGTATTATGGTTTTTGATTTGAACCTTTTGTGTTCTTTTGTGTTCATTTGTGTTTTTGTATTATTTTTGCTTTTAATGAACAAAAGACGTTCCTAGCTGCCACTATGACACCAACGTTAGTTTGTTGTCTCTGTTGATTTATGTTCTGAATGTCCTTGTGTACACATTCTGTAAGTAAGAACCCAACTTTTGAAGCCGGTGTGCATGTGAGTTTGCGACTGGACCATTCGTAGCTGCTTTAATCTTGCTAATGCTGGTCGATTGTTAATAAATGACCTTCGAATTCGACCTATTGTTGTATGCAGGGTGTCTACTTGCGTGTACACGAGAAGTTGTGAGCCAGGTAGTGTCCGTCTTGTATCATAGTGTGGGTCCTCGTAGTTCAGCTGGCTCGTAGTTCAGCTGGAAATATCCGGAAGGAAGTTGTTGATCATTCGGTATGATGACTGAATGATTCAAAATAAAAGGATAACTAAATAAGCGTTGATAAGCAGGGACTTTTGAGTTGTTGCTGAGTATTAAATACCAATGAAAAATTTGCGTGAACAGAATCATTTCGCTTTTGAAATTTTACTTCTATAAAGTCGATGGTAGTTAACTCTTGCTGGTTAATAATAATATACCGGCATATATAATATGTAGTATAGCCTAAGTCGAGAATTTTTTATTCGTAAATTTCTTGCTCTGGTTCACTCAGTTTCAAATGCAATCCAACTAAAGGGATTTCTTTTCCTTTCCATGCTGTTTCAAGTGGATCGCACACTTCGCAGTATTCATTCCACATTCATTTTCGATGTCCTCCTGCTTGTCGACGACGAGGTGACTGGTAGTCATTTTAGACACGATTACTGTATGGTTTTTGAATCTGTGTGAATGACCACTATGATGATCCATCATAATCTAAATTTGTCCTCTTATTAATGAGACCAAATGGAGCTGCGCTTTAAAATTGTTATAATATTGTCATTATTTCCAATTGAGTTCTAATAATATTCTACAGTGTAGCATCTACATACATCTCGGGCAAACTGTATATATGCACGTATGTATGTATGTATTTATGCTTTAATGACATTGCTTCATTGGCTACCTTATACCGAGACTTTAAATTGTTTTGTTCTTTGTTCAGATGTTCATATAAACACGCCATTCAATGCTCAGAAAGGTGTGATGTTCTAGTATAAGAAATAACAAACATCCTTTGTACAACACCAAAGAAAGCAACGCAACAATCCAGAAGTATTCATCTCCTTCAGCTCGCAGGATTTCACAACTCATGCCTGCGTATTTATTTATTGCCAGCCAGCCGAACTGCGCGCTAATCCTGCCACATACGCTTTCTTTCATTAGGATTATTTTATTGTCCTGCTTGGCTGGCGTATTTTCATTCTTTTGTTGGAGTCGAAAATTGGCTAGACATGCTTAATCTCCACGCAGAGAAAACATAAACAATAAACATCCTCTGCCGCTGCTGCATACCCTCTGCAGGCAGCTCCCTCTGCGGTGGAATGTAAGAGAATGTAATAACTTCAAGGATCAAATGTGAGACATGAATGTGGAAAGTACGCAGAGCAACAACAAAATAGCTCGAGTAAATCGGAAAATCTCGAATATTTTTCCACACATACGCACAAATGCATAGAGATTGTCAATGTAGTCGATAGGATCGATTTTCAGAAACCATCCTTTAGAAAAAGTTGATTGAAAACAGAATAAAATATTATTATTGGCCAGCCAAAGGAAACTCCTCCGCTTTGATCAGCTACGCAGAATGGGTTTGTTAAACACATCCCGTGGCTGCACGACTTTCTTGAATGTCCTTTAACAGAAGCGAAGTGCACACAGGAAGCTTGGAATCTATTGGATTCGGTTGATGGCTTTCGGGTTCTTCTGACCCTGAAACTGAAGTCAACAAATCTCTTGCCCGAAGTTTGATGGAATTTCTGAAACTGGGTGTGCATCCTAAACTACCGCGCATACCGTTGGACCGCTCCGAATTATGGGTCCATTAGCCATAACCAGGGTAACGCTGGGATCACTTCAGAAGTCCAGGAGTTGTATATTATACACCAGGGTACCGCTCCAACGTAATAAACGAAAAGCGTAACTAAACAAGAAGTAAAAACTGTGGTGTTTACGGAGATTCTTATTTGTATCTCAATGCAATTCTGGGAATATTTGATGATGCTTCTGCAGAGGATTTCGAAGCTGTGAAATGAGGATTGTTGTAGAGTCTTATGCTTTCTTGATTCATGATTTCTGTTCTGCCGGGTCTTCCGCAAATTGTTTACAATTTAAAATGTTTTGTTTTCACATCCTGTGTGAAATTCGAGCCCCTTCGATCAGTCGTCAAATCGATCGTTCGATCAAATGTAGCTTTCCACGCCAAGAGCAGCAGTTGGCAGGAGACTCTTTCAAAGACTGTCTCATGTTTCTTTGTTTCACTATCTACCTTGGTAAGTATGGTTTATTACCATAATGAAGACTCATCACATTTATCGATTATAATATCGGTTGTTGTCAGCTGATGAGTTTTGGCTGATCCTCGTAGAAATAAAGCTCATTCGTTCAATGAAATAACCTTCCTACTCAAATTCATCATACTATACACTTAAGCTAAATAAATTAAACCCTCCTGTCTGTCTGTCTGTTTTAAACTTCCTTTTCTTGCCATATTGTTGATGTGATTATTGAGACAAGATTATACACTTTCACTTTCGCACGTAGAGTATAAAACGAACTGCTAAAAAAACTGCGAAATATGTAATACAGTTCTAATTCGTAACTCGCCAGGAGCATTTCACATGCGTATGAAAACAAAATTACGTGGCAATCACGTGCCGATTTCAGTCGTTGCTGTTGATGCTGGTTTTGACAATAGCTTTATTACACATACGATGCCCTTTCGATGCCCGAAGCGATCGCGCCTCGCTGCATAAAGTGAATCATGTGAAATTCCGGACACACTGCGTATAAATGTACCATTGCGACTATTGATAAAGAGTGAAGCGGGGGCTCGGTTAGAAAATGTGTGCTTAACGCGAACTACAGCGCAATAATTTGTGCATGAAGTGTTGCCACCGCACGCCAAAAACCACAAAATGCTGTTCATTCCTGCACAAAGAACAGGAAGAAGACAAGGAAGTTGTGGCAAAGACGTCCTGCCGCCCTCATCGCCGAACTGCTCCTGCGACTTGTAACAATAACTGTGCAGAGGCGCTGGCAAGAGCCAGTGATGGTGCGGCGGGGGCACATTTTTATGATGTGCGGAGGGCATATTTGCCATTCAGTCGGCAATATGGAGCGTTCTGGAGAAACGGACGGATGTGGTTGACGCAGAGAAGGTGATCGAACAGGCGCAGCGATGGTGCTCTGAAAGTATTTATGGCCCAGTCACTGTTTTCCGCTCAGTCTGCCTGCAAAGTTATTGCTGATGTTGCTGTTGTTTTGCTGCGGTTACATTTTAGCACACAAAACAATTTGGCCAGAATTGCTTCAATTTGCAATAATTTTGCATCAAGTACAGAACAGCAGCTTCGCGGCTGACCTTCCGTCCCCCCTGTCCCAAAACTGCTACAAAATTGATAATCTGTACCCGCTGTACCCCAGATACTCGTACGGGTTCTTGTTGTGCTGGCTTCTGTTGGTGTACGAATTGGCTTGTTTATGCACTGTCAAGAGGCAGCGTAGTGATCTGGAGTTGGCTGCGGTTTTATTGAAAGCATTTTAGATTAATGACAATCAGCGACGTCGGCGTTGTTCAAGTTGGTGGTTGACCATTTACTGTGCCCGTAAATTACCAAGCACAAAGACAAAGCAGCACTGACAGCTCTCAGAAGCTTCGTCGTCCCCAGAGAAAGCGCGAGTGTTTCGTTCAAAAATGTGTTGGCCGATTTATGCTCCACGGAATCCCCGCAATTCACTGCTGCCCGCTCACTTATACAGTTGTGATAAGTTACATCGATAAGGAATATCCATATCATAGTCCGGACGGATTCTTGAATGTATAATCAATGGCGGTCAACGGTGCATATCAGCAGTGCTGTGTGACGCTGGTGCTTAAATGAATGCATCCTAAGTGCTTTAAGACTCAACTCATGAAAAAAGTGCACAAGTATGTTGCATTCCATCTGGAACTCTTTACAAGAAGCAGGTCAACTAAACTTCAGGCAGAAGCCTTAAGGACTCCGTTAAACCATGAAATTGTTTTGTGTCAATTGCCAGAGTGCTTCAGCCGTATTTAGAGGCGGCTCATATTTATAACGTGGGCGTAACACGTGCACTTGTCACAGAAATCTGACAGCGTTCTTTGAAAAAGTTGAAATCACGCATTCGAGGTTTCTTGTGGATACTTTTCACCGTAGATAGCTATATTCATCGACTAGAACCCGCTCGCTTTAGGATGAAGTGGAAATTCGAGGGCTTGATGCCGCATCTTCAAACATTGAAAGGAAGAAGAAATAACGTGCATTAACAAATAAAATGAATGTTTTCATCGGCTTGTTTTCGAAATGTAGATATTCTGACGTCGTATTAAAAGTACTTATGTAAATAATTACAGTACGATCATAATTAACCAAACACAAATGCTTCTGTGTATCGGTCAGATTTCAGTACAGAAGGCAGCTGCAAAAGTGACGAGAGAGGAAAATAAAAGGAAAATCCTAATTTAACAGTTGTTTTTATGTTCAGTGAATTCGGGAATCAGAGAAGAAATATTAAAGAAAAATAAGCACGGATGAACTCTTGCTGGCAGAGATTCTACTCAAGTTGAAAGAGTTATCGAGCTGCGTTTCGCGATTAACTAAGCGAGGATGAGATTTCGTCTGGCGATGAGTCTTTCGTTAGCACAACAAACAAAACATAATCAAAAAACGTGGTTCATTTGTGTGTTATGGTGAACAAGGCATAGAATGGTTTCGCATTGGCATATCCTTAATTCAGGATGTCGATTCGGTTCTGTTCCACTCGCTCAAGATAGCGCAAATTGAAGATTCATGGAAACATTATAATTTCTCCAAACATCATTAAACGACTCTTGGAAATCAGCGACAAAGATAAAATTTGATATAAAAGCACTTACTTCGCCATTAGAATTTATAGAAGCGCGAAGTGCCTCCAAAGGGTCGAACAGGTGTCACAAATTATCATGGGAATGTAGGGTACTGAAGTTGTGGCGAGGCCGAATGCCACCGCTTTACTGGGTTTTTAATATGCTTTAAACTCGTCTCAAACGGTTTCAAGCCAACAGCTTTGTTAAAATTAGAGGCTTTTAATGAAATATTCACCTAATTGCGAGTTTTATTGTCGTGGTGCTTCTGAATGGAGGACTTAAATGGGCATGAAATAAAGTCGTTAACATGGGTTTTATTTATCGGCAACTCTGAAGGCTCTGGTTGCTGGTAAGAAACTGTTAATGAATATACGAGTAAATGCACTTCAAACACTATTACAATCATATTACGATGCATTTCCAAGATCGTGCAATTGATTGTGATTGTAATAATACCACATTTCTCCCGAAATGGCCCCGTCAAGGATTTCCCAGTAAAAAGTGTAATTATTCGAGACCTTTTAACATCTTAACCATCATCAGTAGTGTACATCTGAACTTAGCAAAGATTTATGAGGTGGGAAAAGCATTCGGCTAACGCAGAGTAATAAAAACTAAGTACAAGATGTTCGCCGGACGCGTGGCTCCGAGGGCTTTTGTTGGACTGCAACACTTGTTGTGATAAACAAATGAGCGTGGAAACGAGTGGAGACCAACTGAAGCCAAATGAAGCGCATGGTTTCGGGGACTCTATTGTCGAACAGGAGAGATCGCTCCTGAAGTTGCTTCCTTGACCAACTCCCTCTTCTATTCGCCGACGGTCGCGTACGTTCTGGACTTCATTCAATTCCAAGCATCGCGGGTAAATGCTGATCCACGCCAGGTTGTCGTCGTCGTCGTTCTTGTGCTATCGCTGAAGTTCTGAGCTGTCAATGGAAATAAGTTCTTGTAATTCTAGGAAAACCACTCTTTTCGAGTCTTGCAGCGCCGCGAGTTTTCGCTGTGCTAGACTGCACCCAGAAGAAGGCCCAGAAGACGTACTTCTTGACGTTGACTCAGGCGTTGAAGTGCGATATTATTTCTTCTTGCACCATTTTGACAGGTGAAGATCTCGTTGAAGTCACGCCGGAGTTGCCCATCAGACGGAAGGAACAACAAAACCAAACATGAAAGCAACAAAACGACAGTGAGTAGGAATTATTTATTGTCTCTGTTCATATGTTTTCCCTTTATAATTGTACCAGTGACGTTGCATTTCACTATATATACATACATAGATTCAATGCCCACAGGGCGAGGCATCGTAATGTTTAATCAGAGCAGAAATTCGAGGAACGGGAGAAATTATTGAACTATTGGTTCATTAAATCAAAGTAATTGACCCCTAGACCAGGACCGGCTCCTTCGGCATCGGCAATCATGCTTCAAGCCGTTTTATTTTTTTTTAACTGTAAATAAAACTCGTTATATTAATGGTAAGATATCAGTTAAATATTCGTATTGTGATCTCAGTCGCTGCTCTGAAAGAGAGCCAAGTTTCGCATCTTCGATTAACAAGCTACACAATTAAAAGCCAGTTTCGAACGGAGCCTGTATGTTGTCTGCGATGCCAACGTCGGGAGATTGTGTACATCGTCTGTTCGTATCTTTTGCACCTGCGCCGGATGAAGGGATGTGGTACCGTTCTCTGTTTCGGTATACAACAACAACTTCAACACCGCAGATTCGACTGACGCAGATAGTGTGATTAATGCTGCTGTTCCTGGAGAATAAGTACACTACCAGGCATTCCTCCAAACCATTGCTGCGTCTTTAGAATGCGATGCTTTACAATCAACAAAGTTGAAATAAATATAATAATACTATACTGTAATACTCAACGTTTTAATAACTACCTGATAATGTTGTTAAACGCAGTATATTATGACGCCATTATTAAATATTCTTATAACCAAGATGCGCCTGGGCTTTTTTGTTGTTTTCGATGTATGGCTCAATGCAGGACACATCCCGAGAATCTTTGGAGCCGTAAATTGTTACTACTCTCACACACACGACCCACCGCACTTTCTTCATTGATTGCGACTTTATTTCTATTCTGTTGGTTTATCTTGTTTGGTGTTCCATTTTATTCTCAAATGTTTCTATTTTCTAATGAAAGACAGCGTTGATTATAATCCGATATTCGTTTACCTGGAGTCGACGTGGTGTTAAGCGATGACTATGAAGGTTTCTATGAACTGTGTTAAAGGCAGCTTCCCAGCATTGTTCTCGAGTTTGAATTCTAATGAAAATAAGCGACCGATGCAGACATTCAAGTACATTCGAATAAAAATGACTGCTTTAATTTATAACTTTCTGAGTTGCTTTTGTGAACTTGTGTTTTATATGATTTCCACTTGTGGCGTACCAGTGACACCGTCGCATTGCGTGCTGCGTATCGCAGCATCCTGCCGGGAATGGATTATGGGTCCAGCTTCTTTGAAAGGTAAATTGAGATCTTGTCGTGAGCACTTAAAATACTATGAAATCTTACTTAACTTGGAATTCCAGCCTCTTGTTAGAAACCGAATTGGCGACTTAGTAAACAGTTGGGCATGTTTGTCTCCATGTCTGTGGAATAGTTTTTCTTGAGCATTGGGCATTCAAATGGTTCGATATAAATTTATATACGTATATACGCAGCTATAGAAAGTAGTTCAGTAGGATGTGTTTAGATTAGTTGGGCGTTTTTATACGTAAATCTCTGATAAGAGTGTGGCTGTTGAGGAGTGACGAGTTTCAGTAGGTTGTTGCTTTTCACACTTGCTATGAATCGGCCCGGAAATTTCTTTCACGCTCTAGCTTACTGACGAAACGACTAACATTCTTCTAACGAAAACAGCCCGCAAGCGGAGTGTTCATGCGAATATGCATGTGTTCATGTGTTATATGCGAAAGCATGTTCAGACGAATCGTCGAGACATCAGCATTCGCAGTGTAACAGCCTCAGTGATGCGGAGGTGACCAGCTGCAAATCTGTGGAACCTGTTTAACTGGTTGCAGCATTGCGCACGTTTCCATTCCCTTGAATTTAGAGCGTCGACCGTGCAGACCACGAAGTCCTAGTGCGCTACAAACATAATAGGCAGGATTTCGCTTTTTTGGCATGAGCGCCAATCTGCGGATTTTCATGCAATAAGCGCCTGGAGAATGCAGCGTTGCTGGCATCCAAAGCTACAACAGACAATCCACGAAATTTTTCACAGCAAATGCGCCGCCAATGTTACCACTTGTGATTTCATAGCGTATACGGGAAGACTCGTCATGATCCTTGGCGGTGACAGTGAGTGACCGACATGAAGTGACCATTAACATAACTAGAGTGATTTCGGTGCCAGTCCGGCCAAAGAGCGCTGCAGCCAGTGGCGGACCCCAAGCGGCGTGGGTCCCAGGAGAAGATCGCCACAAAAACATGGCTAAATATAGAAACTGCAGGTAGAGGAGTTCGTCGGACCGGCCGCGGCCAGTGTTGGCTTAGAGGTCGTTCGTCCGGCAGGTGTGTTTCTCACGCGTTCATTGTTCATGCGTTGGATGTGCATTGTGGCGCGTTGTGTTTGTTTTACTGCTGCGGCTGCGCACGATTGTGATGTGGCCGAGGTTGGGGCTCAACAGCAAGCTGGCTACCCGAACTGTCTCCGAGTTATCTTCGCCTTCGACCACTCGGAAATGGTGCAAATTCGCAGTCGCTGGTGATCAGAGATTGCAACGTTCTCTCGTGGATGAAGATGCAGATGCAGAGCGTGGAGCCGGCTCCCTCGTCCATCCAGACGTGCTGCTGTAGGTTTGGATTTCCTCGGCACTCACGGCAGACAGAAACGCAGATATCATAAATCAAGTGGAAATAAATACCGACTTTTGCCAGTGCAGCGTCGTTCTTTTCCAATGCCTTGGCGTCAAGACGTTGGCGATGGCACCCTGTAATTTTACAACGACCGGCAATTAAATCTCGCGATGTTCCTTTGCGTGTGCCTCAGTTTAAACGACTCAAGTGAGATCGGACAACTAAACCAACAAAATTATTTATAAGCATACGGATTTTGCTGCATGTCTATAATACTATATCCATGGACCATATTTACCATGTTTGTATACTATAAGTACATACATATGTATGTGCTTTGAGAAAATATTTTACTTTTTTCAATATCTGGTCAGTACTGTTTTTATTTTTGTTAAACGCTCTGATATTCTACAAGTCTAAACGAAATTTTAATTTCTTCGCTCAGGACTTAAACAACCAAATCTTGCACGGAGCCTAAGCGAATAATGGGGGACCCAAAGGAGACAGTTTGCCTCCATAGCGAAATACGATGGGACGACGGTATACGTCGCTGATGAGCGACATATTTACAGCTTTACAACGACTTCTCTTAAATGTTTTCAGGCTTAAAGCTCTAAAGCACTGCTGGTTTATATTGCCACCGAACCAGAGCGCTGTCTTTTATTAGGGTTGCCTACCATCGAATAGAAAAAATCTTCGAATATTGAAGATCAGTAGTCCGTAACATCCATCAGTCCGAAGCTACTACGCCTTGCTGCATTTCTTATTAGGAAGAAGCAATGGCACATTATAAAATATACCAAAAATTGACGAATTGACTCGTGATTCGTTTGGAATGAACACTTGATTGTATCAGGCAGTCACAGGTAATGATTTGCTTTTGGATATGCTGTGGTGCCATAGCGCACTCGGCACTCATTTACCATTCAAAGAGCATGCATGATGTTCGGCCTTATTTGTTAATTAAAAATCATTTAAGGTTCGGAGCCACATCGAGTGTTGCATCGGGCTCTGATTCTTTAGCATCTTCGTCATGAGTTGGGACCACGTCGATGGCGCCCAACTAATGATAGCCTGCGACTGTCAGACGAAACAAATCCGAACGGTCGCAGCAATATTCTCGACTTTCGTTGGAATCGATCAAACTCTATCATTTGATAAATCGTTACAAGGTAAAAGCTACTCGGAGAAGAAAGGGTATATTAAATATGCGCATGCGTTTGCGCACACTTCAAAATGCGTACTAAGAGAATGATACACATGCATATAATCACGATCTAAAACCCTCACTTTAGCGAAGCTCTCCATTGATTTCCATGTTTCCGTTTGTTTGAAGTCTCTTGTAATCAAATTATATTTAGCTGAACACATTATTTGACTTAGCTTCTTACGATTTTCAACTTAGTTTTATAATTTTACTTAATTTTTAATTTAATTTAGTTCCCGTCGTCTTGTTACATACACGCTTTAATTGCTGCTAAACGATTCATTACGGAGCCGTTTCTTGGGCTATTTAATCTGTCTTCAAACCAGTGATTCGCATGTCTGATTCTTGTTGGTGGGACTTCTGGCTTGAATGGTCGCTTTTGTGCTGAGCCGTTTCCGCTGCATTGTTTGTCACTCGTTTATTGCTCCATTCGTTCGCCGTTTCCTCCCTTCTTAACTTTTCTCTACCTTTTGAGAGGCGACAAAGGAGGGCGACTGAATAGCAGCGAGCGGCGATTGTTGCCTTCTTCCGGCAAGAAGCAGCATGAACGCATTTCGTATTACTTCCAAGCAGTGCCGAGTCCGCATGTGTCCCGATCTAACTCATTGTGTGCCCATGATTAATTGTCGAGTCAATTGATATTTTATTGGCTCTGGGGCACAGAGTACGCATTTCTTAGCCAAAATTGCTAACAATGCTGACACCTTTCTAGGGCCGTGGCTGCGACATTGGCATTTTATGTCGTATTTTGCATCTGCGTGATCTGCCAAACAACTTCCAGCGACCTGAGCATTGTCGAAGACATCGATTCAAAATGGAGTGTCACTTCAACTAGGAAACAGCTGATGGAAAAACTGATCATGCTCATCGCGAATGGATCCTGCATGCGCAACGGTAACACGGCTTCCTACTTTAATTAAGCTGCTTACGAGTGTCGACGCCAACACCAGAGACATGGAGCGAAAGCCTCAGCGACCCCAAATACTAGCGTGGATAGAAGCCATCCGTCGCCCAGAAATGCGGCCCATTAACTGAAATAGAATATTCTGTTGTTCGAACGCGAGTTGCGGGCCGTGTAATCAGACGGACAGAATCAGTGCTCGCTGACGTCGTCTAATATAATACTACCACCATCGACTGCAATGCTTGTGGCCCTTCTGGGCAATCGAGTTCAGACTACATGCAAGGAGATGTAAGTTGTTTTAATTGCTTGTGCGTATTAACCCGCCTCTAAGGACTCCGTTCAACCGACAACCGTTCACGAAAGCCATGTGTTTGGAGGGACGACTAATTTGTTCCAGGTTCTTCCTACACAACTCCTTTCCATGGAATGGCATCCAAGGATGCACTTGGAAGTGCACCACATCTGCAACGGCCTGTCGAAGTGTCGAGTGACACCAGCTACTCATGTGCATGTACCCTTGAACTAGCTGCAAAACCATACCACGAGACCACGAAATGTCGACGAAAGAACCCACAAGAACCACTTCAAAATACAACTAGAGTGCTATCTATGGTCTGTCGACATGCTTTGCACCTTCGTGACTGCATGCGACACATCTGGCATGCTGATTGCAATCTTAGGACGCGGTTCTTCACATTCATATGATCAGTGAATTTATTACGCACACAAAAGTCTCATATGACATTCAAAGCAGACATTAGAAGCTTCGACCTGAGTTTCGTCACATTGACACTTGTCAGCGTCAGCGTCACCGTCATTGAGTTGACGAAATGCCTATTAATTAGTGCAACTAATCTATTGACTTATATTTCATTGCACTTCCTATAGATCTTGTACTCAAGTTTGCATCTCGAACACTGTTGGTCCGTGTATACAAGAGCCTGAATAATACAACAACCATTGAGATATGCACCATAAGGAATCGGTTCTTGTTTCTTCTTATCCTCAGACACCATTTTCGAGGCCAAGAGCGCCGTGTTACTAGGAACTTCGGCTTGAGTCCACTGCATAAACCACGGACCGGATATGGCGCCGATAAAGGGCATCTAGTGCATATATACTTCTATATCTGCCACGCCTCCCGCGCTTCGTCAGAAAGGAAAGGATAAATTGACGTCATTGCCAGTATTCGAATGCTTCTAATGAGTTGGGATTACCAGATGTTGACGAGGTCGCGAGGTGTCGGGATCCGTAAATTAAGTGGGTTCCAAGTGGCACTAGCTGTAAAAGTAAACACGCTGCGCTTGCATTAGTGCTGCTTAAACACACATGCAGAGTATGTGGCATCAGCTACACATACGCTACTTACTCAGCACTTTGAAACGTTTCAATGGCGCTCATTGCCGGCTATAAGAGGTGCTCAAGCATCGTTTATGAATATCGGCACAATCAGCGCTCTCCAACTCTTTTAAGAGAGTCTATAGCCTGCTTTGTGCCTAATTAAACCGCGTTTAAATAGCGGCATCGCGGCGCTGGTCTGTTAGCACGTTTGATGGATGGAACCCCTTGGGTGGTTGGGCCAACTGCGGTTAAGCATTGCTTTTTAATTCGCACACATGCCACAAACAAGTGCCGTGGAGTGGACGTCGAGTGCATTTGAGAGCGTACTAAAGCAACATTTGTTTGTCCTTCGAATACTAGGAGCTCGAGTCTACCTCTTACCCCACACATCCACGGGCACTGACCAGCGTGCTGAATCCTGAATGATAGTTGCCGAAGGTGCAAACAATTTGAGAGACAGGAAATTAAGAAGCGCTCTCCAGCTCCGAGAGCGCATTTCCAATGATTTTCTTCTGCACAAGCGCATTCCCAGTTCTTCTCTTTAGCCATCTTTTTTGCGATTGCAGTGCCCTCTGATGTCAGTGATTTCCTCGTTCTGTTCGCATTCTCCCTTTCGTTACCTTTTCGGCAAAACATCTGCTCTTTTTTCATGCACTTACGAGTGCTTCTTTTTCACTCTCACGACCACTTCACTGTAGCGCTCTCTCGTTCAGTTCACCTTCCCTGAAAGAGCCAGACCAGCGATTATTAACGGTTGGTTGCTTTTCAATAGCGTGGTGAGAAAACCGAGTTGTTGTTAGAAAGTTGTGCGCAGACCAAATTTAGTATAGTTAGTTACGTCGTCGTGGAAGGTTGCATGTCTGATACGTCCTCACCTTTAAACTAAAACCCGAATAGTGGCAGATACTCGCATACGCATCTCTATGTAAAACGTTTTGTAAACAAATCGCCAAACCAATTGTATCTAGCGAACTCTTGGATTATCGCTCATAGATACATATACTATATGAAAGTGAACATTTTGAAAACATACAAGTGTGCGAAATACGTATGTACGTTGTGCTAACAACCTAAGTTTCAAAACTCGTAAATACTTCATATTTAGAACGAGAATTGAAGTGACGCTGCAAAAGTATTCAACGAACCAATAATGCCGAAAATTAAATAAATGAAAAATACTCTCGTGAATTAAATTCGGTTCTTTAAAAATATAAGGTTACTGAATTCGAAGAAAGACACAAATATAAATTCAACTTTCGTAAACAATGTAAGTTGCAAAAACATTCTTAATCAATTTACATATTCAGAATTGAAAACAAGAAATTATCACAAGCTGCAAATATCTACGCGGAGAAGTTAATAGTCAATGTTGTCCTTTCTATTGTAGACTGAACGTTAAAGCGTACAACCGACCCAGCAAGCGGTGGCGACGCGAGCCCTCTACGCAGTTTAATGCAAGCGTACTCCTGCCTAGTATTCACGTAATTCATCCAGCATCCAGCATCCACCAGCCACGACACCATCACTATTCGCAGAACAGAGACAACCAACTGCCGACGAATCATCAATATGTCAATTCTGCCGCTGTGCCAGCTTACAGGCCTCAGCTTGATTCTTCTCCTGAGTAATGTCCACGCGCTGGCCAACTGTCCACATGGCTGCCAGTGCGACGACAACACTCTGGTAGTTCAGTGCGGCGAGGGGCAGCTGGACGTACTGCCCATCGCCTTGAATCCTTCCATTCAGCGCCTGGTCATCCGGAGCAACAAAATCAAAACCATCGACTCGTCCATACAGTTCTACGCCGAGCTCACGTTCCTCGACCTCTCGTCTAACCATCTGATGACCATCCCCCAGCGAACTTTCGTTTACCAACGTAAGCTGCAAGAGGTGCATCTGAACCACAACAAAATCGGCCAGATCAGCAACAAGACCTTGATTGGACTTTCCGCCGTGACGGTTCTAAATTTGCGCGGTAACCTGATCTCGGAGTTGCACCAGGGCACGTTCGTGCCCATGCCGAAGATTGAAGAGTTGAACTTAGGAGAGAATCGGATCAACTTCATTGACACTAGGGCCTTCGAGGGATTGAGCCAGCTACGAATTCTGTACTTGGATGACAATGCCCTGACCACCGTGCCAGATCCGGTGGTCTTCCACGCTATGCCCGCCATAGCAGAGCTGTTCCTAGGAATGAACTCGTTGCAAACATTGCGCTCGGCCACTTTCCAGGGCCTTAAGGGGCTAACACACCTGCACTTAAAAGGCGCGAGCATACGCAACATCACACACGATGCTTTTAAGGGGTTGGAGGCGATGCGCAGTTTGGATCTCTCAGACAACCGCCTGCAACACATACCTTCCTTGAGTCTAAGTCACTTGGTCCGCTTGGAGGAGCTTGCGTTGGGCCAAAACGACTTCGAGGTTGTGCTTGAGGGCGCATTCGTTGGGCTGAAGCAGCTTAGGCGCCTGGAAATTAGCGGAGCCCTACGTCTAAAACGTGTCATGAACGGTGCCTTTGCCACCAACACCAACCTGGAATATTTAAATCTCTCCTCGAACAAGATGTTGGCTGAAGTTCAAGAGGGCGCCCTTAGTGGACTACCACACCTTCGTCACGTCGTACTCAAAGCCAACGCCATCACGACTCTTTTCGAAGGCCTTTTCCCCTGGAAGGACCTGACTACTCTGGACCTGTCGGACAACCCGCTTGCTTGCGACTGCCGCGTCATGTGGCTCCACAGTCTGTTGGTCTCCAAAAACGCCACCAGTGCGCCTGCCGATGAAGTTGTGTGCGAGTTTCCCGAACGCCTGCGCGGAGAGTCTTTGAAAAATTTGAATCCGTTACTCATGGGCTGCTCCCACACGGATCCACGCAAACAAGCACTTATTGGCGCCTTGTTGGTTGGCTCCGCCGCCACTCTCACCGCGCTGGCACTCATTGCCTACCGTTGCCGCCGCAAAATCCGTGATTATTTGAAGGGCGGCATCTGGGGCAATTCAGCTCTAGGGCGAAAAGAACGTGAGTACCAGAAGACGTTCTGCGACGAAGACTACATGACACGTCTCCAGCATCATCCCTGTGGCCTGGGCATCCACTCGTCCTTCCCGAACACCTACACGCCACACCATCCCACCGGCCCACACCACCACTACGGCGTCTGTTCCTTGCCAATAAACGATCTCTCCACTGTATCTATTGACAACGCGAACAATCAGAAGCACATGCAACAACTGCAAGTTCCGACCAGCAGCGTTCTGAACGAGAAGAGCGGCGCCATCGTCGAGGACGGCGCAACATTCGTCGCGCATCTGAAGCCCGCAATGCAGCAACAGCAGAAACTCAACCACTACACCAAGCCACAGTTCTTGGCTTCGACCGCCGCCGTTGGCGACTCCTGCTACTCGTATGCAGATGTCCCTATGGCGCACACTGCAAACGGCAGCGAGCACCGACAACAGCCGCTGAGATTAGCCCAGGAATGCTTCAGCCTCCAGCGGGAGCAACAACCACGCTTGCAGTTCACCACGCAGCTAGAATGCGGCGAGATGGTAGATCCTAACTATATCTACAGCAACACGCACTACTCCTTGCCGTTGGAGCATCCAGGCCGCTCCAAAACTCCGACTCCTCCCCCCCTGCCGCCACTGCCGCCAGCGCTGCCTCTGCGCAACGGATCCACAACGGGGCGCCGTTCGTTGAACGCCAACTACAAGTTCGGCGGGAAGCAAAGCAACTCGGCGCGCAGCTTTCAGTGATTGCGTGCCCTCGGGATGCTAGAGGAGCAGCTCCCGGTGCGTACTCCTTCTACTGTTCCACTGTGATGCCAGACTGGGGCCAGTAACATCCCACAGGAAGTAAGCAAGCAAATGTAAAAATCAACAATAAACAGACACGGAAGATAAAATAAGTTACTTAGTTTAGTGTATTTAAGCAGTATTCTAGGTTTTTATATAATATTGTATAAAAGAATTCGAAATCTGTGTAGACCGTAGAGCAAACAAAGAAAAACAAAAAAAAACAGGGAGCTAACTAAATAAAACAAACTCTACGTGGGTTGATGGGGTTAAAGCAACTTCGTGTACATACTACTGGAGCGTTTAGTACGTTCTAAATATGTGGGAATTTAATTAGTTCTACAAAAGAAGCACTGATGTCATTTACGTTAATATTTAGCAGCTATTCGGCTAAACTTTTACCACTGAAGGTATTATTGTTATACACCTAATGTTAAATATTTTTAAGTTTTTTATTCATTAGTTAGACAAGCGAAAATTTAAACATTATATAGTATATTAAGGAAAACTTACAAATACAGAAAATCTAAGATCTAATTTATTTGGCTTTTATACTTGGGCTGCTTTCATAATGAGGCTGAAATGTTTCGATTATGCTAGAGTTTTTGCTTGCAACTCTGTTGTCCCTCTTCCCTGCTTCACATTCCACGCAGGAACAACGCATGCTCTTAGGTGGCTTTAGAAGTAGAGAACATAAAAAAGTAGAGTACATAAAATAAAATGGAAAACATTCCGAGCTTCGAAATTCTTTATTTAGAAAGTCACAGATCACAGCAATCATGATACAACTCGTTGATTGTAAAATACCAATTTAAGCTCAATATTGCTTAATTACATATATTAATTTATTTTAGTTACTTATGAATTAACAATGCAGGAATAAGATGCGTCACGCCGTGAATTTGCCAAAGATTTTATGCGTGTAGAACAGCGGCAAATATTTTTGACCGGGATGAAGGTGTGGGGGACGGACGAATGAATGACTGGCCAAACCGAACTCATCCCTTGTGAGGCGCACAGAACACACTGGCTTTGTTTACAGCCGCCACCTTCACTGTGACAGAGAATTGCTTGTAACGCCCTTTTGCTCCTCTTTCACGCCAAACGACATGTGAATTAAATCAGAGAAGAACAAAGGACAGCGCCAAAACCCAAAGTAGTTACCGTGACTATTTAAGCATTGTATTTTACCATCAGAAAGCGGTATAGTTACCAGCATATACTAGGTAAGTAATTTAAAGCAAACGGTGAGGCAAAATATACTATATACCCCATATCAAAAGGGTATCCTTGTAGAATTATCTTACTTAAACGTCAATCTTTAGAATTCAATCAAAGTCCTGAAGGTTTCGTAAATGATAGAAGCATCGCATATTTAGTTGGTTCTTTCAATCTAGAATATTCTCCAAACTTCAGAGTCGCAGAATTCGTAGTAAAAATATATCATTCCTCCTTCGTATTTAGGGCTTTGTTGTTGTGTTTACGGTAATACATATATATACCTACATACATATATGTACTTACCAGACATTATGCGCTTCAGTTGTTGAAGCATCTACAGTGTGTCTTTCTACTGCGGTCATACTCAGCCATTAGAGTGAATATACTCAGCCAGAGTAACCCAAGTGAACAAAGGTTACTCGCGTCTCAGAGCAGCGCGATACTGCACAATAGTTGGACCTCATATTGTAATCAGTATTTTGGCTTCAGAGTGCAAAGCATTCAAAGACTGAGAAGCAGATTTTAATTAATGACCGATCTATAAAAAGCGTTGATCGCTTTATTCATCGGCAGCAGAGAATAAAGGAAACCTCGAACCTTATCGATCGCTCCGAAAAACCTTTTCTTGCCGCCAGTTGTGTACTTATTTGCACTGGAAGTGGTCCATGCAATCATAAACGTAATTACACGGTTTGTGAAGCACTCTACACATGAAATCCGTTAGATTTGTAATGTGGAATCTCTTATTCATGGCTGCACTGACATTGTTATCGATTCGAGAAACACACACCTCATCAGCGAAATAATGACGTATGTACTCGTATATTGAGTTAGCGGACGAATGGATAAGTAATGTTTTTTGACAGAGTCGAATAATTAGCTTTCCTTACCTTGACTTCATTTATTTTGATACTATAACATAATAATAATTCAATTCCCCTTCTAAAGACATATTATTGTGAACCTGCCTTCCTTCGCTAACACTATCGTCGATTGGCGATTTTAACGGTCACATGGTCATACTCAAGAAATTACTTCGGAACACGTGCGTTGTAAATGGAAAAACGAACTTATATATAATAAGTACATACGTTTGGAGCTCTAATAGTGTTCTTTATGTTTCTAATTAAAACCGATTTCCAAAGCCGCTTCGTGAACTTCTACAAACTGCATTCCAGCACGCGTTTCAGAACTTAATCGAACATTTTGTTCATCAGGTTTCGTTATTGCATTTTTGGAGAAGTAGTCCGAAACAGTACTAAACTATATGTAGTTTTTGCCTGATTTGGCAAACTTATGTTCGTCCTTATATTCAGCAAAGTGCAGACGAGATATTAAGATGGTATGGAGAAAAGGACATCGTTGCAACGGAATGGCATAAAGTATGTTGCATTGCTCGTAGTACGAAGATGAGAAATGCTTTAATTACTGTTGAAATCAAATCATTCACTATACACAGCTCAAAATCAGCTCATATGATGATTTGACAGTGTAGAAAATGGTTAAATCAGAAATGATGTATGGTAAATAGACGTAGGAATGTATAATAGATCGATTCATTTGTAAATTCCGATTCCTACAGTTACAGGGTTTGTTCCAATAATACTTAAACCTTAAACAAAAAACCAACTATGATAAAGAGTGAAGGTCCGTGCGTCTTCGGCAGGGATTAAATGATGCCCTGTCTGTGCACAATACTTTCTTATCTGCCGGATTCATCGGCCAACCGAAACGGCAACCGTAACGGCAACCGATTCCACAAACCACAGCAGTTACCATTAGCAACCGCGGATGAGTTCGTTGCTCTTAGAGCTGCATCTATGCTGCTGCTACCTCAATTTATGCAGTTCTTATCTGGGCATCAGACTTACGTAGTTCATCTCGATCAGGCAGCACAGAAACCGAAATGACTGTGGTTCCATTCAGGCGTAGAGTGCAGTGGACGTCATCCACAAGAGTAGATTACTAATGGCACTACTTTATACGTTAAGTGAGTGCTTACAGCATGTAGTTTCAAACACATACATGTTGTGATTAGAAAACCTTGTGCTTTGTCGGTTTAGGAGTTTCTTTTTTTAATGTGTAAGAATAAAATATGAAATTAATTGATTTTATTAAAAATGAATGTGATATACGCATCACGTAACAGGACAGCAGAGAACTGCGCATTCCGAAGATATGCATTCACGTGTTAATTTCTGTCACTGTACTGCAGAACATTTCGCTTTCCACAGCGATGTCGTGTACAGCACACAATGGGACCGGGTTTCGCTTTTTGTAATCGGCTGTTTGTTTAATCAGGTACGACAACAAGTATGTCCAGATCGTATCACGGATCAGAACGCGTTCGTCGTATTCCAGAGACGATAGCAGCACTTGGACTTGGAACCGCTGCCTACACATCCTTCGTAGCCCACAATCTTCATGCTGCCGGTTTCGAGATCAACATGTATCGATATCGGCCGATCACATTTCCAGCGGCGAGTGCAGCAAAGCAATCGACCAGCGTTTAGTTTCGTGACTGATTGTACTGGAAACAAATGAAATTAGCGTTGCACAACTTAAAAGGTAAGAAATTGAAACCGGCAGAAGTCGTTGAGGCTCACGTCAAGGTTAGGTTACGTTAAGCATTGCGAGCAAGTGCCCGAATCTTTCGAATAAGGCGTCTGCAGGGAAATGAGGCTGTCTGCCCCAAGGAATGCATTGCATTTTTGACTCCTCTGCAAAGCGCCCACCACTGACAATCCGCATTTGAATCGTCTCCAAGTTCTTGACGCTCTGACGGTGCATCATTGGCAAAGTGTTAATGTATGTATTTCTGCACACCAGCCCCTAGCTCCCGTGTCCCGTCTCCACAACGAGAACCGCTGCATATTTATTGCAAAGTTTGGCAATAAAGTCCTCACTCGCTGCGTTCGATATTGTATCCGCTTATTGAAACGCCTCTTAACTCAAGAACGCTCTTAACCACAGTGCCTCTCGCTCAACGGCCATTACAACCGCGAAGAGAAGGCGGCATCGCGCTCGCTGCAAGTGTTTGATTAGCACTCGGAAAGTATTACTTCCCAAGCAATACTTTTAATTGCTTTCGCAGAGTTGCTCCAGCCGCTGCGCCTCGCCAAGTTATTGATCTGATTATTCATTCAAGGCCCAATGCCAGTCAGCTAGAACCACGTTCTCTGCTGCACGCACCCATCCTGGGCCATGCTTTCTTCTCCCTCAGTGTGTAAATACTGAACTCTGTGATGCTTGGAATAAAGTGATATGGGAAGTATTTAGCTACGAAATGATTCGGGTTGCAGACTGAGAACTGGTTCCAGTTAAAGCTGTAACTTGCAAGATTGAAAACTGCAGCATCAACAGAACAGAGTTGAATTCCAGCCAGGTTCATGATGCGGAAACGCACTTAAATTCGCCCAGGAACTTTCGGATGCTTTCGTATCCGTGTCCGCGCTTGGAAGGATCTGTCATGATGAGTTTCATAACTGTTCAAATTTCTTTATTGACAAAGTTTCGTAGATTTTACTTTCCAAGTTCTTTCTTTGCTCTTTGAGCGCCACCAAACATGACGTGGAACGTACAATGGGATCCTTAATGGCCAAAAATGGAATTCAAGTGTGTGTCTCGAGTGAGAAGCTGCTTAATAGTTAAATATAGCATATTATACTTTGTTCTTTCACTGTTTACCGCTTTTACATGGAGCTTCAGCGTCAATCACTAAGTCTGTCGATGCTGTAGACTTTTAAAATGTTTGGCCTCGCTTCAGGACGGTTTTATTATGCTGAAGAAGCGTGGAAGCACCTCCAACGGAGAGAGTGCCATTGATTTCAACTAATTAACTCCCATTGCAGCTAGCATCGTAGGTCATCCTTACCTGCTGTGTTTGTGGACTACTTTCGCTCGCTTTTCCGATTTCGGATTTTAGCAAGGTAGCGAATTAAATTAAAGCAAGTTAAATTAAAACCCGAAAGAGTGTTAACTTCGGCCTGGCCGTTCAGTTAACGAGACGATTGACTGAGTTTATCAAAGTGAATGCATAATTAAACGGAGTTCGTGGTCGTGCAGATACGCAACGTAGCCATGCGAGGCGCATGAAAGGCATGTGAGCGCCTGATGCGATGGATGGACGGACTTACGACAAATCAAAGGTTGACCCACACACACGCACACTCACACAGATACTGTACATTGTTGCGGCAGTCCTCGCCTCCTCTTGGCGAAGGAGTCGAAAATAATTTGCACTAAATTCCGCTGCATGTAAATTGCACATTATTATGGGCTTTCGGTAAACTAATCAAAGGATTATGATTGCGCACCGTGAATCTGATTACTGCGCGAAGGCGGGAAACACAATCATATCAGAGATGGCGTTTGTTCATATGCGGGGAGGTTTCGAGTGTGCTTCATGTACTCTTTAATTTTAATTGCACATTACATCTTGCGTGTTTGTGCAGTAAAGCATCCTGAGAAACGAAAGCCGACAGCTGATTAGTAAGCGCAATTATTGAATTACAGCGCCCCGTCAATGAATTCATAGAAAACGCTTTCAGCCGGAAACGAGTGATCATCAGGACAGCGCGATAACAAGAAAAGGCACCGAGAATGCGTTCGGTGTCTGGCTTTAATAAGTATCTAAAAATATCGAGATCTGTCCATGTCGATTATTCCGCACTTCAGCTTTTCTGATTCCGAAAATACTAATTTTTACTAGTTTCATTGAGCTGAACAAATATTATCTCATCTTATTCTACAAGTAGATGGGATCCAAGATTTGCATTGTGTAAAAGGGCAACGAATGGACGTTGTGCATAATTTTTCTCTGTTTAAATTAATTTCATGAGGAAACAACATTCGATTACGTAACATGCTACACAGAATCGGCCAAAACGAACAGAATGGGTGTCTGTGACGGGGCTTTCTACTGTGAGCAGAACCAAACATGGTGCGAGTGGTTGTGTTAACACTGTGCTTCAAGCCAAAATTCCTAGCTTCAACTTCGCTTGAGTGCTAATAATTGTCAACTGACATGACAGATGGTTGCATTGCACAGTGAATCCGCGCAAAAAACCGAAATAAATATTTCAAATGTTTCCCGTCATCATTAGAAGCCCCCCATAGAACGACCTGAAGCTTTCAATTGCTTGGCTCACGGAAGCGACGCACATTCGAACCACTTGTCACGTGACGCAGCTCACCACCCGCAGACGCGGTCGCAGCAGCAGTTATTACAATGGATTTGCATTTGCACTGAGCGGAAATTATGCCCGTGCCACCAGCGCTCTCGAGTAACTGAACCAAGGCACCACCCTCTCAAGAGTCCAACTGAGGGTGTCTTTTAATTCTTTTTGACATCTTGATTACGACACTTTGGAGGCTGCAAGTGATGCGCTTTTGAAAGGGACTGAAATTTACTTCACACTCGCAACATGCATCACATCACATTAGATCTCCTCCGACCCCACGACAAGCGTTGCTATTCAAGGTCTCAAGGCTCATTCTGTGGCCTGGACCTTGGATAGGTATTTCAGGTATTTCAGCTTTTTAGGTGGTCGTGTTCATTCTGCCAATTTATGATTGAACTAATTATTACTTGTTCGTGTCTTGCGTTGTTTGAAATTTGCAGAAAACATACATAAAATGCATGCATTTAATGAAACTATTTATATTTAAAACATGTAAACATGGAAAAACATTCATACGAGTATGTATAGTAGATGTAAAAACGCAATGTACTTAAAGTTGAACAAATCTACAAGCAGTTTTGTTTCGAACTGTTTTGGTTAAAAGGGTTGAATTATGATAACCTTGCTTTTCTGAGGACGAAGCCTTAAACTCATGTGCTCCTGGTCCTCGAACGTCGCGAAACAGAAGAGAAGCATCGCTCGATATAACGAAAGGCTGAAATATGCTTTGTGAATAGCTTCAGACTTGCCGGGTAATTTTCTACGCAGGATTTGCGGGGATTCCAGAACCTACCTTGAACTCCGCAGAGGATGAGGTGGCATCCAGAAACCGGGAGTGCCTGCTATGAAGTGGAGTGGGTGTGCGAGTGTTGCGAGAGTGAGTAGAGGACTTTCAGTGGGAACCAGAGCATTTGCTGCACAATATTTTTTGCTGCAAGTACAGACGAGGCGAATGACATTTCTGAATAACATGGGGAATGCAATGACAACAACGATGACAATAGCTAGCCGAACGGAATCATTAACAGTGTCACATGTGACATAATGAGATACACCGCACCCGCCGGCCCTCTTGTCTGCCGCTCTTGTTGAGCACTTAAGTAGTTTATATTTTATACGCTGTAAAAGGAAACATTCGCTCCATTAATGGAACATTATTATTTTCCCATGAAGTGAACGCGAGAGAGGGAATTCGAGCCACGGAAAGTTCTTCTTCTTTTGGGGTGGGATCGGGTAAGCGGATGGAAGGGTTTGAATGGGACTTAAGGTTATATTTCTTATATATTTTTATTTATTTACTATTTACAAATGATTTCAAAATGTCGCTTTTTCAATGCGATATTAGACAGAGTATTTAGTGAAATAATTGATAATAATTGCGCTTGACTGAAGCAAGAAAAATCTCAATTCAAATCGTCGGCTACTTCAGACTGCAGTTTAAGCAGGTTCCACTTCGTAATGCACAAAGAAATCAAAGTTACGTACGTCAAAACTGAATGCCATTACGTACAATAATATTAACCGATGAATTTTAAGTCTGTTTTTAATGTTTCGACTTCCAACCTGTTTTAAAACGTCGTTGGCGCCTTACATTCTCCAGGGTGCTTGTGTGCTGTGTGCTACCTTGTTGCGTGTTAACGGTAGCAGGTGTCAGTGGAAGCAGGTGGCGCCGGAAAGCACTCGTCACCCGATACCAGCCTGGGCTCCATCAGACCATCTGAGCCGACTTCGGAGAGCCATCAGGCGACAATCTCCAATGATTTTGTGCATGAATAATCAACGGAGATAAACAAATATTAAAGGATTCTCTTACTTTTCATGAGGGTGTTACTACTGAAGAGAAAGTAAGATTGTCATGTGGGTATGCGTGTAGGATTCCAACTTTTCAAGGACTGAACCAAGCAGGATTTTGGTCTCCATATTCGTATATATTCCACACTGTATGGAATAGAAGCTATTATTTGCTATTTATTGCTTGAATATATATATTAAGTATAAATGCATTACTCAAAAATTGCCGTGATTTACTTGCATAGTCTCAACCATTTAATACCTCAAGGAGGCTCTCTTCAAATATACTCGTAATTACAAGCTACACTCTCAACTAAAAGCCTCTGCATTTGATAATCTAGTTCATTGTGGCATATGTATCTGGGGAGTATATAAGTTAAGGTGCTCCATTATTGTTGCTATGCGCCCGATGTCACATGAGAACAGCTGTGAAGATTAGCTCTGCAGTAGCAGCTGCTGGTCAAGTCGCCAGAGAAAGGATTTTGTTTCATGGACGTATGGTTTTTGTGCGTGTTCAGCCGGCGGTCACATGCTCTCGAATTTACGCTTTGCTTTAGCGATAGTGATTTCCTTGAATTATGAACACAGATGGTAAATAAAGCTTGTTATGGTGAACTTGATTATGTTAATAGCCATGATGTTTATGAGGTGGCTAAATTTGTAACCATATAACTTCACGTCTTCATTGAAACGATCAAAGTTTTACTTTACGATTTACGATTAAATAATGAGGATTGCTTGCGTAATTGATTCTTAGCTTTAACTCAACGAAGTATGCAGGATGTCCCATACTACTTCATTCGCAGACTGAAATGAGAGCGATTTTAGTTCTTAAGTTTTGTGTGAACAGAACGTCAACCGATGTATAATATTGCGAATTGACGCTTGACTTTCAAGCCCGATAAGTAGAGCATCTTGCAGAACTTATAGCATTATTTATGTGCATCTATTATAAGGAAAATAATCGCCGTAAGCAGCGATAAGTTCGCAAACGGGTAGAGTCACTGAGTCCGCAGGAACTTCGTTCTTTCGTCCATTCTGACTGAATATATTCTGACAGAATATCGACACACACACACGTGCAGAGCTACAGTATGTACTCTATACATTCACCCTACTCATGCGCACTCTTCCGAAGTGTTTCAATCTAGAATTTGAAGCACAACTGCTGCAGCGACACACACCAAACCAAAGTAAGTCATATCACAGATTTCCCCAGTCCCGGCCATCCTCTCCGTCGCCAACACACTATTTTCACTTTATGCTCTCCTCACGCCGCCGCCGAAATATTTCATCCATTGCGTTCTTTACTTCGCCAAGAAATACTTTTGCAGAGATCCTGGTCACGAAGGAGTTGCTGCTTTCAAGTAAGCTGCTACAACACCAACGTGTAGCCATCTACCGGCAATAGTTTTACTCTAACGAGCCCGTCAAATTGTGAAGGGAACGGGACGGAGCGGGACGCGTGCTGAACAGCTACGCGGTTTTACCACATTGTGCAAGTACGATGGCGGCAGTGGGAAGGTATTCCGGGAATTTATTTAAAATTAAACTAGATTTCGGCCTGAACCGCCAGCGGAGATTCGAGGAATTCAGAGTAGGCTACGTAGGCGCTGGCTGCATATGCAACGAAATACGGACTTGCGAGTCCGTTCCATTTGAACTGCTTGAATGGTTTATAGTTAAATATTTTTTAGACAGAGGGTTTATAAGAACCACAAGTATTTTGACACAAAAAAACTCGCTGACACTGGCGTGTCCGAAATGGAGACGTCTTGGGTGGTTATAAATTGGGTGCATAGGTGGAGGAACACTTTGACCCTATATACAACTGCCGACTGTCCACTTTCATAATAGATTCCGCCCGAATTCACACTTCAACCAGATGAATTCCATCTTCTTAGTGAATCGATGCACGACACTTGTTCTCAGTGTAACTGTCCTCGGACGTAACTCAAGGCTATAAATTCAAAAGCGAACGCTGCAAGTGATTGATTGATTTTGCAGTTAAAGTCAGTATTGCCCTTTTTTGTTGTTTCTTAAGTATTCTTGAAATTCAAATTCAAAAATATGTAGTTAATAATCTTGGAGTCTGCAGATTTTGGAGAGCAGTAATTAAACAATCCGTATTGAACAGCATCGGACGGGACGTTTTTCACAATTGGAAAAACTTCTTTTGTCGAATTGGATTAGAGTGAGAGAGGATGTTCATCGGAGCAATTTTAGTAGATTTGACTGAATGGTGCTGAGCCATGAAGACGACTGCATTTCTCTTCATTGCACCGAATATCCATCAGCCCCGCAGTATTAAACCCAGCTCCGTGATGTCCATTATCATAATGAATTCGATTATTTTCTACTGACTTCAGTTCACAATATTTAACTGAAAGGCGCCTCGGGGTCTTGTGATATTCACGTAATGTCAAAGGGCGAGCTGTTTTTCTGGATGCCGTACACGAGCGTGGACATGACGAGCGAATGGAAAATACAAAGTTCGAAGTCAGTCGTTGCGTGGTCTTAGACTCGCAACGGGTGGTACCACGTGGATTTCGGTGCTGCTGTGGAGGTCAGCAAATCGACAATGATTGATATTGTTTGGCGACATTCTGTTCTTGCGTGTTGTGCTGCGAATAGATGGGATTTTCCCTAATTACGAGCATTAAATGGCTGAAGTTTGCTGTCAAAGAAAGTGGTCCAGGCGGGAGGAGAGCCTTTCATTTCGACACGAAGTCCGCCTTCGTGGGCCGGAAACGTCAAATGGAAACTGGAAACTTAAGCAGTTATTTCAAAAGCGGAATTTGCACAGCGAGCTCTCAAATGTTTTACTTCGAAGTGATACTTGTGCACTCGTGAAACGCAAAAAATAAACTCTCAGAGATGGAAAATTCTACTTCAGTGAAGATATGAAAAAAGTTATTTAATAAGCAAAGTTTTTCATGACCTCATTAAAGCATAATTAAACAGAGCTAGCAATCAACTAAACTGCTTGCCCGTCCTCGTGACTCTTTTATATCGTTGCGAAACTAAAAAAATTATGTTGGAAATGAAAACTTTTCTTTCTCAGTTCGGCACTTTGCACTGTGATAGCTACATATTTCGAAATAACTTAATATTGCAGTGCAAACACTTCTCGTAGCAGAATCAGTTCCAAATAGTAAAAAGGCTCCAAAGAACATGCGTTTCACAAAATTTGCCATACATCGCTATTGGTTAGTCCCGAATACATGTTTTCAAATACTTCCCGTGCAGATTCTCGAATATTTAGATTTTGAACCTTTCGAATATTTAACCAGTGTGTTTAGTCTGCAACTACAGCATGCCAGGCAGTCCGAGTTCAGGCCACGTTCACGTGAGCCTTTTAAAAAATCTGAACTAAAGACAGACAGAAGTGGAAAAGTCATCATGCTTTGAGCTTAAGTGGAAAATTTGGGATGCAGAATTTAGTAACGAAATACTACTATGAATAAAAACACAAGACAACTTGATAGCACGAATTTCGCCTTATACACTCAGTATATGCATACATTTTGACGGCACGAGAAGTTCAACTGAATGGCGAACTACTTAGCGACAGCGAAACAATATCCACGGAGTGTGTAGAGTCTCCCACTCATTGCGGCCCATTGTGGGCTGGCTTGAATGTATTAATACACGAACTGCACACGTACGAGTATGTCACCGCTCAAAGCTTTTTCAAGCGGCCAGCCTGTTTTCATCTCTGTCGGTCAATACCATTAGTTTCATCCTTTTAATCCTTGATATGTTAAGCACGGAGAACGCACCGCATAAATTCCGATCCAAGCATCACGGACTGAGTCATGCGTGCAATCATTAAATAAAATTGAGGGTTTTTAACTAATTTTTGCACACGAATTCTGCTCGCATTCGGTCTCATTTAAATTTAAATTTATTCCGCTGCTCTGATTAAGTTGGGCGACCGACATTCGGCCGAAATCTGGATTAAGATAACGAGTCAAATGTAATTGGCAGACAGTTTGATAAATAAAACTTATGCACCTCCCCGGAATCAAGCATAGTAATTAGTTTTTCGACCTCTGCGATAGCGTAATCGAATCGTTTCGACTGGTTCGTTCAATTGGCTGTTCAAGGAAATTCATTTATGTTTTTGAATAAAGCAACTCGAGGATCACCCGGCAAGGATACTTCAATTAACGATGCACTCAGCGGAAAGTGCGAAGTCCTCATTTTATGTTTGTTTGCTTTTCTGTTACGTGGCATTTGATTGAATTCACATATAATATACATAGTTCAGTACACACAATTTTAGGCGTTTATGTTGCGTCGAGTTTATCTTATCTTAAATTAAATTAAATTAAAATTAAATTAAATTAATCTTAAATTGAATTCTACTATAATTCTACATAAACCAGTGACAGTTCGATTGGTTGCATATATTGATTATTTAATAATTATTTTTAATTTTACTGGCACATGGACAAAAATACACCATAAATAGTACATTTATTGATTTGTATTTGGATGAGTTTAATAAGAAACATAAAATAGTTATTTAATGGCAGTCAAAAGAGTGTGTTGTATAGACTTGTGGGAAAATGCAGAATGCAGAATGCAGTGTTTCGAGATGGCCACAGAAGCGAGTGATGTTGTCCGGCTGAATGGAGTAGCGAGTAAAAATCACAAAGCGAAGAGAGTACGAATCACAAAGCTGTGAATCACAAAGCAAAGAAAACAAGAAATTAAAAGAACTGCAATAGAAAATAGTTTCTATTATTGTGAGTGTTTCTCAATCTGGAAGACTTGGACTCAAGCGGAGGTGCATAAACCATTAAAACTGCATGCATAAAAAGGCAGTGTAACGTAATTAATATTCAGCTACCCTCCCAGCTACCCCGGCCGTTTGCAGCTTACCGTAGACGCAGATCTCTAAGTGAACATGTGTACCTCGAAACCGAACTGAGTACATTTGAACGACACTGAGCGGTCGATGACCGTGGCAGCATTTTTGACTCCGATGTCGCCTTTAATAATTGCATGAGTTAAACTCCTTTTGATTTATGTGCCCCATATGGTCGTACAACAAGCAATTCCAATAGGATTATACGACGTACGTGAGCGAACACGGTTCTCCTGCCACTGATCCGAATCAGCACGACGTAATCGATTTGGAAATGAGTAAAACTATCGAAAAGTTGCTAACCACGGTGGGGAGATTTGACCTGCGCCGCCTGTCATGAACACCATCGGATCATTTCACTGATAGCGGTAGTTGGGCAGCACGCAGTTATTCTGCTCTCCTTCTGCGCGTATTTCAAGAGTTCGCCCGCATAAGAAGCTCGTTGCAATGCTCTGTAACAGCAAGAAGCCCCCAAGACCGCTCTGACTTTTTGTGTTGTTGTTTCGTCCTCGCAAAATTTAAAATAAATAGCCACCATTCAATGGAAACTCTCTGCATGCTGTGGCATGGCCAGGGTTTTCCAGTAGTTCAGCAAAATTGCTCCCGCGGAGAGTGAGTTTGGGTAGCTTATCACGTTTTTCCATGCGAAACAAGCTTTCAAACTGAACGACGGAAACTCTGAAAGATACTGGGATATATTCTAAATAAATTCTAAAAGATATTCGATATTTTGTGAATTGTTGTAAGCGTGAACTTACGGCACTGCTTTGTTATATTTATTTTTAGCATAAGCACTTCTCTTAATTACAATACTAGAAAAATTCAGTGCATTGCAAAACTGAACATATTTCCCCAAATATGTTGCCATATTTAAGTCCAACGAATGTCTATTATTGCCAAGTGTTGCCATAGCAGTTGATGCGAGTGAGTGTCTGCATGGACGTGCCCTCGTTCACACCCAAACGTTCGCTTTCTGAAGGTCTTTAGTTACTAGAGAAGACACTACATTTACACGTAGCCATTACAAACAGATTGTTGTAACTCCCAGGAGTTTCGATCTGCTGGACACTGCTGCACGCTATTGAAAAGTGACACGTGGAAACGATTAAACATCCTGCACGTTGTTCGGCAATAAACAGCAATAATTAAGCGAGGCGATGAAGTGATAATTGCCACAAAAGCATTTCTGTTGGTTTTTATGTAGTGGACTTGTATCGTATCGTTCTAAATTTGGGCCAATATAAGCCTGAATTCCTTAAAAAATAAATGAATGATTCCATCTTCAGAAATCCCTTTTTCGAATCCATAAGAAGTCGAGTTGTAGAAGTTGAAAGTATATTAAGTATATATCTTATAGAATTTAAACATCTTTACCAAAGATGGTAAAGGTAAAGCAGGAAAAAATAATAGTGGAGGTTTTCGCAAAATCGCACTGGACTCCACTATTGGTTGATTAATGCAGGCTTTTCTGTCTGTTGCAGGGGACTCTTTCGTTTTAAATTTATCAACCCAACATTAAAATGATGATGGGGTGATATTGTAGATGGTGAGGCATGCTTTCTTCCGTCCTCAATGCTGAGGTTGTTATTTGCTGTGTTGGAAAGCGGAAGCTTATTGCATAAGTTATGGTAAAATGCGTTAACGGTTAGGTTAAATGTACTGATTAATTTCTCCAAGTTTTAGACTGTACTGACAATTACTGTACCAAGAAAGAAGGGTCTCCATCTATTCATTTGCATCTCTATGATTTTCGACTGATTTCTCATTGTAATCTCCTTCAACTCAATTTAATGTCGACTCGAATTATGTTCACTTGCATTCATTGCATCGACATGGTGGTAATTAATCATTGTATAGCTCTTGTTGTACTCTGTCACGATCTGAAGCTACCGTATTTCATGGGCGAACTCAGGTTGCTCTGCGCCTTTCGAAGGCGATAGACTCGTATGAGAAGACTGTGGATGGCTTACTAGAGAGTAAGACCGGAAGGATTGCATTCAATATTTGTTGTTAATTCTATTATGGACAAAACCTGCAGCTAGAGAGCAGCGAGAGAGATTTTACTCACAGCAACATCGAAGCACGGATCGTCGACCGAGCCCTAAAACATTCTATGCTTACGCTTGGCCTTACTTGATATCAGAATTAATTGTCTCTCCTCTCGGGTTGACTAGTGACTGGGGCCGCCTTGTCTCGATTTATTATTATTCGAAAGAGGTTTCATTGGCTTTTAGAAAGGTCACTTTGGTCCTAATGGGGCTCTTAGCTATTCAATAGTCAGAACAAAACGCAGAGAAACGCTCCTGTCACAGATTGATGACCGAACAGTTGCAGTCGTTCAGTATTTGGGGTATGTTTTATGCGTGTGCTGGAGTGCCTACGCGAGTGAACAGTGCCTGTGGATTAGTGTCAGTATTTTAAGTACTTTTCATAAATACTCGGCTGCCAAGACCGATACTCATCCCTTCGCTGGAGACGGCTTCTCTGCCCTAATCTTGTATTGTACATCTGTTGTTCTCTTAAGCCCATTGAAAGCAGGCGCTCCGTTAGCATTCTCAATACTTCTCTAGATGCTACTCCATCTGCTCCAATCCAACGCAGCCTGTCTTTAAGGAGTACTTCGAAACACACAATTATACTCTAATGTGAACGAAATTCCTCCAAGTTTTCTCATATGGAAACGTGTGTGTAGCGAAATCGGAAGCTATTTCGAAACCATCACTTGGATTACTTCAAATGCAGAGACGATTCCAGATTCATAAACTTCAATAAGTGCTTGTTTTTAATATATTTTTCAGAGTAATGAAGATCAGAGCCCATTATGTTCCGTATGTTCTAAGAAATCATATTCTAGATTTTCTTGTAGTTTATGTCCTAAAAATGGATCGATTTTTCCGGCACTCTTGAGTGTTTTTCATGAGTTCGATGCTGGAATTTTCGGAGATTAATGCAGCAATTTTCAGCATGAGCCATTTTCAGTACGCAACACTCTGGTCTAATTTTCGACTCCCCCGAGTTACAAACACCGGAAAAGAAGTAAGAAGAAGTTGTATATCAAAACACGCTTCCCGGATCGACGAGGTTTATGGAAGCAAATATTCGCTTTAAAGAGAATCGTGTAGCGCTTCTGTTGTACGAGTTTCGAGTCGTTAACGTTAGAACACACACACACACACACACATACACACACACACACATGCATATCTGGGGTTGGCTGTGTGTTTTATGCAGCGCATTCAGAACTGCATAGTTTACAGAGACTCTCTTTTTTGTTTCTGCGACGCGGCAAGCAGCACAAACATTGCATAAGTAAATGCGAGCTGCAGCAACATTAGATGCAATAAAACATTTAAAGGATCAAACGCTTTGTAACCCGCTTTGCATTTCGGGTGGCTTTAATTTTAAGCAAATATGACCGCCACAGTTGTTGGGTGCTTTCGCCGGCAGCAGGACGATGAAACGACGACGATGGAACGACGAAGAAACAAAGCGAAGAGTGCAACCAAAATCGAAATGTTGCATTTTTTCAATTAGAATTCCTTGTAATGCCATACAAATTGAAAGCTTTGCCTAGGATTCGTGGAATTACAAAGGATTTGGGGCTCAAGCTCACTTTCGCAAATTAAAGTCTTGTTGTTTAGCCCAAAATAATAAACTTTAAATATGAAGTCGAGCAGCTCATATTTATACGTATTCTATATCTGTTGAATTCAGTGGCAAATACAAACATATCGCACATAAGACGACGTCCTCTAGGAATATGTTTCGTCCACCCTCTGCAGCCACTGAGTGCATTTGGGGTTGATACTAAATGAAATGTGGAACATGTTGGGCTTTGGCAATATTCAGTGAGAACAGGCAACACAATGGAAACATTCAGGGGAATCGGAATGCTTGCTTCTGATGTCATGCGATAAGTCGACATTCGATGTCAAATGAGAATATGTACAAGTTGCTTGGAACAAGACCGCCTTTAAGAAAAAGCTAATGAAGCATAATCGTGACATCTGATCCGTGTTTATTGAGTTGTGGAAGTACTTGTAGTAAACAGGGAATTCGATACGAAGGCACGTGATTGATTGCCTCCGCTGGCTGATTGATTTGTCAAGTACTCGCATGCATGAAATGGCACCCAAGACAATTGGCTGAATTTCGAATGAAAAGTCTGAACTCTCGGTTCGAAAATGGCACAAGATTTCAATCACGTCGCGATCGAATGTTAGTCAATCGCCAATTTTATTGCAACTTACACAAGAGTGCATGGAGAAGTCCATCCTGACACGTGATATTGTACAAAACTCATGATATGGCGCCCATTGCTTACGCTCCGTTTAATCAGGCTCCGTTCCTTGACGCACCTGACAGGCGCGTTGTTGTGCTATATACTCGTACTATGTAGATGGGTACACATGCTTTCCCCCGGCAAACGCAGTTCGAATCTATTTGTAACTAACGACACGCTTAAAACAATAACAATTACTGTGTTGTACTAAAGAATACAACTTTGCTGGCCGGAGGGAACGCATTACGAATGTAGTAATGCGGCGCAACCCTGCAGTGTGGCAACCATGGCAACAGCAACAGCAACAGCAACGGCAACAGCAATCACAATAACATTGACTCACTTTGGAATATCATGTTGCAACTGCTTGTGTGTTTGTCATTGTTGTTGTTTGCGTGTTGTTTTCATGCCAACAACTCAACATGAATTGCAATAACCACGCACTGAACCAACAAACAGCCCCGCTCTCTCAACAACAACACCGTCAAGTGCACAACACCGCCGTGTAGCCGCCACATCACCCTCAATCACCCTGTCCAAATATCGAATCACGTGAATTGTTGCCGTGCCCTCGTCTCTAGTTATGGCTTGGCTGAGTTTTCTTTGCCTCGATGAAGCTCTGTTTGGCTTGTGCCCTGGGTGCCCCGTTTGCACACTCCGCTCTAACGGTGCTTCCTATATACGGAATGGGTGCATGATGGCCGGATGTTCGTACCGAAGAATTGCCCCGACTGGAACGTGAACGTGAACAGGGCCAACGATTATTAGCACTTTGGTAGAATAGAACGCACTCACTTTGACGGCAACACAAGTTTAAGTCTCGGTAACTTCGAAACAAGTCATCGTTATATTCTTATCTTCTGATCGTTGCATTTAATCGTTATTCCAGTCGCTTGTATGTGTTCAGTGCTCTCCGAACTAAGCACAAGGTGCCTAAACTAGTCTCAGCACAACATCGTTCAACCGCGTACCTGCGCTGAGGTGAGCCCAACTCACTTGAGTGGTCGTCTGGAGCAGCAAAGTGATAAAGCCCTTCACTAGAGACAAGGAAAGTTGAAGGAAAGGATGCAGTGTGCGAGAGTGTGCGACATCAGTCATCAAGGATTCCGATCAGCGCGGCGCAGTGTGTCTTGTTCACTTCTACTGTTCAAACAACTCCGATCGACTGACATTCGGCATCATTCGTCGACATCATGCGCTCAGGAACATGTGACGTATGCTGTTAGTGGTGCTGGTCTTCGAGTTCCCCTCCGTAGCTTCGTATATCATGACCAGCGCTACTCCACAGTAATATTGCGAGTAACTGGATGGTGGCGCAGTTTTGTGTTCTCTCAGCTCCATCCTTGCTAAGTTGCTGTTGTTTTCGTTCCTGTCTTCGCCATTCATCTCGCTGAGTCCAGTGTTCGTGCTCGCATTAAGAACAGAGCCATCGCCGCCATGTCTGCTTTCCAACAAGCAACAACGAGGAAACAAACAGCATGGAAACCGACTGCAAACATATCCTGAATGTCTTCTTCAATAAACATATCACAGCGCTAGCAGCTGAGTTGCCGATTGAATTTATTGCCTGATTCCCTGAAAGCGCGATCGAAGTTTCGAGGTTGTATTCACATTTTTAGTGACGAACCGATGAATTGCGTTTCCGTACTGATTTCTTTCATTTCTTATTTCAAGACAACAATTTCACGCCATCTCATTGGAATATCCGGCGAAAAACATTTGCCATAAATTCAGAAATAATAGTAATTGAGTTGACCAAAGTGTGGTTTGGAATTCGTTGGGCTATCGTGCCAGTTGCGGTATAAATTTCAATTACCACATTGTTACCGTGACTCAGACTTCGGTCAGAACCTGTGAGTTGCTTATATCCCAGTTTCTGATGTACGCTTCATCGATCGCTTCCTCAGAAACAGTAACATTAATTCGAATTTGCTTCATAAATTGACCAACAATACCACTTTACAACAACAACGCCGATAACAGGGTAGCCGAAAAAATTGCGGCTATTATATACAGAACTCGTTTTGGTATACAAAAATGTAGTGATTCTCGGAAAGAGCTTTTAGCACATGAAAGGAAGACGTTCTTCAGACTCGTTCCGAAGGATGAAACTTGTCCGCCGATAATTAAGTTTATGGTGATGCTTGGGGCTCAGATTGGAGCCATCAGATTCGTCGCTTGTTTGCCTGCTGGCGGCAGCTTGTTCCCTTTCTGTCACTAATGCAGAAATGGTGAAGCCATCGCCATATTAAAAGCGCAAAATATTCGTCGTGATACACTTCTGTGTCTTATCGCTGTCTGTTCGCTTTTGTCGTACGCATCGCCATGTAAGCGAAGCGTTCTTTAAGCTTCTCAAATGGCTATTTTTCTATGAAAATTTTCAAAAGTTGAAGTATTCCAAGTCTACTGGAGCACACTTGCCAAGTGATTACTGTATGAGTAAGTGTATTGGTCTGAACTCAGCTATTAATTGCGAATTCGATCAAATAACGCTCAATGGTAGTTCGAGTATAATTCGGATAATAAGCAGAGTTGATTGTATGCGGACTCGTTTTATACTTTACTAAAACTGTACAGGACTGGAGAGCAAAAATGAGGTACTTTCAGTGGCTACTTTACACGTCTGCCAACTGCCGCTGAACAACCCTCGGTTCGTCCTTCTGTACTCAGTACCCTTGCTTGAATTCCTAGACGTACAACGGAACCCTGCATGCTCTCCATTCAGACAGAAATGCGACTAAGAGCATTACCAACACTGAATGTTCTATCCTTCAAATGTGAATGCCATCGAACTTCCACTGAAACCAAAGGGACGGCAGAAATCCCCTTACAGCGATTGATTTCAATGCACTCAGATTTTCAGAGCGTGTTCGGTATGGCTTTTAATTTCTATAAAAATCACTCAAGGAGTCATAAACGTTTTTAATTTAGATGACGAACGCTTGATAATAATGAGAGCTCTGCAACGAAAGACACGACTTGGTACACCAGTCAGCCACCAGTTCAACTCTCCACTCGTTGCCCTCACTTTGCGGAAGACTCACTTTTTCCCAGGGGATGTGATATCGCATTGTTGCGCGGAGACGGTGAATTTTTTGCACATTGTTTTCGGAATCGGATTTTAGTTTAAGACTAATTCTCTTGGCTGGATTAAGTGCGCTTGGCTTGAGTCTGTGCTTGAGTCCTGATGAGTTCTGACAAATAACAAGCGCCGACTACAAGAGGATGGCAACGAGTTGCACGGGACGTCCGCATTGTGGTTGCAAGATGGGAGATAAGGTTTCACTTTATTCCGCATCGCCTCCGAACGATGAATCGCGCCGTCGTCCTGCTTTTTACGGGAAAAGCAATCTAATTGGCTTTACTCCATCCCTGACGAGTGCGAGTGGATTTCGGTACTCATGACGAATTTGTGCTGTTGGTCCTTTTGTAGTTGAAACAAATGATCGTTCTTATCGATTAATACAAGTAGCGAATTCGGAATCAAGCAAAATCAGCTCTGGATAAATTGTTATGAACGCACTGCTTCGAACTGTATTGCATATTCATCACTTTATAGTGACACTTACTATAGAGCGTAGTAATCAAACCCTGCTTGAAGATGAAAGCTTTTACTGCGTCTACTTGAGTACGATATCTGAATATTAAACTGAAATGGACGATGTGCACTACAGAAATATAGAACGTCTTCTACACGAGACACGCTGTATATGTACATGAGTATACTAGTTACTGAAATTACGAGCCGTTCAGACAGCTATATCTATTGTTTATTTATACAGCTATATAGTATTTATCAGTTCTCTAGAAAGACATTCCTTATGATGAGAGCCTGCAGGATATCGGCGTTGGTGTTCAATGTGCAAAGCCACTTGCAGGCGGAAATCGCAAACAAATACCGAAGCGCGAATCATATGAATCTGTTTTCCAAGAAAGAAATGTATTTATTTATTCCTTATTATAGTCTTTATTTAATATTATTATATTTTAAACCAGTAAGAAAGCTATATTCCTGGCCTGGCCGAGTCTTAGATACCCTACACCTAAAAGTTTTGAAAAAAGTGGCGAAGCTAGGGAGGGGCAGGGTGGCGGTCCACTCTGGGCGGCACAATGTCGGGGCGGCAGTTGTGGAAATCAAGTAGACTTATTGAATTCTAGGCATTTTTGGGGCTACAAGTTGATTAACCGTCCCGGGCTCCATGAGACCTAGCTACGCCTCTGTATAAATAGTAGGCGTGGTTCTTACCTTTTTCATAACAAAATAACTAGCTTAGTTGCTTTATTATTGTGTTCATTTAAACTTTATTTCCGTGGTAATAAACTTGTTTTCATACTGCTATACCGTATAAATTTCAATACCAACTTGCACACCACAAGAAACAATGTTTATGCAAAATTTCATCACGATATCTTCGCCGGTTCTCCTGTGATCGTGATTTCAACAGACAGACAGACAGACAGACAGACAGACATACAGACAAACAGACAGAAAAACAGACGGACGGACATGGTTAAATTGACTCAGGAGGTCACGCTAATCAAGAATATATTATATATACTTTGCTATACCTATCGTCTCTATTTCTACGCGTTACACATTTCGTTACAAAGTGAATATACCCTTACCTTAAGGTGTAGGGTATAAAAATGAAGCGTTATTTATTGCTTTGTGCATAAAGCCTTCGAGCAGTTTAGCCGTGGAGCTCGACAAAGCAATCATTAATATCGGATTTACAACAAGCGTGTAAAATTAAGCTGTTATACGTTACTCAGTTTTTTATTTTGATTCACCGCAATTTCCACGGGACAGAAAGGAGTAACCAAAAAACCCTTGACGTGTGTTGAATTAAATCCTTTTAGTCGAAATCCCAGGGTGAAGGCTTCAGAGCTCCGATTCTCGCACTCCGAGTATTACTGTGCCACACAATAACTGTAATTACTTGGTTTCCCCTCCTCTCTGCCGAATAGTCTCTAGGTACAGATATGTACCCACAGGCAAATGCTACCAGCAAAGGGTGGTGTATTTCGCTTGCAGACGGGGTGCCTTGCGCCCAGTGCTCAGTCGCAAGAACACTTTCACCGAGCATCTGTCCATTCTTTTGGCATAAACAGTTTTTAATCCCCCGTAGAGATGCTCGTAAGTCGACAGAGTGTTTTCGAACACCACTTAATTGCAAGTCTGGCGTAGAGAATTGCATGTTGTTGTCGAATTGCGAATTCGAGTATTTAGTGGGCTCAGTTGGGCTCACTTCCTTGTTTTTGCAGGCTCACTAGAAACTTCCCTTTATACTATTAGCAACGCATGTTAAAAATACGCAGATACTATACATCAAGGCTATCTGAAGAAAGCACACAAAGCGCACTCTTTGATATTGCATTTTAGGTGTCTCAGCGAACTTAAGTACAACTTCAGCAATCTTCAACAAAACACTTATTATTATTGTCTCATTTCACCTTTACTCTTAGCCCAGAGAGGTCCTAATGGATCCGGTGTGTGATGTCTGCAGTGCGGCTGGGAGTGCATTCGAAGCTCTTCCCGCATGTTGACGCGCCGATGAACGCGAAAGCAAGCAGGCTGTGAGGTATTATGCACTTTTCCATCAGCTCTTGACAAAGGCACTGAGACTTGCTTTTATTGTGTGCGATCCTCAGGTTAGCGACAACAACCGACGACGACTCGTTGGCAGATTAATGCGCCACTCGGGGCCCGGACTCTAGCAGCGCAGAGTAGCTTGTTGAGCAGCTCGACTTTGACATTCATCGCTCATGTGTCATCATTGTCGTCAGTTTTTGTTCGCTTCCATTGCAGTCTCAGCTTCTTTTGTTGCGGGAAACGTTGCAATGACGCAGGAGAAGCGACAGCAGACAGTGAAGGCTGCAGCGATTTTAATTGTCGCTGTAGGAAATAATGTTCTGTATGAAAATAAATAATAATTGCATTGCAAATAAAATAAACAATGATAAACGACGTTGTCTCTTCGTACAACACTACTTCTGAAGGCGTAATTTGCAGGAATCTTACAATTATTTACATTAATTGCGAACTTCCGTCGCCTTTGATTATATAATCCTGGTTGTATTACTCACCGCAGCGCACCTCGATGCCTTGATGTATTCACCCTGACGGATTCAGGAGTTATGTAGTAATTCTCGAGCGATGTCTTTGTAATGGGTCTGCAATAACAATAAGCGACGCTGGAAATATTTAGAAAATTGTAGGTTTTTGGACAGTATTGAGCTACTCGAATGTACATGAGTAAAGGAGTCTATTTTTCTGATCTGAAAGAAGCGGAAGTACATGAGTATAATGGGTACGATATGTTCTGACCAGGGTACCTGAACCATTTCCCTGTCTCAGGAATAGCTTTAATCCACCGATTGCGGAGCTGTCTGAATTAACCGACAATTTTACTGCCGTTGCCACTCATTTCCATGCGTCATAATTACCACGTTAATGACACACGCAGCCGTTGCACTGGCAGCTCATTTTCGCGATTCTTACGAGTTTTCGAGGGTCTCCAGTCTGTGCATAAAAGCTTCTGCACTCTGCGGCAGCGAGAGAAGAGGCATCCTCTAATATGTACATCCAAATGTGCGTGGAATATAACGATATACCGACATTTGCTGGGAATATTCGCCGGTTGGCGTCGGTTATTACATTCATATTGTCTCTGTTTTGCGATTTAAACGCTTCAACGTACAGAGCGCCTGGCCAAGCGGTGCTTTTAAGTGCCCTTCGTAAATTGATTAACTTCGAAATAAGTAGATGGCATTAACTACAACTAAAAACTCATCAAAACTTAGGAATATACATCAGTATAGGACCACAATCCATCTTTCAGAATCGGGATTAAAAGTCTAAGAAAACGAATACATTATATTACGTATATTAAGTATGTTAGAATATATTAACTTGTGAACTATACAGTTGAATGCTGACAGTACATTAAATGTAATCAACCTCACTAGTACACCAATTAAAAGTACCAACTAAACATCTCTAAAGTAGGTAATGAAAAATGGCCGGACACATTCCTTTATAGTCCATCCCCTTTCAACTGCAATCCCAAATGGTTGCAAAGTAGTAAAAATAATAACAAAATAATGAAAACAATCCAGAAATAGAAGGATGTTTATTGTATCACGGAAATAGAAAGCGATGCCAACGATTCTTTTATTTGACGTTATAATCACGACAATTAATTATTTAATTGACTGATTGGAAGCATTGAATTTGTCAGTAGCTCAGAAGATAGGGTGAATAGGTAAACTCGATCAACACTCTGAAACTACTCGTTATTGGTTCGGGCCGGTTGGCTGCAATGTAAATCTTTGTGGCCAAATACACTCGGCTCCAGTTACTCGAAAGCTCTACTTGTGTACACAAGGTGTCATCACACTGAGACGGCTTTTGTTGCAACTCCACACTGCAATGTTCCACTCTGCGCTGCATTAAACGCGCACATTTTTTGCATTTTAGTTCGTTTTCCCCGTGAAACGCTTTCTTGTGTTTTGTGTTGTTGTTGCGTTACGTGGTCTTCTGCTGCAGCTGCTTAGCATTCGGAAAAATTAGAACCCATTTTCTCACACTTTCCAGCGCAACTGCGAACAACTGTTCGCGTTCACGAAACAACGGCTCCATGGCAGCACTCGCTTTGGGCCGCAGCACCTGGAGGAAGCAACGGAAGCAGGCTGCAGGGCTTCTTTCTGTGCTGTCAGCGGTTCTGTTGGAATGCCGTTTTTCTGTTGTTGGATCTGGGTTTCTGCCATTCGTCAGTGATGTGTTTAAGGAGGTTGCTTTGCGCTTCGCTCATTTTCACAGAGTTTGACTGTAAAGATTCCAGCAATTCTTTGAGTTGCTTTAGTTACTCCGGCGAAAAGGGCTTGCAAATAATTAGACTCAGGGCAACTGCATAGCTGCAGTTGGCTCCGAAAGAGTCGCTGCAATGTGCTGGAATCAATTATTCGGCTAAGAATGCGAATCCATTTGCGGAAGTTGGCGGGGAAGGGTTTCCTGCTTCACTCTTTGAGAGAAAAGTTTTCTCAATCGCTCAAAAGGGAACTTCACGCAAGGGAACTGTGTGAATTTTTCGTCAGGAGAATAGCTAATGAATCCAGAAGTCGTCGCGGGTCATGTTGTGGGGCCATAAACTATGTAGTTATCGGCTGCACTCTCCACCGCCAGCCAAACCGAAGTGTAAGTCAACAGAATCGGCTTGGACTACGACTCGTCCCACTCTTACGACACTTTCTTTTGCTGGCGAAAGGTTGCCTCTAAGTTGCCCTTAGATACTTACGCGTAACTATAGTATTATAATAAAACACCCATTTAAATAGAGTAGCTCGGCCGCTGGGCTCTACGCGACGGCGAGCTTCCAGTTACGGTTCACGTTGCATGGCACACATGCCTTGCATTTGACCTTCCTCACCTGTCTCACAGTTCTGCGTTATGACATCGAACCGCGGCAGAAGCGAACGCACTTCCTTCATATTCGCTTTCAGTCTAGCGCATGATTGATGGCCGGAGCTAATCTCGGCGTCTGATCTGCTGTGGCTGCGTTTTAATTTTAGGAGTATTTGTGTAGAGAGGCCTGCATTAATTAAAATATTCGGAGACGCCAACTGAAATTTATGCGTAATTATTTCAGCGAAAGTTATCGCGTCTTTCCGCTCCCCCCGCGGTTGAGTGCTCTTTGACATTCATGAGATCTATCCATACATCATGTTTGATAGAGGATTTCGTTGCATATCAATGCAGGCAGTATTTTGTTCCCAACTCCAAAACCTTTTTTGTGGGAGGGGCCGACGGGAGGGGTGTGGCAATGCATACAGAACTCGGTTATAAATCTATTTGCATATCACTATAAATACGTGGTGCTGGTATACATATGAAGTATAACCCAGCATTCATGTAGCAAAGTATTCCATTTCCATTAATTAACGATGATAATAATTTGGTTACTTTTCTCAGAGTGTTCCGTATCTCGTACTTATCAATACTTTTCCTCGGTTAAAAAATAAGTCTGCAAATTAATAAAAATAAATAAAATAGTCAGGGACGATTGTTATAATATATAAGTAGTAAAGAAATAGAAGTCATATAACAGAAATTGTGGAGACATTTCTGGCTAAGTAAATAAATTTTATATTTCAGTAAAAATACTCGTATGCAATAAATGCACGTGATACATAGACAATTTACTGAATTAGTTATTGACACTCGGTCGTCAAAAGCAGCAAAGTAAAAACAAAAGTGGAAATGTAATTAATATATGTAGAAGCGTGCATCGCATATGGACGGACATACGGTGTATGCAGATAATCAATATAGAGATAAAATAGACTGTATGCACTGCAATTGCGACGCACAGATAATTCATTTTTATTCAGCATCATCTGAGTCGATTTAGCGATTCTGTCCATCTGTCCGCCATGGACATTGAATGCTATTCTAAGGCACGATAGGCCAGGAATGGGCGTATTGCCTACTGCATCGGTATTGCGTTTTAAATTACTATTTAAAAGCAGCCGAACAGAAGTTTTATGAAGTTGGTAGCTTAAAAAGTCAAAGCTACTCCTTCAAAGGCCGAAATGTGTGCTCGAAGAGGGATCTCGAGGGAATAGGGTATCGAAATTGTTTTCATTTGGCCACCATCAGTTTTAATGCGTGCCAGTGAAACTGCCTTCGATATTTCATTCCATGCAATCATATCTGTCGGCTTGTATCCGTCGTTATGGAATCGTAGTTGATTCTGCTTCTGCTGCTGTTGTTGTTGTTGTTGTTGTTGTGGTTGTGCTCAGTTAATATACGCTCCGCCAGAATGTAGCGCATTCAACTTCGGAGTCGTCTATCATGTCCTTATCAGATGCCGTCCGTCCCGTGCATTTGGCCTCATGTGAATCAATGATTGCTATTCGTGTCGCTGTTGTTGCTATTATTGTTGTGATTAAATTTCTGATCGGTTTCTCTGAATGGCATTTAACATAAAATATCTAGTGATTTGCATGCAGTGCAGTTGTTGTATTTGCAGCGTTTTTAAGCTCAGCAGGCCCCATGTAGCTCGTGTCCGGGCCACGCGTAAAGTATTTCGGAAACCTTTAGTTGCCGTTAAGAGTGGGCGGCAGTGGGGTTAATTTAATTGTATTTAGTTGCAATCGTAATTATTTGCGCAAGGATCAATCAAAGTTAAATTGGGAGCAAAACATATCGCCGAAATGAAGAGCCGTCATTTATATCTGCCCGAACAGTTTCGAAAGCTTCTTCCCAACAATGGCCAAGTGAGAAATTGCCGGCAACGCAATTAACGACAACGAACAACGAGGGATCAAAAGAAAAACCAAAATAATCAATAAGATTCAGCTTACGATTGCGCTGCCGTATGAAGGCTTGAGCAACAAAGACGACGAGGCAGAGTGATGGCAGTTCTGAAGTAGACCACCGCCGTAAGCCGCAGACAACCAGCGCCGCGCCAGGGGCCATCAATTTCTGCGTTGAGCCGACAGCAACGAAAGTCGGGCTGACAGCAAGTAAGACCTCTAAATGGTAAGTAATGGCAAGTAAATCCGGGAGCCTAGCAAATAATTGGCACGGCTTAAAGCGTGTTAGCCGATGCCATTTCGGCATTGCGGGTGGCACAGAGCTTTAAGAGCTCGAACGCTTCAAAAGGGAAATGCTGCCCGAGATCCTATGATCCGGAATCGTGTACGCACTCATATCGCCGCAGCCAATCATTTCTGGCCATTGTGCAGCGCGTCCTGTGCGTCCTCTTGATTTACGCCACTGATTTAATATTCATTAAAAACACTGATAGGATGGATGATGATGAGTGAAAAGTTAACCGTGTCTGGCGTCTGGAGAACACAAACGCCGCTCTGTGCCGGATAAGAGAGCCACAGAACCATGACCAGCGGAGCTTCTTCCCTTCCAGCTTCCGCCCTTGACCGGACAACCGGAAGAGTAAATCTGTAGGTCTTTAATTGCAGGTTGTCTCAGCCACAACTCGTAAAATGGAGCAACCACGTCCATCTACTCATCTGTATTTGCTCATCAAACCCAATACTAAGCAACTCGCGTCCTAATATTTGCAGGTCCTGCTGTGCAGCCGATGCGCCTGCCGTGTAAGACAGGGTCCTTTTTTGTTGGCCGGAGGAATTCGTTTGTTTCACTGATTACTGCTGCTGGTGACAGCGACATCCGCAAATGTTTAGAAACAGCCGCATGCATCATGTACCTCAACACACACCGGCATGTGCATATGTTCGTCGTTATGTGTTGCTAATGTCTTTTTTGCAAATGAATTGCGTTCGTGTGTGTGTGCCAGCTAGCGTTCCCGTTGTTGTTGTCCTGTGCCGATGCTTGCTTCTATCGCCGGACCTCTCGCATTTCCCATGTTACGGGCCCCAACAACAACGCCGCCTTAATGACAACACTGCATTGCGAGGCTGCATTGTCGATGGCTATCACTGTTGTTCGCCATGTTGGCCACCTGGAGTGCATCTCATTCAGCTTTCGTTCACTCGCTGAGTCCCACAAAGAGAGCAACATATTCAGGCATGTTGTCGTAGTTGTTGATAGCGCGGCTGTCAACAACATCCACTGCTGCCCTTGCACTGCCAAAGCTAACAACAACAACTGCATTGTTTATTAATGAGCACAACATATTCACTTGGAAAAGAAATCCTTGTACAAGTATTTACATTGAGATCAGAAAAGCTAAATTGCAATTCCAGATATTCATAGAGCGATCTTAGTGCCTAAAAAGGACGACCACCACGCAAAACAGGATACAAATTCGTGTTTCCGGTATCTCAATGAACGGAAGAGTTTTTTTGCACGCCAAACGCATGAGTTCGATCTGAGGCCAGATTTGGTGCATCTTCGTCAGAAGAAACATCAACGCTTCTTTCAAAGCGAAATCGTCGTGCTTACTTTCATTAAAAGTGGAACGGTTTTTTGCGGCTCAACAATTTTGTCGGCCACTCCGATCACAGACATCCACTATTTATATGTATTAATGGAATTCTTGGAATCACAGTTAAGAGAGACTCCACTTGAAAAAACACATCATTAGTGACTATGGCAATCGGGGCACTGAGGAGGAGGAGGGGAGGCTATTGAAGCATCCAACTCGCCCCGCTCCCTGCAAAGCATCACCGCACCGCATCAAATGCTGTATGATTCCCCTCGCAGTGGTATGGAAAAACATAGCATACGATGTGACACGTAGAAAGCTGCTGTATCTTTAGATGTGGTGAGGGAAGTGGCCGGTGGTTGGGTCCGGCGATCCCAAGCTGCTCCACTGCGTTGCTCGTCTACGTACTGATCTGCGCTCAACACTTAAGGACGCACTTAAATGCCCTTCGCCTCCACTAAGCCGCTGTTGTTCCTTTGGATGGGAGATGTTTATGAATACGTTAACATTAATTAGCTGTTGACTTAATTAATCGTATGCAGTGCAGTTCAGAGTGGAAGCTGTAGTGAGGCGCGGGTTTTCGTTCTTCGTCCATCGCTTCTGATTGTTTGTTTTAACTCTTTAACGTCTTTTGTAGTTGAATCCGTGTGAGTTTCGTTTTTCTTTGTGTTGTACTTCGCAATGTTCTCTTCTTTTCTTTTCTCTTCAGTTCTTTTGTGGTCTGCAACAAGTGGAAGCAGTGGAAGCAGTGGAAGAACCGCACCAAAGTCAGGAAGTTACTCTTGCCACTTCTTAAGGGGGCCATCGTCGGAAGACGTCGGAAGGCAGCTGATGATGGCGATGGAGACGGCTGACGGCTTCCCTCTTGTTGAGCCCAGGTTTCAGTGGGCAAAAGTGACGTATGGCGCTGAGATTAAGCGCGCGGATTACAAGGCTCAGCGACGATCAGCGCTTTGCTGACAGATTGGCACAAACGCCCCAGATTGAGGCCCAGAGTAGCGTGAGGGCTCCGCCAACTCGCTGCAGTCGCAGCCTGGCGCTGAAGCATTCACTCATTGGGTCAACTACGGCTGTCGTGTTGAGGTGTGGATTTGAATGAATGGTGGTTTTATCCGAGATTGCTTTTCCTGCACATGTTGCTGTTGCATTCATTCCTTGTGGTTGTTGCTGTGCTCTTTTGTACTCGCTTTAGTGGACATGCATTTCCAGGTGCATGTGCATGTGAAAATGTTCCGCACTGCAAAGCAAAGCAATTATTAAATACTTTTTGTGGGTTTTTCACTCCGCGTCTAGAAACCCTTTGGCACTCACTGAGAAATGAAATGAAATGAAATTGCTTCGAATAGTATTTATATCTAAGCTTTAAATGCAATGGTTATATATTTTTAATTTACGTAACATTTTGTGAACTGTTAATAGTAAGCAAATTTGTTACACATACCATGTGTACATAAAACAAGTGAATGCCTAAAAAGTGGGAATGTCTTTGAGGGATTTGAGAAACCACTTCGATTCTTAATGTCATCAAGATGATGGTGATTGATCAACAGAGCTTCCTTTCTTGTTTTCAGATCGCTTCTTCATCGCTACAGTTACTCACACATTAAGAGCTCTTCGGACAAACAGCATCGACTTGGATATGTTCAGAAAGAGAAGCACGAAGACAAGAGGCAGCACATTCTGCGGCAGCAGAGAACCGCATGAGAACAACTGGTTTTTTGTTTTCGTTTGCTTCAACTCGTTTTCGTACGAAGCGCAGGAAGACTTCCCAACAACAGCAACACTCTTGTCGGCTCTGCTATTATTAATGAAGTTTAGAATACTTTACCTGATCACCGTTTCTGCAGTAGACAACGTTTAATCATTGCCGCTTTGCTCATGCCTTTAATTAGTAGCGCTAGTAGAGGCCGCACTTTTAATTGATTGAAACTAAGAACCGTTCACACTTCTTTGACGCACGGTTCTATTACATAACTGGATTGCCACAAAGTCCAAAGCGGTACAACGTTCGTTGCAGCGCTACAGCGTTAAGCTCTGGCCCCTGCTTATCCCAGCTTCCTGTTATCTCATTCGCTCCGTGACAATGAACTCACATGCCGCGACCTGAGAACCTCAAACCCAACCTCAATATAACGCCATATCCTCCCAGAAGATTTCAAGAGACTTCAGCTAATCGGATAGTAGAGAAAATATTTTTTCTCTTTAGAAAAGTTTTTTGTACATCTAATATAGAGTATATTATATGTAGGAAAAGTCAGAGAGTTACATGGCGATACCATAACGTTTTATGCGAGAAACTCTAAACGAAATCAAAAGCTGTCATTTGACCCCGCCTGGGGTTTAGATTGAAGGCTTAAACCGGGTTGAGACCCAGTTCGAAACCGAGGTTCAATAAGCGCAGAATTCACCAGAACCGAAACCGGCTCTGCACACGGTCCGTTTACTTTTAACAGCGTAGTTGCGAACGCGTTCGACAACGGAGCTGGAAAGCAGTGTGTGTATTCGGACGTCGGCACTTATTTCGAAATTAGTTTAAGTTTCAGTATTAAGAAACGTCATTGTGCAAGTCATTATCGCTGTCAGTTGGAAGTCTTGGTTAGTATAGTGTACGTACGTTATTCTGCACACGTGAATGACTGCCGAGGCTCTCCCCAGCTGGGCGTGCCTCGAACGACCCGCAGCAATGCACATGCACTGCTTCTGATGCGCTCAAACGCTGACATTCAATTAAAGCAAACATGTTGCGAATTTCAGCATCTGCCATCTCCGACTCTTAAAAACAATAGATTTTCCTTCCCTAATCGACTGTCGAAATGTGGAAATGACGATGCGACTGTGGAGACGGAATCGCCGATAACGCGGGCGACGGCACTCGTGATAATCTGGCCATTCGCACGCATGGTTGCGCAACCCTCCGCGTCAAGTACTGCAGCGCGCTCACCACCGCGGCCCGCATCACGTGCACCCGGGCAGCGCCGTGTGGTGCTGTGCTGCTCCTTTCGACGCGTCCAATTGAGATGTTGTCGCAGATTGTGTGGTTTGTTACGGTGTTTGTTCGGGTGCCTGTTCTTTTGGCCGCTTGGGCTTTTTATCGGCTACAAAGGTTGCGTTCCGGGTAAATATTTGCAGAGCTTGACTAATGAAACAACACCCAAGCAACGAATCGCTATCCGAAATAAATGTGAAGAAATTAACAGCACATAAAAGCGTTTGCCAGGCTGAAAAGTCATTTGAAGGCTCAAAAACGGTTTAAGCCATTCACACACACACACACACACACACACACACACACTTACTTCGAGGAAAGGCGACGTCCTTCAAGGGTTAAAGTTCGCCTGTACTTAGAACTCTTTTATTCATTACGTTTGTGAATTGTCCTCAGAATCTTAGTGGAGGAGAGCAAAAGCCGCACACACACAGACACGTCGGTGAACTGCGGACTGTTCGAAGTCTGACGGAAAGACCACGTGATTTCCTGCGTCCCCCTCCTGGGGTGCTTTTACGTCTCAATTTCGGTAACAGATTAACGCACTGAATGCCAAAAGTGACGTGGAAGTTATGTTGCTCGAACTCTCCGAAAAGGGACGCACCACTCGTTAAGAGCACATCTGTGATGATTTCAGACTTCGTTGGACTCCTTTTCATGTAAAGTGTTCGATTCTCGAGGGTGGTATTTGTACAGCGTTGAGGAAGGAGCCATACTGCTGCTCATGGTGCTGTTATTATTTTATACTCATATTTTTTCAGCTTCAAATCATATTGTAATTGAAATTTTGTAACCTCCGATTTCTGGCTCCATTAAAGCAAATGTTCCGCGCGGAACAATATTCAAGTCAGGTTCCAGTTGAAACAGCGTCGCATTTGAAGCAATCCAGGAGGAACTCTCTGTCATGACGAGTGTGGAACTGCTAGCGGCTGCACTTGATTAGTAGCTGCTCAATGGAAGTATTCCTTTTGTAGCTGACACTGCCACTGCCACTGCCAACTCGCACTCACATCTGCAGCAGAGTGACGCCAATCATGGCTACATCCCGAATCAGAGGCCACGATTCACTGACCACGTGGCCCAGATCCAGTGTGGATTACTTGTGCGTTAGGAACTCCTTCACACATTCGATTCACTACTCAAAGCGATTTCGTTTAACTGGGCAAAAGGTAGTAGTGATTGCGTGAAGCTTCTTGTGGTTAATATGGATATAGCAAAACGTATGGAGCTTAGTTTGAACTCGCGAACTGAGTGTGGTCTTTGTTGTTGTTTTTAGGTGGAAGACGCCATTTTGGCTCCCTTTTCGCGCCTCTCGCTCCGCAAGCGATTTGGCATGAAGGAATACGCTGACGTTGGCGTTGTTGTTGTTGTTGTTGTTGTTGATGTTGTCGCTGTCGCTGTCGCTGTGGCTTTGGCTGTGGCTGCCGTTTGCCGACACGCATGTGCAGCTGCACCCTTTCGAAACCCATATTGTTTTTATAGCCCAACAAATCGCCGCATAACTTCGTTGAGTGCGAACATTTATACACAAACTACAACAACAACAACACAAATAGTCTTTTGTTAACATCGTTATTGTCTGCTGTACGCCGTTCAACGACAAGAATTCACGCTGATGATGCAGACACTTTTTGTTGCACCTGCGGTCTGTCTCTGCTGCACAGCTTTGATGTATAGTATCTGCCTTCAGACTGATGTTGCTTTCTCCTCCTCCCTTTTTTTCCCCATTTCCATGATTTCAACTTCAACGTCACGTTGAAAGCGTTCATTCGGAGTCAAAACGTTTCTTGGCCGAGTCAGCACCGTTCTGAGCCACTTCGTGCCCCTTTCCTCACAACATGCGAGTGCGAGTGTATTCTTAGTGCAGGTCCTCGTCGCATCTCAGCTCTGAGTGGCCGATTTTGCCCTTGGCCTGCGACCATGTCGCGTCGTTGTGCACGCAACCACTTTGAGGTGTCCTCCTGAAGAGTCCTTTGTGTTCCTACCTGCTCGTGCAATTATATTTAGTGCTCGGCAGAAAGCGAAACTTCGCTGTTTTATTGCCTTATCAGCGCTCCAGCCGCTCGAGCGCCAGTCGTTAGCTACTCAGCACTTGAATGGCGAGTGGCTCCTCTCGCCGAGACACCGAGATTCTGGTGCACCATCCAGCTTCCGTACGTAGTCGACTCTGCTTAACTTCTGGCGCAGGTCTTGTGCAGGTGTTGTTTTCACGCTTTGTTGTTCTGGCTGCACGGATTGCTAAAGCTTCTCTCTTTTAATCACTCTGCTGGAAACTTGAGACCCGAACAAATTAACATTTCATGCATTACTTCTCAAATGCATGTGTGTTTGTTTCATAGTCTTAATTTCCCAACCATTAAATATTGGTTTGCAATAGAAACCTTAGACTTTGCTGTCTCAACACAACATAAGCCCTGAGAATTCTTGACTGCAAAATAAAGTCAAAGTTACTCACACTGTTGTCAAATAACGAACCCTATCAAAATGAGGTCTGAATAAAAAGTCCACTGTTTTAATTAAAACTTTGAACCCACTGTAAATGAGGTGGAAAACACACATGTCTGGCTTTGGAGCCACTACCTTTTCAGAAAGGAGCATAATCGAAATAAAATATTGCATAAATTTTCCAAAAGTTAGATTAACTTTCTCAGGCCCCACTTTTTTAATCGCCACTCCGCAAGCTGCGTCCGGCAGCAATCTCTACAATCGACTCCAATCGTAGTGCATTCGTTTTCGGCTCATTAAAAACATCACTCAGTATGTGACAGCCAACCAGTTTAAAGAGTGTCCCAGGCCATTAAGAAGACAGGCATGAGATAAACCAACGACTGTATCTTGCGTGTGGTTCATCTATCAATGCCACTTCAGCCAGCAGCAGATGAGGCAGCTAATTTGCGTAGACGTGGTTTTAATCATAATGTATCATTTGTATAATATATGCGTATATACTCGCATCGGAAAAATTCTTCACATCCGATAGCTTTCTTGGATGCGATCCGTCGATGCAGGAAGATTAGATTGTGGTCAATATTTTTCGTCTCTGAGTTGTGCGCTGTTTTGAAATAAACCAAATAATTTTGCTTGCTCGTATTGTCAACTTTGAACCTGGATATTTTAATTTAAGGAAAGTGTTAGTAATAAGAGCGAGCCTCGTAACCTGATAAGCATTAAGAGTGGCAGTTTAACAAATGGCATTCTTTTCTTGTATTCCGAGTGGTAAACTTTCAATCAAGCCGCCCGCTGCAACTCGAAGAAAAATGGGACTGAAGAAATAACTTGATGAGGGAAACAAGTTAATGGTTCTCTATTCACCTCCGGGTTCATTTCGACGTCAACATAAATTCAGTCATTTCAGTCAAACAGCTTCACAGACACAAATCAAAAATGGAAATTTCTCTCCTGGCTGCCTGCCTCCGCGGGCAATCAAAGCAAATGCTTCGTTTTCGGTTTCGTTTCTGATTTCGTGGATGTGACAAGCGTCGATATCAACGTATTGGAGGAAAACTGAAAGAAACACACGGAAAAGAAAACAGTAAACATTTCCGACCAGAGAAGCAGAGATATAGTTTTGGTGGAGCATCGACTTTAAAGACTTAGCAGAGCATGGAACAAATACAATGCAAGGTAGACTACAGAACGCATCATGTAGATTGTCTCCAACGGAGTCGCAGTGAGCAGCATTTCGTAGTTGGTCATGGGCAAAGGGAACTCGAGCAGGTTGGTTTCTGTGCCTTTGTGGTACACCCAGCACGGTTGTCTGGAAACGGCTGTTCCATGAGAGACTCTCCTTTACTTGTGGCTGAAGCATCTGCTGTACCAGACACATCGCAATTCGTCACGTGAGCCAGTTTATTCCGAACCTACGAGTACTACGATAGACACCTCGATTAGTTGAGTCGTTACCAGATTTTAACTGGTGTGCTAATTCCTATAGCACCCAAATCAGCATTTCCTACATACATTATATACTCGTGTCTGCCGGATTTCGGTTGTGATAATCAACGCACTAATTTATTATAGAAACTAAAATGTTCTTCGACGGAATTCTTGTAAACTAGTGGAATGAATGCTTTATGAGGGCGCGTATTCCAATAAAGTTGCATAGGAAACTTTGGTGAACCCTCCCCGCGGCAAGAACCGAACGTTTCAATGGAAGAATTTCTAAATTTCAAACCCTTTAATTAATTTTCAGTTTACTCAGCAGTCCGTATCAATTACCGTGCTATTGAAACTTTTTAAGAGGAAAGCAGCACTCACCAGTCCCTGTGCCAACGCTTTAATACCTGGAGCACTCTGCCATGCGGCGTGGACGGGTTCTACCTGCCTCTTGTACGGCGTTAACAATTTAAAGTTCAATTTTCAGTCGAAATGTTTGCATACTTGTCCGACATGACGAAAAGTGGACACTGCTGCAGCTCCCACTGCGCCACCCACCCGTTCAGCTGTGATCTGGTGTTTACCTTGGCTGCATTGTGTGCCGCATTCGACCCCTTTGCAGCTCCGAGCGAGTTCTGCTGCTTGGCTAAATGAAATTTTTAAAATACACTCGGATCGGATGTAGAACTCGGTCGGATGCAAAACTCTGTGGGCGGACAATAAAATCCGACATACACAAGCAGGAACTTTTTGCTTCGGACTGCTGCGGCGAGGTTGTTTGTTCAGCAGTGTAAACTTAGTAATGTCAATGTCAGTAAATTTATGGCGTATTTGGGTCGAAATTCCAAGGGTTGCGAAGTTAAGCTTTCGCCAATTCGATGTGATGTCCCCTGCTTCTGTTCTGCACTCTCTTTAATGGAAAACCTGTTAAATGATTTCCTCTCGAGTCCATCGCCAGAATTAGGTTAGGAACGACAACGGGTCTTAGGCATCAAAAGTTTCATATGTGCTCAACTGTTTCTGTAGCTGAGGTTAAGACAAAACGTCAACTTGAGGTCAACACAGCTGAACTACACCTGGTGCACGGCACAAGACGAATTAGCAACTTGTTCAACACACAATTAGCAGAAGGAAGCAGCACCAATGGGCATGGTTGACGTATTTTTCTATCTGATGTCAGCCCCGAAATGAATTACAATTAAGCTGAGAACGACAAGGGCAAGGGTTGGCTTTCCTTTACCTGCATCATATTGAGTCCCAAGATTATATTATATAAAGATTCAAGTAGTGCCTTTCAGTTTATTCCATAATCAATTCCATTGATTCAGCGACACCTGCATATCTTTGAGCTTTACCGGTGCACGTATGTACAAATTAACCAGTGCTGCGAGAACTCCTATAAATAATGACATAAAAGATTGTGCCTGCAGACTGTGGACAAAGTTGACCAGAGTTCAATTTCGATTTCAAATACCAAGGCTCCGACGCGGCCAAGTGTTCGGAGGCAAGCGCCTCGATTCCTAACTCGAGTGACACCAGAACAAAAAGTGCCCGGTGATCGCTGGGAAAGTTATCGCAGCTGTCAGCGTGATCGCGTAGAAGCCACGATTTACGGCTGAGGTCTGCACTCTGCAGGAACTCGCGTCTGGGCGTCGTTGGACGTCATGGCCAAAGCTCGAAGTGACAGGGGCTCAGATAGACAGCAGGAGAGACACGGACAGATAAACGAGTCGTTTCTTGGTACAAAATATGAGCACTGATGTCGTTGTTAATCTAATGCTTGGTTTCTCGAATTCGGTTGCAGGTGCGTTTATTACGGACCCCAAACCTGAGTCTGCATGTGTTCTGGAATGCATAACATTTTGACAGAGCAGCAAAGAGCCCAGAGACAAAATGTACCCACACAACCTTGAAATCATTTGGGACTTTTCTCATAATCGTTCTCGATAATTTTTCATGGTTGCTTTGCATATCGACTTCGTCTTCATGGTGTTGCATCAAATACGAAAGAGACAGTTCTGTGATTTTATCCAACTCGTTTACGAACATTTAAATCGCAGAGTTTAAATTAATTACCGCGAGTGTGAGACGACGAAGACGACTTCATTAATAATACCGAACTTGGACTCCACGATCGATCATTGGAGTCAGTCGAGCACAGCATCTTAACGTGGAACTAAAAAGGTTCGTGTTCACGGTTCCTGGAACTGCGGACTAAAAATACTATACATACATGTGCTTACATATACAATGCATTTCCCAGCAGCGACTGACGGCGAGTCAGTCAGCGGTGGAGCCACAGTGTGGTGCTCCGTCTAGGTGATGAAAGTTTAATTGCATTTCGGCTTCTCGGCGTCTGTTTACACTGCTGTGTGGCAACGTAACGGCGTACACTGGAGAGCTCTGCGTAACTATCACTGTAGTTGTTCGCAGATATTCGAGTATAGTTGACCACGTCCATGTAGTGGATGTCAATAGTGATATTCGGCTAAGTTTACGTATTCGTATTTATAACCAGTAAGAGTGCTATATTCGGCCTGGCCGAATCTTAGATACCCCACACCTAAAAGTTTTGAACAATTATCTTATTATTAATTATATTAGTTAATTATTAAAATTTCTTTATTAAAATTTTTAATTTATTTAGATTTCTCATTGCAGAGCGGTAGCATTATAGAATTAAATACAAACTGAAACTAGAGGAATATGTGGAAAGCTGTGGTATAAGGAAAGCTACCTCATAATCACATTTAATCAAAGACGGGTATTTAATCAGTCCGCCCGGGGCGGCAGTTGTGGAAATCAAGTATTGACTTATTGAATTCTAGGAATTTTTGGGGCTGCAAGTTGATTAACCGTCCCGGGCTCCATGAGTCCTAGCTACGCCACTTTATAAACAGTAGTTTATACACCTGTTACCTGTTTTCAAAACAAAATAACTAGCTTAGTAGTTTTATATATTATTGTGTTCAAATTGAAACTTTATTTGCTGTATAAGTACTGTAAAAGTGGGCGAACCGCGCCCAGTTTTGATGCTATAATGTTTTATTGGAAAATAAGTTGTTATGTAAAGTTTTATTCAGGAAGTTTAACAATATATTTAACAATATATCCATTTAAGACCCTCTTTTGTCATAACTCAAAAACGAACGCTGATATCACATTTCTAATAAAAAAAGGCGTGGTCGCTCACCGATATCGCCCGTTTTCAATACCAACCTACACACCACAAGAAACAATATGTTTGCATTGAATTTGCAATAAATTTCATCACGATATCTTCACCGGTTCTCCTGTGATCGTGATTTCAACAGACAGACAGACAGACAGACGAACGGACATGGCTAAATCGACTCAGGAGGTCACGCCAAGAATATATATACTTTTCTATATCTATTTTCTCTATTTCTATGCGTTACACCTTTCGTGACAAAGTGAACATAGCCTCAGACATAGTGAACCATAGGGTATAAAAAAAAATAAATCTATATTGTTCTTAAATACAACCGCCGCCCTCCCTCACTCCCAGTCAACATTCCATTTACAGTAATTCTGAAGTCCTGTAAAAGTTCTTTCAAACCTTATCCTGATACCTGAACTCGCTTATTCGTTTCAGAACGGTTTCACTGCCAATGTAAGTAGCACTTTCAAATGTCGAACGGAATGATAACACACTTCAAAATGCGCACAAAGTGGAGGAAGCCAGTGAATGGCCCGAAGTATCCAGCCGCAGCCTCTGCCAACACCTCCTCAATACTTGATTCGCGTCTAACGGGTGCATATCTCCGGCGAACATCTTGGGACTTATGGGCCAACCCGCCACGCGGACGGGTCGCTCAATAATAATGTAACATCGGGTCAAAAGGACTACCGATGAATGAATTTTATGCACGAAAGCAAGAACAAGATCAATTCAAAAATCGTATGAAAATTTGAAAGCTGAAACGAATGCGAGTTCACGTTAGTTTCTCGAAAAAGGGGGTGAAGGAAGGATAGGGCACGATTGCGTGCAGATTCTCCTGCGTACAACGACTCGTTCTGCAAGTTTTCCCATAGTTCTGGAATACACACTCGTACACTGTTATAAAGAGAGTTAAAAAGTGAGTGAGAGCGGGAGCGAGAGTTGTGCGCACAAGCGGCAGATGCGACTTAAATATTTTGTTAATAAACTCGTTTCGTCCTCCCCAACAGAGCTGCTGTTTTGCGAGACTGCATGGAATATCAACCCTCAAAAGTAGTAATATTTTCCATGGAGTAGTAAGATTGGTGTTGCCAATTCTTTGGTTGAGATAAAATATTCCACATATCGAGGTCACACGTCACTTTTTTATCGCTGCCGAGGAAATTTTAGCGGCGGTGCGAGTGAGATAGAATGGAAAAATCCCGTGAAATCTCACCGGGGATACATTGTGGACGGTAGCTGTGCTTCCTTAATGAACTGCATACAAATGACACTTACCCGGGTCTCTATCTAAGTTGTAGGGAAATTTTAAGATTTCCCTCTTTCTTCAAATGTAGCCAACTTCACCCATTCAACAAACGTTAAGAACTAAATCTGAAAAGCCAGTTTAAATTGGAGACCTGTTCATTAGAACAGTTCATTAGAAGACGCGATCAATATTGCGCTAGGTTTGAAGGAGTTTGCATTTAAGTTGGATGCGATTTCGAGGTTAGCGGAATTTCCCCCGTCCCCTGGTGAACGGAGAAACAGACTCCCTTTGCAAACAGAAACATCGAAGCATGCCCTTTAGGAGTAAATAAGCTCGTGTACATATAAAATATAAGGGTTGAGTGAAATGTGGTCTGGTTGCGAAAGTATTATACGTTTTAGTATTCATGTTTTTATACTTATATATAAAATAAGTCTAGCCAAGTCTGTCTACCGCAAACGGAGTGGTAGTGTGGCCTCTAACGGCCCAAAAAGAAAAGGCAACAGTAACTGTTCATTCACGGCACTCAGTTGGGTGGTAGTGCGAATCCGCGTGAAGAGTAGCGAGATACTACTATACTACTTTTTCCGGCAGCCTCGGGAGTCCCGATTGTATCTATTTAGCCAGAGAGAGATAGAGCGGCAGCTGCAAATTGGACTAAGCGCCATCTGGTTTTTTCAAAGCGCCAGCGAGCTGCAGAGCCCAACAGAGAGCGTGTGGGAGCGGGAGCGAATGCTGCCAATTGGAAAATAACAGGCTCCCTGAGCACGAAGAGCCCCTGTGAGGGTTTGTATTGAAATCTTTCTCTCAGTTACTTCTCAGATTCAACAAATATAGAAGCGATTGCTGAGTCCAAATCAGTACCAAAGAATACAGAAATCAGTATCTATCCACCGTACTTCTCGCTCACTACTTCTTGCTAAATCTAAACGTAGTGAATGCACGAACCGTGCTCGCTCTTGACGGTTTGTATCTATACGTTCTCTCTTTCTTTCACTCTTCACTTGTGCTTGTATCTCACGTTGCCGTCACTTCTACGCCGTCGGCAGTTGAGTCGAATACTTTGAGCGGAGTAGACGTGTTGTATCTCTGGGTGCGTGCGTAAAACTCGTTTGATTCACATTTCAGTTGCAAGACGGCATTTCAATCGCTTGTTGACGTTCGAAAGGAACGACCAGTGTTCATGCCGGAGTGTTAAACACACATAGCTACCCGCAGTGTCTATCAGATACATGCAAATATCGTCAAAACAACGAAGCTGTGAAGTGAAAAGTGCAGTTGCGGACAGCGTATACGTAACTCAGCAATTCTGTAGCTTTAAGTTTGCTGCTTTTCCACGAATTGTTTCAGCAAACCCGTTCCGTTGCCCTAACATCGGCCCCAAGCGGCTGCTTTTAACGTTCTGCGGTGGCGGCGTCGTTTCGTCGGTCGCGCGGACTGCTGCTCCACCAACAAGTGCTGTTTTGGTTTTTCGGTGTGGCAACGCTGCTGCCACTGCTACATGCTACTAATTATCATCTCATTAAATCTAATCACAGTCCGCGTTCTTCTAGCTCTGTGCATCCGCGCGCGGCCAGAACAGTTGGTGTCTCTGCGAACATCATCAAAAGATTGCTCTCGACGCCGCTGCTTGCCTTCATATTTGCGTTTATTCGGTTGACTGTCTAAACTTCGCGCAAATAGCGTGTGTTTCGGTAAACCTCCGCATGAAATCGAAACTACTCAGCAGTTAAGCGGTGATAATTGCGGAATTCGAAACGTGTACTATTCCATTTTTAAACAGACGCATTGCTAAACGCTTCAGTTAATCGTACGTACTCGTAACTCTGAAGAAAAGTAAACAACTCTTCCAGCTCGCAACTGCTGGAGTGATTCGTGTGATTCTATTGAGCGATCTTCATGAACGCCGTCAACGGAGGAATCCGTTGGTATTGAAAAGTGACTTAAAAACACTCTACCCCTCGAAGGGCATCGCAGGTGCGCTGCTATATAGTATATGTGCGTCGTGCTGATCGGCTGACTTCGGACACCTTCAGCGGTCGTAATGCTGAAGATAAATAAACACGAGTATCTCTCAAGTACAATGCTACGTAAACACAAGCTGCTTTAATGGACTTTCAGGCTGGAAGCTGTAATTAATTGCTTTGCATGAGTACAGGCTGATAGTTTCAAGGTAATGAAGTAGTTATCAGATCAAGGTTCGATTATTACAACAATAAAACTGCGCACATGCTCACATTACGCGCATTATCAAATAACTTATTGCCTCTAGTATTTATGGGCCTCGCATTCGGCCCAGTTGTTCAAATTTAACTCGGAAACCACCTCAGAATACCAACCAAACCAATAAATACGTTTTTCGTTTAAATGTAAGCAGATACGAATTAAATATATCGCAAAAGATTCATTTCGTTAGGTCTAACTTGCCTGTAGTTACTGCAAGCGCCGTCTCGGCTTCAGAAGAGTTCCAGGTAGAACGAAATTCAGTTGCAAAAGCTGTGAGTAAGGCATGTCATGTGTGCCGCCCGTACAGGGTGACGCGTCGAACTGATTCGAGCTTTGAAATGCCACCAACAATTTTCACGCTTCTGACTGCGATGTGTTTCGGAGGATACACGGACTTAAGTAGGTGAAAATAAGTAGGTTCCTCATGTCCAATCATCTTGCATATGAGTAATAAATTGGCAGCATGCAACGCGAATCAGTTTGCTGTTGATCAGTCAGTGCTGCGTTCAGTTGCTTCGAGTCGCCGTCTAGTCTTGTTCGGCGCTCACTCTCTCGCTCGCTCACCCGCTCCCCGGATCGCCGGATCACGGGTCGCCATGCCATTCACAGCGCAACACATGCTGATGTAACGTTACTTATATGTGCATCGATGCAGATGCTAGCCGATGTTGCGACGATGCAGCTACTTGACAATGCGTCCTCCGTTTTTCGACGCGTGCGAGCGTTCGTACGAGTGTCGGCCACATCGATCGACGACTGCAAACAACTACAGCAACACGTCAAACCCACCGCCGCAATAGTAACATCTACATTAATGAGGTTGACGTGAGCTAAATATAAAGTATTCGTATCTGTAGAACACGGCAGTACTGAAGCAATGACACAGCAACAATAACACTTCATTAGCTACGCGTTGTAGTGTCGAGTAGAGTACAATATCTTGTTAATCGAAAGAAAACCGAAAGGAATAACGAGAGAACCTTGATTTGATAGGGCTGATGAGGCCAGATAAAACAAAAGGGTGATTCCAGAACGGGGAGAAGCGTGAATTGCTCACATTCTATGGAGGAGGCGGTGATCAAGGCATTACTTGTGAAGCCGACTCTTAAGCAGGAGAGATTAAAACAGAAAAGCTTCGCTTTGAAACGGCGTCCGTTCAGGGGATCTGGAAGGGAAAAGTCCCAGCCTGCCTTCGTGCTTCAGTTTTTTATGACTCTACTAAACTCACACAAATCTGAATGCGTTTCTATGTACTTTGACGAGCGAGCCTTTTCTCAGTTTTAGACGCTTCAGCGAGTCCGCATTGAATTTAATTCTGGAATCAGCCTAATAATCTAAGAATGAATAGATTGTTATTGGTTTCCATAACCTTTCCTTGAAATCATACGTATTTTAAGTGTGTAACTTCGTAATGGTTTTCCATTAGTTATGGATCTTTGAATTATTGTATAAACGGAATTCTGCGCCATGTTGTTTAAGTATGTCGCTCAGCCTTCGGCTTCTTTTCTGCGGTGAGTCAGCCGACCGCACAGAAGGATTCTTTATGATGGCTTTCTCAGTGCTCTGAGTCAACATTCGTAAATGTTTGCAAACGACAAACAGTGTGAAAAATTTAATACATGCAAGCTCAGTCGCACACACGCACGCACACGAAAGGCACACTCAAAGCGTACAACGATGGTGACTTCACAGAACGCTGGACTATGAGCCCAAAGTGAGCTCATGAAAACTACGAGGTCTGAGTAAGTTTTTGTCCGGCTCACAGCCGGAATCCACTGAAGAAACGCAACGGGTTGAAGCAGCCTCTGGGCACACCAACACGTTAACTCCTGCTAGGAGCAACGGCAATAGAATTACGAGTACATGGCTACAGCAAATATTAAGCCATAAAAGGTTCATTCAATAGCTTCATTAATCAATCCCGCTTTCAGCATTGAGATTTACTTTGACATTTCCTTGTTCTGATGGCTGTTGGTTTCTATTCCGCACATCAGCAAACCTGGAAATTTCGGTTTAATTTATTAGTTTAATTTAGGTTGAATAATTGACATTAAATGTGCAGCTTGTAGTAAATAATAATAATTAGTTTTCCTTACTTCTAGTATGCATTTGCGACGTTTGTGTCTTTCCCAGCTCATTTCGTATCCACCATCTACACAAACCCGCTGAGAATAAATCGTAATCTAGTCGGTGAAATTAATCCCTGTATTATGCATATATATAATATGCATTATATGTATTACCTGTATTATAATCCCTATTGTATGCATAATAAGCGAAATGAGTGCCGATAATCTCGGGCATGGCGTTAATCTTGTGTTAATCTCGCGGGATGCACCCCTTATAAGCTAAAGTACCTAGTTTTGGCCTCCTAGAAGAATGTTTCCTCCGCCGCTTTAGATCTCGGATGCTTGTTTGTGTACGTGTCTACGGATTGGCATTTGTTTCTTTGCTTTTTTGCTGCCATGTACACATTCATATATGTAATATAGTATAGTATACAACATTATTCACAAGGCCGATCATTGCTCCGAAGCATTCAAAATCGTACCTCCTACTTGAATACTTAATTGAACGTAAATGTTTTCAATAGCAGAAGTTTTCTGTTTTTATTTTAACACAAAACAAGTTGAGCAACTGTTTAGGCTTTTATTGAAACGGTTTCTTATAAACGAAGCAGTTGGAAGAAAGTCAAAGCTACTTTCGGTAATCATCGCCACGAAATTGACTCGGATTGCTGTTTAAACTTTCCTGTTAATCATCTGTTAGGCGATCGCGACGACTGTTGCGCAGTAAGTGCATCGAAATGACCACTGAATCGGCGTTCCAACTTAAACAGACTTCGGTTTACAACGTAAACTTTACATTGATTTCGTTTTGTGTGCTTAACCCAAATTAGTTCTGAGCAAACAAATAATCATGCAGCAACTCTGCAAACACATGATTCAAAACATGCAGCCAATAAAACTATCAAGCTTCGAGTACATGAAAATCAATAACAGGCACAAGTCTTGCCCGCAGCGATGCCCGTGGAGGGGCTGGCGGCCACAAGCAACCAACAACTACGAAGCGTGCATCTCGGGCGCAGCCAAGAAATACCAAAAGTGGAAAATATTTGAATAGTTACGAGTGTTCTTATCTTCGGCCTGGAGTTAATTATTGACGGTGTCAATGGCACAAACAGGCGCGGAACGACAACGCAGCCAGGGAAATGGACAGACACACATCTAGATACTCAGACAGACAGACAGACGAGTCGCGCTGTCCGATGAAAATCCGATTGCCGCTGTGCAGCGCTCGCTCAGGAGCCTCAGCGAGCAGCCACTTGGAAGCGTCGGTAGTGGTTGATAGAGAATCCAGTCGACTGAAATGTTCATATAGTAAATTAAAGCAAGGTGCTCATTATTGTAGCTATAAAGTGCGTGTAGTACTGCCATGAAAAGTGCAACTAACATAACTATAACTTGTCTCAAAACAGTGACATAGAAGACTCAAAATTGTTGAGCAGTTCTGAACAAACGAGCATGGAACCGAGAGTTCAAATTCGAAAGGTGACCCATTAACTCTTCAATGGAAATACACTCGTGTTTCTTGTGTTTCGCATTATATAGTATACAGTTTCCTTAGACATTTTTGCCACAATATACGAGGTGCAAAGCACGTGCATTTAGCACATGTATTAATTCACATTAAATTCAAAAATAGAGTCCCGATTGTGTTCTTACTGTTAATATTTCATGCTACACAGATATGCCATGCCACTTGAACGCCTTCTACAGCGATTTCGGAACTTGAACGCTGTCGATTCTTAACGTTAGATTGAGACTTGTTATTTCTAAATTGCAATTAAAAGTGGAATCTCTCCTTCGAGTTCTGCTTTTCATTAATGCTTTATACCATTACATAACTCTTCCTGCTGAATGGGCTCTCCCCGCGGTGGCTTTTGCCTGGGTCATGCGGCGTGGGTCATACTGTAGATGTTATTGCCAATTTTTTATTTGGCGAAACTGTGCGACGCACATAAAAGTCCTGAATTATTGCTGTTAGACGCGCCGGGCTTTATTACTGTGTTTTCTGTGCTCTCTCCTGGCTTTAATGGTCGCTTTTAGGTTGGAATCGTTTCTGGTACGTTCCGAAATCCGAGTAATCGCAGCTATAAATCGACAGTGAGAGCAGTTCTGGCAGATATTCAGATTTATTCTTAATTCCTGTTTTTGTTTGGCGCTTCGGTGATTGATGGGCATTTACAGACTTTTATAGACAACATCTCTTTTCTAACTTTCTTTAAATGCATCTTTTTATAATAATGTTCTCTGAGCGTCCGGAAGTAGCACCTTGCTGCCCTTGGCATCAACACCGACCACTGCAGTGCAGCGAGTGAAGGGAACTACGATCTCCGAATGTGTGTGTATTCCTGGGCACACATTCCCCTGGAGTGGGGGAACATGGGGCTTTACAAAAATCTGGCGGTTATTTCCACGTTTTGCATGAGAAGGGACCCGGGAAAAAGGAGCAGGGAAAGCAGAGGAAATGAACACATTGCAGGGGAAACACAAGCCATGTAGCTCCAAATGGAAGCATCGCAGAACTTCACACAGCTAATAATTCTGCTTTAAATTACACAATGAATATAACAGTATTCAGTCCCCGCACTTCGACGCTGAGAAACCTTCACATTCCTTTGAATGCTCCTCAATGTGGTTTCCGAGATTATCTGGTGTCTGTGCGCATAAAATTTCAAGTTTCAGCATTTCTCAACTCGTTTGAATCACTGATGAAACTGGTTCCGACGACTTTTAGCCAAGCTGCCTGCTCGTAGCTCCCTGCTAATCGTGGACTTCAGTCAGCGCGGCAGCGCAACTACGCGTCAGCTGAAGCAACGAGCCGGCACAAACGTGTTGTGTGCCATCTGAAGTGTAGAAATTTGAAACATCCACGTAATGCTAATGAGAGAGATAACATTGCTGCCACGCCAACAGCGTTGCCACCCCTGCCAACATTCGCGCTGTCGGGCTTCCAACAAGCTTCTCCGAGGTGCACCTGCTAGTTTGCATTACAGCATGAGTCACCACCAGTTAGTCACCTCCTTTAGATGTCAGATCGGCGACTACCTTCGAAAGAACGCTCACTTAATTTTAGGTGATTCAACGAAACGATTTCCACTGTTCAACGGAAATCTCTTGTGGGCCACAGACGCAGGCGCGTTCGGAACTCGTCCATGCTTGGCACACAACTGCCACTGATATTGTACAATAAGTTCATATATTTTATTCTTCCTATTCTAGCTTAGTACACAAGGTGCACTACACCCCGACTTCGATGTCTATCATGTCGAAGGTAATCATGAGTGCTAGCTTTTCTACTCTTTTGTGTGTTTCCGAAAAACTGAATGTGGGGCAACGAATAAATATTTATTGGGAAAAGCAGCTGCGAGCAGCGTGACCGAATCGCTTGCTGCCAGGTGCCTCAGAGAGCCGCCACGGTGCATCGCAGCTGCTCGCTACAGTCGACTGCGAGCGAGCATTCGAGCGAGATGAGCTTTAGTACGCTGTCGTAACTCCGCTTGACCTAAATGTACACCACAGTGCTTTCCGCGCTTCCCTTTTGGCTGATATTCTAACATTTAAGTGCAGTGCATTCGCGCTTTTGGGTTCTTTCACTCCGTTCCCGTCATTCTCTAATCTTGCGACTGTCTTTTGAAACTGAAATCATCGACTAAATCGAGCGAAGCGCGAATCGGGGGCGAGATATTGCGGGAGCGGTAAAAATGCAGCAAATTCAATATATTAACCTGTGCAGGTGACCTATATAACCCTGTGCAGGTGGCCATTTTAAATCACTTCAGAGCTTCTTTTCATACTCGACCGATGCTGCCTACAACAAGTTCGTTGCTCTACGTAGTCGTCGTTGGTGGTTCGTGTATGGACTGCATTGAATATGTTGTGAGCAGCAACAAGGAAAACTTTCCACAAACCAGAGCAGCAGCCAAACATACACACAAGGGAAGGGAAGGAATGGAAAGAAAAACAAGAGTCTTGCGGCCGAGAGCAACCTTGAAATTGTTTTGTTAAGTATTAGTATCGAACTCGCTCGCTCAGAATCACTGCATGGCATCTTCGAGCAACAGTGAGTGCAGGCTGTGTGTCCGAACACCACGGGAAGGAGAAGGGGAGTCCTTGACTGCACCGCAATTACACAACCACATACACAAGCAGCCCCCCCACCCCTCCCTCAGCACACCCCTAACAAACACTCATGAAGTGTCCTTTAAAGAAAATCGTTAAACGTGTTGGCTGCCATTTTATGCGTGTATTTAATTAAAGTGTCAACAAAACGTGTGGCATTCCAAACTGAAGACATTTCTTATGTTATGCAGGTTTTTCAGAAATAAATCGCAAGAGCTCCCTCATTGCGTTGTTTCGCCATTTGTTTCTTAAGTAAAAGTTTCGTCTCTTGCATTTTTAACAATCCAGCGTTTTCCTTACACACACACACATACATAAAACAAAAAGCTGTTATTGCGAGATAACTTCTCCTAATGCTCAAGTGTCCACAGAGCCAAGTTTGCATAGAATAATAAATGCAGTGATATTGGAATGAGAACCTCGAAGTACTGCCAAGTGTCTCCTTCGATGCGCAAATCCTTGTTCAAAGCATCTCAAGAATTTGCTTGGAGTCAGTGAGGTAAACGTTCTGAGAGAAATCTTATGGCGATCGTCACGAACACGGAACAGGCATCCAATATATGAGGCCATACTTATATTTTAACTTAAAGTTAAAACAATTAACATAACCTGACTAAAAAATGTCAAAAGTTCGAATTTACATTTCGCTACATGCTTCGAATAACAGACGCTGTGGCATAGCGTGATGGAACCTTCTTTTCTGGAACAAATTTCATAACCCAGACAGTGTAATTAATGGCTCACGTTTACGCGGTTTGCGTCCTCCTACGAAGAGATCGAGGAGGAAAGAGCAGTTTCTTTGGCTGAAAATGTTTCTCTTCAGAGTTACATCAGAGTATATCAGAGAATAGAGTAGGTAGAGTTCGCAGTCTGCTCATGACAGGATATTCGCGGCGTTTTTCTAGCATCTTCGTATTCGATTCGCAGACGATCTCGCAACTTTTGCCAGCCTGAGGAAAAGCGAATTTAAATTCCAAAGTGGTCCGTTGTTTCTTTAAGGCTGACGAAGGTGTAAATATTCGTTTATTTCAAGAATAAAATACAAATATGTAAATCGATGGACAACGTTGTTGTGTAATCGTTTTCTACACCAACGCATAATCAAAGACACATGTAAATTCGCAGTTATTGCATCCTGAACAATCCTTGTTTTACATGAGTACCCTTAAATACCCTTAAATACTTCACTATACGATTTGACGAAAAGATCTTTTCGCATGTGTTCAAACTGAAACCTTTAAATATCCTGAACAAGCAATTTACGACGTACCACTGACTTGAACCACTTACAGGAACCTAGGAAAACATACCAGGAGTCTATCACAGAGTTTGTGGAAACGGGGTCCTTAGTAATGATTGCCTCATTCCTCTTCGACGTTCAATGAATTCCTTTTTGACATTTACTGTATGTATATGGCACCATATCTATAAATGACTGCAATGTAGTGACTGTGGACCCTCTAACAACCCCTATTTTGGTCTTTATGTCGTTTTCATCATTCATACAAGGACTTCATTAGACCAGCGAAGGCGGAACATGTACTTAAGTATAATTTTTCATTTATTATTTTTTCAGTTGTAATGCGTTTAAAAACTGCTTAATTTATAAAATGCGATGTTCCTTTGCTTTTGCAATTCGCCTTCCTTTTTGTGCGGGAAAGAATTTCTGGCCTATTTTCCACTTAGTTAAGAGAGGAAAACATGTCGGCATCCTTGAAATGAGTCACTTTATTATTAATACCGAATTAAAGCTTGCGTAAGCAACTCTTGTGCCCTGTAAAGGGCGCTGCGACTGGCACGTAACGCCACACCGCTGTCGAAAGGACGTACCACACCCACCACGAAATGCACGCAATTAATTGCACAATTATTGCTAATTGAATTTACTGCTCTGTCCTTGCCAAATCAAATAAAACTTGGCAATTAAACGCACTTAAATTTGCATAATAGATTAGCCAACACTCGGCAGCAGCCCGATGATGGGCCTTCCCCCATGACAGTGGGGAAACGTTTTGAAAAATATCTAATGAAGCATTGAAACATTATTATCGATCCACATCTGATTAATGAGGCATGCATTCGAGGGCTGCAAAAGGATGCAACAGTGCTTTCAATTCGTCGATGGAACCGACTAGCCGACGCTCGAATGGGCTAGAAAGCAACTGCCACCGGGTGTAAATTCCATGAGCAAGCAATAAAAAACAAACGTTATTCTCAGCTGTAATCACATGTGGCGCATATGAATAAAGAGCTAGCAGAGCAACTGAAGGTGATCGCGTCTGTCAAAGAAAATAGCCGCAAATAGTTGCTGATTGATTCTGGAAGAAGTAAAAAGCAATCGTTGCAGTCTGCAGCAGAACGTCGCTGCTTCGTATGGGGCTAAAATGCTGCAAAAGCAATAAATCACTAAATAACTATAACAATAACACTCTAGAAACTTATTTCACATGCGTGGACAAGAAATTAGACTTTAAGCGATACACACAGATGCACATTTCCACGCACACAGTGTATAAACCCATAAGGCAAAAAATCCCCTAACAACGCATCCACCCATTCATGGTTCTCAGATGTGTGAGCAACCTTGGCCTCAAGACGACAAACGTAACTCTATTCCACTTGGACCGAAAACACCCCATTTGTCCGTGTTTCATTTTGATACACATAATATGTATCTTTCACTTGAATGTGTATCGCTGGTTTAATGTATAGACAGTGCTTCAAATGACAGACATGTACGAGTTTGCTTTCCTCGCACAGACACACGGTTTCCTCTCAGTGCCAACACTGCTGTAGCATTACATAACAATAAATCACTTCATTCCGACTCCAGTTCTATCAAACTAAAGTTCAGCATCAACTCGACGGAGGCCAAATCCACCTCAAACATCAGCAACACAGTACATCCTCAGAGCTATAGCAGCTCCGAGAATACTGAGAAGCTTAACGAAACTGGTGCCAGCTGTCAGTCTCCAGCTGGCTTCCATATCGGTTTAAGCGAAGTCGGGGAAGCAGTATCACAAGTTATCCAGTCTATCAACTGTATTCCTTGTCCGTAATTCAGCCCGCAATCCGTCTAAAAGAATATCAGATGTTGTGTTGGTTATCGTTAATAGAACATTTTCATGGAAAACTTATGAAGTTTAGAATATTTAATTATTTGGTTTCACTGTCCGATTGATTGGATGGAACATTTTGACTGTTTCGTTGCTGAATTGAAGGCGGTTCAGCAGAACACAGAATAATTCCCAAATCGGTTGGGCGACGAATAAAAACAGATGCGTCAGTGTCTTTCACAGACTCATTCCTAGATGCAGATACAGATGCAGAATTTTCGTTGCCCTTTTCCCTTGTGGCCTTGATGTAATCGCCCCCGGCGCTGGTGCGTCTCTCCTGCTTCGGCGCCCGCCTCGTCGGAAGTTTTGATTTAGTGAAAATGCGCTGTCACTCGTAGTAGCTGGCCATTAATTTTGTTTCTTCTTCTGATGATTTCCCCTTATTTATATTGTTTCTGAGCTATTTTTCCACACTTACGGCGGAGTGTTGTTTATCGCCGGAACTTTTTTCTCTCGCTCGAGAGCAGCTACGAGTGCTTTCCTGCCATCAAAATAATGCACTGGCACACATACAAAGTGTCAGCACCAGAAGCGTTGCGACGCGCGGGATGGAATGTCTTCAATGCCTAAAACTACTATACAGCAGCTTGTGTGGCATGCAGATGAGCTCACTTAATTTAGATACCTTCTTGCTTCAGAAAGTGGTTGTGTTATGCTCAGCTCGCATTAGTATTGCTTTGACATGCATGCACACACATTTGCATGCTTTCTTCCTGAGCTACATCCATTTGTATTTATTATTTATCCACATTCCGTTGGGAAGCGTTGTTAATTTTGACCTCTCCTTTATAATACAACAAGGAGAATCGAACGAACAGGTGTGTATACAACAGGTGTATATACAAGGAGAAGCTTTTCCTGTGCCTTTACGGGTTCTGTCATCGAAGTACCACACTCGTAACTTCTTTAACCTCGCAGCACCGCAACAGTGTAACTTCTCCCGTGATACTGCAGGGGTGCCAACTGAACGTGAGGCAACGAACGAATCCAACGAATCACACATTACAGACTTTACTAACGCTTAATCATCTCCGAAACACGCCTCGGAATTTTATGACACATTTCCTGTGCGCGAAAATCCACGCCAGACAAAGTTGAGGTTGACAAAAATCTGTGAAACTGGAATTGTTGCGTGCGAAAAAATTCAAAACTCGTCATTCAGGATTCTACTCTGCGTTAAAGAAACATGTTATTAGTAAAAATTTAAAACTTAATTGTAATTTCAGAAGAATGCTGCAAGACAAAGATTATTTCACACTGGTGCATATGTACAATACACATATAATAGTACTGCATTAGGCATGACATTAGGATTCTATAATAATAACCACAAGTTTGTCAGCACTTTGACCGAGCACTTCATAAGTTGCTCAAAGTAGCATTAAATTATTTGTTTCAGGAAGCAAAGTGTAAAAGCTTTAGAGCTCAGAGCTCATTTTCTAATGCAAACTTTCTAAAATCAAATTATTTCAATGATTGGCTCTGGAAACCTTAAAAACTTAACAATAAAAACCACAAACGAGTTCACAAAAGCGCCTGATTCAGGGAATGCACGATTTCCAACAGCTTCACGCCTGAGAACTCATTGATGCATTTGCATTACGAGGGACCTCTTTAAATTCAGCTTCACATGGAGACTGACAGCGGTCTTCCGCTGCCGCTCCATGCTCAGTTGCTAGAGTTGCTAGAGTTCATCTACAATAGCAATATTTCCACGTCCATCTACAGCATTTCATAGAGTGGCCGTTGCTATACGTGCTGCTTGCTGCAGTTAGATCGCTTTTTGTGTACTCGTATGTTGAACAGCGCATCGCTGGTATCGAGTTGAGTTCCCTGCTGCTGAAGTGGAGCAACATTTATGAAAGTCGATCCAATTATTAAAAGCTTGTTGTCTAGAGTGCAGTATTGTCCGAGCGGGGGGGGGGGGGGGGGTTGGCCGGCTACGCGACGGGTCTGAGCAGTGGAACAGGTTCCTGTTTAAGACTTTTTCAAGCAGATCAACAACCGGCCGGCCGCTCATCACTACATCAAGATGACCGCGCGAGGCCTGAGTTTGAGCACGTTTAAGCTCAAACCCAACACTTTTCAGCTCTCTGTCTCAATTATTGGGTATTCTTGTGCATCTCCGGTCTGCGGCTGCAGCTCACGATCTCGCCGAGCTCGTTAAATCAATGCACAACTGCTGCCATGGCCACAGCTGCCGTCATACCATAAGCCTAAGTTATTGGAGCAGATCATAACGAAACTGCGAATGCGATCACATCCGACAACATGCAGACCGTGTTGCTGGATCATCGCAGCACCGCGCCAACCATAGCCAGAGTGAACAGACGTCAAGTGACTTCATATGCAGTCACAGCGATAACAACGCAGACACACTAACAAAAAGAACGGTTCCAGCTTTAGCAGCCGTGGCCCTGTCATTCCCTTCATATCATTCATCAATTTAACGTTTCCTCGCATCATTGTTCCTCAGCCCCTACCTTGGCTGGGGCTTGAAGTGATCAACTCATCACTTAAGAGTGGAACTACTTAGTTTCCTGTTTTAAAGTGGCCACTTTTGCCGTTTTATTGAAGCTTGCCGCGCGGCAAGGAATTAATGCTGCTCGAACGATGACGACTTGAAGCGTCTGTGATTGTATTCCTCCTTGCTTGCCTTTTGGCGTTGTATGATGTTCCATTTTAATACATGCAAGTACATATTTCATACTTCCACCTCTTCCCAACTACCCAATACTGTACTGTACAGCACTACATATGTACATATAACAATAATCATGCATGTCTATGTACTCGTACATATGTACATCGCTTATTCTAGTTTAGTTTCTAATAGTTTACATTTGATGTTTCCATTCTTTGCGCGACTTTATCTTTCCGGACCTATGGCGGGGTTACGTACTCGTAGAAACAATTCTACTTCGCCTTTCGTTATTTATTGTTTTCCGCCAGCTACCTTTGATTTGTTGTTGCATCGTTGCTGATTGCTTTTTGCCTCGTTTTCGTTTGTTATTGTTGTTGGTTGTTCGCTGTTGTTGGTACACTGTACATGCATATAGTCACACAACCGTACCCATGAAGTGTCGGACGTTGACAGTAAAAGTGCAACAACGCAAACATTGGCGAAGGCAAACCGTGCCAGCATTCGGACGCTCATGTGACATATTTTATGGCGCCCCATAAAACTGGAGTTTAACCACAGCAAAATGGAACAGCACGCCGCGTTCCATGTGGCAGCTGAGGAAGGAACCCGACTTCCACACTTGCTCTTGCTAGCGATCAGATCAGCGTTGATTTACGTGGCACACAGCGAAAGCGTGAAGATGTGCGCTGCTCTCAACGTGTCTGATCTCTGGAACTTGTATTCGGCTGAAGTGTATCCATGATTCTGTTTGCTCTATATTAAGTGCTTCTCCCTACGAGCGAGAGAGCTGTATATGGTACCTATTTATACTCGTGTGAACACACCACGAGTCCGTAGCAGTCCCTGCTCTGAGCGTCCGCCCTTCTGTCTGCTAAAATCAAGAATGCAAGGAAATCTGTAAAGATATTATAGTAATACAAAATGATACAAAGGTTGATTTTAATCGAAAAGTATTGCACTAATAATATTGTATCATTTTCTCATTTTCATTGCTCTTAGCAGTGAATTAAATACAACACTATATATTATGTAATATCAAAATAAGTCCGGAAAATATCCTTATCCGAAGAATGACAGAGTGTGGCTGGAATAGCTGCAGCGTAATAACTCAACGTACCTTTCGAACGTTGCGCTTGTTAGCACTGAGTGGACATTATCGTCCATTACTCTCAGTTTATCTAATTACACAGTCACCAAGTGACTGAAACACTATCGGATTCCTTGAGTGTGTTGTTTTATCGTAAATAATCGAGTGTAAATAAATAATAAATGATTACAATGAATGTCATAAAACACCACATCGTTACCCTGCCCCGCGTATTGTGTGTTGTAGTTGTGAGAATGAAGCTATCTCGAGCTGATCTCAGCATTGTTCTTCGCTTTGTGGCATTTGCTCTTTGGTCGCACGTAAGATTCTGGCAAAACTTAGTTTCTTACACAATAAACTTGATCTCGTATTTAATCCGCATAGGAAAAGAAGCCATACGAAGGTACTTCTGCTAACTAACACACTGAAGCATTTGTTTATTTCCATTGAATTCAGTGAAACATCGAGTTGCATGACTGTCATTATGGATGAAGTCCGATGTTTATTTTATTTATTTATTCATTTATTTTCTTCGTTCAATTGATCCACAAACATCGAGAAACCAATAATATATGTACATTCAGAGATCAGTAGTTCAAAAAACCAGTCCCATAGAACTCAATGGCAATTTTTGTAAAACGATTCGCTTCTTAAAAACGGATTTCGGAACGGTTAAAATGATGCCAGCAACTATAGCATGTACAACACTATATTCCTAGATTTATTTACTTGAATGTCCTGCTTTGAGCTTGAGGCTTCAGTGTTTATATTCTGATTGCTGAGATCTGATTAGTAAGAGCTACGAGCTCAAAATTCGGGCATCTGAACAATAGTAAAATATTATAGTAACTAATAACAAATGAAAATTAGCTTGTAAGTAATAAAGTCGCCTATATGTCTCCTTTTTCGCAACTTATTTCCGAAGACTTTCAGCTCGAAGGTCCATCACAGAGGTCATAACAGTGTAGGGTACGAAAGCTTTAGCCAGGTCGAAGTATTGTTTCTCCATCGAGCATATTTTGTGTGCTAAGCAAGCCCAACTGAGCATTAATTCGCATTTTAGTTTTTAACTGGTTTCGACAGCGTTTCTTCTACTTGCAACACTTCAGCCGCAGTATTTTTTGGTAATTTTGAGTGAAAGAGTCGAACTCAAGTATTGTGGTTTGTGTTTTGAGTGTATTTATTTAAAGTGGCACACTTACAACAAAAACTCTGCCTCTCTTGTAATGTTTCTGTTCATACTCGTACATCGTCTACTCATTTACTCATTTACTCATTTGTGCAGTAGTGTAGTTTAACCGTGCCTCCAAGCTAAGCTAGGAATGAGTGCCCAGCAAAAAGTGCTCTCATTAGTGAGTGTTTAGGACTGCGATCCACCCTGAGAAATTAGACTTGAGGATATCAGGTTTTTATACCTTTTGTACAGTTTAGATTTTTCAACCTTTCGTATTGACACTCATTAGCAGTTTATTTCATTATTGCCGAGAATGAAACAAACAAAATAATAATTATAAAATCATCAACGCCAAGAAATATGTACATATGTATATTATTTATAAATCAAATTAATAAATGTTTTCTCTTTTGAAGTTTCAAAACATCAGGCTTTTAACATCAGAAACGATTCAGCATGGTTGAGAACAAAGCGTTGCCAATTAATTTCAAAATCATTGAAGCAGCATTTAAACTCTGAGTACACGCAGAGGAACAAGCAGACGCTTTAATTGTGCATGCGAAGCGAACAAACACAAAAATACACTTTTAATTGGCTCATCCAATTGAAATGCAATAAAAGGTAATCAGAACCATTCAACCACTGAAACTTCAAAATATTAAAATCTTTACTGCTGGAAGTAAATTTAAAATTATATAAAAAAGAAGTAAGCACTTGAAATGTATTAGTTTGATATTATTTTCAACAATCGGAGAGCTTTGCGTACTCAGCAGGTGATAGCGTGTGATTTTAGCTAATTAGAATAACCTGACGCACACCCAGTGACGCAGTACCCAAACCCTAAAAAGTTGCCAGCTACACACACATGCGAGCTTTTGTATATAAGATAGCGTTAAAGGCAGAGACAGAGATAGAAGCTGAAAAGGCAAAGTATGCTAGTGCTATGGCTGAAGTGAGGCGTTGTTGTGGATTAAACTGATTTCGATGAATTTAAAATAAATAACAAAATAAATCAATAATACATACAAATAAAAAATTACGAGTGCGAGAAAAGTTCGAAATAATTCCAAATACTAAGAAGCAGTTAAACTAAACGGTCTCGTAAACTAAATTAGAATGCGAAAATATCTGATAAATTTATTGAAAACAAAGGTTGATAAATTGTATTTAAATAAAGTACTGTACTAAAGCAGCAGTACGTTGAATTTCATGAAATTTAACTTGACGATGGTACTTGAGTGAAGTGCGTTTTGCTGCTAAAACATTGCTCATTGTTAATAGCAATGAAGTTTCTTTATACATAAATGCCTTAGTTACTATCTCCCCTTCCTCCGGTGCTGCTCAGTTACCAGTGTATGTATGCAGCGTGTGTCGATACATCGCTACATACATGCTCCATAATGCTGCCATAGGATTCGAAATGATGCGATAGTCAAAAGCACGCACTGTTGCAAAGTTCACTTCGTCTACGTTTGGCGCAGAAACAAGAACTTGGAACAGCTGTCTTTTTTCCTTCCTGTTCTGTCTTGTGCTTGTAGCGTGTGTTGTATTTGCCTTGTTTGCTACTAGTCGCGTGACGGCATTAATTAGAGGCGTAGCTCTTCCAGCTGTGTTGCGAGAAATTATATTATTTCATTCGAAAATTAGAGCTCAGATGCAGCGCGCCATTCTGCAGGAACATTGTCAATTTATTGAATCCAATGTATGACACCCTGCACATCGTGTAATCACTTTTAAAATCCTTCATACTTTGCCATCTTTAATTTCTCCCATTGAAACAACCGGCGGCCAAGCCAACCAAAACGCAAAGATCTTGCTTGAAGCCTAGAGTTTATTGTTTGTGAAACTTCAAAGTGTTGTAAACAAGTACCACACACAAACTTTACCCGCTTGGACCACCCGGAACCGTTTTTTTCGTTTGAAAATTCGACCTACCTGTTCGTTGGATATTCCTGAGTATCCTGAGTATTCCTGAGTATTCCTGAGTTGGATATTCCTGGATTTTACATCCAGGTATGAGGACCATTTATCTACCCCGTATTTTATCTCACCCGCGGATGCGAAAAAAGCTAAAAGTTCAAAGACAACAATACTCGACGAGAAATTATGAAGGACCAATGCTATGGAAATCGGAGGAAAGCTATCCTTCTTCTTCTACTTCTATGTGAATAGAAGCAAGACATCGGAGAAGGGATCATTAATGCTCATATCTCTATGATCTCTCTTGTAGCTTTGCGATTGCACGATACATCTTCTGCGGATTTGTAGAAAAAGGGAACGAAGACTATAGATCAGTCCTTCTCACGCCTTCTATTTAGTCTTGGTCTTATCTAGTCTATTTTAGGATGAGGATTTATTTGCACTCAGATTGCTACATTTCGTTTTTGAGATAAAAGTTTATTTATACAACATTACTTTTAGACAGAAAAGCTGAAGATCTGCTAATGCAATCTACAGATGAATACTTTTTTGACACAACTTTTCCCATATTTCAATTTTTGAAGTAACTAAAGGATAATAAAAATAAAAAATTACTTAGATTACTTACTTATCTAATATTATTCTTAGATTACTTAATGTTTACAAAATGTTTTGAAATGAATGGCACGCAATTTTAAGTACTGTGGCTTCAGTTTGCGTTGAACTTCAATATACCAAACCTGTAAGTTATCATACTGAAACAATAAGCTTGTAATATTACGTGAATAATACTTAATACTCCACTGTGCGGGACACCGATTAACAGACAAACAGATATGATTCTTGGATCGGGTCGCGTTTATATTTATGCTAACCTGAAACAATCTGAGTTAAGATAATCACAAAATACGTCCTATAAAACACCGACAATTTCTGTGTTATTTGACAACAGTTATTAAATCTGTTATTTAACCTGTCGTCTTACTCGGGCTTAAATTAATTCCGGTCTCAACAACTTTCATACATTTTCGGAAACTTAAATTGATAAAGTCAGATATTTTGACGTTTATACCACGGCAAAGAAATTTTAAAATCCTTTATTCAGTCACATTGAATTGCCTTGTTCTTTTGTATTCCTGTCGGGCGATTTTTTCATTTGAATCCACAACCTGTCAACGCAGGTTTATGGCGCCAGGACCATTCAGCCACCTTTTTGTACGCTTTCGTTGTTTTAAAAGCTGGAAAGCTTCTGAGGCGAGCAACAGAAAATGCACTTTGCTGTTCCTCTTGTCGGCGCTTCAGCTACTCTGTGAACCATTCCGCTCCGACTCCACTCGGAGTGCCGCTGCGGCGTCCTCTCGCTAAAACAGCAGAAACAACGTAGAAAAAGGTTCGAATGTGCATTAAGTAGCGAACACGAGGACGGCCGCTGCGGCTTGGTGCGCCGTGCTGATGACCTTCCTTGGCATCAAGTGAAATAAATCTTTTGAAATCGCGCGAAAAGCTGCAAGAAACAGAGTTCAGCTACAAGCGCAGTTAACAACACAGCCAGGGCAGGCATCGCATCGGCGAAACGACCAAAAATTCAGTGTGGAAGTGCAAAAAATAGTGCATAAAAACGTAAGCAAATTTAGTGCGCTTTAAATTAAGTTCCATTATTTCTGCACTTTTATGTGGTGTTTTTGTCCTCCTCTCTTTCATCATTCCAGCGCCATCCAGAGTGGATTTCGTTTAGATTCCCTGCTGAATTTTACATGCGCGGAAGGAAGGAAAGCTTTTTAAACACAGCCGCGTTTGTTTTGTGTAAATGCATGGGCACAGACACAAGCGCCAACGTGGTGCCTTAAACAAACACAGGCACGGCAGAAGGTAAGGAAGAGTAAAGTGCGGCTGAAATGTATGCCAGGAATGCAATTTGTTGCTCCGTAGCGGCTCTCGTTTACAGCAGCATCGAGCTGAAGGCACACGAACGTGGCCAGAGCTGCTGCTCCTGTGTTCGACAAACCTGTGAACAGGAAGCTTCCGATGAGTTCGGGCCTATGTTCGAGTTAAAATGTTTTAAAAGACTTTAATTGCAGAGCAAACATTAATTTGAGTAACTGTGGCAGAAGAGTATTGGAAGCACTGAATGCGCTTTGCTTATGTGCGCTGTGTCGGCCAGCGCAGGGCGGGGCAGGGCGGCTCCTCCTTTAACTATTGAAATAGAGAGCCTGGTCCGAAATGAATGCGAAATGCAGATTAATAAAAATCATGCACTCTTCGCACTGTCTTTGCAGTGGCTACTTGAGAACGACGTCGGCTGCTCTGAAAGCCGATACTCCAAAAGAAGGCCGCTTTGTTGTCTACGTCGGCGACAATTAAATTACTGCCGCTAATCCATTTGTGCTGCTTTGCTTTCATATACGAGTACAACACTCACAGCGCATTTCTTCCAGCGAAAGACATCGGATCCCATAATTGATTTAGCAATTGGCTATGAATTCTTAATATTTCTGGTTTTTGTTTCATTTTCTGATTCATCGTGGAATATTCCGCTCATTTAGCTGTAGCTGGATGGGAGCAATTTTTAGCAAATTCTGCAGTTGCCTCCGAATTGCTACTAGCGACATAAAGCGGAGGAAAAACTTTGTTTCTTCACCCACTTCCAGACACATGAGCCTGTCGCCTGCGATGTGTGCGTTGACGACGATTTGAGCCATCCGTGAATATTTAAGGCGATTTTTGTCTGTAAAGGCTTTTTGGGGTAATTGAAATTCTATGGAAGACTTCATGAAAGCAATTCAACGCTTCAGTTAGTTGAAAGAATATATACGCTGGGCGACTTAATAATTTCCGGATCTGACTTTGTATTTGGCTGGATACTTATTTAAATGGATGTATTTAGATGCAAGTGTAGCGACTTATGACGGGTCTGAGGCTAGTTTCGTCCTAATCACCCCACATACTGTCTGAAAATAGAAGCCAGTTTCAGAAGCACCATCGAATCGGCGCATTAACGCGTTAGAATCTCAACTAAGCAGATCCTCCTATGAAGAAATATTAGACTAACCGAATAATGTTCAAGCCAAATGATTAAGTTTCGAACTTTATTTCCTTACAACGTCCATTGAACCCGAACTCGCTCACATTTCCACATCTTTATTGCCCTTTTTAGTAAACGAAACGCAAATTCGGATAAAGCGCGATGCTGTCTGTCTGTTTTGCGCTGTCTGTCTGTAATTTCGCCAAAGCGCTTTGAAACAGATCCGTTGCGCATAGTTTGAAGTCGCTGCCGATTGATCTGCTGCTGTTGTACTTCTTCTAATACAAGCGAAGTGCTGAGAGCATGTAGAAAACCTGGACTGGACGCCACCGAAAGGGGACTGCAATGCAGCAGAGGAGCCCCTCCGCCGCGCCACTGTACCTGATGTCTGTATTTCCTTGGCTGTCTTTCTTGTGTTTGAGCGACAAACAAATTCAACTCAAGTTCAACATTTGCACAGCGCTCGCAGCGTCCTCTGGCGACGTGTGGGGAGGCTACGGCAGCAGCAAGATAAAGTGGAACATAAACATGCGTTACATTGTATGTTTCCACTGCTTGCCTGCTATTTTTTAGTATTCGCCCGCCCCTTCATTTTGGCGACGACGAATTCGGTTTGCAAACGAGAGAAGAACTTCTACGTGCTTCGTATTTACTTAATTTCCGAATCTGGAATTCGTAGATATTTCATTTCAACTTGCTGCGAAATGGCTATGGACTTAAATTGTGCCTGTGAACAGCCATGTTATCGGCAGATAAGAGGTATCTTATCTCGTACAACCGCGCAACGCAGCAAATGAAACTGATTGCAACATTCAACTCGCGAATGCTTCTTCCACTTAGCAATTCTGTACGCCGGCTGCTTGAGTGTCTTAACGAGTCTCCGTATGAACTATCAACCGGTCCGAAGCTAGGAAACTTAAACACAAGATCTCTGCCGTTAGAAGGTGGCGCTGACGACGCCCCGTTTCGGTACACTGGAAGGTGCAAACGTCTTGCACTCAGAGGCAATACAGGACCAAATACGTTATATTTTGGCTAAGACAAATTTTATGTCGTTTATTTGCCAGCTCAGATTTTAAACATGCTTTTTAAGGGCGAACGTGGCACCTGAGTGGCAGCTCAGAACAATAAAGCTGATTCGCCAGTAAATTGGCAACGATTCCCCGGAGTCGAGTTAAAGGCCTCCAGTATGTTTCATTATCACATCACCTCAGAACCTCATTCGTGGGTGTTTTTCTCGTTTTTTCCTTCCTACGTACTCGTATATCATGGCGCCGTTCTGGTTGTTGTTGCATTTGCTTGTGCCTGTCTTTTGGGATGTTTGTCTTGTTGGCAAACGTTTAAGCCATTTATTATGCAAAGTTTGTGTGAATGAAGATGTGTCTAGATAGCAAACAACAAATTTGAACTACTGAAAAGCCGCAGGAAGCAACATTTAGTTGTATCTGGAACCCGCATCCAGCAACACTTCCAGTTTCTCGGCAGCATTACTTCTAAAAACTGTTGCATTTTGAGTGCCTTGCATACACCTTAAAATGTCCACGAATTTAGGGAGAACATTCAGACATTCGATCTGTTCTGAATACACTCCAAACAAACACGCGTTTTCACCCTTCGCTGCCTTAATTAATTCCTTTGCTCGTAACTTTTCTGTTACGCACTACGCTCCAGCAGTTCCCAATATCCCTATTTCTAAATCCCCTATTTTAATATATTGTACGTGTATTTGTGCACAAATGTTCAGAGAGGAAGAAATTGTCTCTTCGCTCCCGACCATTGAACGTGTAATCAATTCCATTCCTTTTACAGCAAGAAGCTCTTATTACGAATAGTGACTTTAACAATTAAAGGTAATTGGCAGTATATATACAGTATATACAGTATATACATACCACAGTTCTTGTTGTGTTATTAACTACTCGTATTAACGTAAACAGCAGTGGGTAGTACCGTATAATAAAATACAATTACGCAAGCAAGTAATATAGAGAGCGAGCGTGAGATAAGCAGGGAAAGAGTAACGTAGAGGCGGGAGAACTCATTTTAACCTCACAATTATTCATGAAGATGCTTAATAATAAAGTCCAAAATGGCTCGTAATATGATTCGTAATATGATATGATGCTGTACATTTATGTTGAAAATGAGACCCTATCTGAGGCTAATAGACTTTAGCAAAACTTGAGCGTAACTTTCTCAGTGGCGATTTATATAAGAATCCATTCTCAAGACTAAAAGCCATTTGTTCATCACTTATATATTTTTTCTGCTTAATTCCAGATCAGTTGTCAATCACGGAAAAGTTGGTCGCACTACGAATGCCGTCTCGGATATATGATAACTTTGGACATTTGCAGCTCATGCTTGACCACAACCCAACCGAATCCCAGAATTAAGTGCAGCCACCCTCGCGACAGCCGACCAGACACGGGCACGGGACCCGGCATAAAATGCACCGGAACGAAACAAGAACGATTAGTTTGCGAGCAGCGCGGAGTGGAGAAGTTGTCCACCATCGCGCCATGTGTTCAGAGCAACCGCAAGCCGCAAGGACCACCAGCAAAACAGAACCGGCGGCTGTATTGCGGCGGCTGTCAGCAATTACCGTTATGCTCTGTTTGGCTAGCGTCCTCGTTGCGCCATCCAATGGCTTGGCGAACTGTCCGAACGGCTGCCAGTGCGATGACGACACCCTGGTCGTGAAGTGCGGGGAGGGCACTCTGGATGTGCTGCCCATTGCGCTGAACCCCTCCATTCAGCGGCTCGTGATAAAAAACAACAAAATCAAGACGATCGACTCGTCAATACAGTTCTACGCGGAGCTGACCTTTTTGGATCTGTCTTTCAACGACTTGGTCACCATACCGCAACGGACGTTCGCTTACCAGCGGAAGCTGCAAGAGCTGCATCTGAACCACAACAAAATCGGCCAGGTCAGCAATAAGACCTTCCAGGGTCTAGCCTCGCTGACAGTGTTGAATCTGCGCGGCAACCTGCTGGCCGAATTGGAGCTGGGCACCTTCTCGCCCATGCCGAAAGTGGAGGAACTCAATCTGGGGCAGAACCGCATCAGCCACATCGATGCCAGTGCCTTTAATGGGCTGGTCAATTTGCGTGTGCTCTACTTAGATGACAACACGTTGACCAGTGTGCCGTCCGAGACCACGTTCCGAGCACTACCCAGTTTGGCGGAGCTATTCCTGGGCACGAACTCATTTCTGACGATACCGGCGGGCGCCTTCAAGGAGTTGAAGGGCTTGACGCGTCTCGACCTGAAGGGTGCGGGGCTATACAATCTTTCAACCGAGGCACTGCACGGATTAGGCGGTGTGAGGTACCTGGATATTTCGGACAATAGTCTGGAAAGTATTCCTACTGCGGCACTGAGTCAAATGGAACGCTTGGAAGAGCTGTCGTTGGGACAGAACGAGTTCGAGGTGGTGCCAGAGGGCGCTTTTAGAGGTTTAAAGAACTTGCGTCGGCTGGAGATCACGGGTGCACGTCTGCGCCGGGTCGACTCTGGAGCCTTTGCTACGAACGCCAATCTGGAGTATCTGAACCTCTCCTCGAATAAAATGCTGGCCGAAATACAAGAGGGTGCTTTCAGCGGCTTGCCACATCTGCGCCACATCATCCTGAAGGAAAACCAGCTGAAAACTCTGGCCGAGGGCTTGTTTCCGTGGTCAGATATGCAGACATTGGATCTGTCGGACAACCCGATTTCGTGCGATTGCGTGCTTTTATGGCTACGCAACCTGCTGATCTCCAAAAACGGCTCAAATGATGCCATCGCGAATGTCGTATGTGCTTCACCAGATCGCTTGCGTGAAGAATCGCTGAGGAATCTGAGCCCCACCTTACTTGGCTGCTCACACAGCGACCCCAACCAGAAGACTATAATAGGAGTCTTCATTGTGTGCTCGGTGGCTACCATCACAGCGCTGACCATCATCATTTATCGCTGCCGCCGCAGGATACGCGACGTGCTCAAGTGCAGCTGGGGCAACTCAGCGCTGGGCCGCAAGGAGCGCGAGTACCAGAAGACCTTCTCGGAGGAGGAGTACATGACGCGCCAGCATTGCACTTTTGGCATTCATTCCGCCGGCTTTCCCACGACCTACAACCCGCACCAGACCCAGTACATGGGATCGAGGCCTATTCCCATTACCGAACTCTAGCTAGAAGCACCACCCCCACCTCCGCACCGAGGTCGGGGTGCCTCGAACACCAACGCCTTGCAGCAATTGCAGGTCCCCCCCACCTCGGCTATACTGAACGGCGCAGGCGTCCCCGACATACAGTCGTCCTTCGCGCATCTCAGCCAAATTCATCTGCTATCCAATAACGTCTGCGGCAGGCCCACATCGGCTGGCTACCCGTCGCAACAAGAACTCCGGAGAACGCCCAACGGGCAGCCGCAGCACCACTGCCTTTCGTCGCTGCCACGTCATGCCACGCGTCAGCAGGAGAGCTTGCTGAACCAAAACCAAAACCAAAACCACTACAGCCAACCGCTTGCCAACGGAGGCCCGATCAGCCTCCACAAATCAGCCACCACCGATCGGCACATTCGCCTCACACAGGACTACTTCAATCACAACCACCACTACGGCGACAACACACTTGCCCTCAGTGGTTGCGGGATGCCCGACCCCGTCTACATACACAACAACTCCCACTACTCGCTGCCGCTGGATCACGACTTGCCACCCAGCCCCGCACTGACGCCACCGCCCCCGGCTTTGCCAATACGCAACGGCAGCTGTGGCGGCTCCGTGATAATGCACTGCAATACCACCGGACGCCGCTCATTCGCAAACGGCAATGACAACAGCAGCAACTCCATGCTAAACAATAACAACAACAGTCTGCGGCGAACCCACTGATATTCGCTTCAAAAGAACTGCAGGGGCAGCGGATGCAGATTCGGCTCGAAATACGACGAGCGCGAGGACATCGAGATGTGTTCGTTTCTCCGCTCTTAAGGGGCGCTCCGGATCATTCAACAGAAGGATTAAGCTTGACTTTTTCAAAAACGACCACAAAAGCTGCGTGTATTCGTCTATGAGCATTCTTTGAATGTGTCCTTGTTTTTCGACAAGGATCCTTCATTTAAAGTGTACATAAGTAGTTAAAGATAAAGTTTTGAAATTAGTACATCGGAAAGTATTAAGTAGTTTAGAGAATAGACAAAAGGTGAAATTTAACTCCAGTGATGTAATTTTAGTTTCTCTTTTATACGTACATACATAATTGTAAAAACACTATATTATATATCGTAATTTGTAAATAGCAGACGAACGCAGACACAGCGGCTTTCTGCAGTTCGTAAAAACCTCGGCTCCGCCAAGTGTGTCGCTGTGTGCGAACGTAAGACGAACGTAAGACGAACGTAAGGTCTTGAGGACATATTCGGGTCACGAGTCATTAGTTAAGGCGTAGTTTTACAGCAGAGTGTTTATTTTATGATTAGGTACATAGTGGATACACGCGCTACACATACTTATAACGTCTTAGCTATTAACTCTTACTTGTATGCATAGATAGTCCATATTGTGAATAGCATCGAAAGGATGCGAGGAATATTTATATAAAGGAAGACATTCTAATGCAGCAATCGAAAGTATAGCGCAGTATTTATTATTCATTCCTGGAAACGTTAACAATAAAGCAAACTAAAGACAGCAACACATGAATTATGCCAAGCAACAAACGAATAAATTATGTGCAAACAATTCATTTTTATATCGACTTCATATCGACTTTTTGTTTTAATTACGCTTTTCAGTTCAACGAGACATGTCCATCGAGGGGATATCTTGACTTGTGGTGGAACCGCAGTCAGGTGGGTCCACCCACCATCACAGGCCCTCTCTTGTTGAACAAGAGTGCTGGCACTGAGGGTAGTTCAGCCCAGTTGGGTGAAACCTCTTTGCAGCGACAATCATGTCTGTCGTGGGTGATGTTTGAACCACTCCAAGTCAAGTCACTCCAAGTGACCCACTTCTGCTCCTTGACCTTTAAATTTGCGGCGTTTTTTGTTTTTCTGTTTCATTGAAAATTAGCTCCATGAACATTGTTAGTTTCAATGGCTGATTGGATAGTATATACTATATGATGGAATAAGTAATGTTTGATTAAGCTCTCAGTCGTTACTGATTCGAGATTTTCGGTCCTTATTCACTTGAAGCCTTTCAAGAGTATTTTTCTCTGCATTCCTTCACCAACTTGATTTTTGTTATTCTTATGGTTGATTTGTATTTATTCTTTCATTCTTATTACTTTAATTAAACTGAATTCTACTAAAACTGTAAACTAAAAGCTGACATGATTACCAAAAACCAAAACAAGGGAATTAATATGATATATTAAGTAAATTGCATCGCATCAAACTAAAGCACAAATACTCGTATAAGAAACTGTTCTAGGTTAATGGAACTTAGAATATAGAGGAAATATAAGCAAATTTATTTGCCGTTTGGAGAATCAGCACTGAGCAATCCAACCACTGGACGAAGAAGAACGAACCAATACACGGCCAATGTTTCTCTTTCGACTGTACTTAGTCTATATTGACGACTGCCGCAGTTGCGAGCATCATCCAGAGTTCAGTTCGAAGGACGCAGTTGACGCCTCTTAATTTACTCCACGTCCTTCTCTTGCTTCGTCCTGAAATACGAAACTATTTCATTTCATTGCGAGTTTAATCGCATTCGGACTGATAATCTATACACCACATCAGTATTAGTTGGATATCTGAAACGAATTAATTGTAATTTATTGTATTTCATAAATATTTCCTTCTGAGGTTTTAAGATTATTGAATCCATTCGCTCTCGTAGTTCAATTAAGTGTCTGGTGGTGTCTTTTCACGTTAAGTCGCAGTTTTCATACACATTTTACCATATCAGAATTAATTACGTAACCAAAACGACAGATTCAGAGTGGTTCGTTCTAGCAGTATACCTAGCAGTTATACCTGTTCACACACATGTATACATATGTATATGTACAATACATGTATGTGTATACAAATCTAAAAATGCATAATGTAAATGAAATACGAGGAAACACACACAATAGTTAACTGAAGTTTAAATGTGCGCAAAGCAAATGAATGAGTATGATACGAACTTGAAATAAATCGCAATAATTATGATTAAGCAACAGATCAAAACCCCGAATTGCGTTAGACTTTATTTATTAAGTAAGCACACGTACATATTATGTAGAAAGCAGCAAAAGATTATCGAAGTGGCGAACAAAAGCAATGAAAAGAACGAATTTGACTTATTTAAACAGAACAACCCACTTTTCTAGATCGTTGAGTTCATTTATAAACGAATTACATACACAATAAAGTAACTTAAAGAAATGTGAACCTGTTTTATTTGCAGCCCGGTGCTGAAGCGGTGGTTTCTGAGAAGGTAACCAGATGTTTTAAGCAAATCATATCAGATCAAATGCAATAACAATAAATAGAATCCATAAATAGAACCAATTCTTCATCTTCGCCCAATGCCAATAATATTGGCTCCACTGTTTGTGGGGGAGAAGTGTCCACATTTCAGAGATTTTATATAATTTAACCTAGTTTCCTTGTGCACGAATACCATCATTCGAATCGACCATTTGGCCGACTGAATCTTGCTGCCAGCAGATCAGTTCTGTGGTGAATCTGACGGTGTAGCAACGTCTCTTGTTGATCGTCCTTTTCAGTTAACAACACTTTTTAATTGTCAACCCGACCACCCTCGAAACTTGCTCCTGACGACTCGGACAAGCGGTCTGCGGACAGCGGTCAGCTTGTCGCTGTTACGGAGAATAAGGAATGTTTTAGTCCTCCAAAGACATTTTCTTTTATTAAGCGGCCATCCTTCTTCGACTCCCACCACGACGGGACCTCGGGGCGCGCCTTGACGCACAGCTAATTATTTCGCAAGTGTTTCCGGTTCTCGGCACTCAAACAGAAAGGAGCGACCAATTCTAGAAATGCTGATGAGGAGTTATGAAGCCAAGTTATGAAGGCTTCGTGGCGGGTATGTTTTGTTGCTTCTTTTGTCTGCGTTTCGTACACGGACATTCGTTGATGCTGCTGTTGTTGTCCATACGATGTTTGTGGAAATTTATAATGTAAACGCTACCATTTAGAATCGGAGATTAATTATTAAAACAAATTAAAATACGCTTGAAAAGCTATTTCAAAGAAAAAGCAGAAAGCGTATAAACACAAAGAAAATATGTGTTCGTAGTTCGTGTCATATGTAACGGACGATGTGTGTATGTACAAAGCGTATACAACGTTTTCCTCCCCCCCCCCCCCCTTCAATTAAACGACGCTTGCTGCTCGATTATTGATTGTTTATCGAAACATTTGCAGTTTCCCAGAAGTTTTCAACGAAAAATATCGACCATCTACTAAACGATATTTCAAAGCGTTATCAACTGAACACGCGTTCATCCATCATTTATTTCGCCATCTGCCCCTCCGCCGCATCTCGGCGAACACGCAGAGCAGGGGTGCCAACAGATACGGCGCGAGTGCTGCACGAAAAGCATGGCGAAAGAGCAAAAATAATCCAGATAATGGCGGACATCAATAATATCTGTTTCAGTAGAATCGGTTGGACGCGTAATAAAATGCAACTGCGTTCGTCAGGGGTCAGGGCCGAGGTGCACCCTTGCGTGTGGAGGGTTTCTCTGTTACGTAAGCAGGTTACGTTCGAATCGTTGTAATATATTGTGATTGAGTACATATACAAGAACAAATAGTGTATGAACACGTATATCAGTACTAATGGATGTGTGTTCATACGATTTCTGTTAATGATTTTTGCATGTTCTTCTTTGAATTCAGTTTCTGTTAATGAAGTAGTAACTCGCCTCGGAGCTGCTTCAGTTGCGACAGGCTGAGTCAAGTCCACCATCGCCATGTTAAGGGTTGACATCAAACCATCCTTTGCGACGAAAATCGCTCGGCAGCAATTGAATTCTTTCATTCTACTTTCATTCAAAGGTTGCCGTAGAATCGTTGCTGCATAGATTGCATCATCGAAGGTCAGCTATAAACTGTGCCACGCCAGTGGGGTTGATTCGTCGCTTTCGAGTTGTACTCATGAAGTCAGAACATACCGAAGTGTCCTGATTGCTGCAGGCGGCTTGTCCACGCGTGGCCCGGCACGTAGCATTGATCTGGAGTCTGCGACGAGCGCGGCTGAGTTCACACACAGACTGCTACGGACATACTCGTAAGTGGGTCTACAGCTCAATGATAAACGCCGCTGCATGACACACACACGAACGGCAATGAAAGGAACTGAAGCAGCGCGATTGTAGCTCTCGAATAACACGTTCCTTGTGCCGCCGATTGTACGGCATCGAGCGAGGTATTTGGGCCATCCGCACCCTCAACCCTCAGCCCATAACTAACTCACGTGACTGCCGAATGTGTGCTTCTGTGCCAGAATGTTGAAGCCTCACGTCGGTTGAATGCACTTTCGAGCTGCAGCAGAGTGCGTCGATGCTGCTCTAAATAAATACAATGCACCGTAATTAATCGGTGCCGCTGGATTGCAGCAGCCACCCCACCAGGGATTTTAAGCACCCTCTCAGAGTTTCCCTTTGTTTAAATATCAATTTGCTCCGAAAGCACTGAAACGTTTCCTTCCGATTTCCTTTTAATTAACAATTCGAGTCCTTGAACTTGTACACCTCCCTACTTTACAGTTAAATAGCTGTGAGATATTACTGTCTACATGCTCTCGAACGATGGTGCGATCTTATATGCAAATAAATGTGTATGCTCATCATCAGATGCCGTGGCCGTATTTCGACTTCCGATTCCATGACAGCTTTAAAGTAGAAAGTTTCTTCAAAATAATAAATACACAACTTTTTGCCACAAGTTCAAGATTTTTCAGCAAGGCTCTCCGTACATTCTCTGTACAAGTTTCTACATAATTGGAGATCCATCAGCTCAGACTCATTATAGAGAGATGAGTCTTAAGGACTCAAACATATCATGCATCCAGCGACGCTTTGTTCTTGGATACTGCTATTAAGTTGTACGATTCCTTTCACAAACGCAGGATTTGATGGAGCATACTGTACAGAGGTTATATCTACGTGGCAGCTGGAAATCGACACCTTATGCAACGAAAGAACCTAAGAATTAGTTTCGCACTGATACACAAACTCGTAGTTTCGCACTCGTACACAAACATTAGTACGAGTATACTACGCTTTTATCTGCTTAAAACCTAACCTATTCGGTTTGTTCATTAGGAACCCACAGACAAGGCTGCCATTCGAACTCTGCTTGCATCAATGAGCTCTCGAATCCAGAAATAGATGGCCTGTTCTATTTTTGTATTTTAGAAAGCAATGGTTACAATGTAACACAGAAATATGCGACACACTCGTATTTATACCCGGGAGCAACACATTCGGATGCCAATTAAGAGCAATCAGAAGACGCGCTGTACAACGTGATCAAGCATGACGGTGGCCCGCATTTAGAATTGTCAAAAACTGTGGCGTAGTCACTACAAAATAGTGCCAACGCTCCCCGGCATTGAAAATGCGTGTCAGCCCCGAATTCATCTTCAACACATGGAACTGTGTCGCATTTAGGAAACGTGTGTACACACACACAAGCCTCATTGAAGACGTCATAAATTAAATTAAAGTGGGCTTTTTAAATCACGAGCCATATGGCTTCATAAACCATGTGGCTGTCGGCTTTGTTGAGGCACAACCAAGGAGCAGTACATCCCAGATGTCATCGCACTTGAAGATTTCTATATTATGTTATCTGTGATATCGACAGACATACCTACATGACGCATACAATATTTATATATGGCATTATATCGGGATATCTGTTTACATACTAAATATACATAAAAGCGGATTAAAGTATTCACACTATAAGGATTGAGGGAAACGTTTTCTTCGTTCAGATCGAGTCGGATCGGTTCGGATCGTATTAGGACGGAATATCTTCAAAAACTCAAAGATATTATATAAATTATTAGATTAGAAGATTATTATATAAAGATGTCTATCATTGTAGGGTAGAAATAAAAAAAAGTGTCAAGAAACAAGCATGGTGTTTGCCAGATATTCTCATTCACCATCCCAAAGGTTCTTTTGGATGGCCCTTTATTAGTTGTATAACCACCCTGAATGGAGGCAACGTTCCACGCTCAACTGCTAGTTCTATACTTTTAAATATCTGTGATTCGAGTTCGTCTTGTGCACCACAGAAGTTTCACAACAACGACGAAAACGTCTACGATAGCAACACAAAGAAGAATAACTACACCGAACGTAGAAACAATAACTACAATTGTGCTTAATCTGGATCAGAACAATAAATAAAATCTTTTCTCGTGCTCCCATAAAAATGGGAACATCTAGAAGAGGTCTGTGAAGGAAGGCAGCCAGCAGTTCCTCCCGTTACCGTGGTTCATGGCGAAACTAAGCAGCTTTGATGGGGTTTCGCAGATCCTGACCACTGCTTTGTTTATGGAAGAAAAATGTTCCGCACCAGTGGACTGGTCAGCAGAAATAAAAAAGGTGTCTCTTTGTTTCTGTAATGCTTGCATTTTTATCGATATGCAGATGGTGGATTATTTTTTTATATTTTTCAAAGTTCAGTACCCTTTGCTTTGTTATTGGATTTGTATTTAATCTCGAAGAAGAACAAATGACAGGAACCTCTGAATAAGCCGAAAAGAAAGCGATTCAGACGAATCAAATGTACTGTGACTGGGAAAAAGTACTCACTCCGGTTTTAATATTTCGAATTTAACATTTTTCGGTATGATTAATGTAAAAATAAATAAATAATAAAATAAAATCAAATAATGTACTCGTAAATGTTGGCAAGCGCATCTTCGTAGAGCGATTCTTATCGATACAGGAATGTAGAATAAAAGATGTGCCTCGTCGGTGATTCATTATACTATATATTGCGGTTAGACTGTGACAAAAGCTAACTCGATTCCATCGAACACTTTCAAAAGAGTGCGAATGAACCGAATTAAGTAGTTGCAGGAACTTAAATCCGAAGCATTCGAATGATTTAAAGTCGAAGCGAATCGAGCCGGATTCGTAAGTGGAGCGAACCACGTACCCTCGCCGATTAGTTTATCTCTGTTAGTCGTTGGTTTTTCCGGCTCTTCGTTCATGTCGGCCATCGCTTTGCCAAACGGACAGAACAAATCGAACGTGCAAACAGATCTTTAGCATTTTTTTGCATGTTGCTCTGCCCGCTTTTCGAGTGGAAGCGGGCTCTTTCCCATCAACTCCGTTCACTTTTGACCACGATGCATACTTGTGCAGCGAGCCATTTTTTACCGCCTGTTCTACTTCGTACTTTCGAGCAAGACTTCATAGGTTCAGCGCATATCGTTGGCTAGCGTATCGCTGGAAAGCGTACTACTCGGATGCATTAATCAAGGCAAGAGTCGTGCCTCCTCGATTCGACATCTTTGGCTCGCCAACGAGCGAAATGGTAAAGGGGAACTACGATTTTTAGCATGATTTCGTTTGGAGAACGCTCGCTAGAATCCCCACCGGATCGATGCAGCAAACGGTGCTCGGACGCAGACACGATGTTATAAATTGATTTTTTCAACGGTTTCGACATGCGATCCGTTCCCATTTCTATTTCTCCTCATATTTTGCCTTTGAACTTGTACTGCTCTCAATGCTACAGAATGCCAGAGGACGAAAATACTCAACAATATCGTGAAAGTACATTTGAAGTATTGATTGCAGTATCGTAGCGCAAATACTCGTAGTTATGCGAAGGTAATAAATCGACTCCTGGCCGGCGATGTTCATGTAAACAAGGAGTTCTCTATAGTTCCATTGCTTTTCTTTCATTGAAACATTAGCTCAGATTTTCAAGGTGACGAGCCAATTATTGTATGAATTACTGAATTCTATAAATTGTACAACTAGAATTAAAATATTATACAAAATAAAAATGTTACACAGGTCATACGTAAAAAGAATTCTTATGGGAGCAACATAATTAAAAATTAATAGTCCGAAAAGTCCACAATACTGACCTCTGATTAATCAAAATTGCATCAATACTAAAATAAATCATAAAGTTTCCAAAATACGAAGATCGTTCTTTTTTCCACTCAAGTAGTGATTGCGTGTTGTTGCGATAAGCGATGTGGGACCTTTCCTAAGTTAGTTGATACCTGATCGCGGGGGGAGGGGGGTTTCGGTGGTGGAGACTCCAGAAATTAGAGTGAAATGGAAAACCTCGCTGAAGCCCAAGCGTTCATAAGTATGTTGAAGCAGAAATTCATTTATTTTGCTACCCGCATTTTTCATAACCTACTAAAATACAATATCGTGTTATAAACTCGTATAAAATAACAACTTACAACAAAGAACAGAATAAACTCTGCTTCATAACAGATGTGTGTAGGTACATACATATGTATGTATGTATGTATGTATGTATGTATGCTGAAACAGCTTAACTGAATGACACAACAAGTAAATAGAACACTTCGTAGACAGTGCCACGAAATTGCATCCGAAGTCCTCAACCGCTTCGTTACGACCATGCAACAATTTAAACTCTGACTTCTATTTAATAGAGTTTGAGCTGAGGACAAACGGGACTCGAGTCATATTATTCAGCTGCCAGTGAAGAAGTAGCTCGCTATGCAGACAATTGAAGCGTCTTGCTGCATCGATGCATCGCGACAAATGTTAATTAAATTACTTAAAACTAAGAATTCCACTTGCGATGAGAACTGAGTGAATCCACACACACTAAATACTTGTGCTGGTCATTGAATGACATCACTGTGCTGCGGCGTCACGGCGCATCGCTATAATAGGTCCGTAAGTGGAAGTCGGTGCATGTCGTCGGTGCCTGCCATCCTGTGGAGGTGGGCGGTGGGCGTGCTGCTGCTGTCATCCACCCGTCTGCCGCCCGACGCACCGCCGCCGATTGCATCGTTCAATTGCTGAAGCGAGCGGCAACTCGGCGATTAATATCAATTAACTGCAAACTGAATGGCTCTGCGAATTATGCGCCGAATGAAATGCTTAATGAATGGAAACAGCCGCAAGTGTGATGGCGCGGTGCAGTGCTCGCTCCGAACGGCAGCTGCCAGGTATTTACAGGGACTCGCGTATTTTAAGAATGGTTCGCGCTCAAGTGGCTCCTTAGTGCGACTCTTATTGCAAGCTAAATTGAAGCAGACGAGAGTGGTTTCAAGCAACAAGTGGGTTGCGAGTCGAAGCAGGAGAAAAGTAGCAGCCACTTAAGTGCTCATCACACATCGTATCAATGTGCGCCGACCCTCCTACTCCCCTCACTACAGACAACGTGTCCCAAATCCACTGCCATCCGAAGACTCGTACGCGGTGTCGGGAATCCCGGAAAATATCCGGAAAAAGTCAGTTCGAGAAAAAGTCAGTTCGAGAAGCTTTATGTGACACGCAGGAAGAACGGCAGGATGCGCTGTGCTCTGCTTATGATGAGGTGTGAACCCTGTTGGTTGTAGCAAAGCTATGCTTGCCTCAACTCCTTTGCGTCAAGCGTGGCCATCAACAGCACACAAGCTCGGCTCAACCCAAGTGACAGATGTGCATGGAGCATGGAGCACGGTTTCCAGCAGCAGCAACAACTTCATTTAGAAAAACTCTCTGCGAAGAGTTTGCACTTGTCGAGGTGCTTAAAGACAGCAGAGGAAACACTGAATGCTGAGATGCACGTGTGAGTCACGAAGAAGACCCACGAAGAATGTGAAGAGAACACTTTGTGGTCATAGGCAATTCCTCATGCCAATCGCTCCAAAACACTCCGTAAAATAGTCTGGCAGCAATGGACGAAGATATTCAGAGTTCTGTTAGTCGCGTGTTACACTGACGCATGTGAGAAAAAACTTTTCCGAATGCAGAGAATAAAAAAGGAACCCGTTAAAGTTTCATTAATTGCCAAGTTAAACTAACTGCCTTTGTGTGTCCTCTGCAATTAGCTCATAAAATGAAGGCTTATTTATTAGGCACTACAAGAGAGGGGCGGAGTGGACGTGCAGCTCCGGCCTTGCAAGTTATTAATGATTAGCCAAAGATAACAACACGATGGCGGAACTGGCAGTGGAACAGCGAACTCTTCACAGCGTCAGACAACCACGACAACACTGGCAACAAGCGCCACAGCCAACCCAGCCGGCCCGTAAATAGCCATCTGAGAATGGATGACAATTTGTCGTTAATTCAGCATGTTTGAAGCACCAGTTGTGCGTCAACAGAGCTCGGCGAGGGAGTGTAGGCGATCGACGGCAGGCGGTACGCCCTCCCAGCGTTGCACGTTTTATTGGCACGTTCGCAATGTGCGACAATTATTCAATTTTGGTCCTTTACAGTGTTCGCTAAAATGGCAGACCCCGTTTTAATTCTACGCAAGCCCGACAGCCGACTAGGCCAATGACCGGAAATACACCTGTCCCCCGATTGAGTGACGACACTTTGAGAAATTTCCTTGGATACTTGGACACTTGGACACACGGCAATCTAGCGTAAAGCGTAAATGGACGTTAATAAGGAAGTCTGTGTTCCTGTATGCTTTTTCTCGGTGTATGAGGATCCTGTACGTGAGTACGGATTACATGCCGCCGTATGTACGTGCCTGTGTACGTGGCTGTGTACGTGGCTGTGTTGGTGCCTTCCGCTGCGGAAGTGATTCGAGACGTGTCCTGATTTCATGTTGATTTTCAGTTTGTTTGCACGCCAGTCCAGTGCATTTGGACGCCAGTGCCACAGTTCATTAATGACAAAAGCTCTTTAATTATGACCGGATATAAATTGATTAAAGCATTAAAATTCCAATGTGTTTGTGTACGTTAAACTAGTTACAACGACTGAGTTATTAAAAAGGGCAAAGAATAGTACGCAGTAATTGACATTGCTGCAGAATACCCGAGAGCAATACTAAGTAACTCACTATATAGACAACTATACCACACAAACTCGTATAATAAGCTCCGATCTCAAGGAGGGAGTGAATAAGATTGGTTTTTACGCCTTTCCTTTGCTTTTCTTATTGCATTTCTTAGTCAAGTTGATGAATGGCCTCACTCTGAGCCTAACCCTCTGTCTACGAATCTGCAATAATTACCGAACTCAGTGCTAAGCTGTTTCTTGTGTGACTGGCTAATCAGTCAGCTCAGCTGAGGGCCCAATTGGTTTGATTGTGAGTTGTTATTGCTTTTAATAACATAATTCAATTGAACATTCTGAAGTGCCGACGAGAGTCCTGGCGTGACACCACACACATTTGCAGTTCCCCAGCCGCGGAATTCGTCCTCAATACGAATCGCCCCTGATCACAGTCAACGACCAGCTGGGAATGAGAACTGCTTCAAATGTGTGGCGAATCGGTCGGTCGTCGGCAGCAAACAAAATACCGGCCGACAGCAGAAGTGAACGTCACCGTCGAACGCTAGAACAGATGCAGATGCAGACTGTCTCTCAGACTTGCAGCGTCACGAAGTGAACTTCAACTGATTGGCAACGCAATCATGATGACGATGTCGCGCACTGTCGCTGTTGTAGTTGCTGCAGCCTGCAGGCCCGAGCTGTTGCTGATCACGAAGCTGCCGCGGCGCTGAACGAACACATTCGGTCCGTGTGTCCAATGCATTTGTTCAGCTGCAAGGAGGACGCTCCGTTCTGTGGCGACAGACGTAGTGCCCCCAGCACTGGGCACAACAAAAGCACGTCGCTGCTTAGATCGTGTCTGCATCATGTTCCTCTTCAACGAGCTGCTTGCACGAGTGTTTGCTCCAGTGCAGCCGCTGACTTGATTGCCGTTGCACTCTAAAATTAAAGAGTTATTTGAAGAAGCCTTCAAGCATCGTGTTGCAGATGGTGGACGGTGGATGGTGGAGTTGCATCTGCTACGACGGTTTTCGTACAAGTCACTGGGAACCAATGAGGAATGCGTTGAACTGAAAGCATTTTAAAGTTGCTCGACATGTCATTCGGGATTATGTAATCAAGCGAGAAACCGCGCGACGAACAACGATATACTTATTGGAATGTATGGTACTTGGAATGTACGAGTACTTTACATGAATTTATTACTAAGTAGGGGTGAGTAACAACTCACGACGCCTTTGGACGCTACTACTGGGCAGACACACCTACTCAATCACCTCTTCTCAGAGCGCAAGTCCATAACTTTTTCAAGAACCAGCAGCATGCTTCACAAATTGCGAAAGTTTGACCCGTTGTCATTAAAAAGACATTAGACTGTGCTGCAAGAAGAAGCGGCGATAATAACTCAGGCAACAATGGAAGCGATTAGCATCCGCCAACGATCGGCACAGCGCCACAAGTCCGAAGACAGGCACAATCAAGAATCGCCGTCAAAATGAATCTAGATTGTCAAGAAATAATTTATGTATTTATTATGTCCGAAAGACCCACACCTCGCGACATACTTTGCGATACACCCAGATAGACAGAGGATGGATTATCTAGCAGTTGACGAAAGCACCTTGACGAAACCACTAATTAGAAGCATCGTCGTTTAAAAGCGTTCCATCCTATTAGAAAAGCGTCTTGGGATAGAGAGCAACTATGTTTAGAGTTGCTATGTTTAGACTCTCTTAATTCCGTTGAGCATCCAGCTTAAAAGTTATTACTTTATCCAAACACCCTGTCGTTACTAACTCAATCTTCGTTCCTGTAAACTTTCGTACAGATACGCTTCAAAGCGGTGGCCAGCAGAGCGAAAGTCGTCGCCTGCGTCTCCTCTGCATACACGTCCAGCTGCTTTGCGCCCGTTGGGGGCGTTGGTGGTCCATGAGCATCATCACCGAGCCTCCAGCGCAGCCCAGAGCGGATGGGAGAAGAGTCGCGTAGAAAGTCTTAGAGTGGCGCTCGATGCATGCTAAACAAAACTGAGCTGAATAAGAGTTTGGATTACAGAAGAAGAAGCAAACTGTTTGGAAACTCCCTTGCCTCCTCCTCGCGTTCGAAACAGTTCTGGTATCCGGAAGTTGAACCCTGCTCGACGTGCTATCAATGCCTTGTACGAATGTATATCATCTGTTGTTCAGAGCGGATTAAATGTATATGAATACATGCATCAGTGAACTCGTCCTTGAAGCGCGTTTCCTCAGCGTCTGTGTGGCTCTGATCATGTGGGCCATTCATAGTTGTGTGGGTTCAGTTCTCAGGATGTGTGTGTTGGTGCTGAGTACGTACGTGTGTTATAATAAATTCACAACTTCTGATGGTCCAACTTTGGCACTTAACTTTTGAATTTTCTGCGAACTTGGAATAAATTTCATTTTGCCAATTTAATATGATAGATTTATGTACATACATTAAGTACGTATGTGCCAGCTATGTGTATATACATATACCTCGACCAGTGTCACCTCCGGAGCCTATTTGCTCCGCTTTGCTTTAATTGTTCCACGTTAACATGATATCGAAAAATGTACTCATACCCTGTATTGACCCTTTTTTGTAGTACACATAAAAGCAACTTATACAACACATAAAAAGCATTCCTCGAGTATTTTATTATAAAATGGCTTTTATAATCCTTTATCGGATCTGCTCAGGCATATGACACAGTTCAAGATCGCTACAGATGTTGCTAGTTTTGCTGCAGACTATTTGACGATCAGCGAGATGTTACGTGGTGAAACAACGATCCCACTTCTATGGTGAGCATCAAGGCTTTGGTTGGAGAATATGTACGTGTTACTCATGCATAAAAGTAACGTGGAAGTACTTTCCGATGGATTTAAACGCCTTCACATACGGCATGTTTAGAAATCTGTCCAAATGTCTTCAGTACCTTGAAGAGTCCTTCGAAGGAAAGGATTGTTTTCTTAGTACAGACAATGAAAGCGGCATTAACGAATGTTACAGACAGTGAAGCAGTTTTACTGCAAGCTTCGTGTGCATAGATCTCGAACCGGTCCATGTCGAGTGGAGTGGAGCTACAAACTGTGCCTTGTGTGTGGTCCTTCGTTGTGTTCATCCGACGTCCATTCGACCTATCTTAAGCGTAGGCATTTTGACATCTGGGAGCTGCTGTCTACACCGAGTGCCATGACAAGCATTGTCCGTCTAAGCGACCGCATACCCACTCCCACTCCCCCTACCCACCACCCACGGCATCGATGTCAGCACTCATACTCGTTGTATAGCTTCTTTGATTTCGGCGAAATTTCTCGAAAGATGCTTGGTGCACACAAGGGCAGCTCCAGAGAAACAGCAAGAAAGGCGACTTCCATCGGTTCTAATTCACCACATCTTCGTCATTCCCATTTGTGTCAGCGCGTCCGAAAGCTCGAAGCAGCCTTTCATTATTAAACAAACTGGCACTGCGTTATCCTTTCCACTACACTTCAGAAGAATGGCTCATGTGTGGGGTGTGCACCTGGCCGGCGAGTCCACGAGTAACCACGGCTTTATTGCTTTTGGTGGTGCCGAAAGTGGTTTGAGACTAATTCAATGCACTTAACATGAAAATTGCTAGTAGCCCTTGAAGTGAAAATATTGAATATTAATTATGGGCGCGATTTCACGAATTAATGTATATATAAAAACTTAAATTCATATTTAGTACTTTTTTCCAACACACATATGTATACTCGTATGTCTTTTATTTATGTTCGGGTTTGTATGTACCAGATACTGAACGCTTCGTGTGGTGTGTATATTAAAAATTCTCCTATTAGCTGCACTTGGTCATGTTTGGCCCTTGCCACGATTTCGGATCACGTGAACCGTGGAATTTAACGAGCTTAGAATTTGCATGTGGTTCTTCGAAGTTAATTAAATGTAGTCTACAGAAGAAGAGTGAACGGTAGTGTAAGTAACATCATATATACACATTTGTACATAAATACATAAATTAGGCTTTGCATATATTTACATGTTTAATGTCACGAACACTCCCAGCTGGCTTGACAAACATATACATGTTTCGTCCTCCCAAATCGATTTTTCTGTTTATGGTAGACGTCGTGTCGGATCTACACACATACATACAACACCTATGAAGGTTCGTGTCCTCGGCGAAGCAGTAGATGGGGCCCTCGTCCAAAAAAAGGGTCACTACACGCCCTATCTTCATGAATGACTGAATTCCGGAGGACGAGAAAAATGGTGTCCATTCAGGTGGGTGACGAAACCATACGACATGTCTTCACTATAGGAGCCGCGAGTGCGGACCATTCTTGTGAACTGTGAAATCCAGTTACCATTGAACACATTAGTGTTAAAGAAGAGGTAGCAGCAAAAGTGGACAGCAGTTAAGGATCCCGGTCCCCATTTCCTTAAGGATGCATAACATTAACCATTATCTGCACATACTTATTCAATTTATCGGTTTTAGTGTTCTATAGAACCAAATCTAGCTCACAGTGATTTCAGTTAAACGATATTAATTCATTTTCTACGCATATAAGGAAGCTTCAACTTACTAGCTGACGATGGTCAGAATATATAGCGCTCTATTCCTGCCACGCCTCCTTCTATTCTGCCTCATACCCAAGAGTTTGAAGCTCTGTTGATGGTTGACCTGGTCCATAACAAAAGCGTTATACTATACGTCGTACTTCTCATAGGCAGGCATACAGAACTTTGGGAAAAGTTGCAGCCGAATTATTTTCACAACTTCCCCGAATGAGATGCCGATGTTTCTGCCACTCACTTAAGGCTTTAAATTTATGTTATGTTTATCTTTCTCTCCTTCTTAATTTTCCCGGCAATTTTATATCCGTTCCTGGGCAAATGCAACTTCCACTTGCGGGGCTGGCGAGGAAGTGGAGCCATGGGCGTTCCAGCATCTGGATACTGTGTGAGTGCGCAGAGTGGAAGAGAGGAAGACTCTACTTATACAAAATGTACGTTTCTTCATGGTAACTCGACGTTGCAAGCTTTTATTAATGGCACAAGCCCGGACCGCACTGAGTTCCACAGAAGCAATTGTGGCGAGTTGGGGGAATGGAAAATCTGAGAGTCCTGTTCACGTAGTGCGAACGCATACGTACGTAGACGTTGCATCGGCCGTCTGCTCGTCGGTAAGCTTGTCCGTTCCGTTTGAATATAAATTCAGTAGTACTCTTAATGGTTTTGGAAATGAGAATTGGTTTGAACTGGTTTTTTATATTGTTTTAATGTGCTCGCAGTCGTTTGTTGTTGCGAAAGCGAATGGATGCTGGCGATAGTGGAAGCGGAAACTGTTAAGTACGGTAATGTACGTTAAGAGCAAATTACGCCAAGTCTTGGAAATTGAATTTGATGAAGCAGTGCTCGCCGACTACCTGGAGACCATTAAGCCATCTGAGCAACCCCGCGAACAGCAAGCAACGCCTAGTCGAGATGTAGCCAAGGAGATGGCATTCATCTCCAAGAAGCCATGAAGCAATTAGACAAACGGCGCAGCGAATTGATCGTTTTCCCTTCACTTAAAGGAAGTCGTCACAACGACTTCTCCTCCTTGTCTCCTTGCTTGTCAAATACCCACAATAAGAATGGGCAGGACTACGGAATAAGGACTCATTCGGCACTCCCGGCACGACCCGAACTTCTGCTGTGCGTGTGGCTGGACAATTTGCATGTCCAATTCGAATCTACTCCCGCCTATTTTCTGGTGTTCGTAATGAGTTCAGTGAGGAAGATTTTGACTAAAACTAGGTGCTTCCTTAACGAACTAAAAAACCAGCAAATCAGTAAATTGAAATTCTGTCGCATTTCTGAGTAACTCTTGACCAATGGCTGATATAAATTCAAGGAAATAAAGGATTCTCACCCGCTTATTTGTAGATTATTTGTAACGTAGAATAAATTTGATCAAATCAAGTCATAATCGGAGCCATCACTCCACTGGACAGTCACAGCTCTATCTACTCATGTATGTTTGTATGTCTTGCATGAAATGCATGCCTGTAAGTAAGTTAGTCCATCCAAAATTGAACTGACTCTAACTCTGAAAACTTACATAACTTAGCTGAACATAATTGTTTAATTTTGAACAGGACTCAACGTGTTCAAGCGGAAGGACAGCAACGTACAACGACGACATGGTACGCAACAAACACATGCACATCTACACACATGCTGCTTATGGCAGGACTTGTATGTGTCAAGAAAGATGTTCCACATCTGAAGCGCTCCCAAGTGGAATCGTCCAGTTACGGAATCCATTATATAATCCCCAGAACCGTTGGTGCGTACAGTTGTTGGAAGTACGAAGAGCTGCACGAGAGATGGACGTGTTGCCAGAAATCACGCACTATATGAATTACACTCTAATAGCAAGGACTACACTGTGTGGTTCACGGCTGGAAGGTTCACTGGCTGGAAGGGTCATACGGGTGGGGTCAAATTATAGGAGATGCGCCAGACTTCGATGAGTATCGCTGCACTTCACGAATTCGGGAACGGATTCAGAATCACACTTGTTTCATTCCCGGCACCTCAGTGTTCAGACATCCACCGTATTCTGACCCTGCACCCGCGGAGAGTGCTTTGTGGCTTCCGATCCGAAGTTGTGCCACTTCTGTTCCGCAGTGCTGCAGGACCTTCGATAGATCCGGGATAAACAATGCCCTGTTACATTGCAATTTTCTGTTTTGGCCAACCTATCAAAGCTGTGGAGAGCCTGAACTCGGCGGGGGCTCGTTTTCGACAGGGACGAGTGAGGGGAGTTCAGTGTGCTCTATGAGAGGGTAGCTAAGAAGTAGCTTGCGTTTTCTAAAGTGAGTTGAAAATGGAAAAAGTAGTATCGTTACCGAGGAAGTCTTTAAAAGACTTTTAAAAACAAATCTGAAAAGTGAAGTTCTACGTAAAAATTCATTTAGTTTAGTGTTGTTTTCAGACTCTGACAAAGACCCTTTTTAGAAAAGCGCGGTTAATGAAAACATCGCACATCTCGTGGTATGAGTTACTGAAAAACTATGAAGATTTCTCCAAAAACTGTGATTTGACAAACTTAACAAACAGATGATTTCTGAGCAACGTGTTTATTAATGGTGCAGATGCAGCTACAAGCAGCTACGTTGCGTTGCGTTACGTTACATTGTACAATAATTGAGCCTGGCGTTGGCCAGACATTAGTTCCTCTTCAACATTTATATGTACATATCCGCAAATCCCAATTCTGGTGCAATTTCTCGGACTAACATTAAACTTAAGTATGAAATACCAACAAATGATTCCATTGTTGCACAATCAGCACTGTGCGAATAGAAGAGAAACAATTTCCTCAGCCATGGTAGATGTACGAGTATATCGGGGTGTACAACGGCAGCCATAACAACAACAACATCGGCAAAAGTGACAACAACTGGAAGCACTCACACAACAGCACTGCACGAGTACAACACCAACATCAACATCAACATCAACATCAAATACAACAATGAGGCTGCTTTGCATTATTCTTGCGATTATTTGTCGTATAATATGACAAGCTATAATGGTGCCGCACGGCATGTTGCACGCGACGTCCACAATAGCAGCAGCTAGCACACAGGCAACTACTACAACATCAACGACAACAACAGCAGCTGCAGCAACAACAGCAGTCACTACTCACACACTCCCTCACAATAAAGAACATTTGTAGTGGTAATGACTGTGCTCCGCGTCTTTGTTACTCTTTGTTGCTGCAATCGCTTTCAGTTGTTGTACTTGCATGCATAGCATAGAACTCGTACTTTCTGAAAGTGGTAAAGCTTCGCGACTGTGAAAGCGGAAATGGAAGCGAGCATAACGCACGCAACAACACACTAGCAGACTTTCCTGGAGGAAGGATTTGAATAGCGTCATCGGCTGTGTCATCGGCTGCACCATCGGCTGCACCATCAGATGCCATCAACGGCTGCGTGCAACGACCCACAAAATGAAGATTTTTATTAGAGATGAAAACGGTTCGTCTACTTTTTGCAAAACAGCATACAATGAAAGATGAAGATGAGGAATGAATGCTCGCCGAGCGCCAGAGTCTCTCGGAAGCAAAACTAGAGCAACGTTCGTTTATTACCTCAACTCAAGCAGAAGTGCGGGCAAATCGAGCAGCCGCTCGACTTAAAGCTTTAAACTGCGAAATGTGCGCCTGCATCATGTGAACGACGAAGCAAGAACTCTGAAATCTCCCAGGAGGAGGCTTCGCAATCACGTCTCTGCTGAAAAAGTCGTCGATGCTGTTATCCTTCTGGGAGACTTGCGACTCCGCTGCTTGATTCTTGCTTTCCCACCAAGAATCGTCCCAGAATGCTGCGCGGTTCAGCTAACTTTTTATTGATTTCGAGGGATCCATAAAACGAATTGCTCTGGGTGCAGGAACCAAGGCCTTCCACTCATTTGCAAGAGCGTCTCAAGAACGTCTCTCGTAACTCAGCAGCCCCGGGAGACAGACAGAAACAATTTGTGGAGATCAACACAGACATCGTACATCCAGGTCGAAGCCACAATTTTCCTCGTATAACACGCGTTAATGTATCAATATAAAGCGGTTGAAATAAACACAGCTAAGACGCAGGTATACTTCGGGGAAGCAACGCTTAGCTTGGTTTAGTATTTTGTTCATTGCAGTCACTGCACTGCGTCCCCATCTAGCAATATCTCATTACTGTATCTTTAATTTTGTTCTCTTTAAAATATCTTTTTTCAAAGCAGAAGAAAAACGAGAGAAAAGAATGTCGGACAAGAAGTGCAAACTGATTTAATTTAAATTCGTTCCGATTTCATTTAATTTAAGTTGCATTCAACTTCGAGGCGACTAATTAGAATTTTCCATTGTGTTTTGAAGCTTACGCAAATCTGGAGTGAGCATAATAGCAGTCACGCTGCGAAGCCGAATCTGGCAGAAAGGGCAGACGATTCCAAGCCAGAAAGCGCCGCCAGACAGACCAGCTCAGTGAACTTAGTGGCGATTGCATAATCAGCACTGAGAAATTCGTGTTCTTGTCATTTGAGTCGTGTTCCGTGCCGTGGATCATGCAACCGTTGCAAGCCGTCTCACCAGAGCACCGCCGAGTACCTCAACATGCGCTTCTGCATGGGATCCATTCATATTCCGCAGCCCGAACCTGGCCGAAATCGCAATGAGTCCGCTGCTCAACGCAGTCACTGCTCAATGATGTGGTGCAGCGTAATCCACGAGTTTGCCTGCGTAACCCTGATTAAAAGCGACCCTGTCCGCAAACAGAAACAAACCGAGGGAAACACTTCGCCTGAGCAATCCAAGCGATCCATGCAATCCACTTCCAAGCGATCCATGCCATTGCCAACGAATTCAGCCATACACACACAAACACACAAAGCCACCATAGCACACACACATACAAACAGTCATCAAACAATGCTAACCGCACCGAAATAAAAGTTGATTTCATGATACTGGCAAGTATACTCGTAAACAGTGTCATAGCCGACGTCTTTGAGATGGCGCACGCTAGCTTTGTTGCCCAGTGTGGCTGCAATCGATTATGGGATTAGCCAGCGGCATGGAAGCCTTCGCCATACACGAGTAGTCAGCAGTTATGCGTTTTGGCCGAACTCAGAACAGCTGACTGTTGTTGCTGACTGGAGTGAGAACTCAGCGGTTATCCATTACGCGGAATTATGTTGTTCCGCGGTTAAGCACGATACACATAATCAAGCATCGATACACATCTGGGAGAGTCTCCATCACTCAGAGAGCATTCAACAATTACAATAACATGTGATGATTTAACCATAACTTAATAAATTATTATCGCTTACAACTTTATTGCAATGTAAAATAAACAGATTATCACATTGAATATTTACAAATCTTAAAGTTGAACTACAGTCGTGAGAGGGAAAAACCTACACGGTTCACTCAGCTTGCGTGGCTTGGAACCAACCAAATGCCATAAATTAAATTACGCATATTAGGGCCAACCTAAGCAAACAGTACGAGGGGTTGAAGGGCCTAGGGGGCCGACCGCGGGGCCGGCCCGCCATGCGGCAGTTGAGTGAGCTGTGTTTGACAATTTTAAATGAGGTTAAGCATTAAATTGCACTATAGGAACATTTATTTATGCAAATTGCACGTTCGGGCGAATTATTTACGGTAAATAAAGTTGAATTATTAATTCGTTCGAATGAAATTGCGGCAAATTGTGCAGCCACTCGAAAGGCAGCCCTTCTCGCTTGCAACTCGGGCGACAGGTGAAGAGAAGCTCCTCGGCGGACATCAAATAACAGGTATCTAAGCCCCGAGCTATCGAATTGCACAGGTTAAATATTGAGGTTGCAGGTCGATCAATAAGTGAAGAAGTCATTGTGGACAATGTGAAACATAGCATTGCCAATGAAGTTCGAACTCTCTCTCGTCGTCGCTCTCCTCGCAATCTATTGCTGAACATTCCATTCTTGTCGAACGCATGCACTTCGTTTTTAAATAAATTAAAGTATCCACTTCAGGTGCGTTGCTTTGTTGGGATGTAATCAGAAGACTGCTTCAAATATTTACGATTTTAAAAGCTGCTCGGCCGTGCATACCGAGCAGTTCTTCAAATATTTCGACGCAAAGAAATTTGCACAAAACTTCAAAGCAAAAATAAACATTGCAAAATCCCTTCAGTTCTGTCAACACTTTCGGAAGCAGTTCAGCTCGAAGAATGGTGAGTCGAAGACTGCCCGAAGACTGACATGACGCTGCTTTGGAATGCGACAATTGAAGCTTCCGAAGCTGACTGGCGTTTCGCAGTGGCTTTCTGGTCACATGGAAATTTCAAGACAGAAATAATACGACCAGAATACTTGACTTCCCACATCAAATTGATAAATGCGAACGTAACATGTTTATTTTAAGAATGGATTCATAATATTATTTCAAGAATTTATTATTGGAAGAATGTTTTTATTCTATACACAATCTGTTTAAGAGAAAATGTTGAAACATTTGAGGAACATATGAAGAAGAGAGCTTAAGTGAGGAGCAGCCGGGGGAATTACTTGATGGGCAGACCCACCGAATGCACTCGAGGAAGAAAGCACGTTATGATGTACAAATGGTGATGGAAACCAGTTTTCAAGGAGCCTCAATGAGCGTTATAAGAGATTTTACTGTACATTTGCATGTATTTCCATACATCAATACTACAATACAGTATGTTATTACAATCGAAAGTAACGCAAACATAACATTGTATTGACTTATCCACGAGGTTTGAATTGTGGCGATGATTCATTCCATGCATGATTTTAAAATATAACCGTTCACAGGACTTTAATGGATTCCGATTAACACAGCGCGTGTAAATGCTAGCAATCTTTTCGAAACTTTTGGCCACCTTAAAGCAGCATCAAACGCTAAACAAAGCACAGCACAGCCACATTGAACTGCTGGCTACCGAGTTACCTGTTATCGTAAAATGAAAACGTGTCGTTCAAAAGTTTTACGACTTCGCTTTCGTATTTTGAGGACAATCGCTTGCTGTAAAACTGACGGACGACGAAACGTAGCACATCGCAGATTTGTTGGCTCCTCTCGTTCGCTATCTACTCTCGTACTCCGACGCAAATGCGAGTGCAGCTCTCTTAGAATACTTGCTACGGAGTTGAAGGAATCAAATGCTTCTCAGATTTGGTCAGGATATTCCGAGAATGATCTGGAGTAAGTTTGTTATCATCGGTTTTTCGTATTCTCGGCATAGACATAACACCGAAATGTGTTGGTGTCCTGAACTTGGAACTTGTGTAGTGTGCGCCGCAGAGCCACATGCTAAACCAAGGGAGCATGTGGGAGCATACCAAAGTTGCGAATCGTAAAGCTCAATTGAAACCGAACTTGGAACTGCAATAAAGCTGGCCCAACGCCACTCGACGTGCACTCGAAGAGGACGCGACTAAAAGAAGCCAGCGCAGTGCAGTCTGTCGAAATTCCACTCCGGACGCGTTTCGTGTGACTGCGGTAGACTGATATACTGATATACTGATATACTGATATACTGTGTTATTTGTACGTGGCACATGTCAACGCGGCGGTCTCTTTATGAGGAGCACACTTTCAAGTGTTATTTATACCATCAACTCAACTGGTCCCAAACCATTTTTTTGTTGCTGCCCGAAATTTCGCGTTACTTTGTTGCAAAACAATGCGAAGTGCGGTTACTTAAATTGCAGTCAACTCTTCTGTGTTGTTTCAGGTCCAGTTTACTCCAGCTAATAAAAATGAACTCGTATCTATCACAACCGACTACTGAATTTGGCCAAATATAATCTCTGAATTAAGACACTTTTATTAAATGGATGTTCCACTTAAATAATACAATAGATTCTTTGGAAAGATGGAAGGAGAAAGGAATAAATAATGGAAGGCAGGAGAAAAGGAAGCAAGGAGTGAAAACATGACGACAGGAAGGAAGGACCAATTCAACTTATTCTGAAGGCATTCCGTTGTTAAGCTTAAGAATTATTAGCACTTGGAATTATTTTATTTCATTTTACTTTGATGAACGTTTAGATGAATACTCGAAAATGTTGCTTTCTTTCCGTACAAAAAACGTCAAGTGGCACACTGAATGATGCCTGTTAATCCCATCATTTATCCCAATAAATCACATCCTCCTCGATCGGAACACAGCAGTATTTCTCCCAGAACAACAGCAACAACAACGTGTGCGCTACAAAATATGACTGAAAAAACATGACTATGCTAGAGTAAACAAAACATTGTTTTTTATTTGCAGACGTCAATCGTGCGAATTAAACACTTTCCCGCCTCAAACCCATTGTTAGCAAATACAAACAGGAAGAGCGCACGAAGGAAAACACAGAAACTCCATAAAAAACGGAGAAAACAATTTAGGGCGAACATGGAAAAAACTTGCGCTCGTACAAGAGCCAACAACAACTATAAACATAAATAAAACAAGAGAACAAACAAACTAGTAGTTCCACGCGGAGACGAAAGGAGTTCAAAAGGAAGGCGTTCATAAGGACGGAGTTTCCATGGACGATATTAATTTCCCCAACATAATTATTGCGAGATAGTGCACTCGTTCTCATAGCAAACGAACCTTCTTATTGTTATTGGCGTATAATATAGATGTCAGAACAATTTATTGCCCTGTATTGCCCTGTAGCTCAAGGGCCAAAAAGGGCGCTTTTGACATTAACGACATGTAAGACGCGTGTTCTATTTCTCCAAAAAGCATTTCAGGTATCCAGAAATTATAACGCAAGCATATACGCGTATGTATATACATACATAGATATAACTAGTAGACGAAAAGCGTACACCTTGAAGTTAGTCACCTGGACGTTCTCCATAAACCTACAAAGCCGAAGAAATGCCTTCGGGTTCCAGAAACACACTGAAATTCAAAATAAGCATTACAAACTCTTTAAAATTAAAGTTAAATTTTAAACGTTATGAAAAGTTCTCGGAAGTCTCCGAAATTTCATGAAATATAGCTATGTTGTAAATATATTAACAAGGTCTCAAATAATATTAAAAGCTCACTGCTGGGTTCGTTATCCGCTTTGGTTGGGAAGCACATCGTCTGCCGGTCGCCCCCCGCCTCCACTGAGTGCTGAGCTCACTCCTGGGAAATACTGAAATAAGGGGCCGCAACTCAAACACTGGAATGCACGACAGAAAACTTCATAACTGCAAACTCCACCAGGACGCGGAGGAGGACAACAAGAGGGAGGAAAGAAAGACACGAAGAAAACGTACTAGACAAGGAAAACAAAGTGAAACAGTTTTAATTAACCGACATTGCAATTACAAATTCAGTGTGTTTTCCCAGCGGAGAGGCGGGCGAGCGACGCAGTCAGCCAGGACGACGCTGTTGCCGCTAACAAAATCATCTGCTGGACTGCAGCACAATAGCACAGAAAATCCTTTAGAGACGGCCGAAGCAGCGAACTCTAAGACGACAGCGAGTAGCTCCCAGTAGCAGTAACAACAATGCAGCAAACTCAGTGGAGTGGACCGAAAAGAACTTTCTTGTGGGCATGAGGAAGGAGTAGCAAAATGTTTTTGTTTATTGGTCCGACAATTTACACCTCCAAGGACTGGGCCAACAATACCGATAGCAACAATTGCACAACAATAGCCACGGCAGCAGGCCCACGATTTGTAACAGCGCAAAACGAAAAAGTTTCTCTGGCACAGAAATGCAGCACTGAATATTGTTGAATGTGCTCAGTGTTTCACTTAAACGCGTTCGCTGCCTGAGTGCTTCTCAAAGACGTTCAAATCTTATCACGTTCGCGCCGAGCTGGAGTCCCAGTGCTGCCGTATTTCCGGGGAGACGCTGAGTTCATTCGAAACTTATTGCTTTATATGTATTTCAGCGTTGCGGCTGGATCGCTGTGCCATCGCGAAAAGTCTACAGCAAAAGTACGTTCGAGGGGGGAATTTTAGGGAGATGTATTTAGTTCTGGCGTCCAGAAAGATGTTCCGAAAGCGACTCTATTTCCTCGGCAAGGGCAGAACTCCAAACTCTCCGCAGTTGCAACCAGACGTCCTTAGAAAACACGATTGTCCTGAACCGTGCAGCTGGAGGCTTGTCTATAATTTATGGCAAAAGGAAGGTGGAAGCACAACGATATATTTTTGTAAACAAGACGGTTCAGATGCAATTGTCGACTGGTAGCATGTTCTGCTTACAAATTGGTCTCCCAAAAATATTATCGTCTTCAAGATTTAATTGATTTGATTTACCAACATTTGGCGGGAAGCAGTCTTGTTTGAAAGTAGAGAACCGTGAGTAGCACACAAAAGAACACAGGAAATGTATTCTTAAAAAGAGATCGATGTTGAATTACGAATGATCCATTCATGACCATCGCAACAATGTATCTAGCAAAACAGGCCCACACTCTTAGAGGTTCTCCCCTAATACACATATAATCCCATATAAATTGAAATATCTGTCTTGATCAATGTTCACATCCTGAAAATAATGCTCGGCTTATCACTATTCAAGACCTTTCAGGTTAATAAACTTTAGAATTTCTAATAAACATCCTGCAGCTACACCAGGTAAAGTTTCTCCACATTTCCATAAATAATCATAAATACTTAACTATATTAATCCTCCAATATCTAAGTGTTTTCCACATATTTACACGTATTTAAACCCGTATCAATATTTAATTTATGTTCATATTTATTCTTTCTGTTTATAGTTAATCGGACACATTATTGCCATTTACCAAAAAAATACATAAAATATTTGTGCAGTTGAGAAAGTGTTGGCAGCGTAAATTGAATTAAGTCTATCGGAGTGGCAAATATTATGACGATTATGTTTCCAGTGGTTGTTGTAGTTATACACACATAATGACAATAGAGGATACAAAAGTACACAATTCTTCTTTAAACTTGGTCTTTCGTTGGCTCAATATTATACTTTCAATTATTTTTGTAAAAATCATTAACGGTGGGATGGATTCTAACGGATGTTCATCTCAGTCATCTTCCGTTTACATTACTGGGAATTCCATGTACATGAGTAGTGATTCAGTTAAGGGTTTCACAGCGCTTCCCGCAAGCAGGCTGTGGCGCTGCTGCAAGTAGGTGGCACCACTGCTGCTGTCACTTCGGACCGGCAGCAGGAGTGGCATTTTCGAGCGTTACACTTGTGACTGAAATTAAATTACAAATCAAAAATCAATTTCAGTTTTTATTACGACGTCGACGACGACGACGATTTCCATTTAAGTGCCGCTGCAGAAGCAACCGTTTTTTATTTTCAGCTTCCTCGACATGTCGTTGCTTCCAAGTGTCACCAGGCAACAGACAGGATCTATCGAATGGTTAACATCGTTTGGATTCGATAAACGTTTAATAAAATGAAATCAGAAATTTGTTTCTCGCTTCTTGACTTTTGATTCTTTTTAGCTTCAAAATTCTTCCCTCCATTTAATATTTTAGAATTCAACTCGTATTTCTCCAGCTTATTCTCGGTTCGATACCAGACCGGGTGGAAGGGCCACCCACCACCAGGACTGCTAACATTTTTGCTATAAGATCTGACCAGGGAGGCCTCGTTTTGGGGTTCTCTGGGTTCTCACCTTCGTGAGCATGTGAATAAAAGGTGCCTATGGACATGCAACAGTGCTTCAAGACTCAACTGAACAGAGGCGGAGCGGCGACCAGGGCTGTTTTAAACAGTTCACTTGAATTATCTGCCGTATAGTGCCCAGAGAGTGTAGCGTTGGAAGCTGCGGCCGCGTCAGCGGTAAACAAGGATAACCGATTCATTGATTTTACAGATGAAAACATTCTTTCGTTACATTGATTTAATTAAAAGTGAAATACTTCAGTTCAATTGAAAGCGGAGTGAATCCCGAGTCCAGCCGCTAATTTGTGGTCCAACTTTTTTAATTTACGCAGCGACCGAGAGGTTGACTGGAAACTCCGAACCACTCCAAAACGTGCTGTTATATAATCAGTTAAAATATTTGTTTATATTCGATGTACTTAAAAATGCGAGTGCTGTTTCATGTTTAATGCAGTCTAGAGCATGTTTGGCTATTAAAAATAAAATATGAGTAAATTAATATAAGTGCATATTTAATTTTACCGTTCAAATAAAAATATAGAAGAAGAATGCTATTCGGTCCGGGTGAAGTTTGAGTACCCTACACTTAGTTACGGGAGTCCGTGCAAGAAGCTGCTTCGAACTTAATCCAGGGAATTCATTACTCCGAGACCTGATCTTAGTTGGTTATTAACTTGGTCATTAGTTGGTCAAACTGCACTGCTATGTAGGTGAAAGTGGGCGCATTACGCCCACCAAATACTCCGATATGACATATTGTCGTGGTGAACTAAGAATAGTGACGGAGTCCCAGATAAGGGGCTGGATAACACCCATTCTTTGCATGCACAGTGTGCGGATACAAAAATGCTATCTGATCTTCGCTATACGCCGAGGAGAAGCCGATGTCGGGGTTAATGTTGAAGTTTCAATGTTTTCCCGTTGCATAAACTACTCAGGAGATGACGGTACTCAAATTTACATACATACATAATATATGCAATCTTGTACCCGCCACGCCTACTTCTGAGAGTTGGAAGCGGAATGACAAACATAATAATTACCTTACGCTTTCGTGTGTAGGGTGAAAAAGGATTACTTAATATTCGGTGCTTAATTTGAAAGCGAAAAATATTAAAATTGACGAACGGGTGGATTTACGAGGCTGTGGAGCCAACGCCGAGTGCATGTTTACCCAAAACTGCTGCCTTGCGTGATGAGAGCGAAGCGGCGCGCGAAACGCAAACAACATGTTGTCACGTATGACGGAAAACGAAATAAACAGAAGTCGCTGGTGAGCAGCAGGAATATTAAAGGAATTTCGATTGAAAAATGCGCCCATGTAATTCCGGAATTAGTACTGCTGTGGAAAATGTGCCCCAACTACGAATTGCATCCGTTACTTATCATCATAATAAACATCGAGCCGTTAGTCGTGCTTTATAACTCATACAAACATGGACTTTAAGGTTCTAGGTTTGAATTTCTGTTCGATTTTTTCGATTTTTAAAGATTTCAGTGCCGAGGACTAAAGATAAACCGAACACTGTAGAAACAGCCGAAGCGTTGGCGCACCGCACCGAGAAAAACAAAAGCATTTCAGACAACATGAAAGGCTGGTGCATGTCAACAACCCGGGGCGGTCAGTGGCTCTGCGCGCTGGCAGGAGCCAAGGAAGTACTCACGTCGCAAGCAACCTGTTCGCAACTGTCCGCAAGCCGCAAATCAACAGCAGATACAACAGCATCTGCAGTAAGGATAACAGCAACAACAACACCACCGACGAAACAATGACAAGTTCTCAGAGATGTGTTAATCGCCTCCAGTTATTTGTTGTACGAGTTTCCTAATGTTTGCCCACACATGCGCGCCGGAGACGAGTGTTGTCGGGAAACAAAGCAAAATATTAGAGAAATGCAATTGTTTGCGACAAAAATTAGGAATTATGGAAATGTTTTGAAATGCATACTTTTTAGCATTGCATTTTAAGGCATTCCTTGTTGCCACAACGCGTCACTACAGAACAAGGAACGAAGAGACGGGATTCCATTTGAGGACATACATATACCATTTAAGGGATTGCATTGAATGTGCACTAAAGGAGGTGTGGAGAATATGAATTCCACGCTCTAATCTAATCTGAACTTCGTAAATCGGTCGAAGTAAACACAATTTCGAATATTTTCATCAACTTGAAGAATTGAAATGGTAAAATAAGTCTGCTTTCTTTGCTGCTGCTTTGTCGTTACATTGTTTTAAATACTGTCTTTAAAGCTACCTTAAATCATAAAGACAATCATAAATACCATAGATAGCTTTAAATACTGTTAATACGTTTAACGCCTTTAAGTAACGCAGACGCAATTGATTCTGCTTTGTTGCTTACGGATTTCCATAATATTCACATCAGTTTGACGCCACGGTCAACGACCCAATAGCTTTTAACCTGGATTTGCGAGAGCTGGGGAAAAACACAGAGTGCGGTGATATTCAAGCGGGCGCCTCTGTTGAGTTCCATTATTATTGCTTTTATAAGCGACTCTTCCACAGATGCATGAACTGCATCTGTAGTGGAATACAGCACTTGGAATTCCACGCGGTCTGCCGTATCACAAATCATACTCCGGCTGGAATTCGGATTTCTTTCCTCGCACGATGACTTTAATGACTTTGCTGAGACAGCGTAATGATATTCTAAAGGCTTAGAAGGACATATTGCATGCGGATACTCGGCCTGACCCGACCTGATTTAAGAAGCCAGCACAATGTGCTTTAAAGCTTTATATACAAGTATGGAGAGCATCTGAGCTGCATCATACCGAGCTCGGAATTCAATCTACAAATTCATTTGAATTACCAACAAAGGGACTTCTTTCATCCATTATCAAACTATATCCTGAGCCATATCCATGTTATGCTGTAGCAGCCCACAAAATGGTATACTATCAGTTTGAGCGTTAGTAAAACCAAAAGAATTATGAATCTACAACATAATAATAACAAATCGCTTACTAGTTATTAAAACGTGAACATTTTCATTCGACAAAGACAATTTAACATGAGTTTCACAAACCTCATAACGGTTATTATTGCAATTTTTTGAGATCTTAATTAGTGATGAAACTAAAGCAACTTACTATATTTCAGTGGTGTTTGATGGTGTGGTGTGGCCTCGTTTTCCTTGGTGCCTGATCTATCTCTCTGCATCTAGAGCACGGCTGACATCCACCGGGAATAAATCTGTGAAGCAAACGTTAATTCGCACGACTTCGGGATGCCCTCAACTAAAAAGTGAATGCATGGAGCGCGAGAAGGAGAAGGATATGCAGACCCACGCCCGCAGATTGTCTACCGGGGAGTTGCAATTCGGTCGCTGCTTCTTCCGTGCGGCCGAGTGGCAAATTTTTAAATTAATAATGCAAAAACTACCAACATCGAACTTGGAACGAACCGCATCCTTCGATATGCCCTCGCTACATACGATACACTACACTACACTCACATCCAAATTACAGAGTGGGACTTCTTCTGGTTTTATGGTAATGGGTGCAGTCGCCCAGTTGACACTCATTACGTGTCTGCAGGATACTATAACGGTTGTTAGTTATCACTTCTTCCGGCTGAAAGAGGAGGAACAATCGAAGGTAGAACAAGCAGCTTAAGTAGACGTCACACGAGCGAAGAGGGTGGTGGGTGGTGGATGGTGAGTGTGTATGAAGTGGAAAACAGTGAGAAGGCATCCAATTAAGTTTTCATTTAATAAAGTGAGATTGCTTGTTACGTATTTTTTGTCCTGCGTCCCAACAGTTCAGTGTGGGGAAAAATTAATTTCATGGCTACACGGGCGTGGGCGTGGAGTACTGGAGCTGGGAGTCTCTTCTACGTGGTCTTCAGGCGATCAGAAATCCGTGGCTTAAGTTATCTCAGCTTTATGTTGAATTTAATTTAATGTCGCTGGAATGGCTTCATGCCATTTTAAACCCAACACCTTTTTATTATAATCCGAGTTTCGTTTATTTTCTTTACGTAATTGCAGAGAAATTCAGATTCCGACTTGATGTTGCAATGGCGACATACGAGTATGCCATAAATACGTATTGTATTCATTCTATTCACAGTCAAACCGGAAGCTGATCCACTTCTTCCAGAAATTGGAAGTATCTTCTGGAGTAGTCGCAGGAAGTGTGGCAAAAATAAGCATCCGAGGCAGGAAATAGACGCTATCGAAAAGGGATTTGTGTAAAATGAAATGGAAAATAAAATGGCTGTCGTGTCTAATTGTCCAATACGACTGTTTGACTTGCACAGCACAAAAGCGCCGCCTGACAGAGTGATAAGAGCGCGTTTTATCGTCGAAAGTGGTCTGCCCGACCCACACCTCCAGCCTCCTGCCCGCACAATCACGGAGCGACGCTAATGTGTGTGAAATGGATGTGGCACCAATAGCTTTCCTTTGTGGCTTGTAATGGAGCTGCTTCATTGCTTTTGCACGCTTGGTGCGGGCGAATTCTGTGAAGCTAATCAGCGTTGGCTCCTTCTTTCAGCTCCATTTCCCGCTTTAATATTTAATGTAAATTAAATCCACCCCTGCAAGTGGAACGATGGCAGTCAGCAGTCTGCTCGGTTATCTCGGAGTGAGGAGGTGCGGAGGTGCGGAGAACCGAGTCGTTCCAGTACGAAGTGACATGTTTGTTCAGGATTTTTGGACGCCGGAACGTTGACTGGGCCGCAGTAATGCGTGCGCTGTGCTCGCCTTACACGAAGTTGCCCGGGGAGATTTTGTTTCCCTCTGTGCCTTTCGTGTTGGTGTCACCTTGGCACTTAGATTGCGTTTCATATGAGCATGTGATAAGCTTTGCTCTAGTGTAAGACACCGCGAAGAAATGGAGACAAAAATTTGTTGGGATTTTTAAATAACCTACATTCGGCAAAGCCTACATTTGACTGCAGAAGAAATTCCATCACTTTTACACTGGTGCAAAAAGGAGATAAGGGAGCTCGGCAGGCTTTAAACTAATTACGGATTCTAAGCATGCTCGGCTGCTTGTGTTGTGGAAGAAGCAGCGCGAAACTGGTTGTTGTTGCTACTCTTATTGTCTGGATTCATTGCGATGCTCACGAACGTGTTATCGTTGTTGCAGCCGTAGCTGGAGCGCAAGTGTAGAGCGAATCCACTGTAGTAGAAGCTAGCCTGCTGTTCGCCACCAGAGAGGGGATAGAAAAGAAGTAAAGCAAATGTTCTTCTAGCTTCGGCCCACAGAATCTCCATCAGCCATAAAACGGATGCGTTTCAATGGCCAGCATAAAATTGAACAGCAACAGAAGTGAGACAACACAGGTTGGTCCTTTCCACACGACTAAAAGTCCTGTGGTATATAATTGGAAGTGCCATTGCCCATCTCTCATGTTATTATTCTTTTATACTCGTGTTCACAGGAAGTGGGAGAGTGGCACAGCGGAGAACTTACAAGGTCGCAGAGCCATAGGATCACCTGCTTAGTAATAAAAATAAATCTCCATAAAATTACCAGAAACGTTCCACCACGTCCATTCAGAGACCCATGTGGCCCGTTGTGAGTGCCTTCACGCAGAGTGTTGAATGGACCCAATCGGCACATCGTTGTTACAGCTGCTGCAGTAATCCATGGTTCCCCGTACCCATTACCCATTTACTCAGCACGGAACAGCGACCAGTGTTACACTTGTTCCTCCTGAGTTCCGTGCATACGCAGTCGGGCACTACTAACCACACCTCAGCTACCCCCGAGTGCATGGAGTGAAACCCAAGTAAAATTGGTTCGAATTATAATTTGGATAAAGTGTACACCACACGCCTATTTATGCAGTTATTGTGTAAATACTTTAAACCTACTCAAGTTTGTGAGAGTCGAATTTCGCACTCCGGATGTATCTGTAAGACTATAAAATGTTCCATTTATTTAAAGTTAATTCGAGGCCAGCATCCATGAACTTTGACTGCGACCTTCTGAGGTGAACTAAAATCGATGTAATCGATGCTCGCCATTTCCTTCCTCAGAAATGTTCACAAACAGCTTTCAAACATTTAGCACGTTGAACGACTTTAGGTACACTCTAGTGTGATAAGAAGGAGAAGAAGTGCTGCGCTCCAAAAAGCATGCTTCATTAAATAGGGGCGAACTTTACACCACGACTGCAGCACCACTTTAGAAAAACTTAGCCGCCGCAAAGAACGAGCGATGGAGAATCCTTTGAGTTACTGTAAACAGGTTTTTACCAATTATGAATCGAAAATAAATAAACACTTGAAATAACAAATCTTCAGCTACCAGTGAATTTCAACGCAGGAACAGGCATCCGACCCACTGAAGACAACCGCCAGAATCACGACGGTGCTGTCACTGTCTGGGGAGATAACTGGGGAGAGTCTTTGTGTGTGAAGAGCTGCAGATTGTTCGAAGAGCAGCGACGGGAATCGGCGCCTACAGGGACGGAGTGGCGCCAAAACGCTTTTAAGCGGTATCATATTTCTAACAGCAACCGCAGCACCGTGCAAAGAAGTGGAGCACAAAAATATTGAGTTAGAATGCGCCATCGGCATCGGCAGCGCAATAACTCAGCCCCAAATCAATGTTTTGTGTTCGTATCTCAGCCCTTTTCGGGTGCTCCTCGCTAGACACAAGCACACACACTTTGAAACAACGAGTAACACTCACTCACGCTTTCAAGGCGCCCGGTTGCCATACCACGTTGGCGGCAACAACAACAACAGCAACAGCAGCAACGGAAGTTCAAACACTAAATCAAAGGCTGCCCGAGCGCAGCTACAAAGCGAAACGGTATATAATATCCTTTTTGGCTTTCCGGTCTTCCCGATTTACAGACACCGAATTCAAGGGCTGCCCTGGCACAGCCATCGACGTGACTCGTAATACGTACACACACAAAATCTTTCGGCAACATAAACCAACGCCAACCGTTTATATTGTGCAAGCGAAAAGTAAAAGTGTTTCCTGCAGAAAATTATTCCCAAATAAATAAGGAAACCTTTTTGGAGCAATAAATTTTCTTTACTTCCGACGGAATTTACAACCGACTCAGTCGATTATGGGCACTAAGTCGATTCTGCAAAATCGACGTTGGGTGCCGGAGTTACCCGTATATACATATGTACATAGGTGTGCATAACCCACGCTAGAAGTAAGCTATAATGATAACTGGCTCAAGGGAAAGCAACGTAAACGCAAAAGTCTAAAGTAGCCAACTAATTAAAAGTGCTTCGACGGTGGTGGATTTATACACCTTGTTTCTGTAAACGCCTTCTTGACTCCTATAATACTTAAAACAACAGTATTTAAGATTGTTTTTTATGTTTTCGTAATTATACGGTGCCAATTATCTACGATCGATAATTATCTTTGAAAGAATTTCGATCAAATACGAAAACAAATTCGAAGGAAGTCGCATTTCAATACAATACAAGCCTGTGGTCCCGAGGGTCTGTAATTTTGAGGTCTTTGGCTTTAAGGTGAAACAATTTGTATTTATTATTTCACACATAAAAAAGAACGGACGGAAGAACGTTCTTAGAATGTTAGGCTTCCCATGAGCTACTGTCTGAATTCTATTATAAACTGCAAGGCACAAACTACAGCAAATTGCGAGAATCCTGTCGTTGAATGCTATCCATGGAGTTATGTATCAATGGAACTTAGAGAATGTACGATGATGTACCTGTATTTGCATGTGAATATAAAACATGCTGAGGTTTCCTTACAGTGAAATGCAAGTATGTACATAAATACATATATGTACTTGGTCAGGCAAATTGAATCTTCCTGGAACAGTAATCCGTACAACGAACAAGTAACAGGAAATATGAGTCCTAATAGTGGGAGCCAGCAAACCACTTTTATTTTTTGGTTTAATCTTTAAAGTGATGATTTCAACGAGGAGTAAATCTCTTAGGAACACCCTCAACATCTTAAGGAGAACACATTTCATCAAAAGTTATGAAGTGAAAGAAGCAGGATAAAGTTGAATAGGACTAAAAAATTACCTTATAAAATATTAAAGTAATTGTTTGAAAAGCGCAATGAAATGAAGTGGATTCAAGCGGGGTGAACAGAAACAGTGAAATAAGGTCTATACTTTTAAAATATAGTATATTGATGATGTTACAGTTGACTGTCGTCTCAAAAAGAATTCAAATTACGCTAAATAAATAAGAAAAGTTTCGTTTCATTTCGTTTCATTTCGTTTAATTTTTTGTACGATTTCATTTCAGAAATATAACTCTTATATGCGTTATCCCTTTTATTATTCTGTTGTAAAGCTCCCAAGCATACATCCTCCAAAGACTCTTTATTCAAAGCAAACATTATTCTTCCCGTGCCCCTCCGTGTGCGTGGGCGGCTATCCGCTGCTCGCATTTAACATCCAAGAGCACGAGAAGTGTTCTCACGCACAGCGCACTGCACGCGATGCCGCAAAGTGACTCCTCGGATACTTCGGATACGTTTGCCGCTGGCTCTTCGCCGAAAGCACTTTGCGAATGGGCTCCTCGTAGTGGGGCGGCGTTGGCGTTGGGCTGGAGATGTGTACTCATATGGAAGGCCGTCTGTGTGTGTCGATATGTGAAAGCGGTAGGGCGGGGTTGAGGTTAACTGCAACTTACATACATATGTACATACTATGACTGCGTGTTTCTCGTCAGAGATGCATGTAGCATTGATGCGTGTAGCAGAGACATAACGGAGTGTTGATCTGTCTTTTGAGAGCTTCCAGAACGCTTGTTGTTCGAAATTAATGTGCTTCGTGTCAAAGCCCAACATAGAAATTGGCCTCGTATATTTGTCTGTATTGCCACCTTTTAGCGCCCTTCCATCTCATCGGCTCGACTAGAATACAATTGACTATTAATTGCTCTGTCATAACTTTTCCTTTCTGTAATGTGTTTTATTATGTTATGAACAGGCGACGTTCTTCAGTTAAGACCTAAGATCCTCTTGTATATTGCGACAGTTCCGAAGCTTTCGGATGCAGTAACGCTCTAGGACAAACTTAATAGTTAACACGTTACTCCGGTCCTCTAGATGCGGGCAGCTTTGGACCCAGCAAGACTTAATCGTCCATGTTTAATGCTAATAATCTGTACCGGGGTTTAGTAATACTTAACATTCACTTCTATTTGTTGAAAGTAATCCCTTGTGAGTGTGTCAGTGAAATGCTGCTGAACAACACGAACGATTTTAGTTCTAATGATGTAATTACTAAACGCGTTTGCAGAGATCCTGCGCAACCATCTAAAAGCACTCCAGCGGTTTAATAAAGGATATGCGAATGCATTCCACTAATTAACTGCGCCAAATTTTCGTTAGCAAAATAACACGGTAGAATCCTTTATGGAGCTAAATTTACCGCAGAAACAAAAACGAAAGAAACTCGTGCACACAAGATAGAAATACAAAATCCAAATTGCAAACGCGCTGGCGGCGTTATCCTTGGAACACACCGTCTGAGGATGCGTTTTTGTCTGAACCGCAGCATCATAAGCAAGACACAGAAATTCGCGTAAAAGGATATCTTATTCGCCTGTGGAATAACCTGTGCGCCGAAAATAGACACATTTCCATGATACAAAACAACTCGAACGGCACCGTCCCCAATCCGCACCTGCCACGTGTCCCAGGTAGATGGCTCCACGTTGCCCTGGTTGCAGCGATGCCACATTTCAGGGTACTTCAACCAGAAACAGCAGAACAGCGAAGCTTGGCGCAGTGAGTGCGGCGCGGGTGGAGCGGAACCACCTCTGAAACGTGGCCAAGGATGCGTTTGCTTGTCGCGCTTCTCTTCACTTCATGCTTTATGTTGTGGCCCTCGAAGGAGAGCTACCTGGCAGCTACATCCACCAGATGTCGGGCTCTTAATTGCGTAATGTTTATGCAAATAGAGCGGAAAGCATTAGAAATTAGTTCAAAGCTATAAAGTAGCAGACCGCGCTGCATGTTAAAGCTGCCAACCGAAAGTAGAGCCACCGTTTATTTAGCTTAATTTTTATAAATATTATGAGTTTCAGCCTTCTCGTTGCACAAACGAGTGCTGTCATCTGACGTGCAGTCGGTCTCGCTATTGGCAGAACAGCACAGAACGGTTTTGCCAGCATTGCGAACATTTCTGAATTCCGTTACTTAGACATTCGCCATTCTGTTGCTCAAGACATTCCTCGTCCTCTCCAGTGACGGTCCAGCACAGCTTTTTCTCCTGCTCGTTTCAGAAATCCCGAGAAGTTTCGGAAAAGAAAGAAAAACAAGAAATGCTTCGTATTTGGTCTCCAAAATAATTTCACCAACTCAGTTAAGCGTTTAAATATTCCCCTGAGGACATCAATTTATGGAAACTTTTACAATTATTTGTATTGTTCTTTATTTCCAATGTTATGAAGCTATCGTGATAAGGTACTTATCCACTTATAAGTAACTTATATGTGCTGAATGAATGCTAGCAATATTTAAAGAATTCGGTCACAACATTTATAACGACGATTAACCAAAAGCTTCACTGGAACATTATAAAGCAACCTAATGTTGATGAGATTGAAAACTTCCCGAAAACACATTTTAACGAAGCTCGTTAAGAACTTGAAAATCGGGTCGTTTAACTGTGTGTTGCTTCAGAATCATTCGGAATCGAAGAAAAACACGAGTTTAGTTTTATTTCAGTGAAAATACTTTTAAGGTACTACTTGGAATGATACTCGCGCAAAATGCAACGTATCCATTCAAATTTACTGAGATTGGATCAAAAGCCCCGATTGATCAAATTACTCATCTTTCGAATTATTTTAAATTTATTCTGCATCGAGTGAAAAACGGTTTTATTTATTACAAGAGATCTCCTTTAGTGCTATTGGATTTGCCGGAAAGCTCAACTAAGTGCAGATATCCGGGAGAATCTCATGCTGTGAATCGACAAAAACACTTGTCAAGGCAGCATTTTAAAACGCTTGACAGCCCAGCCATTGAAACTGGTCACGTGCGAAAAATCATCACAAAGTTTGCTACGCTATACGCGCTCCAGCCCCCCAGCGCATTTACGGCAGCGCATGCAAAGGGCGGGGAAGGGCGCGAACGGGTGGCAAGCGCGGAGCTTTTCAGGATGTTTCAGGACTGCTGCGAACGTACACTTAATAACATGTGTGACAGCTTGGTGTCAACTTACTTTGACGTGCACTGAAACTTTATCCTAATAAAAATATTTCCATTTTTCCATTGATTCCTGAGAGATGCTTCGACAGAAACGTGAAACCGTTACCTCCAACATAACGTGAACAAAGTATGTCAGTTTTCGCTCGCTCCAGAAAATATTTCAAAACGCATGGTAATGCACTTGCTACGTGTTTGGATATCTAGTGAAAATTCTGCGGCCTTCCTGCGAAAGTGCGTGCATGGCTAAACGTTGCGTGGGGCAGAACGCCTGACGCACTCCTACTTGCAGTGTCCTTGCAATCTGGTAAATGATAGAACCAAAGGCCTTGGACTGTCTCGCTCTCCTAATCAATCCAAAAGCCTACCAACTGGGGAATTACTCCTCCATTGGATTTCGGACAAAGTTTTGTGTCTGCAGCACACGGATTAAAACTTCTCGGCCCGAACAGCCGCAGCGCACCATACACGTCCATGGAGCAGTCGTGTGTGTGTGTGGAGTACGTGGGAATATCGGTTGTCTGAGTTACGTATTTGAAATCAGAATTTGTGCATCGAGTTTAGCAAACTTTGGCTTCGATTTCGTTGTGGGAAAGTTTCGAGCCATTTCATGAATGCAGCTGCAACGTGTGTATTTCAAGTGCGTTGAAGCGTGAATCAAGTCCGGTCATAAATTGAATCGGGGCCACTTATTCCACAAAACCTCACTGGCAAAAAGTGCGGTTGTAAAAGAAACTAATGGATCGTTCGGCGACTCGATTGCGTGGTCCGCAAACCGCTGAATGCCTTGCAGAAGAAATATCTTTCGTACTTTACCGATTTTGGCAGCGTCGACATTCACGGCGTTGGACTTTTCAGGTCCCTTACCTGGGAAGATTCCTTACGAGAGATTTATACAAGAGTTCTTATAAGCATTTCCCATTGTTATTACTCGATGTACTCATCCAGCGTAGAGAAGTTGTTCCTTGGAATTGCCATTACTGATGTGGAATGGTCTCACATCCCAAAACAATATCTACAAATTCGTGTTTGATTTCAAACACAACTAAATATAGCTATCACATGAATACATCCAATCCCGTTTCTAGCAAAATCTCTCCCAAGGTTTGGACGCTTTTTAAGTTCCTGTCTATTCGACTCACACTCTTCCTCTGGGCGAAAGTGAGTCAGACGGATAGACGAAAACACAGCAGCACAAAAACGGATGCTGCTGCTCTTTCGGCCCGAACGAGACGAGAAACAACCCCCTTGCTGCAAACACAAACAACAACAGTTTTAAGTGGCTCGCTGCCATTTCGGGTACGCAGTTCGCCAGACCCCACATCCGCCTCCATCAATCTCGTAGATACCAATCTTTCCATTCCGTTAACTGCAACCAGCAGAATTCGCCATTTGGTTTTTGTGATTCAACGGTTGAACTCTGGCAACCTGGAGGGAAACCCACTCCACGAACGGGAGCTGCTAAAAGAAGATGTCTGATTGAGCTCCGACCTAGCATTCACAATTCCGTTCACAAGATGTGAGTAGTTGACAAATGCGTTCGTTATGCGGCTCACGTGCGGCCAAAGAAAGTGGAGGATCCAATCCAAGCATACGAATGTGGAGGGCGCCGCCAACGGCCTCCTGCTGCGGCTGCTCGGCTGCCCGCCCCTTCCGCTGCCAGAGCTTTCCGTCTTCCTGTAGGTGTTCCTTATCAGCGCTATCGTTGGTCATGTGCTTCCGTCTCCTTATGTTGTGGCAATCGGCGGAAGAGTACTCAATGATTTCGAGACTATTCGCAAGCCACGCGATGAACTCGCCCACGTCCCCGACGATTTTCGTTTTAACCCATTCGAGCTGTTTACGTATTCATGGCGCAGCAGCAATAATAACTTTAACAAGCTGAAACTTAAGATCAAATCAGGTTCGAATCAGGGCCTTCCTAGCGAACGGAGCTGTCACTAGTAGCGTCAGCAGACAAGACACATAAAATTAATGACTAAAATAAGGCAAGAAGGCAATAAAATAAATGAGATAGTATCTACATCCATATTGTATACCGAATAAACTGAAAGAAGTATTTCTAGATGTGAATTAACTCTGAGGTTGTAGGTTATTCGCAATAGAATCCATTCCATTTGAACTATGTTCGCATTACACAATTAATATGGTTTTTTTGCTACTCTAACGGAACGCTCCAAGTACCAATTCTTCTTAGAGTTGCCAGGAATTCTGCCTTTTTTTGTATTGATGAATGCACTCAACGGTAAATAAAGATAACAACCTTCTAATTCCTTACAAGTACCAAATCCACAATAAGCAAGAAATTTTGGGGAAGAACAAGAAGCAGCCGCCTGATGCTCGGATGACAAAAGAAAAACATAAATCTAATGCCAAAGTAAAACAAAAGATCTGACAGTAAGTGTCGACATTAACTAAAGGACACAGAAACAAAGAAGAAGCACGGCAAAGAAATAAGCAACGGAACATCCACAGCAGCGGCTACCAACCACACACCCTACGTTGAACTTGTAGCGTACGAACGACGTGTTCGTTTCCTGAGCTCGCAGCGGGTGCTTGTCGAATGCGGATTCAACAAATGGGACCACCTGCCAGAAACGGAGCCGGGACTAAACTGTAGAACCTCAATATTCTGAAACGCCAAAAAATAGAGCGCACCAAATCAGTGGACAAGTGCTCCAATTTTATGGACTCCAAACGGCGGCTGTAATACGTCGTGATGCATAAAGTATAATATACATATACTATATAAGTACATATGGAGTATTATTTGGTCAGCAAAATGATTTTCGTCCAAAGTATTGCATTGAAAAAGAATTATTTGAATAATGAACATTTATATCTGAAAAAGATATAGACTTTGTGTAGTAGTAATCCATCTTAAATCGATTTATATATTTACATCCAAGGAAGCAAACCAAAAGACAGGTTAAAGTTAGGTTACCGGTCACTTGGGCCAAACAAGAGATATCACTGGACTGATGTTAAGACCGGTTAAAGACAGGCAAAAGCAGGACCCAAGAACTTTAGATTCACAGGGAAACTAATCACAGCAGTTTCTACAGAATTTTTTGTAATATGATTAGATATGATGAGAAAATACACATCTTCATTAAACCTTTAATGTCAGCATTATGTTTCCGTGGCCACAACAATTTTTTTTCATGAAAATCTTAGTAAACGTGATATAAATATATCAAATTAGAAGAAAAATTTGAAAAAGAACGAAAGGATAACATTTGGTGGAGTGTCATTTTTATACTACAGCGGGCAGAAATGGTATACATAATATATGAGCTGTTATTTTTGAAAGTGGAATAAGTCCATTTTTTTAAAAAAATGAGTTAAGGGTAATTTTAGTAAGATATAGACACATTCTATCCATATTTATAATCATATATTCAATTGATTATTTTTGAATGTGGTACAAGTCCATTCGGAGATAAAAATATCGTTTATTTATTAGATAATTTTAATTATTATTACATCATAACACTTCATAATCAAATTGATCTTCAATCATTCAAATTACTTCAAACATTCATTCAATCAATCATTCAAATTGATTAGCTTTTGACAATATTTTTAAATTTATTCAAATGAAAACCCTTAAATATTCTAATACATGAAAAAATGGACTTATTTCACTTTCAAATATAACAACACAAATCTTATCGCAAGAAAGTTATTTTTGAAAGTGGTATAAGTCCATTTGGAGCTTAAAAAATCCCCTATTTTTTTAAATATTTTCAATAATTATTATTTCATAATAAAATTTAATAGGTGTGTAGTTTTAAAAACATCACTCGGATTGATTAACGGTTGCCAATATTTTTAAATTGATTCAAACGCAAACCTTTAAATATCTCGATACATGAAAAAATGGAGTTATTCCACTTTCAAAAATAACAGCTCATATATTGTAGTATATATAAAATATACAGTGTAGTAAATATAAATTCAATTTTTCATAGTATATTACAATGAAATCTTGCAGATCAATATGGAATTTTTGGAATTTAAATTATCTTATTTTATTAAAAAATACCGAGTTTATTTGCTTAGTTAGCCTTAGTTACATATGATACCATTGAAATTTCAAATTCCAATTTCTTTTTTTTTGTGAAACATAGAGTTGTGCAACACTTTGAGCATTGAACAGTTGATTGTCCTTCCTTATAATACCTGCAGCGGTTTTGTTTTTCCGAGACCTGTGGCCAGTGTCCGGTGTTGTCTTTTCTTACACTAAGGACGCGGTCGTAACTTAAAACTTTCTTTTTATCCTGAGAGGAAGATTCATTTGATGGTCTTAAATGATTTGATAATTTGATTTAGTTAATTTTTAAAAAAGTTATGTACATTTGTATTTACCACTGAAAAGTTTCACTTGTTTATCGTTTAAAGGTTTACCGCAGATGGCTGCTGTAGTTTTAAAATGACACAGAATCAAATCACTAAATGCTTAGCATTTACAAAACTATATCGCAAACAATTTGTGCACTGTATTAACTTGGGTATATTTAAACTAAATTACACAATTGTAGTTACTAGAAATTTTTTTAATAAATTGCAAATAACTCTAAAGTTGACCAACCTTATTCAAATTTTTGCATTCACAAAACTAACCACATGTTCAGTCACACAAGAACCGTTATGTTCGTTGTAGACCTCTTTTGGTGAATAGAAATAGTAAAAAATAGATTTGTGAGACTAAGCTAATCAAAAGTTTTAGCAATGTTTCATTTAATCATCTTTTGTAAAGTTCTGAAACTAATGTATTTTGTATTAAAGGGTATTGTGGCTAATGTATTAAAGGGTTAAAGTGTATTTTGAAGAAGGTGTATATTTTGAATTTATTCTTGTGAGTTCTTTCTCGATTCTTATGTAACTCTTAATCAATCCTATGCCCCAACAAACTTCATAAATCCCCAACTAGTTCGCGAAGTTTAGCCTAAAACTGGTAACTAACACACATTATAAAGGATCTGTTGAGTTCAAAAATTACCCAATTGATTTATGGAAATTAATAATGAAGGAAAACTTTAATACAAATGACAGTGCCTCAGCAACAACAAAGAGATCGGTTCAGCGCATCCCGTTGGGCTTTTGTGACGTGAACAGCATGGGTTTGAGTATCTGAATATATCTCTTTTGTGTGCATTATCTGCCCACAACAATGCTTGATCTTTACGAGCAATTTTATTCGCCATTCCTAATCTGAGCCCGGATGCAGGATATAAAAGTGTCAGAATTACTCATCAAGCCGTAATACCCTTTGTCATCTTCGGTCTCAAAGCATCATTTATAACGGCAGCTGACAAAAGCGGGAAGGCGCAATGCGCCCGAGCTGACAGAAGCTGTGGGGGAGGAGCAGGGTGATTGGTTTCTGTGGTGTCATTGGACACGCTTTAATTCGGCGAGGGGTTTACTTGGTGATAATATTGTAATCTTAATAGCATTTGTTGCGGATATTCCTGCATTTCGGATTTTATAAAACGCCGTCACGTATATAATTATTTATACACACATGTTATCTTGATAGATGTTTGGAAAGAATGATAATATTAATTATACAACTAAAGTGAAGATAATATAAACTTATTGCAAGATGATTAATTCGTTTCCTTACTCAAATTTCAGTCGCATTAACGAGGAAATTATTATACTATTATTTTTAATATAATTCGACTGAACGATTTCGTTGTTAACTCCACGTTACTGCTCTATAAAGTCAAGCAAAGGTATATCCTAAATAGGCTTCAGGAAGATACTTTTATTGGAATTCTAATGTAAGAACGAGTGATTCATCCATAAGGTCAACTTTTGGTAAAACCAAATCTGTGATTCGTCGGTGGGATTCAAGTATCTCCCGCGACTTTTTGCTCTCTAAACTAATGAGAAATTATTAAAACTTGGTGCAAGAACACTGACAACTCTTCACTCGGTCCCTCCAGATGTCTCTCTGCTGGTGTCCCGCATGTGGATAGCCCTTAGCAAGGATATTCTTCCATGTTAAACGGGCTGCAACAACGTGGGACAGCGGAGGCGGAGTCTTGCACCTCAATAGAATATTCAAATGAAATGCGGAACTATTTGACGCTCGAAGCGCATCGAAAGAGACACTCATGCAAACATACGTGTTTGCATACCAGCTACTCGAATGGCATCCAACCAATACAGCCAAAGAATACGCAAAGCTGTGCATGTATAATTTGTGTATTTGTATAATAATGCCAGATGCAAGATGCAATAATGCCAGATGCAAGTGATACGGAGAAAGAAAGAAACAAACCGAAAACAGTCAAGAAAGAAACACCGATTCACTATCAAAGGACGACACAATCGGCCGATATTCAGCACGCAATTAAGCCATATAGCCGCGATATTGGGGTCTAGTTGCTCCCATCTAAAATAAGTACAAAATCGTGAAACATACTATAAATATACCACTAACAATATTTTTAAACGAACTCATACCGCCCGAATCCGAGCGCTGCTGCGGTTCCTACGCGCAAAACCTGTTGCAAGCTTCAAGGAGCGACAAGTTAATTGCATCCAAAAAGGCCACCAATAAATGGTTTGTCCTAAAACAACGATAATCAGCGCCACTGCCAAGTAGCTGTCATCATAGAGCACTAGTTTTCGCACCTCACAATCTACTACAATTCGTAAATTCAATTAAACCGTGGCGCATTACGTTGCAGCTCAGCAGCGTCGGATGCTAATTTATAAAGTTAACTTGCCGCCGCAAGCACAGGATCGTGGCCAGAGGACCGCGAGGTTGGAGATCGGAAAAAGCATAACAGCCCACAAATAAATTTTCACTTGCCACAAACACTTAATTGCGTTTCAGCACGCTCCCGAGCCGAGGCCGCCCACCGCCTGCACGCGAAAGAATACTTAAAGCCAAGGACTAAGTGTCGAGCTCGAAAATATTGCCTCGGCTCTGCTTGTTTGGCTTGTTTGTCATTCTACCCGTCGTCTCGGCTGTCCATCTGTGTGTTTGTTTATAGCTGGCGTCCATGCTACGCACAGAATCATCACCCACTTAACCCCGATTCCGCCGAGCACTCAGCGTGAAGTTCGCAAATCGCAATCAATTTCAAGCACCTCAGAGGAGTTGCTACTTTCGGTAGATAAACATCAGCACAGTGCGAATCTACCCTAGACGCCGCGAAGCTTCAATCTGAAATTGAAATCCGGTGCTGGAGCGACCAGAAGAACTCAATAAACAACATTTCACGGGAGCGATTCGACACAGCGCTGCAACCCTCGGATCTTCCGGGTGAGATTTGAAAGCAGTTCAGGCTCTCTGAAATTGCCCGGAATCGAAAATCAATAATCTGATTATCCCACCAACGAGCACACAAACAGCAAATGTACAGCGTTAAGCACACGAGTTTTATTGAGTTTCGTTCACTGTTTTTGCTGTTAAAGATGATCAAAATCACATCAAATCGCAAATTATGCCTAAACTCAAATTACCGGCTACGCCTTTTATTTCTTTTGAGTACAGTAAGTAGAAGTAATGAGCACAGTGGGCTTTCAAATCGAAACTTAATACATGTATGAACATATACTGTAATAATGTTGTTCAATCAATATTTTTAAAATACTTTTTTAAATCAGACTGAACTGTAAAATAATGTAAAGTAAAGAAAAGATTCCTACTATACATCTTCACTTTATGTGAAAAACTGTGAATATCGGGTCATACGCTACTTTAGCTTCGGTCAGGTGCATAACACGACAACGATTTAGTTTTGAAATCAAAAATTTGTTTTACAATCGGTATATCAACAGCTGCAGTAATAACAACAATAACAATTTGTTTTTATACGCATTTGTCAACGAAACAACATCAACGAATTCCTGGCATTAAAACAAATTTAAGGTGGCAACCATTGTTGCTGTTGCTGGCGTGCGGCATGGAATCCTTTTAAATTGTCACATTATTCATGTTTGTCTTGCACTTTGGTGGTTTTTACTCCCGCCGACATTCCTTGGCATGCGCACGAGGCCGTGTTGGGCGTGGGTGGTGCGGCGCTCTGTCGGCAGGATGTGTCGCAGAGTGTGTCTGTGCGTACGGGCACACATACGAACGAATACGTTCACCAGCAAATGCTGTACGAGTATATGCTTGTGGAAGTGTCTGCTCCGTTGTTTATGCTTCATTATTTGTTTCACAATTTGCAACATTAATTTTAATGTGCGCGTGAATGCGAGACGCCGACATGGCGGAAGGTTCTACTGGTTGAATCCTTTGTGACTAATTGGCGCGTGTAAACGGCAATCAGAGAAATTTAAACACATTGCGAAATTTCAATGCGCAACCCTTAATTCCGGTTGCCATCCGCTTGTTGTTGGTTGGTGATCGTATTTAAGAAGCATCGCAATTATCGGGTAAAACTTAGAACTTTAATAATTATTTAATACATGTAAAGTAGCCCGAATATTCATGTAAAACTCATGCTAAAAGAGCGGGTTTCCCAGTTTTCTTGAATCACGGCAAAACAATGGCCACCAGTTCGGCCAATTCTATGACGAAATACGTACATGCGAGAAGGCGACATGCGCGCATATATGCATACATACTATTATATGTATATTCACTTAAAGAAGTAATTTAATTTCGAATTCCAAGGTGTCAACGCAGCAAGTGTTCCCGAGCGGAACACAAACTGCCAGAAATGCGAATTATTCATTTTGCAGCAGAGCGAGGACGGATTCTGCGCTAGTCGAAGCAACTTCGCGCAGCTTCCGCCGCTGATGCGAGATTTTTATGTTCCTAAGTCCACTAACTTTACTTCCATTTGCTTTTTGTGCTATCTATTGCAGTGCCATGGTGGATAATGACTTCACTCGACACTTGCAGGACGGCGCTGCGTTTTTCATGCAATGTAAACAATACCTACTCAAGTCTCTTTCGAAGACTTTTCTTCTTTGCGGACACTTTCCGCTTGCCGGCTGCATTGCGATGGTGCTAATCTCTAGCGTGACGCTCTAACAGAAGCAAAAGTAGCAAGAATCTTCTCCCAGTCCCTCTCTTCGCGTGTCAGTCGCGAAGCTCAGCAGGGAACGAGTTGAGAACTTTTGAATTCAATTTGCACATGACTTCTTACGAAAGTTCTTGCAGCGTGACCAGTTGAAGTTCCAGCATTATTTTTCTTGGGAAAATACAATTGAAGGAGCAAAAATATTCAAGTGAAGATATCATAGTTCCTAGTTTCCTACGCAGTTTGTGGTAATATTTGGTGAGGCGAAGTCTGAGGTCTCTAGCCATAAGTTGCCGAAGTCTTAACGATCAAAACCACTCATTCCTCAATTTACAGCCGTTCTACATGCATATACAGATTCTGTACATACATACATAGTACAGTATATTGTATAATGTGCCATATCTTATCGGATACATCCGCAATACCTAATAAGAGCTTCTGAAGCTTTTGGGCCGCAAATTATGGGTCGATGTAAAGATCTCACGGCCACAAAATGCATTCGGACCACTATGCATGTATTGTATTTTCCCCTCTTCTCTTCTCTTCACTGTTCTCCTGCTTATGAGGTAAATACTATTCGTCATATTAGACTGCATGCCGAGTCATTCCCGGAAACTGGTGACCTTCCTCCACTGCTCATTCACTGCGAACATCCTCAAAACGAATATATGTAAGCAGCAGGACGGAAGTGAAAGAGTATGAAAATGTAATCAGCGTTGTCCTGTGGCGACCTCGTTCCGTGGTGCCAAGACAATGCGGACTCGATTTGCTGCAGGGTGGGTGCTTCGTGTCCAAGCTTATTTAATTTCTTGACGCTGAAACTACACACGCGCTGCGGCAAACAGATGACGTCTGCGTTACTCCGCCGACGTTATCGCTTTCCATCCTGTGAGTTCTCTGTGACCCGTAACTCGCAAACGCTGCTGCAGCCCGGCTTTCGTCTGCGTGTGTGTGTGAGTTCTGGCTGTGTGGCTGGATTGGTACGTAGGTTATAAAGATCTCTTCGGAAAGCGCTGCTGTTTAATTTATTAGATTTCAACTACGATATGAGGGCGAAAATTAAGAGACCGAAACAGAAAAACTTACACGCACACACGCACACACACACACACACTCCCAAACACATAACTCTCTCAATTGCCAACTTAATACCAGAATGTGCAGGAAAATTCACAGTCGCGAAAAGCGCACATGAAACTACAAATAAAAACAGAAACATGATTAACACAAAACTCAAGTGACGATTAGATGCGTCCCTTGATTGCTCTGTGTCTCAAGGAAGAACGGTAATTGACTCAAGTCATTCCATTTAACTGCGGTGAAGTAAATTTATTTTGATGTTGCACATGGCTCAACAATTATGGGGTTGAGCAACTGTAAATGCACAGTAATAACAGTAACAGTCGACCAGGTTTTGGAGAGCAGCAAACTGATGACATACCGACCGAAAGACCTCAATTTCATCTCTAAGTTTTCCGAAACGCGAGACAGGACCCAATGTAAAACTACTATGAAAACACAATCGAAACGTGATAATGAGGAAGCGTCAGTAGACACTTAAACGCCGCCCTCCGTGCGAATCTTACTGGAAATAATATACTAAAGCTGTTGCTGTAGCTACAACGTTGCTGCTTTAATTAGTCTCTCTAGAAACAAGAACAAAAAAATGTTCGCCGACGCAACGAGTTTCGAATGCTTTTTCGCAAATCGTGCATACATTGAAACCGAAAAAGAAGAAGACGTTTCCGGATAAATATCACGGAGAAAAAAGCTGCCGCGAATGTGGAGACTTCTGCGGGCTGCAACGCGTGATGGATGAATATGCATGAGTGGCGTTTTTCACACTACGAGTATCATTTCGCTCACAAATGCAACTGGGGGAGGGAGGAGTTCCGTAGCCAGCAGAACTGGATACTTCGCCGCGTGCGAGCCACTAACGAGGATGTCGTCCGCGCTTGCTTGTCGGTCGGTGTGCCGGGCGCTCTTCAAAGTCAAGCGAAAGTGGAACACTTTGATGTCCTCTCGTGGCAGCAACGCGGCGACGAGCTTCGACGCTGCCATCCTCGCAAATGCACAAACTGCGTGTGTCTGAATTAATTCATGCAGATCCTTTTTGCTGCTCGTCGCCTGCTCCGCTTTTTTAGTCAGTAATTCTGAACAGAAGTATTAATTATGCACGTAAACATTGCAGCTGCTCATGGTTGAGTGCAGAATCTCGAATAATTGCGCCGCAACAATGTTTGCAGTGGTTGTTGTTGTAGATGCCACAAAAAATGCAACCCTGGAAAGTTTACTTTGGCGAAAATTTTTCCATATTGTTGATTTTATTGCAGTTGTAGTAGAAAAACTTACGTGAGCGCATAAAAAATTGTGCGGAAGTACAATGTTTGGATTTTATTACAACTTAAATAAATAACTTTCATAATAAAAAGATACTTAGTACAAACATTTGATGTAACCTAGAAAATGGATAGTCTAGGAGCTACCTAAGCTACAAGAAATCTTACTCAATTCTTAATCCTTTAAATTATGTATCAAGAAATCTTAACTACTATAATGTCATAACTCACAGTTGTATACAGTTATCCTTAGTAGAAGCAGGCTTGCATAAAGACGACTGCGTTTTGGACGAGCCTTCGCCCCGAACGGCACCACACAAGGACGAAGCAATCGCCGAAGATGCAGCGATATGCAAGTTAATTGAAAGTGCCAACTTTCCCAATTAAATTTCACGTTCCAAGGAGAAACAAGAAGAAGTGAACGAATTCCTTCGTGATGCTGGCCTTGGAGCCGAATGTGTCGACTATTTTTCACATAGTCGTTGCTCACATCTTTGCCTTTCCTCCCCTTCCTCTGCCGTTAATCATATTTTTGGCAGCTTTTTTATTAAGATTTTTCTTTTCGAAGAATTTTTGTTTGCAGCTACTTTATACGGAGCAGAGTCAGTCAAAAGTTCTGCAAAGGAACACGAAGAACTTCGTAGTAAAATCATGAATTATTTAAAACTTTTGGCCGCACTTCCTTCGGGATCAACGCCGCCGGTTGCACGACGCTTATCGAAAGACACAGTATCAAAAATTCAAAGGACTTCATTTGCTTTGAATCTTCCTTGCGACACCTTCGTTGCCCGTGTTATTGTATCATTCTTGTTACTGTCATTGTTGTTGCTCTTGTCATTTATTTTGCTGGTGCTTCCTAATGCTGTCGTTATTGTCGCTTAATCTGAAAGTTTTTTGCTTTATTCCTACTACGGCTATGAGTGAAGAGTTATTATATACAGTTATTCTGGCACAATAACCGTGGCAGGCCACAAGTGGTAGCTAGGGTGTTTGATGTGCTTGTATAACCTATTTAACCTAATTAACCTCGCCCTACATAACGAGTGCGAATAAACAACAGCTGATACTGGTGCATTTACAACGCACACAACAGAGCACGCTCAAAATGGGGCTGTTATTGCTTCCAGTATTTCGTTCCTCCGTTCCAAACTCCGGCATTGGGAACCATCATCCAACAAGTGATTCCCTGGGATGGCTTGTCAAGTGAGAAAACGCGTGATCGCAATTCATAAATTGTTTTCCAACTCGGCTTAGCCAAGACAACAAAGTTTTCAGACAGACCTACGGTGCATGGCTTCAGCAGCTGCACGGCCGGAACCACGTTAGTGCTCGATGGTCCTGTGGATGCTCCGCAGAGCTCCAAAGTAGCAGCTGTCTACAGCAGCCAATCACGGGTCGCATGTCTGTTACAACACCAGAGGCGAGATAAAATAAAACGCACTGATTGAAAATCAATTCCTTGAGTTTCTCCGCGATGTCCTCGATGTCATCCAGTGATGACACACAATCAACTAATAACCGGGCGGTGCTTCCACCACCACTCAGGAATAATGTTAAGAGTGCAGATGGAGTCTTTCCTTAGACTCCACACACGCGTACATGTTTATGATGAAGTGTGACCGAATGAAAGAACGTAATTCAAAAGTAGCTTTGTGGATGAAAAGTCGTAGAAATAAACGATTACAAAAGGTTTGCATCATAAACAAGGATTAATTGTTAGGACAATTTTTGTCACATTCGTTTTAGTGCCCGTGCTTGAAATAGTGCTCATTATTACTCTTGCATGGTGCCTCCACCGAGGTGCCTATCATACTCTTAAAAAACATTAAAACACTTTAATAACATATAATAAATAAATACATTATAAGATAGGAAACTGGTTTATACTCCAAAGTCGAAAATCGCAAAAAACGTCCTCACAAAACACAACACAACGTCAATGAGTTCTCACCCTGTATAATTAATTCACTGCGAGAGTGTATAAGACGAACTGTAAATAGAATCAGCATCAAAATAATGCAAGTTTACTGAGTTGCCAACCATTGGTTTTTAGACCACACTAAGTTTTACTACTATACAAATTTTTGAATTATGTATGTTTAATTTACAAATAAATGTATTTCTAGTTCAGTACGAAGAAGAGAGGGAGAAGACAGTTCAGCATAATTGAACGTCAAAATTAAACACTTAAAGAGATTTTAACATATGTATGTAGTTGTCATCTCCTTAATGGATAGTCTTGTGCTAAAGCAGAAACGAGCATAATATATATTGTAAAAAGAATGTAAAATAATAGCACGTCTGTAATAACTAGCAACATCACTGATTAACGCGTAGCTTCCGAAACACGGGGAATCGAAGAGGTAAGATAAAAATATCAGTCGACTCAGAAGCGGTAATAACTCCCAGCTTGATTGTGGTTGCCTGCGTGCCATGCTTAGGATATCGGGATACGTCTTAAGCTCCAGAGTACGTTCGCTTGTTTGTGAGTTTCACAGCTTCTAGCTGCAAAATTCCTTATGTTACGACTACTGACACTAGCAACTTCTCGTTTTTCTCTTCAGTCATTTTAATTTCACAGTCGAAAGAAGTTCATTTTAATTCCACTTCCAATTGAAATTCCACGTGCTTTTGAATGAAAGGATTGGACAGACAGATCGACTGGCCGATCGATTGATTGATTGGGCATTCAAGCAACCTTCTTCCTGGCGCGTCCTTGTGCAGTGCTTCCTTATGGTCTTAAATTTTCATTCACTTATGAAAACAGACCCAACTACCCGATGTGTGTTTCAACTCCAACCGAAATTGCGTTCCCTCGACCCACAGCAATAGAAATGGAATGTACCTGGAGCGCAAGTACCACAACCTTCAATTGTATCCAACTCATCAATGTTTTCTCTCGAGCGAAGTTGGTGAAAAATGTGCAGCTTCAAAAAGCAAGAACCAGATCCTTGGAAGAATTGTTAGAACTACAATGAGCATTTTCCGTATATATTTCTTGAAGTTGAAGTTTGTTTAGTGCGTCCGCATTTTTGTGTGTCCTTCTTCACAGTCAACTTTATCCTTTTCATGCTATTCCCCGTATATGTATGTCTGTGTGTGTGTACATGTACACGAAGTCGAGTTGGATGAGATTCTGGAGCACCATTGAATCGAATTCGCAAAGTGGTTTACTTGACGAATTTCTTTGAAGGGCTGCATTCGAATCGTAGTTGCCGACGTATGTATGGCCAGTCTTTAGAACACTTGAACTCTGAGTTTGAATCCTTGTCAATTCAGTATCTAAACAAGAGATGATTTATAGAATCACAGACCTGGTATGGGCCGTATCTTTAATATTATAAAGTATGCAGTATTAGTATTATAAAGTAAAGCATTATGCATGTATGTTATTAATACACAATAACTTTGCTCTGCAAAAACTGCGGAACTTTGGAAACAAATTGAAACCAATTTACTGTATTTTATCTTACTTTCAGCAATTCCAGAGTTCTGGATTCGGTTCTGAATTTACCATCATAATATTGTTGTTAAAGTGGAACTTAAATATACGCAACTGGTCTCAGTATTTATGTGAATACTGAAATTACAGACATACCTTCCCGAAGCTCAAACTTCGGCTTGTGAATTTAAAATTAATACACTTTCAATTACGAGTATAATATTACAATTACGTGTACTTAATTTCTACAAAAATGGGGAATCGAACAAACTATAATTCGAAGTTAAATCTGAACTACGCTCTGTATTTACATCGGGAGGAGTTGCGGCGCAGCAATAAGCGCCACCTCCAGCTGTCAACTACGAAAATTTTTCTCACTGATGGACTCATATCGAAGACTGCTCGCAGTATCACGCGATGGAAAGTGCAGGAGTTGAAGCACTTAGGTCGGGAAATGATATTCAAGAAGAAGCTGAAACATCAGGTCAAACGCTTAAGAAAACTCCAGGACATGGGCATAAGTAACCCCGATCCGAACGCAATGTCTACGGAGCTGTAGCTGAACCATTCCAAAGTCATATAATTTTACACATAAAATGTTAAGGACTTGTACAGTATCGTTACGTACAGCGTCGTTAAATGTAGAGATTTGAGTTGAGTTAAATTAATTAGTTCCATTTAAATTGAGTTAAAAGCGTTTTTTGTACATGTACATATGTATGTGTATGTACATATATATGCTTAGAGCTAACAAATTTGTATACCTGTAATGATAAATTAGTAATTAATATTCTTTGTAGTAATCATGCAATCAAGCCCATAAATGCCCTCCCTTATACAATATAATCTGCATAAATTTGTAAGCTTACAATTAGAATTCCTAAAATATTTAATGAGTAAGCACATGAAAGTGCACGTTTGCAGGAGAGAATGCGGAATCGCTCGATAGAAAATGTATTTTTGAACACATCTGTTTTATTAACTCGAGACATGACGGGACCGGACTAAACCTACATTTTGTCATAATGCTGATGAAGAGTATATGTACATACATATGTACATTAATGTATGGGTATATGAAGGTACATATTAAGAATTGTCTGTAGGTATACTGTTTCTTTGTTTGATTTTATTGTAACTGATACTGAAACTGATACTGAGTTATGAATTGTAATAACGAATGAATTATGAATTATAATTATAATAATGAAAAGTTATTGTTTATCAGACGTCCCACTTCCATTATTATTTATTATTTTATTATTATTTTCAATTTTTTCGATGAGTACTTTACTTTTACCTTCTATTGGAATAATACTGTAAGCTAAGGTATTAAAATGTATATGAAATGGTATAATAAAGGAACTTTTATGCTGTGGCAGCCATAATAAATGACCAATGACACAAAAATCGAAAGCATAAACCACTACCATCAAAAACACAAAAATGCAAAAATGGAAGACTGACAGCCATCAACAGCAGTACATCGAAAGTACGAGTATGTAATTTCTTCATTATAAGCCAAGTAACTCTCATCACAGAAGTATTGTACATGTATGCGAAGTATATTCGCAAGTATACATAAATGGAAGATCGAATTTGGAACATTTAAAGACAGGTCAGTTATTTATATGAACTTACTTTCAACCTTACTTACGTCCTTCTATACTTTTTATGTATGTACTTCATATATTCTTACATATGTATATTTTCATGAACTATGACAATGGTTATCGTATCAAGTATGAACTGATGTCGAGCGTGGTTCTGATCAACCTGTCAGCTCATTCCGACAGAGAATTTCGAGTCCTGTGTAAAGGCACCTATGGCTTTCATAGGCACCTCCATGCTGAGATATCTTCCCTCATTTAAATTAGGCTCTGCTATGCCAGGTTATGCCAACATGCCATCCACGCATAGCAAATTGGAGCATTTTTTGAGCAATATTAGTAACTACCCCAAAAAAATGGGCTTGATTCGCCACACTTGTATTATTTGTCTTATTCAGAATTTAGTATGAAAAAATTGCTACTCCGTGTGGACTACAATGAGAATCAATGGGCGTGGTCCACCCATTTTTGCTTAACAAATTCTACAGGTAGAATCAAGACTGTATTCTCATTTAAAGAAAAGGGTCCACTTTAATTTCGCTAAAGATAGATGTGCACACTCTTCTCTCTCTGGTTTTAAATTTAGTTCTGCTGGACTGTCAAATATATTGAATACTAATTTTTTGTTTTATCCAATCTGATCCAATCGAAATGCAGTGAGTAATAAAACAAACGAATCGCAGTTCAGTGAAACGAGCAGGACTGAGTTTTGCTCCAGACCTGTGGGCCGAAAAGATTACTGTATTTTCCGCTTCATTCATTTAATTATTTCAGAGCGAACTCATATCATAATTTAGTTTTTATCGCTCTCTTGCATTCGTTCACGTGTTTTTCACACACGCCAGCCGCGCTTGAAATCATATTGGATACGTATGTATGTACAACAGTATAGTACTATAGTATACCATGATAAACAAGGAAGAGATTAAAATTGAATTATATCTCCTTACTATTTATTGAAATTATCTACGAAACTGAATCGACAGCAATCAAGAGGCTTTGATTAAATGTAAATAGAATTTAAGTTTCTGCCCTTTATCAATTAGTGTACCATTTCCTCAAAATTTATAATAATCCAGTGAAATAATACATAATAATTGCACATTTTTAACTGCGGCCAGAAACCTTTTCTCTTCGAAGTTAAGTCGTTACGAATTTAAATTGGTTTAGTTATTTAAGGTCATTCTAGATAAAATTCCTGATGCAAAGGATTTCATAAGTTATGAACACTTTCAGCAAGGAATTTGTGACAATATTTGATAAGTACAATGATAACCTGCACCAGGATTACCAAATTGTGTGTTTTACTATTAAAACCAACACCGACGCCGTTATAAATGTTGACTGGTTGTCCTTCGCATTGAAAACCATAAATGCTCGAAAAAGAAAGTTACAAAATCCTAAAAATCGTTTAGAATACAAGATAAAGTTTGTAATTAAGTTATACGGTTGTGTATGTATGTAGGTACATATGCATTTTTAGAAAATTCTCCATAAAGAAGGGAAAATGTCCTGGCAGCGGTATGCTATGTCTTAGAGCACAATTAAAACATTTAGCAGCAGTTCAAACAATTAGAAGCTACTTAATTAATTAAATTTTGGAACCTTCCCTTATCGCCACCAGTACGATACGATACGATACGGAAAGGAGAGCGAGGAATAGAACGGAATGTGTTTCTACAACGCCAAGCCAAGTGCCACGCGCCTCCATCTTCGGTGTAGTTATTGCAGCCGCGCTCAGATGTCACACATCCGTGCGCTTGTCGCTTAATGAGATGGTGTTAATGTGAGTTCGTCCATGTGTGTGTGCGACAAAAGCGCCACTTGAAAAAGGTGACTAAGGTTACGTGACGGCGAACACAATGAATGGACACATCCTATGACTGAATCGAGCAGTCGTGCAATTCTTGCATTCGTGCCATTCTGCAGCATTGCTTGTATAGTTTAAGCAACAAATGGAGCCACACACAAATTCGCTGGTACAGCTGACAGCCAGGCGGGGATGAATATAAACAGTTACTTCCGAAGCGGGATTTCAATGAATTTCCAAACCGAGTGCAAACAGCTTAAGATTCAAAAAAGGACATACTAGGAAAATGTCTCGTCAGTTTTTAAAATAGATTCAAGAACGAGGATGAATTTGCAGCCCTCACCCCCAAAACCATCCGCACTTCGATTCGAGGTCAGTGCAGAACAGAAATCGATTTTGCTGTCGTTCCGAGTCACTGAGAATGAATTAAAATAGAGGAGCCTGAAGCCAAAACTTCAAAATATTATCGCAGCTATTGAAGGTTATTTCGAAGGCGGTTGGTGTGAGGGGGAGGGGGGGTTTCAAGAGAGAATACCTATTTAAGTATTACAATTAGTCAACTGCAAGTGATACTTTTAAACACTTGAATAAAAGGTCGAAGGCCCTCATTATTATTCAATAGTTAAACGTAAAAAAGGAGCCCCAAGCTGCAAGGATAAACCATACAATATACGAGTATGCATGTATTCATAAATTTGTATAAACTATTATTGTACTCGTACATGATTTCTTTTTTAGCCATGTTCCATGATTAAACACACAGCTTGCATGCAGAACGAATCACAACATTTATTCTGTGAGGACGTGGAGGCTGGAGAGTGCTCAGAAAATAATAAGATTCCTCATAAAATATCTTACTTTCCAGTCAACGAGGAATTCAATAACGCGAGTGCACTTTTATCCTTTTTCAAGTACTTTTTAATCCAAAGGAACAACAACGGAAAAGCATAACAGCAAAAAGAACGGAACAGGTCGACGAAAAACCTCTCGTGTTTATTCAACCACGATATCTCGTGTTTCCCTGCTTATTCCAGCAATTTTCTTCGATTGCTTTAAATTGTTTGCATTTGAATACGCAAAGACAAAGAGCTGTGGTAAGTTTGGTTGATGTTGGCCCGGGTGACTTCCTAACCTTGCAACGTCGCTCGATCAACCTCTCTGCTGATTCGCACGACGGTTGTCTGTTGCGACTGTCGCCCAGCAGCATAGAATACGCCCCACTCCACCCCACACCACCCTACAGCCCGCTCCCACACAGACATCGTCTAGGACAGCTCAATCAGCAATTCAGCATCGATGAGTGCTCATCCGTTTTTGTGCCTTTATCGGCATTGAATGCATGCAAATTCAAATGAAAACAGAAAACGGCAAACGGAAAGTGGAATATGGAAAATGGAACTGAGCAAGAAACCTGCTTCCTCTTCCCGGCTGCAATGGCAAATGGAAATCTTAGGCGCATTTCCTGGCGAGATTTTCCGTCGTCGTGCGATCAAAGTTATTCATTTGGCTGAGAAACTTCAATGCAATAATAATTGAAATTCAACTAAGCAAACATTGCAAGACTCTTATTTTACTCTTCAAGTGCGATAAATTGGAATATAGTTCCTCAGCCAAGTCAGAGTAAGTATTTCTGAGTTTATAATTAATTGAAATGCTGGATATCCGGTCCTTCGCTACTTAATACATATCTCCACCAAAAAGTATTTCTGCAAAAGTATTCTGCTTTAGATGTGGGAAATATTGAACGATTGCAGGTGCAAATTTCATTTAACCCTCATACGGTCTTCGGGTGAAATTTCATCCATTTTCAATTTTAAAGCCATATATCTTTTACAAATTGTACTTAATACAAATGAAACTTTTTTTAATTTTCTAAATTAGTATTTTGCATTAAAAAACGACAAATTTTCTATACATAATAAATAATTTCGAAAGTATTTGAAAAATTACGTTAAAGTCCCTCGGGTGAAATTTCCATTATAATTATTTTATAATGGTAACCTTTATGACAGAAATTAAATCTTTCTGGCAGCACAGTCCAACCACATGTTTTCCTAAAGTAAAGCTATGTTTTTCCCCGTTTTAAAAAGTTAATTTGAAAACAAGTTCAGGTTGTTGCAATTTAATTTTTAAAAAACTGTACTTTCTGCGTTTTGTAAAAAAATACCGAAAATGTCCATAAATAGGAAGGTAAATAAAAATATTATTGAGGAATAAAATTGTTACTGAAAACCTATAATAAAAAATTGTGAATTTCTTAGCGTTTGTTTGATGACGAAATTGACAGATTGACGAAACAGATAATGAACAGATAATTGAACGCAGTAAATGCGTACGTTTTGTGGCAAGAAATGAACAACGATTGGAATAAAGGAAAACTACACAAAAGAAGGTTCTTTCTGCATGAACTAGGAATGGAATTAGTCAAAGCGGAAATTCAGCGGCGTCCTCATTTACCAAGGTGAGATTCTGCAATTACGTTGGTGAACATCATACGTCAAACTAGCGATGAGCCTTCTACGTCATCAAATGGGAAAAGAAGAAAACTGAGTTCGGGTTCCCGATGTGAGATTTGCCCGAAAAATGATAGGAAGGCTTATTCGTCATGTGCAACCTGCCAAATATTTATTTGCGGGCAACACAAAATTGCATATTTTGTATGCAGCAATTGCAACGAGAAAAATTAGTTAGTTATTTTTATTTTTTTAGTTATTTTTTATTTTTACTATATCAAGCTAAATTTTTGTTTGTGATATTAACATCCGGTTGAATTTAATGGATGATTTAAGTTGTTTTTATTCTTTAATTTATTATTTTATTGAAGACTGAAAATTAAAAACATATGTAAATAAAAAAAAGTTGAATTAAATGAAAAAAACAAATAGTTTCATTACAAAATCAGTAAATATTACACATGGGTGATTTTTCACCCGAGGGACTCTACTGTAACATATGAGCTGTTATTTTTGAAAGTGGAATAAGTCCATTTTTCATGTATCGAGATATTTAAAGGTTTGCGTTTGAATCAATTTAAAAATATTGGCAACCGTTAATCAATCCGAGTGATGTTTTTAAAACTACACACCTATTAAATTTTATTATGAAATAATAATAAAATTTGAAAATATTTCAAAAAATAGGGGATTTTTTAAGCTCCAAATGGACTTATACCACTTTCAAAAATAACGTTTTTGCGATAAGATTTGTGTTGTTATATTTGAAAGTGGAATAAGTCCATTTTTTCATGTATTAGAATATTTAAGGGTTTTCATTTAAATAAATTTAAAAATATTGTCAAAAGCTAATCAATATGAATGATTTTTTTAACACTTTTTAATTTTGTTATGATGTAATAATAATTAAAATTATCTAATAAATAAACGATATTTTTATCTCCGGATGGACTTGTACCACATTCAAAAATAATCAATTCAATATATGATTATAAATATGGATAGAATGTGTCTATATCTTACTAAAATTACCCTTAACTCATTTTTTTTAAAAAATGGACTTATTCCACTTTCAAAAATAACAGCTCATATATTGAGGAACGTATGAGAGTTAATGAAAATCAATAAACGTTTATTTTGAAGAACATCAGGCATCTATTCATATCTTTACGAAAACATAACTGTAGGGAAAGTTCAGGCTGAATAAGTGCAAGTAAATGAGTATGAGAATTGTGATTATCTCCGAGAGTAAACGATTTTCAACAAAATCTCATTCAGCATAAATTAAAGATACCTTAAATGACTCTCTAACGGCACACATGTTCACTCACATCATCCGGATATCTGCTATAGTTTCAGAGATATCGGCAATTTTACGTTTTTTTAGCATATGTTTTAGCATATTTTATGTTTTTTTAGCTTGGAGTTTATAAATTAGTAACTTTGCAATACCCTTCTTATTCAAAACCTTAGCTTTAGAAAATATGTCAATTCTTAAGAATTGAGAACCATTCAATAAATTAAAATTATATTTCAATAAATAAAGCTTGTACACTAAATGCGATGATCTACTTAAACGAAAATATTGTCTAGTGGTTTGTTGGTGTAACTGATTCCGGTCGTGGTACATCGATTTGCTGCATTGTTTCAGAAGGTTTTTCCTCCCCTTTCATTATTCCTATATCATGTTCCATTTGTTGGCTTAATGTTGGCGCTTCAGTTGTTGGTGCTTTAATGCCCACATCTTCTGTACCTTCAACCTCATTCGTGACAGTTGATGCCTCCTCCTCATCGTCGCCAATGACTTGCTCGATGGTTTGCTGCAGAAAGTTCTCGAAAAGCGTGAAGTATTGCAAGGCGTTGGTCGTATCCAGCTGCTGAGCTGCTGCAGGCAGCCCAGAGGTGACCTTCTTGAGAGCATCCCTGATCAGAATCAACACTGATGACTTTTTCGATGGCGCTGCTGCGACTGTGCCGTTCAACTTTTCTCCATGTTTATCATGTGTGCTCGTTTGGTTCACTACGGCTTCATTGGAGATCTGTCGCTGTATTCTTCTGCCCTCATAATCTCCCTCGTTTAAAAATTGCCCATCCCTTCTTCCAGCTTTGATCAGTCTCAAATTGTGTTCAGATTGGAGATTCCCATCCAGGATCGTTTTGCTCACAATCGCTGCACTGGAAACGTGCAGCGTACAAAGCACTGTTAGAGATACTGGAGCAAAAAGAAAGTCAGTTGGCTAAAAATTCTTCGTTGTAAAAAATATTAAACCTACCGAGAGTAACGATGGTCCAGCAGGTTCGCATTTTGAATGTAGACAAGGTAGCAAGATAGAGTTGCTGTCGTTTTTATATGCTCAGAAACGAAAGTGAAGTTCGCGGTCCGCAAGCTCAACCTCGTTGTAAGTTTTGTTTCTGTGAATCTCATTTAAGAAAAGTGGGGAGAAAAATTCCGACACCAAAAAAAAATCGACAAACCAAAGAAACCAAACCAGCGAGATTTACAGAAATGGGTCCGATCTTTGATCGTTGACTCTGGCTCTGTAAATATTTGTATTCATTATTGTGGTTTGTGTTGTTTCTGTTCTCAAGATGACACATTTCGACTTGTGGAGCCACGAACTCTCAAACATCATTGACTACATTTCACTAAATTTTTAACTTTACATAAATTTAAAATGTAAACAAGTAAAAGTTTGCATTAGTCATGTCGACGTATAAACACCCTACGCTTTTTTCCCTAAAGAATACTCGTATTTAACTTCGATTTGTAGCAATACTCCTTTCATAGTTTTTATAACAATTTTTCAGATTTTGACATTTTTTATTGTTCATTTAACTTAAGTACATTCATTCATTGAACTTCTAAGTACTTTTGACGAAGTTTACAAAATTGCTTTGCTTTCCATTACATTTGTATTGGCCAATTCTGAAGAAACTTTTACATTAAAAACGTACTAGTGTTAAATATTTATAATAACCATAATAACCTGAAATGATGGTGTATGTGGACTAATTTTGGGACATTTTCAATTTTCGCCGAAAAGAGATTAATGCCTCTACACAAGCATACTATACATCGAATATGCTCAATCGAATTCCAATATTCGGTTTCTTGTAAACCCCATTTCAATATAATCCTTCAGAAGAACATACATCCATGGCCAAAAAAAAAGCCGCACCTGGAAAATTCGAAAATTTTTCACTTTGCAGGTAAAAAATGTTAGGAAAGGGTTTCGACTGATAAAAAATTTTCTTTTTACCTGCTTATACAAATATTTTTTGCTATAAAATGACACAGTCTGACAACAATTGTCCATTAACATTTGAGAAATCATATCAGGTCCATCCGAAGTAGTTTTTTAGAAGTTTTGAATATGGTATTAAGTGAAGAAGAAAAAGGCCGTATTGTAGCACTGAGTGGAGAAACCTATTCCAATAGAAAAATTTCTCAAATAATTGGGTGTAACGAAAGCACAGTGCGCCTTTTTTAAAAAAAAATTCAAGTAACCGAAAGCATACAGAGGAAAACCGGAAGTGGGAGACCAAGAATCACTACACCGCGGGAAGATCGATCGTTAGAACGAATATGCCTTCGAAATCGGTTTCAGACTGCTAGGGAACTAAGGAGAGACCATCAGGGAAAGCTGGGAATGCAAATCAGCAGAATAACTGTCTCCAGACGCCTAACAAATATGGGTCTTCCAGCTCGCCGACTAGCCAAAAAGCCGGGTTTAACAGCGGCTATGAAGAAAAAGCGGTTAAAATGGGCCAAGGAGCATAAAAAATGGATAGCTTCTGATTGGAAAAATGTCATATTTTCTGATGAATCGAAGTTCAATTTGATTGGGACCGATGGAAAAGCCACAGTTCGAAAGAGATCGAAGGAACGATATTCAGATGAGTGCATTCTTCGAAAAAGTGAAAAACGCTGAAGCCGGAAAAATATGGATGGTGTATGTATTTACATCACTCATATAATGTAATAAAATATAGTTACAAATTATTATAAAGAAAGTGTGGTACGACGAGAAAACCAAGGACCATGTCCAAAATCTCTATGATTCAATGTCCAGAAGAGTGGAAGCTGTTTTGAAAGCCAAAGGAGGATCAACGAAATATTGAAAAAAAATTTAAAGAAAAACAAAAGAGTATACAGAAAATTCATGAATTCTAAGAATATTTAAACATAATAAAAATCACAGAAACCAAAAAAACCAACATTTTTTTTTTAGGTTTTTCCACCTCTTTAGCGGAAATCGAGCTGCCGGCCAACCCTTTCCTCTTTTCTTAAAGTTTTTACAGGTAGAGGCTATAGGGATCAAATAATATAAAAAAAATAAAAACTTGAAGGTAGCTTTCCTTTTTTTATTAAATTTTGCATGAGTAAGGAAATGCTACTAGTGCGGCTTTTTTTTTGGCCACGGGTGTATGTACTTGCATACAGTCTGCCTTCGGATGTAGGGTACCTGGTCGAGGTATTAACACCGTATTCAGGGCGACGCAACTTTTTAAATTTGCATTTAAACCTCTCACTGATGGCAAAAGCGAGCATGGACGAAACAATTTTGCGTTGGTTCGTTAATGTTGGTTAAAAGTTCGCTTTTTCTTGCGGTTGTTGTGTTGAAGTCTTTTAAATGTACTGGCGAAGTACTCCCAACTGAACAAGACCTGCGGATTCTACACAATGCTGTGACCCATATCTGAAGTACCTATCTTAAATCGTACCGCGGTCAATAGAAACCTTTTGAACGTTTTGTCCAAAGCAAGCTTAAATGGAAATTATTATGGCATAAATATTATCAAAACTTTCTTCGCTGCTTACAACCTAAGTTCAACTTTCTTCTCCCACTCTGCTTTGGTAGTGTTAAATAGGTTTTGAATATTTGTCTTCAATTCTGATATATGGCTTGAGATCATTCAGAAATCCACAGTCACTCATTTAATCATTTTAAGCTTAAGAGAATGAGTATTTAAGCTGTTTATATTTTATCGACCGCACAACTTCTACTGATGAAGTACAGCAGAGCAACCAACATTACATTCCTATCTTGTATTACTATCTATGAGAGAAAACACGAAATACAGATACTGTGTCCACATTTATTCTTCATCATTAGAACCATATGGAAGTGACATGACTGGGTTGGCGCCAGAGAACCAAATACCCGAACTTACTTCCTGATTTTGATCTTGATTTTGATGATGAACTGCGGCAAAGTTCTCGTTTACACCTGGACCTATTGGACCTAGACCTGCTGGACCTGGACGTCCCTGCGGGCCGGGTCTGCCTTGTGGACCGGGTCTGCCTTGCGGACCCATTGGGCCAGGAGGACCTGGTGGCCCTGGTGGTCCTGGTATGGCAATCGGCAACCAGGCAGGTTGCATTTTCTCTGCCTTTTCGCTGGAAACAACTGGTGGCTTCACTCCCAACCCAACATTTCCATTTAAGTTGTATGCGAACTGCAAGCGTTCCGGCAAATTCCAGCCTGGTATATCCCAGAACGGAGTGTTGCTGCTCCTGAACTCAGTTGGGCTGGCAGATCTGGGGATTGGAGGACTGCTGTATAGTTGGTAACCGTATTTCGGCAACAAAATCTGAACTTTGCTGTCGCTTGCAAGAGGAATAACGTTTTGATAGAGATACTGCGGCAGCTTTCGGCCACCAACGAGGCGGCTTTTACTGGTTGCAAATGCTCCCTCTTCACTCATCCTTTCGTATTTTGGACCTGCGTCATTCGCAAGGTGCTGATCGTCTTGGTGCTCCTGCGCAGTCGGGGAGTAAATCAAAATGCGTGGTCCGCCTGCATTCGAGGCTCCACTTCTAGCCAAACCAAGACGTTTGTCTCCAGCCTTTGCGGCATTGCTGCGATTGCAGAAGGCAGCAAATAAGAGAACTACAGAACTATGTGAGTCAAATTAAGGACGTAAAGGTTGTACCTCTAACTTACCAATTAATCCTGAAGTTGATGCTCTCATGTTGATCGCTCCAGTGGTTGCGCATCATCTAATCTCTATTTTTGCACAACCCTCTTTTATACCAAATTTTTAAGCGAAAGAACTCTCATTAAGAGCCGGGCATTAACTTGTAGATCGGATCGTAAGATTTGCTTTACTTCGTTCTTCCATGCGAAAACTTCTAAGTATCGAAACTGTAAATTTAGATTACTTATAGTAGATAACGAATAGCAAGACAAATTAAAATTGAGTTATCGTTGAATCCACGAATTAAAGAAGTCCGTTAAGCTATTCATTGAACAATGAATTGCCCTCTTCAGGCAATGAGACTTAATGAGTACGTTCTGTACTTTCAGAAACTTAGTGTTTGGTGGTGAAAATCTCTCTTTTTACGATATTAAAGATAATATCTTGAGTCGGGTCAAAGCTAAAAAATAGTCAAATTATTTTGCCAGAAGGTGTTTGAATTAGTAACTCCACGACTTATAAATAATATTATTCTTTGATTTTTAATTTATAAACTTCTTTCTAAAACTGTCTTTCAGAAGAAGTCATGACGAAGACAACGTTTTTTGCTGGAAATATAACCTCTATATGTACTATGCAATAGTATATTACTCGTAAATTTTACTTATATTAGGAAAATCCGATTATTATAGCCGTTATATAATAGTGTAATTAAACGGTTTGAACCTGATTTCTTTCGAAAGAAAATGAGACCTTAAATTTCGAGACTAATTATACAAAGCACTCAAGTTAGAGGTCCTTGCATGCTTCAGAAACAGGTACTTGTGTAGTTAAAAGCAGCAGCAGCGGATATTAGACATCTCCATAAATACAGGTACGACGGGAATTAGTTTGTACTATGTGCGTATTTAAGTCACATACACAAAGTTTTGTCTTTTAGTAAAAAGTCGCTTATATGCTTGCATTTATAAAACATTATATACGAGTAAATACACGTACATATCTGGCAGGTAGCTGCCGAAGCCGAAGTTGGTTGCCGATCCAAAGTGCATCACCAAACACACCTTTCTGGAAGAAGATTCTATGAGAACTTTGATAATGCATACTTAAGAAGACCGCAAGACGGACCACACTTCAGTCGACTTGCGAATGTTGTTGCGAGTGCTGATACTCGTACATTATTAGTAGAGTGCCTTTCAAGAGGAAAAATACGAGCCATGAAACTGGTTAGAGATCTGTTCATATTTGGTAAGATAAAACATCGTTTCAAACACTTGAACTATATTTAACAAAAGCTCATTCGCAGGCGTGCTCTTTCTGCTAGCCACTTGCATTCAGGCCAGAAGAAAACATAAACATAAATCATCGGGATCAGAATCCAAAACAAAGACAAATTGGTCCACATCTACCTCCAATGGCGCTTCCAATATTATGGTTGCTACCGAGGAACATGGCTACTATGTGAAGCGGACTTTCGCACCAGTCAACAGCTCAAACAACAGAACACTCACGCTTCCAAGTCCACCTTACTTAGCTATACCGATCGCCTGGTTCAGTTGCGACGATAATTGTGCTACCAAAAATTCTCTTGTTATCAACGGCAATGCGAATGCACTCCAGGAAGGATATTTATGCGACGACGATTGCACCGAACACTATGAACCCATTTGTGGCAGGACTCAGCATGAAGTCGCTGTCTTCTACAACAAGTGCAAGCTGAATGTAGCCAAATGTCGAACACACGGCATGTGGACGGACTTCGACTACGAGGAGTGCAAACATCGCTATACCAAGGAAGTGGAATACACCGATAAAAAGTTCCGATCGTCCCCCTACTTTAGAGACACATTGGCTTCCTCTACTTTCAAAACAGATACCAAAGAGGGTATCGAGCTTCAAACCATGCTGGAGGATCTAAATGAAATTAAGGATACATTAGATGAGGGTGAGATCGAAGCTGAAACTGAAATTCTAACTGAAGGAAGCGGTAGAAGTACGGAATCTACAACTTTTTCAACCAAAATATAAATGAATAAATAAACGTAGAATAAATTATTATTTCTTGTTATATATTTGTAAAGTACATACATATGCATGTACAAGATTGAAGTAGTCGAGAAATTCGGATAAAAATTGTTAGATAAGTTTTGTGAAATAGTGATATAAATTTATTGGATAATTCCACGAGAAAAACATCTTCAATAAAACGATAATTCAAAACTGATCAAAATTATATAAACACATGTCAATTATGCATTTCCCAAGTGCAAAATCCGAGACTAACAAATAGCAACTGAGTCAAATTCTGAACTCAATGTGATTACTTGTTGCGAGTAGCCACTTTTGTCATTAGTTATTGCATGCAGAATCTTTTTATTAGTCTAACGTAATGGAATCAGAAATAAAAATCTCACAAGCATGTGCATTCATTTTAATTTAAGTAATACTGTACTTTTCCTCGTAATAAGAATCTTATCTCAAAGCACCCACCGCGCCACTGTTGAATCGTTTACGACTTACAGGTGGTATCACAATCCGTATTGGTTAAGCTAACCTAACCTAACGTTGGTTCGTATAGTAACTTGAGTATGTACCTAAAACGTACAACTCGGTTAATGTAACTAAAAACTGAAGATGTTTCTCAAAGTCGAGAAACAAAACTGAGAAAGAAACTTATTTGTATTGTAGAAAATTTGTTGCGTTGGAATCGATACTCTGAGCTCTGTGATCATTATTTTAGGGGCTCCGTATCTTTCTTGATCATAACCCCGTGACACAATAGATCTAAATAATAATTCAATACATACTTTTTCACACATTACGCTTGTGAAAGACTCTTTATTATAAAACATAATGCAGGAAATATCCCCCGCACTTCATCTTCATTAAGTTAATTCTTACTTCTTCTTTCTTGACCATAATCACACCGTTCATACACTTAAGTTCATAACAGAATGCAGTCATAAAAGCAATAAAATATTTCAAAAATTTCATAAATCGTTCATATTCGTCTACTTTTTACGGCCCTAATTACGTGCATGTGTGACTTGGGTATATTATGTATTAAATTTTGAGTCTGAGGGTCCGAACTTTTCCAGCGAAGTAGCCTATACTTGGCAATTCCGCCATTCAATAGGAGGCTTTTACATAAAAAATAAATTTAAATAGTGTGCTCTCATTTTTAGGTTTCTCGTAGAATGGAAGACCTTTACCGACATTTGAAAAACTTAATAAAAAAGTTTTAGTCTCTTCTTTAAATGTAAACATATTTAGTTCTCCGGCCATAACTTTAGGGACAGCCACGGAATGCTTAGACCAGTCAAAATGCTTGAAATTAAGTTTATGCTGCTGTTATCTAACAACCTCAGTCCGTTTATATGCCGGACTCCATTGCCGGGACATTCACTTATTCTGCCTTCTTCATCAATACCAGAATATTGGAGCACCGCACCTAACAATGAATCTACCAGTGAGCCGAACAGACCGGCAACACCACCGAATATTATTATCGGCCACTGTGGCGGACCGATAGTGAACTGTTTTGCGTCAACAGTGTACAGATTTGTAAGGTAATAAGACAGTCCGACCGTGATTCCACCCAAAAAGCTTGCTAATAGACCTTGAATAGAGATTCCGCCATTTGTACCCTTCGGAACGCGTCTTAGTGTAGTGATCAGGAATGGTTCACGATCAGACAGAACGGACCCTAATTCACTGGCCCAAGTATCGCCGTTGCAGCATGCAAACGAACCTGTTTTGTACAGAAGAAGTTTAAGTGTAAAATGTGCAATACATAATTAGGATAACCTACTCATTACAGCAACGCCAAGCCAGCTGGAACGGTACTCACGCGAGAAATCAATGCAACGTTCACTGCTGCCACAATCGATAAGGTATAAGACCGCCAGCTGTGTGGCCATCCCGCCGTTACACAGCACCTGCACCCAGTTCCGCTGACCTTCGCCTTATACAGAAAATATTCAGAAAGAATACTCGTAAAATATAAGAAGCTATCCACGACTACCTTCTTTGAAATCCCTATCAAACTTTCGCTTCAAATGGGCACGGAAGCTGGTTGAACGCGAAGAAGTGAAGAAGAATGCTGCAAGACATGCAAAAAACGCGAGGTTTGATATCGAGAGAATAAAGGCGAATATAACACCCAATATCGCGCCAGATTTGTTAACAGACTTGCGCCGAAGTCCCATTGCCATGATGGCAAGAGGCAGTAGTGTAGAGAAGAGCCAACGTGTAGGTGAGATGACAGAATTTTCTGAAATGAAAAAAAATTAAGGAATTATATCAAAAACATCGTCAACACCTGCCTTCGAAGTCGGTACTCCAGAATTTGGAGAAGGCTACATTGCCCAACCACATGAAGAGCGACACCGGAATAGAAAGCCCACAAAAAAGCAAAGGCATCCACTGATAAATATCCATAATGGTATCAAACTCAAATAAAATATATTTACACTTGCAATTAATGAAAATACGCAATACAAAAAAAAGAGAGTAAAAGTACAAAATCCATGAAAGGTAGGTAAAGTCCAAGAATGATAGAAAACAAGATTGCGCAGATAAATAAAAACGGTGCCGTTGAGGCTGGAAGAAACTGTCAAATGCAGGGATTGTGACGTCATTCTTAAAAGACAAAAGATAACGGCTCTGCGCAATGCTTAGGCCGTGGTTATGCTACCGAGCAAAACTCGATGGGAAATTTATCTAATTTTTGTGATCGGAGTCCGTGCAAAAGGAGTGGTTACGCTTGTGGTTGACCCACGCTTGCTTTCTTCAAAAGCGCTTTCTTCTTGCGCATGGGTGCGCAAATGGGATTCAGTGTATTCGTAGTTTCTCTCTTTTCATGCATAGCATGCATATGCATTGCATGGTTGGGCCTTATATGTTCTTCTGTAAGCATCAAGATTCGTAAATGCTCGCTCTTTCTCGCTCGCACTCGCGAGCGGGAGCGACAGATAAATTTTTCAGCGCTCCCGCTCGCTTCAAAGAGCAACAGATAAATTTTTCATCGCTCCCGCTCGCTCGAAAGAGCGACAGATAAAATTTGCATCGCTCCCGCTCGCTCGAAAGAGCGTTTGTTTTCGAGAGCGCGAGCGAGCGAGCAGGAGCGGCAAAAAAAGGAGCGCTGAAGCTGAACTGTTTCTGAGCTGATGGTAGGTAGCAAGTAAATAATTTGTTCAATATTTATAATTGAAACAAGTCAAAGGCAATAAAAAAAAACTTTGTCAAATATTTCTTATTTTTTAACACTCTGAATATTTTTTTTATAAGCTCTGCTGAAGAATTAGGGCTAAATTGCCAAATTTCAAAGAATCGCTAAAACGAGGTAATGGTTTTGTTGCTGTTTATTGTCTTCGTTTTTCATGTGGATGTAGCTACCGTTTCCACGAATAGACAGGTAATTTTTCTTAAATAGGAATGCCGCATATATTCATATTTCAGAAACAAAATTCATGTAATAATAATAATAAAAATTTCGTTAAATATTAACTTAAATAAATTGGCGTTAAGATGCCTAGTGTGACACCCCACAATGTGTTTAACGCTGTTCTGTGGTACCTAAAAAGGTGCGTCTTGCGTTGCGTTTATCACTGGGCCTGAGGCCCATATTACATTGCAAACAGTTGTTCGATCAAACAGTCACATTGTTATTGTTTTCTGTATAAAGCTGTCAACTCTCAGTTCATCCGTGAGAGAATGAAAACGGATGAACTGTTGGCACAGCAAATACTCTGTTTGCAGGCGATGCGTGCAAACTAAAAACAGAACAGAGTTGTTGTGTGGTGTAATAAAAAAGTATGCATGTTTTGGAGTGAAAAAGCTGCACTTATGCCGGAAAAAGGGGGACTGCGTTTAAATAATTGCACAAAGCAACTCTAATTATGTATATATACTACGGAAAGTATTTGACTGTTTGTGTTTGCAATGTAACATAGCAAGCAAACAGATTTGACGGGAGAGTAAAATAGTTCATTTCTTTGGACTGTTTGATCGAACAACTGTTTGCAATGTAATATGGGCCTTAGAAACGACGTTGCGCTGTATTGAAATAACAGGGTTGCGTCTGCATATGTTCTGACTAAAAGTTTTTACACATTCACACGCACATGAACATTTTTTTGACTTCTGCCGCCAACTTCACTTCGTAGCGCATGCCAAAATTGGAAATTCGAAGGGGTCTCCGTCAGTGCGTTTCTTATTTCAGCCACTTCCATAAGGCTGTGTGTTCCAATTTCATTTTGACAGCAACGCAACGCACGGCGCACTTATTTAGGTAAAACAGGTAGGCATGCTTTCCTATATATCAGAATTCCGTTAGGTGGCATTATTATTAATTGCTTTCATTCTTACATGTGAATCAGTCGCAAATGTCAGTGCACAGGTCGTTTACAATTTGGTGTTCGCCAAGCTCACTTGCTTAAAACTGTTTCCAAGCAACAAATAAATACATTGATTGAGATCATTTTTCAAACATTGAAAAAATATTTTAATTTACTGTGAAGGAAAAAATATTTTAATTTCTGCGAACTTTTCAGATTTCTTAAAAAATGGCTAACGGAGAAAAAATTGAAATTCGTGATATCACTCGTATCGAGCGAATAGGTGCTCACTCGCATATTCGAGGTTTAGGGCTCGACGACGTTCTTGAGGCACGTGCAGTGTCACAAGGCATGGTGGGACAAAAGGATGCCCGCCGTGCTGCTGGAGTGGTCGTTCAAATGGTACGTGAAGGAAAAATTGCAGGGCGCTGTATTTTGCTGGCTGGTGAGCCAAGCACGGGTAAGACCGCAATAGCAGTTGGTATGGCACAGGCTCTCGGCACAGAGACACCCTTCACTAGTATGTCAGGATCGGAAATATACTCATTGGAAATGAGCAAAACCGAGGCATTGTCTCAAGCCTTGCGCAAAAGTATTGGCGTAAGAATCAAAGAGGAAACTGAAATCATAGAAGGTGAAGTGGTGGAGATTCAAATTGATCGACCCGCAACCGGAACAGGTCAAAAGATTGGAAAGGTAATTATAGCATTTTTGCAAAATCCTTAGATTGCTTAACGGTTATCACGTTTTTAAAAAGGTAATTTTAAAAACCACTGAAATGGAAACTAATTACGACTTGGGCAACAAAATCATCGAGAGCTTTATGAAAGAAAAAATCCAAGCAGGTGATGTTATTACTATAGATAAAGCTTCCGGCAAAGTAAGCAAACTAGGACGCAGCTTCACTCGTGCTCGTGACTATGACGCTACAGGACCTCAGACACGTTTCGTGCAGTGTCCTGAAGGGGAGCTACAAAAGCGGAAAGAAGTTGTGCACACGGTTACTTTGCATGAGATCGATGTAATCAATAGCCGCACCCACGGTTTTCTTGCTCTCTTTTCCGGTGACACAGGTGAGATTAAGCAGGAAGTGCGAGACCAAATAAACAACAAGGTACTAGAGTGGCGCGAAGAGGGTAAAGCCGAAATTAACCCTGGTGTGCTTTTCATTGATGAAGTGCACATGCTTGATATTGAGTGCTTCTCATATCTGAATCGTGCACTCGAGTCAGACATGGCCCCAGTTGTGATCATGGCCACTAACCGCGGTATTACTCGTATACGCGGCACTAATTATCGCAGTCCACATGGTATTCCCATCGATTTGCTCGATCGAATGATCATTATACGTACGGTCCCGTACACAGAGAAAGAAATCAAGGAAATCTTAAAGATACGCTGTGAGGAAGAGGATTGCCTAATGCATCCAGATGCACTTTCCATTCTAACACGTATCGCCACTGATACCAGTCTGCGTTACGCCATACAATTGATTACAACAGCGAATTTGGTATGCCGTCGTCGCAAAGCCACGGAGGTCACCACAGAAGATGTGAAGAAGGTTTATTCGCTCTTCCTGGATGAAAATCGCTCCAGTCAAATTCTTAAAGAATATCAGGACGAATATATGTTTAACGAAATACAGGGAGAGACTGAAGCCGTGGTAGGAAAAGTGGTGGAGACTGCAGGCGGCGATGCTCAACCGATGGAGTATTAAGGATGAATTTTGAACAGTATGACTGGAGCAGTTGTTTGCGGTTTCCTGTTTTAATGAGTTATTTTCAAATGTTATACGTTTTGTGATTTCTGTGGACTTGAATACATAATTTCTGTTTTTTAGACTTACCTTGTTTGAATTTTGTTTAGACTAAACACTTCGGTTTGATAACAATTGTATTAACCAAGCTACCTTACCTGCAGAGCCTGTGTATAACAATATTTGGAATAAAATTGTTTCAAAAAATTTGAAAAAAATTTCTGTTTATTCTAAATGAGCTGATTCCTAATTTTCTACACCCATGTTTTTTTTTAAATTGTACATATGTATGTTCACATATGTACTAATTTGTTTTTTGATGCCAATTTAAATTGTAGCAACTTTTAAGAAACTAACAAACTCGAAGCGAAAAATGCCTAATTTATATTTATTTAATTTAATCCAGTACAATCTTTCTGTTTTTATAAAAATATTTATCGCATTTATTATTTCTAATAATTATTTTTAATAATTTACGTAATACAAACTTATTAAAAACCAAAATATTTATTTCAATAATTTAGGAGATAATAGAAAACGAATTTGTCAAAGCGAGCCACGAATGCTGACTAGAAATATAACAGCGTTAAATGTTTAACGATCAACACTAAACTTTACATCCTCACAGGAATTTCATTAAAGAACTCTTGTAAAAGGCGTATTCAAAATTTTTGCGATCAATATCTTCTATATAATTAATTATTCATCTTACTTTCAGTAATCTAGTTTAAATATGTTTTAGGATATTGCTAAGAATTTTGTTAAAAAAATAATTCACACCTCGTTACAGAAAATACCTGTCTATAATATAAAGCTTTAGATCATTCATATAAATAACAAGTAGTAAACTTTTTCGTTTATGAATGTATTGAACGTTATGTTAATAACAAAAATTGTTTTATTCAAATATGGATCATCGCCTTTAAATTCTAAACAATGTCGTCTAAGGAGCCCATTATTTTTTTTTTTAATAAATATTGTATGCCCGACAAAACAATTCTGCGTCAACTTCCGAAGAGCCTTATTAAGAAAAATGGTAAATAAACTCTATATATATTAAACTCGAACTCTAAGATCAACTTATGCGTTATTAAGTCTGTTATTTCTGGAAAGAGCATCCATTTTTATCGACAGGCGAAGCTTTTATCAAAGATTATATACATATATGCGGATATAAGCGGTTTTAAAGTGTGCAACAGGAATCATTTCAATGCTGTTGGTTTGTAATTGCAACAATGCAGGCAGACTTTTGTGTTTTAAACTCATCAATCTTCTTTATTCTGGCCGTCAGTAACTGGAGGTGGTTGAACAGCTGCTGCGGTTGTTGAACTGTCTCTGGATTGTTTTACATTGCTTTTGTACAATTGGCATACAATGAAGGCGATGCCGACAAACACAAACCCGAAGTAATGCACAGCAGATAAAACGCGTATCCAACGCGAGTAGCCGAGAAATGTGAACGGCACGAAGCACCAACCGATAAAGAAAATATTATAAGCCTTCAAAACCATAAATTCCAGAAATTTATACACCAGCGAGGTGTTTAATATAGATCCATATTTCCGTATGATTGCCTTCTCGTAGACGTCTTCGATCTAAAATATATGAAAAAGGCTTATATATAGGTCTTCTTTCTGTTTTTCTATTTGTAGCACCTGTTTTTCTGTGGATACAGTAATGAATTCAATAAAGAAGGACATGTAGTAACCGCTGTGAAATCCATGCCACACTGCTAGAAAACCCAGTGCAGCTGCGTAGCTTATGTTACGATTGTTGAGAAACTTTAGACGTTTATAGACGTACTGCGCTAGCCACTGATTCGTGTTCACGTTAAATGACTGTACATAGTGGCCCATTGTGTTGCCTGTCTCTAATAATATCAATTTAACATTGTGGCAACCGGACCAGTCATCCACGCCATCAGAAGTTTTCCCGGCGTACGAAATACCTGTAGTTGCAAAGTTCATTAAATAGACAAAGACCCATTCATATTTCAGCAACACTTACCAATACACATCAAAGAGCCCTCTGTCAACAACCAAATTGAGATGTACTTATATAAGGCCAGTTTCCCCCAGATACCCACGTAGATAATACGCCATATAAACGGTTCATTCTGATAGTCATCAGTGAGAAAGTAGTCATCGGGCAAAATCGTGGAACCAATTTGCCGCACAGCTAAGTATAAGAAGCCAAGCAGCATGCGAACCAGACCTGCTTTAGTAGCGCCAGTGTATGGCTTAAATTCTCCGTTAATAAAGCGTTTGTAGCGGCGGAAAGGAAATTGTGGTCCCACTAGAAATGAGCAAGGAAAATATCCAAAGCCGGTTAGTTCGAGTAATGTAGGCATTTCTTCGAGTGCTGTTTCCAGTTGATCCTTCGATAGCTTCTCACGTGGCATCTGGCCGTCGACCACATCGAAGCCAAAACCGATCATACGCAGCACGAGCACGCAGTGCGGCATGGTCCATAGTATGTCATACTCATTGCTAGCGGTGAAGTAGTACGCAATAAGCAAGTAAGCCATATGAAACGAGAAATTAATAATGACCAGCTGCTTCGGCTTGCGGTGCAGCATTAGCATCAATAGATAAGTTACCAAAATCGCAACCAAACTATGACAAAAGTCAACGCCAAAATTGAACATGCACAGAAGAAAGCCACTTATGGCAAAAAAGCTGTGATGCAAGGGCTTACTTTCGAATTTTTCATTTAGACATCGGTATATAGCTGCAATCGGATAGCCTGCAATGAGGATTATTTGTACCTATTTGAATAAATACTAATGAAGACCGACGCACAAGCTAAAGTTGTAATTAGCAAACGTATCGCCTCGTCAGTGACTCCGATTAACTCCGAAAGAAATGCAATGAAGCCTTTTTGGAACTCGATGTTAACACCATCACCCATAGCAGCAAACATTCTGAAAAGCCTGAAGGCAAAATCTCGTAAATATTTTCAAACAGTTTTTTAGATAACATTTCCCTTAGATAACATTTCCTTATTCGGCAATCTTTATATGAGAATGACCGTTGCACAGTGGTTCCAATATGAAATTCATCGGCCAAAAATCGATAACTTTTGAACGGAGCGGAATTTTTGAATACGGTCCTTCTTACAGTCGACAGAGAAATGTTAAAATATTTCTGCGAAGTGACCTAAATCCCGATAGAGGTGTCAAGGGCAGAGGCACTGCGAGGCTTCAAAGTCACTTTTTTTTAATTTTTTGAAATTTTCGTAAATTTTTTCCTTTTGTGTAGCCTTGAATATGGCCTTTTAAAAAGCACCCGGTTTAACACCACAGGCTCGGGCAGTAAAACCCCTGAGACATCTAAATCGTTCTTAATGCAATTTTTCTCAAAGTAAAAAGTGAAAGTGTTAAACGCATCCTAATACACGCGATACATTCAGAGCAAAAGTACTACAAAGCCGAAATCAATGAGAAAGTCCTTAATTTGGGCCCTTTAAGGAAGAAGAAAATCCTTAAGAGCACTCGCACAGCAGAAGAAGAAAAGATATTTAGACCTGAGGAGGCCTGAGCGTTAATTCTTGATTTCAAGCACCAGTACGTTTCGTTTCGAGAACGCTAATTAGAAAATATGTTGAATTTGTATCCCTCCTACAAAGATGATCTAATGGTTAAGAAAGAGTATTATCCGGAAACTGTGATAATAAGATCAACATCAGGATCCTGAGCCGAAATTAAAAGCACTCAGATTTAGACGTGTTTATGTCATCAATCGTAGCTTGGTAGCTATTGAATAGTTCGACAAAACTAAATAATATTTGGGTGAACCTTACTCCAAGTTCTACAAAATCCTATTCGATTTGAATTCAAGAAGGATTCCTATTCCTATTTAAAAACTGTTAAATGATGTTTTTTATTATACTCCAAAAATTGTATTTCTAGGTAGTCATAGGAAAAAGAAAACCCATAAAGGCTTAAGTAAGTTTGAAACAGTTTGGTCAACATCCTCAATAATTAGATAAGCAAACAAAAATTTGAAACAATTTTGTGGTGGTTAACCATTTTCATGAAAATTTTTTTTAAAAAATTTACTTTGAAGCCCCACAACTCTTGACACCTCTATCGGAATTTGGGTCACCTCGCCAAAAAAATATTTCAACATTTCTCTGTCGACTGTAAGATACCGCACCGTCCAAAAGTCATCGATTTTTGGCCGATGGATTTCATTTTGGAAACATTTTGCAGCTTTATGTGGAATGCAACCCAAGTAAATAAAAACGCGTTCATAAAATACACATAGTTCTGTTATATGAATTTGCATAAAGTGAAGTAGTATGCTTAAGTATTAGCAGAGTTCAAGTGAATTGATTATTTATATAATTTTATGTGTATTAATATTTCCTGAGTACATTAGTACCTTAATATTTAGACTACGGCAACAAAAATAAAAAGTTCTATCCTAATAATCCTTTCTGCACGATTCTGTTTAAAGAACATTCTTTATAGAAAAGAATCCTTTAAAATATTTTTCACAAAGAGGATTTGGCAGGTGGTAATTTTCTGGTTATGGGAATGGAGAAAGCTTTAATTCTCACGGTATATTCTCAAGGATAAGGTTTTTGGTTCGGGTGAACTCCCAGGACCCAACTTGGCGAAAATGTCTGGCAATAGAGGCAATAGTGGTGATCTAACAACAGAATTTACTTTTCACACCTTCATCAATTTTAATGTAGTATCCACCACGTGGATACTAATGGTGCATTAATTAATGCAAAAAGTTAGTAAGTTTAGTTAGTTAGTAAAGTTTAATATGTTATTAAATTACCGATAAACTGGCACATAAGGATGCCGTATTATACACATTTTCAAGAATGTTATTTGTTGTTTTCAGCAAATGCTGATAGCAAAATTAATCGTAAATTCATGTCGTGACATATCCCAAGAGGAATAGAATTGCAATGATTTGATTTTAAAATTTTTAACAGAAATGTTAAAATTAAAATAATATACAGATATGCGATTTATATATATATGCGAAAAAATTATCTTTCGTAGTTGTGTGAAAGGACTTTTTGTCAGTTGAATCGATCAAGTCCCATATTAACACTATACTTGATGGAACTTCGATTTTTTGAGCTCTTAATACTTCAACATTTCTCGTTCCCGATTTCAATCAGTTCAAGTTTAAAAAAAGGCAATAAAGAATAAACTTCCCGAAGTGAATCATCCACTAACGTTTTTGTGAACGTTTGACTTAAACTATAATACATTTTTAAAATTACCAGTTGCTCTGGATCTTCGCCGTAACTGCTTCCAATGCCGTTCCAATGGTTGGATTCAGATGCAGAACTAGAAGAATATTAAATTTAATTAAATATGTACATTTAGTTGTCCACGGACTATAAATTTTAATTCCTACAATATGATATTATTAATTATGTGGGTTTATTTATAAATTTTTTTATTCAATTCGCAGAGAAAATTATTTATCCCGACACCTTGAATGACATTATTGTATCACATATACACTTATCCATCAAAGTCCAACAATATACATTTGTTATTGTGACCAAGTCAGGAATGAATAGTTGATATGTAAAAAATTATACAATAGTTCTTATTTAAACATTAGAATAAAAAGGAATTATTAAGAGCTGTTTTTTTTAATGAACTGAAGATGCAGTTCTTCATTTTATTTTTTCACGTTTTCCGGAATTCCTGCAGTTGGCTACATTAAATAAATTGAGAGTTGAGGTCACAGCATGACCGCAAGAAAAACAAACAAAACATTGAAAAATAACCGAAAGAGAAAAATTAATTGTGCAGAGTATCATAGAAATTATACGCCGGAAAAAATCACTACGTTGGGCCAGCATGTAACAGCAGTGGTTAAGTCATATATAGAATTGTTTATACCATTTTTGGTGTGAGAACAGTCTCATTGGTCAAAATTAGCCGCATTCAGGAATGGAGCGCTCACTGATCAATAATCAGTGCTACGCGTTTCTGAACGTTATGCTACCTGATCGCTGAGCGGAAAGATACAAAAAGTAAACAAGACGAGAAAAAAGTTGCCACTTGTGATTTAGCCACATGAATTTTAATTACCCCACAAAAAGAAAAAAATCCCCAACTTCAAATGCTATACGCACTATACTTTTATAACTGTTGTATCATTTGTTGTATCATTTTGATCTTGATAATAATTTATTTGAACTTAGAAATTAATGAAACCACTTCAGTTTCTGCTTTGGTTTATCAAGCCAATTTCTAAAACACACATTGACGTTTGCGTTGGAAAAAGCGAACAATTTGTTTTTTTTTTGTTTGGTTGCTGAACTGCAACTTTGAAACATGTAGCATGCAAATTATGCGCTCAAAACGATGGCGACGGTTTCATGAAAAAGTAAACAATCAGGTACGTTCAGGGACAGAAAAATGTTCATTGATCAGTGAGCGCTACCCTCCTGAATGCGGCTATTGTTCAAAGCATCATTGTGAACGTAGTTTTAAAAATTGTAATCAGCTGTTCAAATTGTATCGAACTGACATCACATTTATTGCAAAGATACGTCAGTGATTAAAAATTATTTCTTTATGATATTGTATAAAAAGTAGATAACAAAACAATTAATATTAAAGCCTTGCCTGGCTTTCGTCAGTAATGTAAAATTCATCTGTCATTCATTCCGTTCCACCTGCAAGGTTTTACGTATACGTATAGATTGGGTACGTGTCAATTGAAGGTTCGTCTTCTCGAACACAGTTACCACTGATACTAAATACATTACTGAATTATTACAGTCTTGTGAAACCTATTCTCATACCCTGGCTACCTGCAACAAAATGCGGAGGAATAACAGTCAATATCCTTACCATCCACTTAATCAAGCACCTGGTTTGGATGGGCAGGATCATCTTGAGGAAGAAAATGAGCACGCCGCAGAAGAGCTAAAGCAAAAGATTGGTGCCCTTAAGTCTCTTACAATCGATATTGGCAACGAGGTGCGCTACCAGGATAAATTGCTACGGGGAATCGATGATGATATTGACCGAACTGGGGGTTTTCTGGGTACAACAATGACTAGAGTAGTGCGTCTGGGAAAGCATACTGGCAGCAGGCATATGTGCTATATGTTGCTCTTTGTTCTCTTTGTTTTTCTACTGCTGTATATTATACTTAAATTGAAATGAGACACATTTAATATAATTAATATGGAAACCTCGAAAAGTAACTGTAATTATAGTATTATATATGTATATGTAGTATATATGCATAATTCTACAATCATTATTAATATTGCTATTCCATATATTATACTTATATTAGGTTGGGTGAGCTTATGTAGCTCTTATAACATCTTCAAACGGAATCACTTTACATATTAGTATATTTTATGTGATTTAACATTTTGAATAAAAATAAGTTTGGACCTCTATATGATAAAATATTGACTTGGAAATAATGACAAATCGGTTATTCATTATACAATCCTTTTTAAATTACACACTTAAAAACTAACAGAAATTTACTACTAAATTTGAATTTACTATTTGTATTTGAATAAAACTATATGCTAAAACGAGCCACTTAAAATCAAAAATGATAATAATCCTTCTTGACAGACACGTAAAGGTTGTCTTTAACTATGCCACATGATATGATGTTTTCATTTTCTTGCTACGACGACTGTAGTTCTGCTCGTCTGCATCTGAATCTTGTTGCGGCGACTGTTCAGTTTGTGTCAATTGATGGTACTCGCTGGGATCAATCACGTAACCATTCTTAGCATTTTCCAACATGCGAACTACACACTGTTAAACAATGAACGCTTTTGTTGGGTCAAGAATAACTTACTCTGTGCCTCAAGCATGGCGTTTTGTTTCTTAATATCCTCTACGTCTTTTTGGTTAGCCTGTATCTTTCGTCGAATTATTTGTATACATTCGGTAGTTTTCTTTAAAATTTGCGCCCGACTTGCCTAATATTCGCCATAATTTTGAATACAGTAAAGAAAAAAGGGAAAAAACTAATTACAAGTGTATTCTCGTTAAGAAACTAACTGACTACTTTTTCGCCTTTTAAGGATGGTACTGCCTCCCTTAAGCTGGTGAAGCTCTCCTTAATGTGATCTCGTCGTTTGCGCTCCAGGGCATTGTGATGTGCTCGTTTCTCAGCCTATTCATTAAAAGAATAATACAACAATATTACTCTTATGTAGTTTGGTCATAAGATAGGATTCGAAATAAAATTTGTCTTGAAAAGGACGTCATAGCCAATTTGTTTCTATGGTAATTGAAAAGCAGATCCAGCAGAACATCTAAATTTGACGGGAACATAAATCGAATTAGTTTTCGATATATGTATGTACATACATATGTAATACACGACAGATTCGTGTGAAGTGTAAATACTTGTACTTTACGTATGTGTAAAGAATTAACGATTTAGTTGTCTAAGAGTTTTGAGAAATTGCTTCTCCTTATTACACGAATTCGCCCAGACCTTTAACCCTAACACCCCCATACACACTTGCCTGTGTGAAGTTCTGGGTACTGGTGTGCCTTTGGGACATGTGCCCATTGTCCGAGTCGTTTTCATCCTAAAAACAATGGTAATTATTTGGCTAAAAGGTACGATGACACCTACTTACGTCACTTTCAATGTCAATATCTCTGTCGTCATCACTCATTTTGTCAATGCTTGATAAAATTTAAGATATCAGTAAATATTATTCACACAATTTTCTCGTTCTGAACATCATTCAGTTCAATTCCTCTATATAATTCTAATAAATTCTCTAACCCTTTATGAAAAACTTCTTACAATAATCTACTTCATCAATAGTAGAAGGAAATGATACAAACAAACGTAAAATTTATAGAGTAGGTAAAAACAGGTCTTTTTCTGTATATCTTAAAAAATCACTACCCCAACTGGAAAATTTTCTAGCTACATCTTCCTCAAATAATACAGAACACTCTTATAATTTTTGAACATACTTGTAATATTCAGAAAGCTTAAATAATAGGGAACATAGTTACCGCTGCTGAAACTGTCTGATTTTGTCATTGCCCAACAACAAGTATTTCCAATCTCGTCTGGAATATTTGAAGCCTATATCTTCTAAACTAGATGATATAAAACAAGTTATTTATATCGTTGGTAAAATATTCACATTATATTACTTTTCAATTTTTAATAAAAGCTTTTTCCATAGTTAAGGATTTATTGTCCTGAAATTTTATATTTCATCTATAACTCGTAAACCAGACGAGGGTGCCCAAATTTTTTGTTGTTCTTATTGGAATAATAGCAATACCAAAATTTCATCGTTTGGGTAACGTTTAAATTCGAAAATTTCTTTAGGTCATTTTTATGAGTGAAATCTTGCTCGAATAACTTATTTCCTACAGGTATGAAAGCAGTTTTCACAATGGCTCAGTCACAATAAAGTTGCCTTGGTTTACAGCAGCTAAACACGTCAACTGCGTTTACTGCGTGCAGATAGCAGTAGAGCTAGCAACGCTTTGCGTGGTTCATATATAATCGTGGCTGAGAGGAACGTAGGTATGTACCGCAGTCCAACCGCAGTCTGATATTGTTTGGTTCTCGAGTTACAATCCTTCGAATTTTGTATAAGATATTTAAATTAAAATTTGAATTTTAAAATTAATTTTTTCCTACAATCCTGAAATGATTCTAGTCTATATATATACATAGAAATATAGATAGAGGTTCACTTTAAAAGAATTTACCCGATTCTTTCTTCTAACCACCCTGCTATAGTCCTCGGTATATAAGCATATATGTACAAGGTTTGTGGTTGATATATGTAATTTAGGAGGTATCGGATTTTAAATACGGGTCTTTTGAATTTTTTTAAGTGCGAATTGCGGAAAACCGCTCCAAGGCCTTTCTTTTAGGTAAGACACCTTTTTGCGATTGCTATAGTAATTATGAAGATAATTCAACATTTCCAAAAAAATTACGTATATTGTTTTATAAAAAAATGTATTACTCTCTTAAACGACAATTAATCAATTAATAGCACATGATATCGGCTTTCTACCGATATATAATATAAAATTTTCATTTAAGTTTTGGTTTGGATGCGGACGAAGGCCGCTTACGAGTTAAAATGCAACATGCTGTATTTGTAAAGAATGCTATTTGGCTGTTCTATGTGTAACCACAATACCACACAAAATTTTACGAGAAAGCAATAGAAGCAAATATCCGCAATAGAAATATCGAAGGAACAATATGTACGTGTTTAAGTCCGGGAGATTAATTGCGAGGCTGGTCGTTCCGTGTATGGGGCCTATGCTAGAATAAGCCTATTCAGGCCGGCCTCTAATGCCTTGAACACAATTGGACGAACAAAACACTAAACACAAAATCAACTGTCAAATTTACACAGGCTCTTATGGGATTCAAGAAAAAAATGAGTTATCTACGAACATTTGTGTTTAGATAAAGAAACGCATGTCCGTGAGATAGCTCTATTTCTATTTTCACAGCTTTTGTGCACAAGCTCTTCTTCTGCTTCTGTATATATTCAAATTGTTTACACAAGAGAATTGACAGAAATGTCAGATTTTGTTTTTGTGTGCGTGTTCTAGGCAAAAGATACAGAGACAAATGTGTTTAGTGTTTTGTGCTTCCAATTGTGTTCTAGGCATAAAACGTTCTAAAGTTGCTCACTGCCACTCTACACAAAATTATTCTGACCACAAACTGCATTATCTGCAAGCCAAGTGGGTTGGCAACCACGTAGTTGCCTTGTGCTAACTTATATACGCTTCCGTAGCCATTCTGCAGCTACTATGCATTTCAAAACAAAACGGAATTAATAAGAAAACTTTTAGGCCATGCTTCGAGTTGTGTATGCATGTACGTATCATGATAGATGATAGGCCACAGAGTTGCCACCGAATGTCATTGTAAATACATAGATTTTCATAATGAGGTATTCTCTGAATTTTTCAACTGAAAGGTGGGTGTCACATTGGACATCTTGAGGCCGCCTCAGAAAAAGCTGTTTACGCACCCTGTCACACTACAAAAAATTGTGCGCATCCTCAAACTCGTGTACGTGCAAGCGGTTGAGATGTGTTTGTAAGCGCTTTCATTTCAACTAAAGCACGGTACGGAATGATTGATTTGACGTGTCAGTAGCATAAGATATGTTGTACTTTACGTACCCTCTGTCTAATCTACCGTATATTCTACCTGCATGAGTTCGCATTATTCGAATGTAATGTAATGTAATGCAATGTTGTGATGACCTTCAACAATTTTTTACCTGTTCGCCAGCCTAGAAAAAGTTCGCCAGTTGTAAAAATAAACATGTTGTAAAGGTTGATAGAAAGACAGCAAGAGAAATTGCAACCTTTTTATACATCTTGGTTTTTATTTATAATTCTAAGAAATGTATCCTTTCTTTCGAGAATATTCTTTTGGGTCAATTGATCAATATAATAATTTGTTTTAAATAAGAATACGGAGTATTTTCATATTTAAGAAATAAGTTTCTAGAGCTTAGTTAAGTTTTCTAAGCTTTGTTTAAGTTTCTAGAATTATTCTAATAATAATAATTACATAATACAATAAAATTCTAAAAAGTAAACAGTAATGCCTTGAACACAATTGGACGAACAAAACACTAAACACAAAATCAACTGTCAAATTTACACAGGCTCTTATGGGATTCAAGAAAAAAATGAGTTATCTACGAACATTTGTGTTTAGATAAAGAAACGCATGTCCGTGAGATAGCTCTATTTCTATTTTGACAGCTTTTGTGCACAAGCTCTTCTTCTGCTTCTGTATATATTCAAATTGTTTGCACAAGAGAATTGAGAGAAATGACAGATTTTGTTTCTTGTGCGCGAGGCCCAATTGTGTGCGTGTTCTAAGCAAAAGATACAGAGACAAATGTGTTTAGTGTTTTGTTCGTCCAATTGTGTTCAAGGCATAAAGTAAGAAAAAACATGAAACCAGTTTTTCCATTCCAGACATTATTTATTTCTACCGGCATGCATGTTTTCTTAAGCGAAGCCCTTGCTGTGGCTGCTACGCATAACAAAACAGAAATGAGAAGGCAACAGATAAGAAAAATTTTTTTACCGTGCTTCGAGTTTGTATACATGTGTTAGTGTTTGACGCTCGTGAGGCAGCCAAAATTTTAGCGCTAACATTGAGGCGAACGTGGATCGAAAGCTGTTCCACTTTTTGCAATCAACCAATCAGAGCGTGAGTCTGGCGCATAGATGCCCAGTGTGACACCCACCAAAGAGTGATTCATTAGCAGAAAATAAACTTTGTGTATCGAAACGTAGTTTTTAATTTTCCAATTAATTTTTACTTATCAAGGCATCAAGCTGGGCAACGAAATGTCGACGTCGTCAATGGAAAGTGAGTACAAGAACAAACCAAACCCACAATGACGACAGCCACCATAATATCTTTTTTGTTTTTGTTAAATAGAACACCTTTTTAATCTAAAATTTGCTGTGAAGGAACTGGAACGCAATTCGAAGAAATGCGAAAAGGAAGAGAAATTAGAAAAGGTAAAAGCGAAGAAAGCCATCCAAAAGGGTAACATGGATGTCGCACGCATTCATGCTGAAAATGCGATTCGACAAAAAAATCAAGCCGTTAACTATTTACGGATGAGTGCACGTGTTGATGCTGTTGCTAGCCGGGTACAATCTGCTCTGACCACACGTAAGGTCACTAGCTCGATGGCCGGAGTAGTGAAGGCCATGGACGCAGCCATGAAGGGTATGAACCTTGAGAAGATCTCTTCTTTGATGGAAAAATTTGAAACCCAATTCGAGGACCTTGACGTGCAAAGTTCTGTGATGGAAAACACTATGTCGGACACTACTACCACCTCTGTTCCACAGGGCGATGTTGACAATTTGCTGCAACAAGTAGCTGATGAAGCAGGGTAAGAAATGAGAATTGAATAACGCTCACACGAACTAATACTTAATGTAAATTTGCAGCTTGGAACTCAACATGGAACTGCCCAGTGGCGTGCAAACTTCTACCATTGGTGCTTCAACGCAAGTATCTCAGGAGCAGGATGAACTGACGCAGCGTTTAGCCCGTCTCCGACAAGCTGAATAGGCTTAAATAAGCTATTAAGTTGACAGCCCATATGGCAAACGCCGTAAACACATTCAATGATTTTAAGCTTACAATAATATTTAAATCAAATTAGAATTTCTTTAGGGTATTTCGACAACATATAACGAGCTAACGCTTCTTCACGACGCAGCTAGGTCAAAACTAATGAAATAAGGCTTCTCTAAAGCACTGTACACAAATACCAACGACGTCAGAATTTCGTGGCAATTACAGTCGGAACCAAACGTAAATTCATCTGTTGGTTTCTTGTATTATAAGAATTTAATAAAATGGAAGTTTTTGGAACAATTGTTACAGGAAAATAGCATTTGGACAAGCTTTTGAACTTTTATTATGCAGTTATAATTTATATCAAACTATATTAATAACACTAAATTCCGTATATGCACATAAAATCGACATATTGATATAACACAAAACCTCAAGTAGTGTTCTGAAGTTGTACTCGTTTACTGTTAGGTGGTATTTTGTATTTTACTACCCTGGGAGATTCGCACGACTTGGCTGCTCACTTGCTGTTTCTGTGATTGGTTGACCATGTATTGTGGGTTGCGCTGAATTTTTACGGGCGCGATTCTTGCGCGCCTTTTTATCCGTTAGTTGTTCGTTTACATCTTTGGGCTTCGGCTTGGGGCCTCGTTTCTGCTCTATTTTACGTTTAGGATGGGGTGCCACCATTGGCAAAGAGCGCCAGTTATCGTTGTAGCGGTCCAACCGGTGCTTCAGAAGTTCGACATCCTTGAACCGTCGTCTGATTAGTTTCTTTATTTTGGTAACGCTGCACAGGTTACATGTATATTATTTCATTAATTTCTTTAGTTTTACCGCACTTACCGCAGTACATTGCGTTCATTTTCGATTTGAATCTCTTGACAACGAAGATAAAGTTTTTCCGCTAGCAATTTATACCTACTATTGTTGTATTCCAGGAGCATTTTTTTATTTGTTAAAGTTCAACTTCCTTATTAAGACAATGCCCGTTTTACAGTGTTTACAAAAGGTTTACAAAACTTATGACCAGAGATAATCAGATAGGACAGTTATCTCTGCTTATGACTATATTGCCACAGGATAAGTGGCAGAGAGAGAGGTTAGTGAAATTTCAGCAAAATGCATATGTATTGAAACAGCGAATTCGTAGTGTCTTATCTCATTATCTGTGATAAGTGCTTTAATGGATTTGTTAAATTTTGTGAAAATGCAGAGTATCAGCTGTTCAATTAACGGATTCAAACTGATTTCTATTGGCCTTGGCTATACGCAGTATCCTTTGAAACGGTTTCACTCAGTTCAATGGAGAGAGAGATGAGGAAGAAAGCGAAAGGTCTACACCAGTGATGGCGAACCTTTTGGACCTTGCGTGTCATAAATATATTTTTTTTATAAAATAATATGACGCGTGCCGTAAAATAAAATAAAACCAATGCATAATATGATTGTGAAAATAAATTTCAGAACAATAATAATAGACAAATATTTTTGTGTTAATAGATTATTTTTTTATTAACTCGTACTTTATAATCGTAAAAAATTCGAGTGTTACCAAAAATCTATCGCGTGCCAATCATGGCACGCGTACCATAGGTTTGCCATGAATGGTCTACACTCTGGTATCGAGTGTAGAGAATTTCTGAAACGAAAATAGACCATGCTTCTCAGTTTTTTTTCACGCATTTATCAAACGAAAGAAGAGCAACGTAGTTTGCCGAACGCGTATTCATATTTTACGCGTTGGTCCATTCTGGCCAACATTTGAATATGCAGTAAATTTGACACACACATTTGGTACACATGATATCTTGAGGCCGCCTCAGAAAAAACTGTTTACGTTGCACCCTGTCACACTACAAAAAATTGTGCGCGTCCTCAAACTCGTGAATCCATTTCAACGTTACAGTTCGAAAAGTTAAAGAGTGATGAATAGATGTATCGAAACATACTTCTATACCTACCGTATATTGGAATCTAAGAAATAACCTACACCTGTTTTTTACCTTTTCGCCACCTTTTTTACAGAACTTTCCATGTTATAATAATGAACATGTTAAAGGGTTGACAGAAAGAGAGCGAGAGGAATTGCAACATTTACCTGCATCTTGTTTTTTATTTGTAATTCTAAGAAATATATCCTCTCTTTCCAAAATTTTCTTTTGGGTATTGATAAATATTTTGAGTAATTTTTTAAAAATAAGAATGGGCAATATTTTCATATTTAAGAAATAAGTTGATAGAGCTAATAATAATAATAAAAATTACATAATACAATAAAATTCTAAAAAAAAGTAAGATAAACCAGTAAGAAAGCTATATTCGGCCTGGCGAATCTTAGATACCCTACACCTAAAAGTTTTAAAAAAAGTGCCGAAGCTAGGATGGGGCGGTCCACTCTGGGCGGCACAATGTCAGGGGCGGCAGTTGTGGAAATCAAGTATTGACTTATTGCATTCTAGGCATTTTTGGGGCTACAAGTTGATTAACCGTCCCGGGGTCCATGAGACCTAGCTACGCTTCTGTATAAATAGTAGGCGTGGTCATTACCTTTTTCAAAACAAAATAACTAGCTTAGTTTTTTTATAATTGTGTTCATTTAAACTTTATTTCCGTGGTAATAAACTTTTTTCATACTGCTATACTGTATATGTAGTGTAAAAGTGGGCGGACCGCACCCAGTTTTGATGTAATAATGTTTTTTTGTAAAACAAGTTGTTATCTAAAGTTTTATTCAGGAAGTTTATATATTTAACAATATAACCCTCTTTTGCCTGTGTAACCTAAAAGTGGGCGGATCACGCCCATGGCACATTCACGGATAATGCTACTCTATACCCAGGAATGAAATTTTGTTGTAATAGCTCAAAAACGAACGCTGATATCACATTTTTAATAAAAAATAGGCGTGGCCGTGGACCGATTTTGCCCATTTTCAATACCTGCCCACAACATAAAACAATATATCTGCAAAGTTTCATCACGATATCTTCATTGGTTCTCCTGTGATCGTGATTTCAACAGACAGACGGACGGACATGGCTAAATCGACTCAGGAGGTCACGCTGATCAAGAATATATATACTTTTCTATACCTATCGTCTCTAGTTCTATGCGTTACACATTTCGTTACAAAGTGAATATACCCTTACCTTAAGGTGTAGGGTATAAACATGAAACCAGTTTTTCCATTCCATACATTATTTATTTTTACCGGCATGCATGTTTTCTTAAGCGAAGCCCTTGCTGTGACCAGAGATAATGAGATAGGACACTTCGAATTCGCTGTTTCAACACACATGCATTTTGCTGAAATTTCACTAAACCTATGACAAAAAAACGTGTGCGCTGTCCTCTCATGTGTACTTCGCAACACAAAATCGTGTGCTTTGTCCTCTCATGTGTACTTCGCCGCAGTATCGCATGCACGCATGCAATATTGATTTTAATGGGTGTAATTGTCGAAACGTTAAAAATATATTTAAAATATTAACCTTTTGTTTATGCTCACATTATATATATGATGTATCTACCAGTTCCTTATAATTATAATAAATGTATACTTTCAGATTTTACATAGTATTTGTTGATTTATTTCACATATGTAATTGGTATAAAGTAGACATTGTGCTAATTTTCGGCTGTCAGTGCATAGGTCTTCAAATTTTTACAAAAAAAATTAAGATTAATAACTCCAGTATGGTCGCATTTATATTTTTAGATTTGTTTTCTAATATTTTAGCAAATTAAATATTGTTATATATTATTGATGCATTTGGGGAGTCAAACATCCGTTCGCACCTACCATTTTAGGTTTGGGAAACTTCACCACCTTTGTTTATATATGGTGAAATTTATATTTTAAAAGCCAATGGCCTTGGCTATACACAGTATCTTTTGATATGGTTTCAGTTTATGGAGAGAGAGATGAGGAAGAAAGATAAAAGTCTACAATCTGGTATGGAGTGTAAAGAATTTTTAAAACGAAAATAGACGCTGCTTCTCAGTTTTTTTGCACGCACACAAGTAAGCAGTTGTCAAACGAAAGAAGAGCAACGTAGTTTGCCAAACGCGTGTTCATATTTTCTAACACTCTGGCCAACATTTGGATATTCAGTAAATTTCACACACACATTGCCATCAAGTATTTACGACTTTTGAAACCAAATGAGAAACCACAGTGTGTAGCTACCAATGGTATCTAGCTACCAGTTGTGAAAACATTTCAAAAGATGCGACGTCTAGCTAAGCTGATTTCATAACTAAATGAATCCGTGGTGAAGCATGAAACAGCTGATTTTTTCAACATACTGAAAGACAGAAAACAAGAACAACTACCATATGGTAGTTCTCACGTATAGGAGCCATGTTACATTGCAATTTTTTGATTTCTGCAAATTGGAATATTTTACTCTCTCAACAATTTTTTATTTGATGGTATGTTAGTGTCATGTTACATTGCAATTTTTTTATTGTTCAGTTTGTTCTTTGTTTTTGTTTTCTGTACAAAACTGTCAACGCCGAGTTCATCCGTGAGAGAAAGAGAGCCGATGAACTACGGAACCCGCAATCAAAAAATTCGCCGTCGACGGCTCCAAATTTCAATCAAAACGGTGTTCTTGTGTGGCGTAATAAAAAAGTAAGCAAATTTTGGAGTAAAAAAGATCCACTTTTACCAGAAAAAGTAATTTTGGTAAAAAAAAGTAAAATAATTGCGCAAAGCAACTCTTTATTTCTGCAACCAATTCCATCCAAGTACCAAGTGCAAATTTACCTCGTTGGCTGCGATTGCTAATTATTTTTCGTGCTTTGAACAAAATGTTTAGCGTTTGTTAATAATTTAAGTAGAATTTCCTCTAATTCTTTAATTGTGTGCATTGTTTATCACTTTTGATATTTGTAATGACTGCGAAAATCGCAAATCGGTATGAAATACTACGCATAGTTCTGATACTATTTTTGACAGATTGCTGGCAAACTGATTGCAATGTAACATACCAGCAAATAAAAAATTGTTGAGAGTAAAATATTCCAATTTGCAGCAATCAAAAAATTGCAATGTAACATGGCACAAACTACCAAAAAGGGAAAAACAATTTTTTGCTACAATTTAAACGAAATAATATACAATAATAGTACACTCAATTCTATTTTCACACGGTCGTGTTTTACACGATTTTGATATAACACGGTTTGAAAATAAACAAATTTAAAATTTTTTTACACGATTTTATTCCATTTAGCAGGATTCAAAATCTTTCGGCTTAAATTTTTTTTGGTTAAATTTAATTTTTGCGAAATATGTTCATATCACAAATTAGGGGGAATTCCCTTTTTGTGCATACAAGCAAATTTACTGGTCAGAGCAATTGTAAATACCACAAATATAGGGGAATTCCCTTTTAGTGCATACAATCAAATTTATTTGTGACAGCAACTAGAATGTGTTAATATTTTCTGAACTATTTTTTTTTAATAACTATGCTTGTGTAAAAATACATTATATGTATATGTGAATTAATAAAATAAACCTGAATAGTTGTTAGTAAAAAATCCTTGTTTTTCACAAATTTCAATAGGTTTTAGAGATAAGGAACCAATCACCTATTTTGCATAGGAATAATATCTTTTTTTACACGGTTTTTTTTAACACGGGTTTTCCTGGAACCAATTTTCGTGTAAAAACAGAATTGAGTGTATACGACGTTTGTTGCCAAAAAAAAAACAAATTTATAAGGCTGCTCGCACACTGCATGCGTTTTTCGTTCGTGCGAATTCTGACGAAAACATGCGAGCGATCTCATTGCATGCTATTGATTGTAAATGCGCACATTGAAGCACTGTTCCGTCGTCAGAATTGCTGCGAAAAGTTGCGAAAAGGGATCAAATGGCATCGTTCGCAAGATTTCGGACGAAGTATTTTTGTTTTTTGTTCAAATAGTTATGCAGGTGATGAAATTCACCAAAATGACTTCTTTTCGCGAAAACCTCACGAACCCAAATCTTCCTTTTGAAAAATTTTTTGTTTAGATAAGAATTTTCTAATAAAACAAACGTCATCAACCGTGTCCAATGCATATGTTGTTTTTGCTTTACTAAGGATTTTACGCATGAGTTCTGATAGAGTGTGCGGACTCTAAATAAAACTTCGGACGAATCGTTTTCGTCAGAATTCGCACGAACGAAAAACGCATGCAGTGTGCGAGCAGCGTAAGGTTTTCATTAATTGAAATTAACCACAATTATAATATTTCCGTCTACCATCACTAAAATTTGTATCTTGTGCGTAAACTTTTTTGGCAAATAACAATGGCTGTAAAATAAACACATAGTCCGGGTTCTTGGAATAAGGCTGTTAATGTTTTGAGAGTTATATTTAGTAGGTAATGGAATGGATAATTGCTGAGCAAACGGCTGTTGCCTTAAACACAATCAAAGACGCAAGACGCAAGATTCAAGGCAGCGAAGCAAGAAATGGTTCGGATTTAAACCAAATCATTTTCGGGAAGCAGAAGTATGAAATGTCAAATATTTGACTGTAGAGAACAATAGATTCATTCTAACCAAAATTCTCGAAGTTTATTCGAAGTTTTTTTATTTTTATGTATATTAAAATATATTTAAAATACATTGAAATAATATATTATACAGAATAATAATAAAAAAAGCAACAGAAAAACACTCAGATAATTTTACAGCAACTGAAATAGAAAAAACAATGAAATGTAAACAAACACAAACAAATAAGAAGAACAAGAACGCTTTTGCATCCGTTAAAATTAGAATTAGCTCGAATGCGAGATGCGTAATTTCGCAGCTAAGCAGGGAAGCAAAATGGAAAGCAAACTTTTTTCTCGATCTCCATAAGAGCCCGTGTAATTTTGACAGTTAAAAATGAATCTTGCGTCTTGCGTCTTTGATTGTGTTTAAGGCATGTTGTGAAGACTTTGAACGTTTTTTTGCGGAGTTTACAGAACAGCTCTTTAACATCAAATTCATTTTGAGAAATGCCCATGCTTAAATTTAATAGTGACATAAAAGGCGGCCCGCCCGGTAACGCCAATCGTGTTGTAGCATGTGGAGCAGACCGCAACAATAACAAATTCATCTTCTGCCCCCTCTGGTTTCGGAGTTATAGCGCTTTGAAATTTGAATTTGTTTGCCTAATATCTCCTTAACTATAGAAGATATCCGGTATAGATGAATATCGTTAGAAAGGTAACTTAAATACCTCTCATTTGTGTAAAGTACAAATTAATTTATTTTAGTTCATGAGTTTCAATCTACAACGATATTAAGTGTAGTTATATAAAAAAGGTATTTTCTCTTACGTACTTTTTATCATTAATGCCGTGGTTATGCTGGCAAACTTGTTAACCAGCAAAATTCTTTTGTTGTTGTTTTGTGTATAAACCAGAAAATGGAATTTCCATTAGGTTTATCTCCTTTCCAAACAACAAACATTTTGTAGACTCTATAGTATACCAAACACAAGAGTAGAAAACAAAATTAGCCCGATGTGGGGTGTCACACTAGGCATCTTAACGCCAGAGTCACACGCTCTGATTGGTTGATGGAGGCGAACATGGATCGATCATCCAATCAGAGCGTGTGAGCCTGGCGTTAAGATGCCTAATGTGACACCCCACGATGACCATCTTGAGCAACCACGTACAACCAACACGAAGAATGGGCATAATGATAGAAACATATCACAATATCTGCTGCCAAGAAAAATAATAATAGTCGTCGTTCGGCGAATTTAGTCAATGCGACTTGTCACAAATTTGCTGCTTATGAAACGCAGCAGAAAACAAAATAAAAGGTCCGATCTGCGATATCTTACTTTTGTGAAAAATATGAAATGGAAAAATTACCATTAATTTTAGTATAATTAATCTTGTCACACAATAAAATTTATTTTTCTAATTTAATTTTGATGAATTTCTACCTTCTAATGTCAAATATAATGTAAACAAAAAAAAGAACATGAGCGACAATGACAAAATTAGATATTTTCGCAGCTTTGTCGTTGTCGTACGCGTCGCAGCGCCGACATTTTATTCTGTTCTCATTTTCTATAAGAGCCTGTGTTATTTAAACAAGTCGCGCCGATAACAGTCGTCGACGTTTTCTACGTGTTTACAGAATTACGCCTTGCATAAGTTCGTTATCCTTTCTCCTTTAACAATGACGTCACGTCCGCAACATAGCAGTTTTCTGTGGTACCTAAATAAGTGCGTCTTGCGTTGCGTTTATTACTGCGACTTAAAAACGACGTTGCGCTATACCGAAATAACAGCGTTGCGTCAACATATGTTCTAACTTAAAGTTTTTACACATTCACACGCACATGAACATTTTTTTGACATCTGCCGCCAACTTCGAAACGCATGCCAAAATTGGAAATTCGAAGTGGTCTCCGTCAGTGCGTTTCTTATTTCAGCTACTTCCATAAGACTGTGTGTTCCAATTTCATTTTGACAGAAACGCAACGCACGACGCACTTATTTAGGTACCACAGTTCTTCAAAGTGCTTAAAATGTTTTCAGTTATTAAAGTACACTTTTCATTAGCATCATGTTTACAACCCTAACGCTTCTTCATTGCAAACATGTCGAAGGTGCGCAGAACGAAACCACTTTTCTGCATCTTTTGGCGTACTCTTATTTTTTTTCATTCTTGGTTTCCCCTTAGAGTCTGTTGTTTTAACGTGCTAGTCAATGTCGCAGGGGACTGGTGTTGTGTTTCTAACATAAAAAGTTCGGCAAACAAGTTTCCTAGCATAATCACGATGGCATCATAATCGACACTGCTGCAGTCTCCAGACAAACAGCTGATGTTAGTGCAAACACACCTGGAATTATTGTGTATTAAATTAAGTGGAGATTGGAAAATTTCATCGATTGTAGAAGAGCTTAGAAAAAACTACAAGCGAGGCAAATTTAAACTTTTAGCCAGAAATAACATCATCTTCCATATTTCATGGCGTCTGGTTCGTCGGCAACGCGGACGTCGTCACCAGGCGGCCACAAAACTGTGAAATCGAATGAAAAACCTAACACGGCTATTGCGGCTATCATGAAGTCTTACAAGGAAATCATAAACGATCCCAAAGGATTGGAAGAGGCTGCAGGTTATATTTACCAGTCCCTGTTGGATGACGCTGTATTAGGAGTGTTTTTAGAAATACACCATCTCAAAAAGACTGGGAATCTGCATGCAATCGAGGGCGTCGCTGAAGAAGATCAAGAGTCTTTATTTAGAATCGTGGATATGCCAAATTTTGACATATTTGGCATTTCTACTGCAAAAAAACCAATGGACTGCACTTGCCCCAACTGTGATAGGCCCGTATCTGCAGCACGCTTTGCTCCACACTTGGAAAAATGCATGGGTATGGGCAGAATCTCTTCGCGCATAGCGAGTCGTCGCTTGGCCAGCACCAAGGATGGAAGTTCGAGTTCAAGTTACTTCCAGACGAACGCTGGCAGCGACGACGAAGATGATGCTGATTGGTCTGAAAAAAGGAGAAAGAAATCTAGTCAAAATTCCAGGAATAATGGTTCCAAGAAAAACAACGGCAAATCATTCTAAGTTAGTCGTAATTTCCTTTATACATTCGATACACGTGTATATCCAATTCTAAAGTTTTTTATAGTTTAACTACATGTATTTTTAACAAAACTGCTAAAACAAAAAACCAATGTAAATAAAAGCAAGTTAAAATAATTTCAGACAACAAAACAAGCACTGAAATTTAAAAATGCTATTTTTTTAACGAATCAATGTTAGATATTTTTAATTGTATATGCGTACGAATATTTAAGCTTTAAATAATTTAATTATTGTTCAAATAACTTGTTCCATCGTAATTTTGAATTTAATTAATAACTAAGATCATTTTCAAGGCTTGTTATTTTGCACAACTACTGTACTATATTGTTTTTTTAATGATAAAGTTATGTAACATTATTTGAAAGAATCAATCTGAAGAAAAGCACTGAAATATTAATACACGCGACCCTCGAATAGGACGGTACTCGAATTGCACTAAGTCTCGAATAGCACGATTAAAAGTTGTGACAAACTTCGTATAACACGAAATTCGAATTCATGATTATTAGTGTTAAAATTAACTTGATAACACAATAAATATGTACATATACATATCGTCAGTTTGCAAGAAAAACTGAATAGTATGTGTTAAGACTGCAATAGTTAGTTGTTTTATCTGTGGCATGTCAAGTTGAAGCCTCGAATAACACTGCACCAATTAACCGTGCTATTCCAGGTTCGCCTACATATGTACCTGGGCGAAAAAGGGGAAATTTGGATTAGTTTTTTAAATAAACCAAAATACTCAATCCAAAAAAAGTAGCACAACTCAAAATCTTTTAGTTTAGAGTTTATGTATTAAAACTCTATGTAATGCACATATCTACCAACTACCAAAATCTTAATTTATTTTCTTGCAGTGAACTGGTGCCAAAAATGGTTTCAGTCTTTCTTCATCCTATGAAGTATCACAAATTGCGTTTTCTAAAGAATGAGAAATTTTGAGTGTTAAATTTTTGAATTGAGTATATATCAGTAAGTTGCGTATGAATAATTTCAGCCAAGACATTAGTTTGTTCTTTGCAAATTTGTTCAATATCTTACTTTTGAATCTCTAACGTTGAAATCACAATTGAGTGGAATCGTACCGATATCAGAATGAAATTTGGCACCCACCGTTTGTTATGTAGAGCAGTTTATTGCATATGAGCAACTCTTCCATATGCCATACAAATAAGGAGGTTGTAGGGTTCTTAGGAGTCAGCCAGCCTGAGATAGCACTTTTGCTGGTTTTTTACTGCAAAAATGCTAATCACGAAATGTATGTGCTCACAAGTTGTTTAATTATCCGAGGATTTATTAAAGATTATTTTTAGAAGGGCCTGCAAACGTTTAAACGTTAAAGTTAAAAACATTACAAAGATACCAAACAATTAATGTGGACCACTTTAAAGCTATTATGCCAATAGTCTAAATGTGCGAATAATGTTAAAGTAATTCTTATAATCAACTAGTCCTGATAATCATTTGAAATAACACGATATTTTGACGATATTACACCTACGATTATTATACATACGTACATGTGTTACGCCATTTTCTAAAAACTCGTCTCAAAACCGGAAAAAAAATATTTCAAAATAACGGCGATATCTGGATCACTTTCGCTTATTGGGTTTGAAAGCCAAATATCGGCCTCTTAATATCCTTTTTAAATTATGTTCCTATGTCAAAAAGTTTTTGAGAAAATTAATTCCAAAGTTAAAATTTGGAAAAAAAATTCCGAAAAAAAAATTTTTGGTCGCAATTTTTTCGTTAAAATACGGTATTAAGTATAAATTTTTGTCCGACCATAAAATTCTCTAATCAATTCTAGAGAGAAAGCTTCAAACCGGAAGGATCTATGTTTTGTAGTTTCCAAGAAAAGTGAAAATTACGAAGCATACTTTCCTTTCAAATACCAATTTTTTGGCTACTTGTGTTTTATTACTGGTGCAAAAATATGGAAGAAGATCGCTCTGCGGAAGGAGTTTAGTTCGTAATTTCCACTTTTCTCGGAAACTACAAAACATAGATCCCTCCGGTTTGAAGCATTCTCTCTAGAATTGATTAGAGAATTTTATGGTCCCAAAAATGTTTATACTTAATACCGTATTTAAGAGCAAAGTGCGACCAAAAATTTTTTTCGGAATTTTTATTCCAAATTTTAATTTTGGCATTAATTTTCTCAAAAACTTTTTGACGTAGGAACATAATTTAAAAAGGATATTAAGAAGCGGAAGAAGCCAAATGGCTTTGAAAATTAGCAAGCAAAAGTTATCTTAATGTAACCATTATTATTTTGATATAAAATAAATATAGAAACGCAATTATTTCTATTTCAAAACTTTGTGGTCGATGTGCCACGTCTTCCCGATGTCAAATCGATCTGAAATTTTGTACAAATTACTTTTTCATGAAATAGCACAAGTTTGTGGTAAAAATGTTATGGTCGAAAAATAAGGTCCACCCTAGTGTACATACATACACGCGACCGGAAAAATTATGATGAAACTAATCTTTGCCACAGTATCTCGAAAAACGAGACGCAGGTTTAAAAAACATTAAGAGATTAGGATGTTTGAATGTTCTAATTTCGATATATATTTATGTCTCCGTAAAATACAAATACTAATACTAATGTACACAGTTTTTAAATGAAGTGCTTTTGAGCATAGTTCTAAAATGATGTGCTTTTTCAACAACTGCCGGTAATGATGTGAAAAGATATCCAGTAGCGAGAGAACTTTTGCCTATTAATTTGTAAACTGATTAAAAGAATGAGTCCCGAACTACATTACTGCTGCTGGTTGATCACGTCCCTGGTCAGTGCAATTTTATGCAATTGCTTCTCTACGTCCTTGATGTACTTCTCCGGTAGACATGCTTCGCGCATGGCAGCCATCTTAGACTTAATAACAGCTATTATATTTTCATTACGTTGGCGATCACTTTCCTCCCACATCAAGGCTCGATTGTTCTCTAACTCCACCAACCTTCTGCGTTCGAGTTCCTTGTCCGACATTTGACGAATAATATCGGAACGGTAGCATTTCTGCCTCCTGGAGATTTCATCGTCTAGTTTTTTCTGTTTGGATTCGTCTTTTTTTACTTTGTCTAGAAGAACATTAAAGTCTTGCTCGGCTCGTGCGATTTGCAGCGCCTGCCTATGCCGGTTTTCCTCCTTCTGCCTTACTCTAGCTTCCAGTATTTCCTTCTCAATTTGCTGTTTACGTAGCACTGCCTCCTTCTCCTTGCGTCTGTACTCTCGCTCAATTTTTTCCTGCTCTCTGAGATAGGCTGTTTCCTCGCGTTTTGACTTAGATTCTAATATTTTCTGTGCCAGTGTGTAGATGCGGTGCTGCTTGCGTTCAAGCTGTTCTTGTTCTAACTTTTTTTCGGCTAGCAGGGCTCTATCGCGTTCATCCTTTTCCTGCAAATATGCAGCCGCGCGCAAATCCAACTCTCGTTCCTGCTCACAGAGCATTTTTTTAAATAGATTGGACATCTCTGCGATTCTCAACAACTCATCTCTTAACTGAATCCGACGTTCTCTCTTCATTATAGCTTGTCTCTCGTCGTCGCGCTTAATGGCATCAGTTGCCTTTTTTAGAATTTTTGCCTCCTGCTCAACGCGTTTCGCCTCCATAAATCGTAAGTTTTCATGATCTTCCAACTGCTTTCTAATTTCTTGGGCGTACTTAAGTTTGTTTTCGTTCTCCCTTTCGATCTTCTCGTCTTCCTTATTTAGCTCTTTGACAGCGTTTTGGATCACTAGCTTCTCTAAACGTATATCATCGTCTCGCTGCTGACGATCTATCTCGGTCTTTTCTTGAACCTGTGCATCCCTGATAGCATGACACTTCGCATTCAATATAATGGTATTAACCTGCTTCACCTCCTCTTCTTGTTCGGTTTTAGCGAGAAACGAGCGCTCCAGCACCTTCAATTTTTCACCCGCCCCAAACAAATCGTCCTTCTCAGCTGTTGCCTCCGCAGCGTGCTTCCTTTCATCGTCCATTTTCTTGAAGCGTTCCCTTGCCCTTTCGGCCTCTTCTTCTAAGCGTTTGTTCTCCTGCTCCTCCTTCGCCAGAGCATCCAACCGTTCGTCCACAGTCGCAACCCTGGCAGCCGACTGTAGGCGTTTGAACTCCTTCCTTGGCAACAGGGCTTGATTTGATGGTCCAATTGGCGGGATAGTCTTATTCTGATTGATACCGCGTTTTGTTTTGTTCAGTTCTAATGCTCCATATCCTTTAATCTCTTCGCATTGCTTCTTCGGGGCGGGCTTCGTGCCTGATGCAATGCGGTCACCCCTTGATGTCCGTGCTCGATCTTTGGATGGATATTGTTGCTCGAATGCAACGCGTTGTTTGCTTGCCGAAAAACATGCCATCGTTAAAAGTCTTTATAAAATTCAAGAATAAAAATTGTTCAACAAATAAATAATTTGAAAATATGTATTTGCGGCCGAGTTGTTTTTTATATTTGAACAGATATAAAACTAAGCGAACGAGTGGCAATATAAAGATTTCTTTCTGTATCGTTTTTTAGCAAGGTACGGGTTTTTTATTGATTCAACAAAATCGCCAATCACCGATAAATAAATGAATGCTGGTGGCAGGGCGAGGTGGGGAGGGGGAAAACCACGAACGGTAAGGTTACAATACACTTTCTTCGAGCAGTAAAAATTAATCGTAACTCTGATTTCGTTAGAGCTATTTTCCTATAGTTTTCCTATTATTGGATCTTATCAACATACGTGCTGTCTTTGAAGATACATTTCTTAAAATAAAATTTTTAGGCTGACTTAAAAAAAATACTTTATTTTAGAATTAGTTGTACATAGGATATATTGGACTACAAATAGAAACCCGCCGGTTTTCAATAAAAGGCGCCATCAATAAATGCTTGTCACATGTGCCAGAAAGAACATTTCGAACATTATTTATGGGGCAGTTAAAATAATTTTCTTGAAATTATGTAACCATCAACGACTGAATCCACTGTACTGTAAGCGGAAAGTTAAACATGGACGAAGAAGTGCAATTTGTCCTTTCTATCGAATAGAAGGCGTGGTGGATCGATTTTCACAAACATGTCGAATAGGAGCTGCCACTGAAATGGCAATTGCAACACGACAGCGACCCAAAAAATACCTAAAATTATGGTAAGGACTCCTGTAATTCTAAAGAGGTAAGGGTGCTTACTGACCGGTGCAGGCAACCGATCTAAATCCGATCGGAAACCTATTTTCAATACTGAAACGTTGCGTAGGTACCAGCCACTTAAAAAATAACAAGGATTTGGTGACTGCAGTAAAGGAAGAAGGGGGAAACATCCCAAACAGCAGCATTACAAAGCTAATTGAGGTAACACTTCGCATTTGTTTAGCTGTATAAAAAATAATGGCTATTATACTAAATATTAGATAAAGTTGCTTAGGTTTTGCCCATGATATTTTTGATTATTTTTATACCCTACACCTTAAGGTAAGGGTATATTCACTTTGTAACGAAATGTGTAACGCATAGAAATAGAGACGATAGGTATAGAAAAGTATATATATTCTTGATCAGCGTGACCTCCTGAGTCGATTTAGCCATGTCCGTCCGTCTGTCTGTCTGTTGAAATCACGATCGCAGGAGAACCGGTGAAGATATCGTGATGAAAATTTGCATAAACATTGTTTCTTGTGGTGAGCAGGTTGGTATTGAAAATAGGTAAAATCGGTCCACGACCACGCCTATTTTTTATTAAAAATGTGATATCAGCGTTCGTTTTTGAGCTATTACAACAAATTCATTCATTCCTGGGTATAGAGTAGCATTATCCGTTAATATGCCAAATATGGGCGTGATCCGCCCACTTTTAGGTTACACTCGCAAAAGAGGGTTATTCTGTTAAATATATAAACTTCCTGAATAAAACTTTAGATAAAAACTTGTTTTACAAAAAAACATTATTACATCAAAACTGGGTGCGGTCCGCCCACTTTTACACTATTTATACGGTATAGCAGTATGAAAACAAATTTATTACCACGTAAATAAAGTTTAAATTTGAACACAATAATAAAACAACTAAGATAGTTATTTTGTTTTGAAAAAGGTAATGACCACGCCTACTATTTATACAGAGGCGTAGCTAGGTCTCATGGAGCTCGGGACGGTTAATCAACTGTAGCCCCAAAAATGCCTAGAATTCAATAAGTCCCTACTTGATTTCCACAACTGCCGCCCCCGACATTGTCCCGCCCAGAGTGGACCGCCACCCCCGCCCCACTCTAGCTTCGGCACTTTTTTCAAAACTTTTAGGTGTAGGGTATCTAAGATTCGGCTAGGCCGAATATAGCTTTCTTACTGGATGGTTTTCTTTTCATATTTACCGTTATTGGAGAGAAAACTTGTTGTTGTCTTGATAAATATAATAAATACAAATTAAGAAGAAAGTAAATGTAATTTTCTTTGTTATAACATATGTTAATAATGTTATGAAACTTTTATCATTGTCACAGAAAATTTTGCTTAGGTTATGCACAATACTGTACATACATACAGTAAATTCTTCATCTTCTTAAACTTCTTCTTTCAGGAATAATGCAACAATTTATTTGTTGAATCATTTCTTTTAAACACATGACTTCAGCTAGCTATCGATATTAACCAACGAAAGCGAGTTTTAATACCAGACTAGAGTTTAAAAATATAAACAATTCGAAATTATTAATGTGCGGTTAGATGAGTAAATCGGACAATAGAGGCCGTACTATACAAATATTCTTCGTCTATGAATAAACCAGAAACCATGAATCAGAAAAGTCATCGACTAGGTTAACTAAGGAGTCTCTGTAGAATTAAAAGGCAGGCTCTAATGAGTGAGAAATGTCATACCAGAAAACGTTCTGTGTCTACTCCTCGGCACTAATTCTCATAATTTATAAAGTATTACTCAGAACAAGTTTGGAGATTCTCTTAGCGAGTTGCACTCTATATCGATCTGGTCGTAACCAAATCAGTCTCATTCTGATTCTCCTACGAAACTGTTGATAGAAAGCAGCGGATTGTTGCTTGTGTTTTAGAATTTAAAAATATTTTCATTAGATGTTATCAGTGAACAATGCGCTTGGGATTTATATTTTTACTGTCGTACTGGGGCTTACTTCGGCAGATAATTATAAAATTCCAAATGTTAAATTGGTTATTTTGCCACAAGGATTTCGTGTTTCCATTCCAGGTACCTTTCCGTTCCACAAACAATTAAAAAATGTCAAATTTAAATACGAAAGACGGATAATATTTAAATGCAAAGAATATTTTGATAAATGCAGTGGTAACTTTTCTAACCCTGTAGTCATCGGTAGATGTGAAGACAATTGAAAGTGTTGGTTTGTTTATAAATAAATACGTAAAGTGAAGATTCATTTACTTTCAACACATAGTGACTGAACCCCAGGTTTCCACAGCTTCACAAATATATCCCTTGGTCGTAGAAAAATTGTCAAATGTTAGTAACCCTGGCAATGAAAAAATAATTGAAATGAGAAATTCATTGAGATCAAAGACTGTCGCCGAAGCAGAAGATCTAAATATTACAAGTATGCATGAGAAACAGTTACGCACTATTTCCAGTTATAGCCTGGTTAAACCTTTTGGTATTTTATCTTAATAAATATGTATATACTTTTATGGCACATATGTACATATCCTCTGAAATAATATTTTATATTTACCATACATTAAAGCCGAAACCACAATGGCGCGTTAGGTCGGTCGTGCTTTGACAGATATTACTGAACACACGGAATCTTATGAGGCAATTCACAATACGACCTCAGGCGTTATATCGTAAATTTTTCTGTATTACGTAATTCTCGTTCAAACGCACCAGTTGGTTCTACTTCAACAAGCTCTTGCGTTTAACATTTCAATTTTAAAAGAATGTAATGAAGAAATAATAAAATATAGAAATGCTAATTAAGATAGATTTTTTTATTTTTTGGCTCAAGTGTTCTTATTTGTATTTGAATACAGATCTTATTTGAATACAGATAATTCTTGAGGGTATCTCGCATGCGGAATGATTCTGCGCTGGAATTGTTGGATCCAATATGTGCAATACGACGCAACGGTTCAACATCGTCTCGCCACAATCCACGTTGAATCATTTCGTCGTGAATATCCATGTATTCTCTTGTGCAGTACGCATCGTCTTTTAGCTTTATAAAGTTGTGCAATATAATTGCAATTTTTACAACGCGCTCTACATTAGTTGGAGACATAACCAAGGTATTTTGAAGAATTCAACAGTGCTTAGTAGAACATGAGCACGACCTATCTAATGCGCCATTGTGTTTTAGAAAATGAAACTCGAGCGTCGTGTGAGATTTTATCGTAAAGTTTTTGTAAAGTCTATCAAACGCCGATCAAAGCGCGACCGACCCTAACGCGCCATTGTGGTTTCGGCTTAAAAAACTTAATATTGCGTCCAATATCAAATATATCAAAGTAGGCTTGGGCAAATTGCAATGATTTTTTATTTCAAAAAAGCAAGTTATTGCAAAATGAAGTAACGAGTTTCGAGTTTGCGAGTTTTCGAGCAAATAATTTCGTTCATGCAAAATGCAATAACATAGTTTTTGGCATTAACCATGCAGATGCAGTAAAATTGCAATTGCAAAAAAATTTCATTTTAAATAATTTAGATGAAATGAAAGTACATTCGTGTACCGGGTGCCAATTGTTTTCACTGGCCGAGGAAGAACAGTTGTTACGAAATTTTTTTTTTTATTTCATGAAACACACACGCTTATATCGAGGTTGAGAATGATTGCAATGATTTTGAGAGTACTTGTGCCATCGATAGCCAGTTGATCCATCTACCGCTGATTCGGTGTATGTTATAGTAAGGCCATTTTGCATTAATTGTTGGCAAATGTTGGCTGTATGTTATCAATGTCTCTGCCGGTTGTTTGTCGGCGGCGGCATTGTAAAAACATTGTGTGCTTGTGTTCTGATTGTTGAGTTTCTACGTATTAAGGCTCAAAGGAATTTAAAGAAATCAGAATCAGGCAACCCGTTAATTTAGAAAAGTGTGAATCAATTATGAATTTTATTAATCGCATGTCACTTTAGAGATAATTAACTCTTAATTGGCTGCACCGATTTCGCTGCGGTTTTCACCATTGTGTTGAAAATTTCAAGCAGAGCTACCCAACATCAACATATGCATATGTACATCAGAAAACCAATATAGATTACTCGGGCACTTCTTCTTACTTCTTTAGAAGTCAAACATTTCTTACAGGTTGCAACCAAATCCGCCTGGTTTTTTTTAGCATACCATAAAGCAATATAGCAGAAAAGAATAAAGCAAATAATTGGCTTTCAAAACTAGTATTTAGAAGTTATCACCGTTATTTTTGAATATTTTTCCCCTGTTTTAATTCAGCTTTTTAGAAAATGGTCCCTACCGACTAAATGGTGCGAAATTGACCCACCCCTTTCCATACAGCCGTTTCTTGTCTGAATAAACTACTACACTCCCTAACCTACACTCCCTAATCTTCTGTCCCTTCTTATGCGAATCACCCTAAATGCCACAAACAAATGAATATATTTCATTTATATTTATGTATATGTACATAACTTAACAAAGAATTTCACAACAGATGAATCTGGCGTGAAGTATGTCGCATTCAATATAAATCGGAACCGTAGTTTTAAAGGATTCGAACCTGGAGAATTTTCCATGCAAATATCTACCCCGAAAAACAACCGATGGGTCTACGAAAACACGCAAAAAAGTCTCCAGAAAGACGACATCATCTACATATGGACGAATGTGCAACATAATCAGTTGATATACCGCAGTATTGAAGACCCCATTTCTGTCGATAGGTTGCAGGTTAGCAATAATATTGACAGTGGCAACAAAGTTAGCATATATGATCAAACTAGTACTGAAAGTAGCGCACCGGAAACAAACGTGGATAGAAATTATAGCATTGATATAAGAAAGGAGGGCGGAAGTGATTGTGAAGTCTCCATAACACAAGTGCGCAACAGGCGAGTGTGTGAAGGTGAACTTCTGTTCGAGGACGACTTCGAAAATGGACTAGACTCGAATCGTTGGCAATACGAGGTCCGTGTAGCGCTTGATATTGGCGATGCGGAGTTTGTTCTCTATGATAGTGATAACGAGAGCATAAAAGTTTCTAACGGTATGTTAACTATCGTGCCAACTTTGTGGAACGACGACAGACCAGGAACCGTTGTAAAACAGGGCATTTTAAATCTGGGCTCACGGTATGTAACGCTACATATTTATGTCGAATTGAAAGCTCCGTAAACTAAGCATCCCACAGTTGCACAAGCAGGCAAAATCTTCCACAGGAGTGCAGACGCCAACCCGAAGGTCTTGCCTACGACATTTTGCCACCAATAAAATCAGCTCGCATTAATACCAGAAATTTATTTGGATTCAAGTTTGGACGAGTGGATATACGCGCTAGGGTACCGCATGGCGACTGGCTCTTTCCATGTAAGTAATTACAATTGCCGAACTAAGGCTGTTGCATGCGTGTGTACCATTGTAAATGCAAGTTCAGCGATTTTACAGTGATACTCTTGGAGCCGACAAAGAATGTTTTTGGCCCTGTGGTACACGAGTTAGCTCAGATACGCATTGCATTCGCGCGAGGTAATAACAACATGGAAGATAAAAACGGCGTGCGTGTCGATGGTAGAACGCTTTACGCCGGCACAGTTCTTTATTCGGAGTCGTCCTCGCGAGAAGATTTCTTTGTTAACGTTCGTCGTAATTCGCACTTTGCGAATGAGTTCCACTTATACACACTCATTTGGACCAATAATAAACTAAGTTTTCAAGTGGATGCCCAAGAGTACGGCGTCGTTGACGGCAGGCTTTTGAGAAATGATTCCATATATTTACAGCAGTTCGATCAGGAAGTGAATTGATTCTTTATTTGATTAGAATAAATCACTTCTATCATATTTAATTATATTGCAGTTTTACATAACACTGGGAGTAGCTGCAGGCGGTCATGGAGATTTTCCTGATGCCAGCATATCAAACAACAGAAGAAAACCTTGGGTGAACACGTCGCCCAAAGCAGCCTTTGATTTTTGGAGAGATCGCAGCCACTGGAAGACAACATGGACAAAGCCCGAAATGGAAATAGATTTTGTTCGAGTATACGCAATATAGTAATATAACTAAAAATGCGCAATATCTGTACGCATAAATAATTTCAGATAAGCAAAATGTTAATTGAAATCAGAAATAAAAGAAATTAAGTCATATTTACTTCTACGTATTTTGTCAAATTATTCTGAACATATTGTATAGAAGTAGCGTTCATTTTAATCAATAAACTTTTTGGCTTTCGTTTATATAATATTATTTTGCTTTATAACAAATTTATTTTATGTCCCGGAAAGAGGATTACATGTTTAACACGTTTACCACATTTAATGAAATTAGCCACACATGTCCTGCCCTCCTGGACTATATAATAGAACCAAGGAATGGTTTTTGGAAAACGGAGCAGAACGGGATTATATTAAAAAGTGACGAAGAGCTTTCCGTTTTAGTTATGGTGCAACCTAATGACGACATCTTCAAAGCCACGGAGAATACAAAGATAAGCAAAGATAGCAAATTTTTAATGATATCAACTAAAGATTTTAAATCATCTGAAGGTTTTGAAAATAGATCCTGTACACTTTCTAAGGCTACTACAAACAATGCAAAGAAACACTTTATAGTGTTGCCGCCAGTGCACTCAACACAATTATATACGAGAAAATATTTCAGTTTTATGTATTTACGAGTCGAAATACGTGCAAAATTGTAGGTTATCTAAACGGGGGAAAATTGACTCCCCTCCTATACGACTTTTTTCTGGTTTCAACTTAACCTACACTTCCTAGTCTCTTGCCCTTCTTATGCGAATCACCCTGTATATACAAGTGTAAAATACCACAATTTTTAAAATTGGTAAATTTTGTCATACATATGTAGACATTTTGCTTCAACCCGTCTCAACACTAGTTGATTCGGAACAAGCTCCACAAATTCGCATAGCGTTTGCTCGAGGCAATACTGAGCGCTTAGATAATAAGCAAAATCTTGAAATTGGTGGGAGTCTGCTTTATGGTGGCATCTACTTTTCGGAGGGATCAAATCGTGAAAATATTGCAAGAATTATAAAGAGCGATCGTCACTTTGGAGACGACTTCCATATTTATTCCGAATTCTTGGGCGAGAAGCCGCATATCAGTTGCTATGGATGGTGAACCCTTTGGAGAAATCACAGAAAATCTAGGCAGGTTTCAGGAAGAAGTGCGTTATGGAAAAGTGGTTATTATTTATTACGTAGACAGACAAAATCCGGACTTTTTGTTTGAAAATTCCGAACGAAACAATTCCGAAACCATAAAACTCCCGCACGACGATATCCCGAAATATATATATGTAAATGCATATTACAGAGTAGGTGTAGTATTAGGTTTTCGAGAAAGACATTTACCAATTTAATGTTGGACATATTGAAGCATTAAGACACCTGAAGGATATAAGCCTTGTAATATAATAACTAAATATTACAATAAGGCCCGGAGTATTGACCACTGAGGGTTTTAATTTTTGCTGGGGTCGAAGGTAACCCATTCGGCAACATTAGACGTAATTTGCAGCACAGGAAGAGTATTGTAGAGCGGATTCTTATGTATCATATGTGTATGTATAACATATGTACATATGTATGTATATAATTTGTATTGAAAATCTTTTTCAAATGCTCGTTTGTAAAATATTTTCATGTTTTTTTGCAAGTGGTTCCTTATTCTTGGAGTATCTGCTGGAGGCCATACAGAGTTCACTGATAACGTCAGCACTGGATCTGGCAAAGTCCTTAAACCCTGGTTAAATACTTCTCCTAAGGTGGTCCTGGAGTTTGGAAGAATAGGGAGACTTGGAAACTATCCTGGACAGAAGATGAAGCTCTACCTGGTTTATGTCCAAGTTTCCGCTCCTTAATAAAACTTTTGGAAATTCTTTTGAACTTTCTTGAGATTTTTGCAGTTAGTTTAGAACAATTATTTAAGTTCTCTGGTTTTATTAAGTTAAACAAAAACATTACAAAATGTGAATGTCGGCGAAGAGTAAAAAACAGTCACTGATTTCATTGTCGAATGAGTATCAGTTATACGCCTTTCTTAAATCTGTGATAAAGTACAAACTAAACTAATTAATTAATTAGTTAAATAGCTATTGAGAAAACAAGATAGATCAAAGAATCAAATACGTTATAAATAAATTAATAATAAGAATAACAGCCTTATCATGTATTTTTAAACGCAAACTCAAACGCGACGCAAACGCAATGCGTTTCAAATGGAATGATGGAACTTTTTCGAGTAGACTGCGTATGAGTTTTGAGGAGAACACAAACTTTACGTAGCCTTGCAGACTTCCCCTGTTTGCAGATCACAATGAGTTACCATGTATGAAGCTTTTTTAGCATTTTTACAAGTATTTTTTAGGAATCCCAATGAATTAGTGCTATAATTAATGTATGGCAACAATTTGTACAACAAAAGCAAATCTGATAACGCGCACACAATGTTTACATACTGATATTGTGTTTATTATCGTTTGCTCTTTATGCGAGAGTGAATATAGCAGCAATATTCCCCGTGCGATTACAAGCGCAGCGTCATAGCGAGGAACAAAATTACGGTGATACTCCTAAGGGTCCCCGCACACTACAGACTTTTTAAAGCCCGATAGTTTGTTTACATTCTTAATGTGCATGGAGTCATATGGAAGCGCGCACACTACACCGACCCGATTTGAGCAGACACAAAAGTTGAATGTGCATAAGCTTTGCGTTCAAACTTTTCTGCGATCAAACGATCGGCCGATAGCTTAATGTGCATGGCAGTCAATGAGAGTGCGCAGACATGCAGATTGTTGGTGAGGCCGACTTGTTTTTGAGAGCGAGTTTACGCGAAATTGTGGCGCGTTTTTGTTTATTCTTCTTTGCTATCGGGGATTTTTATGAATTGTAGAGAATTTTTCGTGTTTTTTTGGGTTGTTGTTTTTGGTGGATTCCTAATAAATAACAAAAGTTTATGCGAAGATTTGAGAAATATCAATCATTATTTGCGCACAACCGCGTAATTAGGAAGTGTTTTGGATCAGTGTCCAAATAATTATATTTGAAATGGAGTTGTCTTTTCCCACTACATCGCTAATTGTGGAATCTTCTATAGAAAAGTTAATAGAGGAAATTGAGAAGAGACCAGCGCTTTACAAGAAAAGTTTAAAAGAATATTCTGATGTAAACCTGAAGAAAATATTGTGGGTTGAAGTGTGTGAAGCAGTTGTTCCCGGTTGGAGTCAGCTTGGTAGCCAAGATAAATTAAAGGTTTCATTTTGCAACCGTTTACTTGTGCTGACAACTACAAACTAACTCAAAACAAAAAATATAAAAACACATATCGAAAATATTCAGTCTACTATCGGGTAGTGTGCGCAGTCAACACCAACCCGACAGTTTAGTACGCATAGTGTGCGCGCAAACAGCCCAATCCGATCAAACTATCCGCCGAGCCAAAGTCTGTAGTGTGCGCGTACCCTAAGAGGGACAATTCGGATCTTTTACTTATCTTTTGAGAAGGTGGCGCCGTGAATAAAAAAAATTGTATGAGCCACTGATCAGAATCACACCAAACGCGAGCATTTTGCAATCGTCTGGTTTGAGAGACTTTTTCCACGAAATAGCTCATCCATCATGCCAGAAAAACGTAGTGAAGTCTGCAAAGCATGTAAATTACCAACAAAACTGCGTTTGCATTTGGTTTCGCGTTTTGATTGCGTTTCAGAGGTTAACAGATTTTCCTATCTCAATTCTTCCAAAAATACGAAAAGCACAAAACAAAACGCGAAATAAACGCAACGCGAAAAGATACACGATAAGTCTGTAAATATCGTTGGAGAAAGGTTGTTTTGTATTAGTTTAAAGAGAAGACCATCCCAACAAACACTATCAAACGCCTTTCCAACGTCCAGAGAACAGCTGACAGTACATTTTTTGTTTCTAAGATTTTGAGTTATGTCACTGTGCATTTTCAATAGGGCGTGCATAGTGGAGTGTCCTTTTTTAAACCCAAACTGGTAATCTGAAATAGAATCAATGCCATTGTTTAAAGTATTTTCAATTTTATTGTAAATTACTCTTTCAAGAATTTTGCCAGCGTTGGAGAGTAAAGCGTTGGAAGTTTGAATTGTCGATATTATTAGGTTTTTTCCTAATCGGAATTAATTTCGCGATTTTCCAACTTTTAGGAAAGTAACCATTATTCAAACAGTTATTTAAGATAATGGCTAAAAACTCGATAGCAGATTTCGAAACTTTCTTTAGGAGATAGTTTAAGAGATCGTCAGGACCAAATGACTTCTTGAAATTATTGTGGCTGAGGATATTTTTGATTTCTCCGGTGGAGGTGAAGAATTTAGGATACGATGGAGATAGAGCAGAGTTGGAAATATCGAAATTAAAAATTCGAGGTGGTAAAGTGTTTCTAAATTGATCCACTGTATTTTCCACTGGAGCACCAAGTTTTGATCGGAAGTAGGCCGAGTTTTACGAAAGATTTTCTCAAAGTAGTTTCCGAAAGTCGATACAATGACTGGTTCAGAGGAATAAATGGTATTATTGATTTTTAACGACTCACAAGCTCTTTAATTATTATTTTTAGGAGTTATATTCTGGCTGAAAGCTCTTTATAAGATTGGTTTATCTATTATAAGTAGCATGGAAAGTTCGTTTTAATTTTTTTTGCCACTTATGTTTTATTTTGAAGGGGTTAGTAATATCTTGAGGAAGGTTTTTATATTTATTAAATGATGGACTGATTAGTTCAGAGTTATTTCGAGCAACACTCTGTATAGTTGAGTTTAGACTAAGAATATAGGAGTCAATCTCTTCATTAGAAAGGTTTGAAAACTCTGGAGGGAGGTGATTAGCTAGAACGTCTAGGTCATCTTGGAATTTCTTCCAGTTGGTTTTTTTGATATGATTTAAAGAATTCTGGTTGCTTAGGAATGAACACAATTTCACTCATGTTTAAGTTCAAAAGAATTGCGTAATGAATAGAGAATGATGGCAGCGTAGATATATTATAGTTTGGGTTCAATTGGTCAATAAGACAGTTTGAGACAATAAGTGAGTGATCCAAAAAGGAGGAGCCATTTGGATACGAGGGACTTCATTTTGGACAAGTAAAAAGCTCACGAACTCGCATATTCACAAATCTATTTCGATAGTCGGTCCAAATAATGTGAGTTTTATTAATTCTTATTTATTTATTGTTTATTTATTGTTTTATTTATTTCATTTTTCATTTATAGGAGCTTGCAGAAGTGCACAAAACAAACACAATTCGAGATTTTGGTAAATTTCATGCTGCGTCACCCCGACCTAGCAAAAGGTTACATTTTCCCAGGCCGTCGATGTTTTCCTGCCAGAGGTCCAGCAACATATTTTCCGCCCCCATCGACCACACAGTTCGCTTTGATGATTTCTGCATCTGAAATAGTTAAATTTTTGTCATTTATTAGATATTATACTTATTTAAATAAACATATTACGACATAAAAGGATAGCCTGTTTGCACAAAAATATTTAATCCGGTTAAGGTGTTGGAAAATCGATCAGCTGATCTAGTGTTTACATACATAATCCGGTCCGGGCTGTCAAACCGAAAAGAAGAAATAAACAGCTGTTGTTTTGTGTTTGTTTATTTACGCAACTATTTTTGAAATTTTGCCTCGCTTACAATACAATGAATAAAATAACAATAATATTCAAAATTGTTGAAATGTATTTTGCTATGGTGACGAAATTCGCAAGTTTACAGAATTTGGAAAGTGAAAAGTCGTACATCGTAAATCAGACTTATTTTCATTTACATAAGAAGTATGCCATGGTGAAGGCTCTGCGAATAGCACTGATGTCTATAAATAGGACCTTGTGGATTGTGGTAAATATTCAACAGTATTAATTTATTGTGGTCAAGCTTAAGATTCCTAATTATAGCCCCGCAGTAGTACACTTTGGGAAGTGGACTTCCAGAAAAATAGTGATGATTTCTTTAAGGAAAATTTCCGCATGAGCAGAGGATCTTTTCAAAGATTGTGCGCATATCTTAAAAATCTGCAGAAGAAGAGATGCAGCTGTTTGTTGATTTCTGCATCTGAAATAGTTAATTTTTTGTCATTTATTACATATTATACTTATTTAAATAAACATATTACTTACGACATAAAACGCTTAAATTTGTTTTGACATTTGGCAGAATAGTTTGGTGGCACTTTCTCTTTATCTCTTTCTAACTTATTGGCACTAGTAAAGGAGAAAGATAGTGTGTCTGCAATTCCGAACTTCGAAACAGACTTGCAAACTAAAAACTGACGCTAAAAACCAAACGCATTTTGGTTTAGCGCTGGAATAGCAACAACAATTTCACGGGAGTTAAAACAGTTACGAGTGGTTTTGGGACTTAAAACAGTTTATTCCAAAAACCTGGAAAAACCATTTTATGTAAACACCATATTAGACAGCCAATGGTGGGTGTCACACTGGGCATCTATGCGCCAGACTCACACGCTCTGATTGGTTGATTGCAAAAAGTGGAACAGCTTTCGATCCACGTTCGCCTCAATGTTAGCGCTAAAATTTTGGCTGCCTCACGAGCGTCAAACACTAACACATGTATACAAACTCGAAGCACGGTCAGAAAATGTTTCTTATCTGTTGCCTTCTCATTTCTGTTTTGTTATGCGTAGCAGCCACAGCAAGCAGAGATAATGAGATAGGACACTTCGAATTCGCCGCTTAAAAAATCGGTTTGACGTCTATTTTTTATGAGCTGTTGAATTCATGTACACTATACGTGAGCGCTACCATGTTGTTGTTCTTGTTTTCTGTCTTTCAGTATGTTGAAAAAATCAGCTGTTTCATGTTTCACCACGGACTCATTTAGTTATGAAATCAGCTTGGCTAGACGCAGTATCTTTTGAAACGGTTTCACTACTGGTATATCGATACCATTGGTGGCTACACACACTGGTTTCTCATTTGGTTTCAAAAGTCGTAAATATGTGATGCCAAAGTGTTTGTGAAATTTACTGAATATCCAAATGTTGGCCAGAGTGAGAGAAAATATGAACACGCTTTCGGCAAACTACGTTGCTCTTCTTTCGTTTGACAACTGCTGTGCGTGCAAAGAAACTGAGAACCAGGGTCTATTTTCGTTTCAAAAATTCTTTACACTCGATACCAGAGTGTAGACTTTTCTCTTTCTTCCTCATCTCTCTCACACGAATTGAGTGAAACCGTTTCAAAAGATACTGCGTATAGACAAGGCCATTGGTTTTTAAAATATAAATTTCACCATATATAAACAAAGGTGGTGAAGTTTCCCAAACCTAAAATGGTAGGTGCCAACGGATGTTTGACCCCCCAAGTGCATCTAACGATGTATAACAATACTTGCACAAATATTAGAAAACAAATGAAAAAATATAAATGTGACCATTCTGGAGTTATTAATCTTAATTTTTTTTGTGAAAATTCGAACAACTATGCATTGACAGCCAAAAATTAGCACAACGCCTACGTTATACCAATTAAATATGTGAAATAAATCAACAAATACTATGTAAAATCTGAAAGTATAGATTTATTATAATTATAAGGAACTGGTAGATATATCATGTATATAATGTGAGCATAAACAAAAGTTTAATTTCTTAAATATATTTTTGACGTTTCGAAAAAACACCCATTAAAATCAATATTACATGCGTGCATGCGATACTGCGGCGAAGTACACTTCGTGCGGCGAAGTACACATGAGAGGACAAAGCACACGATTTTGTGTGGCGAAGTACACATGAGAGGACAGCGCACACGTTTTTTTATCATAGGTTTAGTGAAATTTCAGCAAAATGCATGTGTGTTGAAACAGCGAATTCGAAGTGTCCTATCTCATTATCTCTGACAGCAAGGGCTTCGCTTAAGAAAACATGCATGCCGGTAGAAATAAATAATGTCTGGAATGGAAAAACTGGTTTCATGTTTTTTCTTACTTTTTTTGGAATTTTATTGTATTATGTAATTATTATTATTATTATTATTATTAGCTCTAGAAACTTATTTCTTAAATATGAAAATATTCCGCATTCTTATTTAAAAAAAATTACTCAAAATATTGATCAATTGACCAATTGAAGAATATTCTGGAAAGAAAGGATGCATTTCTTAGAATTATAAATAAAAAACAAGATGCATAAAAAGGTTGCAATTTCTCTTTCTGTCAACCTTTACAACATGTTTATTTTTACAACATGGAAATTCTTCTAAGAAAGGAGGCTGGCGAACAGGTAAAAAATAGTTGAAGGTCATCACAACATTCGAATAATGCGATCTCATTCAGGTAGAAAATGGGTTAGACATAGGTTACGTAAAGTACAACATATCTGATGCTACTGACACGTCAAATCAATCATTCCGCCGTGCTTTCATTGAAATGAAAGCTCTTACAAACACATCTCAACCGTTTGCACGTACACGAGTTTGAGGATGCGCACAATTTTTTGTAGTGTGACAGGGTGCAACGTAAACAGCTTTTTCTGAGGCGGCCTCAAGATGTCCAATGTGACACCCACCAATAGCCTCTACTTTCTTAAAATTAGTCTTAGCCTAGTTATACATTATTCTTAGGGAAAAATTAATAAATGGTAGAAAAGAATACTAAAATTGTAAAAGATCGTTTTGAAAAAGTAATAGGTTTGTGAGTGCTTGTGAGTTTTAAAATGGATTTTCTCCTAAACTCCAGCACCAATTTTGATGACATTTACGTATAAAATGGTAAGAGAGTCTCTTCTTCTAATATTGAGATAACTATATAGGTTATTTACACATTTACTTAGTAAAAAATTAATGAATGAAAAAAAATTATATACAAAATTGTAAATTTAATTTTTCTTCAAAAGTAATAATTTTTCGATAAAATATTATTTGACACAAGTGAGAGATAATTTGTATAGTAATAATAATACCTTTCCAGCGTTATACATTAGATGCAGGTATCTCGTATAGTTTCAGAGGTATAAGACTGTATTTATCCATCTTCCATAAACAACAAAAACAACAAAAAAAAACGTAGTCCAGAAGGCATCCTCAGCTGTTTGTTTACTTACAACTGCCACTTACCCAGCTTTTATCCAGATTTCTATACAGATTATAGGGAAATTTGCAAATTTCCCACACTTGTTTGAATGTAGTCAACTTCACGCATTTATAAAATGTGAAAAAATATAACAAAAAAATAAATCAAGAAGTCGACCAAATATAAATAAATAAAATAATAAACCAACTGAAGCAATTTTTTTTTACATAAAATGCAATGAAGTTGGGTGCGAATTCCAGCTAAACGAAATTTCCCTTGTCGTTTTTTTAATGATCTGAATAGCATCTGTATGGAACTTTGAAAAAACATGGCTCTCATCATATGCCAAACTTCGCACTGGGGAATTGGTTTTCTTTCAACAAACAAAGAAATGATCTTTGTTCTTTGCTTTGCTAATATTCTAATCACATTAAGGATTATTTTTAAAAGTTGAAATAGTTTCGATAAAATATAATAATTAAAATTATATATAATAAAATAAAATCTTAAAAATTGAATACCGTTTACACATCGAAATTAACAATGGAAACACTTGAAGTAATAAATATTTCCGAAATTTCGTAGTAGACGCCTACAGCTGTGAATACTGTAGATTTTTCAGAAAAACAGCAAAGCAAAATGGAGAGATGAAATTTTTTGACATGAAAAAATATTTGTGAAAAAAGCTGGAGTTAACTATTTATTATGAATTATCGAATCTATACTCTTTTGCTTGCTGTTAGTTCATTGTAAAACAACTTCAAAACGATAAGTTTAACCAAAAGAGCATCGCAAAAACTACTCGCGGAAGTTCGTGATAGCGACTTTTGCTCTTTGCCGTCACAGCAGCTGGTTATCTTCACTTAAGAACATTGTAATTTTAGTATTTCAAAATAATGGATATTCTGGATATAGACGAGGCTCTGAAAGATGACTCCTTCATGTGAGTTTGATTTAAACGAATTGAGGTTTATTTCCGATATTTATCTTTGATATACAGTTTTTTGGAGGATAAAACCCACGATGACGTTTCCAATATATTACAACAGTGGAAAAGCAATAATTCTATACAACAGCAGCAACAACAGCAGGACCAAGGTAAAGTTCATTTATTTACCAAATCATTTTTTCTTACTTTATAGGTTTTTTAACTTTTGCCCACGATTAGAAAGTCATGTACTTATGTAGGAAATATTTTCAGCCATATAATTCTGCTTCATATGTAAATAATAAGAAACGTGTAATCATATTATGTAAAAGAAAACCTATCAATTGGCAACATAAGGCTGTAATATTTCCTGTTAATCTTTGACTCTAACAACCGTGTAAAGCTTTGGATAATCTCGAAAACAGATTTTCTTCATAAAAGAAGCTTGTATGTATAAACTGTTGTAATAAACTCATCCGTCTACACATAAAGCTGTTATCTTGAGGTTGGCTTTGCCTTTGTTTCAAATGCAAGCGAAAATTTAGATGAAATTATATTTTTAAGTTAATATTATTTTCAAACGGTTAGAAAACTTTGAAAAACCAAAAACCAAAAATTATTTTGTTATAGTGTGTATACGTTATAAATGCTTTCTTCTAAAATTGAAACATATTAATTAAAACATAGGGATTTTGCAGTTTAACTGAATGCTGTCTAACTAAATTTTGTTTTTCTCTTCCATATTATCTTACAAACGGTTTGTCATCGTTGGATACCGAAACTAATACTCCCACAATTATATACGAATGTTTGAAATTTGTACATAAAACTACTACTAAGAAACGCAAAATTTAGTTTATAAACTGAATTCAAGAACGTTCACCCGGCCTAAAAGGAAATTCCTTCCAAATCCGGAATCGAGGGTTGTAAGTATTTTGTATGTTTTTAGGTATGCATTTTAGTCGCCCCTCGTCAAATTGGGTTCGTAGACAAACTGGTTTCGGTGGTGTGCTATTTTCAGTGACTATTCGTATTTTTAATATTGTACGTTTGGTTAACAATTACATCTTACAAAATTTCATTTTTTTATTATAGATGTAAATATATTAGTACGAGTTGTGTTGTTATTGTGCAGGAGTATATAATACCTAACCAAAAGCAGAAAATTATTAATTTAGATCATGACTGTCAAAAGGAGAATTCCGATAATTTCCATACTTACGGGTCCATGAATGTTCAGTTGATCTCTATCAGTTTCCGATTTGACACACCTTTATTTCATGTGGACAATTAGTGCTTGATGTACTTATTAACCAGCAAGGTTATAGTTTGATACCCAAATTGTTCGTATTATTGGTGACTTACGTCCATTAAGATATGAAATTAACCATTAAGATATGAAAATCTAGGTTTATTCATATTTATTCTATGTTACTTCCTGTTGACGACTTTAAATGGCTCAAGAACAAAACTACTTCGAAACCTTTAATAATATTCTACGCATTTAGTACATTAAAGAAGAAGAAGAAGTGTAGAATTTTAGATGAAATAAAATGTGTCTTGTCACATAACCTACACTTAAATATAAGTTAATATTTATTTTGAAACTTTTTTTTACTTTAAGTGTTTATTTAACTGTGCATAAATAAATATGTTTTTGTGTTTTATACGTATCACAGACTAATCCTCAACAATGCAACGGATCTCCGATGATCAATTTGGAAATTGGTGGACTTGTAACTACTATGCAAAAGTCGTTTCTTCAGGATACTTCCCCGCCAGCCTCCATATGTTCTTCCATGGAGGTTTCTATAGATCGCATGAACACCTCACTCATAACTTCAGCAGACTTTATCAACGTTAACTTTCTAAAATCTGGAAGTGGACATGATTTTGTAAATGAACATTTGAGTACGGCCTTGCACTTCTCAAATAATGCCTACACTCTCAGCGATATGATACGCGATCGTAAGGCACTGGAATCACTAACCTTGTCTGGTGATGGCACGCTTATAAAGGACTGCAATATAGGTCAAATTGATGATATTTCAATAACACTGAGCAAAACCGCCTCAAGCTGTAGTACTATGGATAATTCGACCGAGAGCGTGGAAGCTAATAATCAAACGGTAGAAATTTTTAGAGAAACTAAGTGTGTCCATGAAGCGCATGTCCCTAAGAGTAATGATGAGGGGCTTCTGTACAAGGCATTTGTGCTCAGTGATGAAATGATTGGTGATACGACATTAAATCTAATAGAAAACAGCATGTATAGCAACAAGCTATCAGATGAAGTGTGTGATTTAGCAAGAAGCAGTAATAAAGCAGAAACTGTAGAAGCAGAGTCAAAGTCTGCGAACGAAACCTTCAAAAAACTCACACCGCTAGATGAAACCATTTCTCTTAATAAGATCAACTGTACCTTTGACTGTCAGCCGCATACACCGGAGACAAACTGTGAGACACCAGATGCTGACAAAAATGCATCTGCGATTAAGTTTTACGAATCTACACCGCAAGCTTCTGGTATCAGTCACAACAAGCATCAATACACACCATCTACAAAAATTGTAAATGATATCAATATTTCACCTATTGCAGCTCCAACCGCAAGGCTTAGTGCTACACGAGTGCTAAGCGAGACTTTTGAATGCGATCCGAAATTGAAACTGAATGAGAAAGACAAGGACAGCAATGAAAAAATTGTAGCTTCCATGCCGCAGGAACTCCTTGAGAATGTGTCAAATTTGAATGGAACCTTCAATAGAAGCTTTCCAAGATTGCAGAGTGAAGCTGATGTTGCTATGCAAAATGTTATGAACTTAGCACAGGCCGAAGCAGACATCTTAGCTGAAAACGAGGATGAGGAAGAATTTGAGCAAATGTTGGACGAGTTCAGCAAAATTGAGCTGAATGCTGAACAGCTGAAAATGAAGAAATCGCTGGATAGCATTAAAAAGCGTTTTACTTACGGTCTGACTGAAAAACATGAACGCGAACTGTCACGTGAGGCCAAGGACATGCAAGAAATATTGAAGACCTGCGCTGACGAGCAAAATTATTTAGAGCGAAGTTATGTGAACACGGACAAAAATTCAACGGTAGTAATAAGAAGAAACGATTTAAAACAGTTAAGAGATACTATAAAAAACTTAAAGCAAGAGAAAGAAATGAATGCAAGCTTTCCTAACACTTCCAATGGTGAATACAAAAGAGATTTAAAAAAAACCGTATTCAACCCAAAACAGTCTCCGAATGATCCGAGTACCTCCCCTTCTACAGGGTCCTTACCGTTAACTTTAAGCTCAATGAGTGGCTCGGGTAACGGTGCTGAACGGCTATTAAGTCGACGTAGTCGTCTGTATGATGACATCAACTTCACCACTGTATCTGCACAGACAAGATCACCTGGAACGTCGTGCAAACTACTCAGTAACGACGACAAGGATATGGTCAAGGAAGCGAATGGGACAATCATAAAGAGCGATGTTATTTTACAAGAGAGTAAAATATCTAGCTGTGGAAGAATGGTGGAAGGTTCTGAAATAGTTACCGGTACTACAAATTATGCTTCGAAAAACTTGGAAAAGAACACTCGTCGGTTTCTTGAAAAACGCGAAAGGGACCGGGACCGCTTCAAAACAGTTGAAATTGTTAGAAAACGAACACCGGATGCAGGAGATGAAAATGTTGAAAGACTGAATGTGCCTTGTATTGATGATATGTTAGTAGATCATCCAGAAGAAACAGCCGACGTTTACACTGAAATGGTTCAACCAATGCAAAGGTTTTCAAGACGGGATCATACATCTGCACAAACAAATGACATTCAATTGAATGTTGATAAAGAAAGAACAGCAACAAATATCAATTATTTGACCTATAAAAAACCAAAAGATAAAAATGTTGCAAAAAGTCTAAGGGAAGTAATATCAACGGAAGAGCCATCTTCGATAGTAGCACATAATCGTTTGGAACCACGCTCATTGTCGCGTCCTCGTTACATAAGCGGTTTGCAAAAATTCAGCGTGGTTAGCAAAGCAACATCGGCAGGCGATTTGGAAAAAACCACAGAAATATCAGGACCTGGAAAGCAATCAAATCTCCCTATGACCTCGGTTGGTGTAGGTACATCTAAATTTAGTGTGAATACGTTGCATTTCAACCGCACGCAACCAAATATGACTGACGCTTTTAGAGGTGTAAAAGAACTTAAAAGCCCCATGGGCATTAAATCTAAATCGTTTCACAATTTGTCTAGCAATTTCGGAGGAGGAGTGTCCACGCAAAAAACAAACTTGTATGGTTTGAGGGCAAAGACAAGTAATGTCGCCCGTGTATTACCGGAAAACCAGGTGAGTCATTATAGTAAATAGATACTAAAAAAGTTAAATTTTTATATAGATTAATGATTTCCAAAAAACGCTAGGAATGATTTTTGAAGAGAATAGTTAAGGCAAGATATTGTTATGTTTTTTATTAGATTCGATATATTTGGATATATAAATTATATTAAGTGTACATCCATCAAGTGTCGATCAACTGAATGGGTCGTATGCATATAAAATAGTGACAGCTACGTATGAGTGCGTAGTATGAAGTGGTGAAAGGTCGATAGTGAACACTTCTTTGCGCATGCATAATAATTTTGAAGCCTGTAAAATTTGATATTTCAGCTTTAATATAAATTCATAAATACTTAACCGAAACAATCATGCTCGAAGCTGTAAGTATAAAATAACATTCTCAGATTTATGATTTATTATTAAATATCGTATTTAAAGTTATATTATGGAACCACAAAACGATGTCATATGGCAGTTTGGAGAACTTTTAGGGCAAATTTGCGAGAAAGAACTGAATGTAACTGCTACATCGGGTATTAGTGATGCTGCTTATATAACATACATTGGAAAATATGGAAAAGTTTTGCTTTCCAAAGGTCAAACCGCAAGCATAAATAAAAAAGCTGCAAATATGATATCGCAGCAATTACAGGTATTTAGATAGGGTATAAGATATACAGTGAAGAATTTCTTAAAAAAGGTGCGAAGCTTGAAAACGAAATTAAAAACAAAATTCGACAGCCAGATAAATATTTAGCTGAACAATTACATGCTTCATATAATCCAGCGATTACCCTAACAAATGTAATAACACTTGGGGATAAAATCGTATAAAAATGTTTTTTTTTGTGTTGTTTATTGCTGTCTGAATATTAAATCATTTTTTCTCTTGCAAATTTTGGAATAATTTTGGATGTAAGTGCTCTTATATCGGATGTAATGATTAATTAAATAATTAACACTTATCCATTCCATTTTCAATTATGTTGAGTTATAAAATTATGCGAAATGTAATATAATATTACGTTCTCAGCAGGAAGAAGCAGAAAATGAATTTTATTCTTGAATGTTTTTTGCATATTAAATAGATTGGTGACGAGCGAAACGGAAAGCTTAACTCTTCTGCAGTTGCAAAGCCTTATTCTTTCAAAGTGCCAGAATGTTTACTTGAGAAGCAGGAAAAAATAGAAGATTCGCAAATGGAAGAAAACGAAAATTACGACATAGACCTTAACTCTTGATAAAACTTAAAAATAAAACTTTTCTAGTGAAATGTTTAATTTTATTGAAATAATTTAGTAGTTTAATTTAAGGTAAATTGATTAATATAATTCATTATCTCATTTCTACGCAGAAATCTTTTTTCTTTTAAAGAATTGTTGCTTTCCTTACTGTGTGTTACCATAATATTAGAATCAAAATCTAATGTATATCTGGAATCATCAATATCTGCTTCCTGCAAATTTTTGCATACATTGTGCAGTATAAAACATGCACAAATCGGTAAACGCATTTTCGATTGTAAAATGGGTAATCTTCTATTTACTTGACCAAAAACGCGTTCAATTACTACTCTTTCCTATGAATGGAGCTTATTGTATTTCTCATGAATTATGGTGTTTTTATTAGGATAAGGATCCTTAACCATGGAGCCATTAGCTTGCTGGACTTTCAGTCATAACACCATGTACAAAAGAGTTGTTCTAGATTCGTGTGTCGTGAACATGTTACTTGTATATTGAACGATGTTAGCCGTTATCCATTAGAGAGCTGCACAAGATGTCTTGAAAAGCACATCAAGCCACAACAAAAATTTCAAGCCTTGCACTGATTGCTTATTTTGCTTTCGAATCAAGACATTGCCTGCCGAAAGCGTGCTGATAACAAAACACAACAAGGCAATAGTATTCATTGCCATGCGTTGCTTTTTTGAACGAAAAGGCAAAGCAAGGCAATGCATGACAATTGCTATGACAATAGATAACGCATGGCAATGTAAGGCAACGAATCGCGCCAAACTCAAACGAAGACTCAAGCAAAAGAATGAGATAGGTTCATTCAATGCGCATCGTTGCCGACATCATAGCAGTATTGCTATTTTCAATGGCTTGGTGCCTTCCTCAAGGCAATATTGCCTTTTCTGCTTACACTTCAAGCTATATTGCCTTCACAGAAAAGCAACACAATGTCTTGTTCGAAGCAGGTAGACGGCAAGACAGTCACGGCTTGTTCGGGTAGTTGCCTTGAAGTGTTCGTGTCAAATCGTTCATTTGTGCACGACAGTGCACTGCAAGGCAATACTGTGGCATGTTGCCTTTAGCAATTCTCTCTCAGCTCTCTATTATCCATATTCTATTGACGTACTCACCTCCATATTGCTTTGGTTTCAAAATTGATACATGTGTGCAGTCTGCAGCACCAATGCCGCTGTGGAAATTATATTTATTACTCCATTCACTCTTTGCAATATTCAATTCTTCTTCCTGTTTGAGGAATCCGTATCCAATATTTAGATTTGGAACACCTCTCCTAAACTGTTATGCACACAGTTGCTTGACGAATTCCCAAATCACGCCGACTTAATTGCATGTAAAAATATGTACTAATTCATATAATTATATACTTGAATATAGCAAATCTTTTCATATTTGAAAACCGGGATTCCCAACATACCGTAGAAATGTTATAATTTTTATTAAGTTTCTTGTTTCATTGCATTGTTTTCGGGTATAAAAACGAAGTCATCAATTCTGTACTCTGCCGCGAAAATCTAAAGAAAGACCGATAATTATCATCGGCCCCAAATCTTATCATTTTATACAGCTTTTTTTTTCTTTACGAATTTAAATTTAAAATCATCGCCTAGAAATGCTCTATAAAGTGTATAAATATTATTCATATAATATATCAAAAACTATAGTGTTCACAATGTAGTGTATAGTACAACACTATTTTTATGCATACGACCCTATATGTGATATCTTGTTCGGATATCTGGTTAGCATAGACTTTAACGATCTGTTTTACTGTTCTAAATAAACTATGCACCTTTATTTTAAAATATGAAGTGAACGAGGCTCCAGACAAATTTTCCGTGTTCTCCATAGCAATTTTTCAAATTAGTTTGCTCGTAATCGGGTTTCACTGGAGAGGGTGCGATTCGAACGACTAAGGAATAACGCTAATAATAAGTGTATACTTTTCGAAGAGTATAAAAGCATTTCATGTACTATTTGCTTCAACATAAAACAATAGTTTTTTACGGCAAGAAATATATTGAGGCATTCATGATAGTTTTATAGGTATAACTGTTAAATAGTCCGTTAAATTAACACAAAGTATACAAAACAAATTATTTAATGACAAAACAAATCCGAAGCGAACAGCTCAACGTGTTAACACGTTTCAAACTGTTGTAAAAGTAACACAACAACAACTACAATAATATGTACCAAATGCACTGATATAAATTGTGGTAATTGAATACCTTCTACGAGTATTAACAAGAAAGTTTGTTTTCAGAAATGTGATGAAACAGTATTTAAAGTACCCAAACTCGTATCTGGTATACGAGCACCATCCGGCATTAAGCGTGCAGGTCTAGTGAGACCTTCGTCGGGATACTATAGTCTTAATGTCCCTGCATCATCTAAATGTGCACCGCAACCAGTGGACATCGATATCGATACGGATAGACATTCACCTACAGATGTAAGTTAGCCTAAACCGGCGTATTTATTACTTTCGATCATTCCTGGTGATGTAAAAAAATAAATTTAAGTAAGTTATAATCACAATAACCACTGTTTCATCTATAGAGCATGTCTTCTGCATCATCACGAAATAGTGTCCAGAGTTCGGGATCTTGGTTGAAACCACTAAGCAGTGTACAGCCATCAGCAGTGGTTACAGAGCATCAACTACCAACCGCGCCCACTAAAATCAGCACTGGAGGAACTGGTATTCCAAAGCCCACCGGCCTTAGACCTCCCTCAAATATAAAACGTAGTGCACTTCCGAGACCGGCAAGCATTTTAAAACGATAAAATTTGTAGGAAAATTCAATATTTTTACTATGTTTATAAGAGAAACAACTCGGTTTGCAATACGTTGCGTCTACGTTTGAAATTACCTGTTTGAAAAAAATTCCAAATTTAATTACTAATGTATTTTTAATGATTACAACTACAAAAGGAACTTATATATTTATTTTCCAATATGACGCAATCTGACGAGTTTAATTAATCCTCGTATAATTGTAAACAAACGTGAAATTTTCTAAAATTATAAAGGTTTGTTATGTATGACGGGCGAGACAAAGAAAATTAAATCAAGTAAAAAATTCATTTGTAATGTGACATTTCCATGTTATTATATGCCTTATATTTGAGACTATAGCCAGGGACAGGCTTTTTGATGTAACAGAGTTATCTCCAACCCATGTAAGTGGGCTGATGACAACTCTAATAGTCATTGTTATAATTGAATGCACTTGACACTTGTTTACCATTAAATATTGAAGCAATGCTTATTTGACTGAACATACATTGTTTTTTGTTTGGTCATGGTTACAGATAAATTCATGTCATTAATTTCAAGGTATTCTACTAACATAAAAATAATGAACCAATATTTTTAAAATTACATCAATTATAAATTAGATTAAATATTTGTACACTATATAAGAAACGCATAATCGAATAATTTACGACATTTCATTTCACATAATCAGCCAATATTATTTATACCCACGAAACTATGTAGCTTGTTGTTCTGAGTGAACATCATATACAATTTTATAAACAAACAGCTAAGAATAACAAAATAGTGTTGAATTGTGTGGACATGCGCTTAAAACTTCTCATTTTCAAATAATTGTACTATTATTATGATAGTACTTTTGTAATAGCATTTGCAAAAAAAGTGAGCATTCATGCATATGTAAACAATTACATATGTACTTAAGGATTTGTTACTAATATAATTTGCATATCAATTGCCGTATTTAAAATTATAATCTACCTGCAAAGTCCCTAGAATGTCAACCGAAATCAATCGTACTAAAGCAAAACAGTCTAACAATCTATTACTGTAATACATTTATTTTTACGATAGTAGATAAGCGTATTTTAATGATCTGTTATATGTACGTAGACGGAGAAAATGATTCGGATTCCGTGGGGAGCTCTTTGCTTATACTTCCAGATAATACAATTTACAAAATATTCATATTTACATATTGTTATTTTTTTGCAAAGCAATAATAAATTCATTACTTTAATTTTTTAAGTATTGTATTTATATAATTGGTTCGACACAATTGCACCGAGTGTATAACTTTATTAAAATTTTGTATTAGCATTTAGTCTGTTGTGTTAGAACTGGGGAAGAATAATAAATTAAATAAAAATAATTGAAAATTTAGTCCTTCCCTTCAAATAATTAAAACACAATTTTTAAATTTAAAGCATAAGAATACTTGAGATGAAAATAATTGTTATTTTTAAACATTTCGATTTCTGAAGTTCAAAAAACATTTATTGGCGAAATGTGTATTATGAATATATTTATATTTGTTTTTTTGAAAGTGCGCTTTGAGTGCTTTAAAGAAGAATTCAATCTATAAATGCTAAGAAATAACCTTGTAGTCTAGAGTGGGCCAATAAAGTATTTGAACAGCATGCATTTCGTACCTACAGGCACAACGAAAAGAAAATCCAACATTATATAACTGTTTCCTAAGAACTCATCGATAAGAGATAAATCACAATCATGCAGAATCCTCAATATAGGTCGAAAAACTAAACATCTTAGTGATAATCAAGAAGAAATAATTTTTGTTCACCATAAGCAAGGTAAAAGCTTACGGCAAATAGCAGTAGATACAAGAAAACCTGAAAATGGTAGACTATTTAATCCTGAAGTACAAACAATATATAATAATAGTGTCAATAACGAAGCCGTTGCGGCTGACCGGAGATTTTATATAAAAGCGATGAGAGGCAGATTCTAGAGAAGAAACACAAAATCCACGAATTAGATAATGAACGTTAGCCACTCATATTGATTCTCCACGAAAATTATTGTTTGTGCAGAAACAGTTCATAAAGTGCTAAGAAAGTCTAACAACCATGGGCGTGTATCACGATTTCTTTCAAGTATAAGGAATCTCTTGGTTTGAGATATCTACTTTTCAATTTTCATCGCAACTTTCCTCTACACCTCATAACAGTCTCTGATTTCACCTCCCTCGAGCATAATGCTTTGATAGCTGCTTGACTGTTCACAAGAAAGTTGATGTCGTATTAGATATCCTTTTTTCTAGGACATAGTTTGCTGCCCGTTCAATAGTAGTCTTCTCTGCTTGAAAAACACTGCATTCGTCTGACACTGCACTGATGCGAGTCTTCGATCGCTGTACATGCAGTGTTTTGGAATAAAATCCAGCTTCCCTCCCTTCTTTGTATTTTGAACTGTCGGTGTAGATTTAAATACCTCCCAGGGATATGTGATATGCCTTCGAGCAGTTCTCCTTCCTGGAGAACTTCCAATGCACAATGAACTGAGGTAGGCCCTATCTTCCTCCGATGGCCTTTTTCCTGACGTAGAGGCATTCAATAATTTCTTCATATTCTCGACTATGTTCTCAGTCCAGGAAAGCTCGCTATCCAGAAAGTTACCGAGATATTTCACATGATCAGACAGAGGAAGAAGAAGTCTTCCAACGTCTGGTATTTTATATTTTCTTGTCAAGAGGAAAAGCTCGGTCTTGAATGCATTCGTGCTAAGCCCATTCTTATCCGCACACCCTGCGACTTTCGCTCGTTTAAAGTAGTGGAGAATTTTCCTCCTGATCTTTCGACAACGGCTGCTTGCAGTTTCGTCTTAGCCTTGAAGCTAGCTGACCGCATGATCTGATAAAATCTGATCCTCGCCCACTGCGTTTGACGTGATACTCATAAGGCTAGTTAAGACTTCGAAATCATTAACCGATTCAAACTGAAAAATGTTGGGGAGCATCGCCGCTTAAGTCTAGATGCTGAAGATTTCCGGCAGTATTCGTTCCTTCAAAAAAGTTATTTAGAACATCAGCATCTAGATTGCATTCTGTTTTGTTCTTGGCTGAAATTCAAATGTTCTTCAAGTTCCTCCATATTATTTTCGAAGAAAGTCGAAGTTCAAACATAGGTATGAAACAGTTCTAGCAAATCTAAATCTTTCCCAGATGGACGGCACTGAATTTCTACTCCAAAGCTTGTGTAGATTATTCCTAATACCACATAATAAATAGTATACAGAAGTTGCATCTCGGCCTGCGATACCTTTTCTCTTTATGGAGGGGTCGGAACAGCTGAGGGGAGATCAAACAACGAGAGGGCAAACGTGAACAGAGAGAAGCAATCACGAACAAAGAGAAGCAACGAGAAGCAAGTATAAAACGTTTATGTGTGCGTACATCTGTTTTGCTAGACTGCGTCGTGAATTCACGTTGTGTTGACAAAATTTTGTTTCAAGCTTTAGGAAATTTTGGTTTTCTTTCCTTGAAAGTTTCATATTTTACATTGTTTGTGCAATAAGCAAATACTGAACAAGAAGACTCCGAGGAAAGTGATGTTGAAGATTCACAGGACGCTGAATCGAGTCACAATCACTTTTTTATTGGAAAAGACAAAACTACAAACTGGATGAAGTCCTTCCCAAAATTTTCAATAAAAACCCCAGTCGAAAAATTTAATAACAAAGCTCCCTGGAGTGAAAGGCACAGCATTGAACAGAATAAGTCCTGGTGAAGTATGGAATCTTTTTTTTCCCAAAATGTCATTAATATTATAGTCGATGGTACTAACAAATACATCGAACATATTGGCAAAAATACACCTGATACCAACATTACACATGCTTTAGAGATAAATGCATTCCTTGAATTCTCCTGCTTTTTGCTGGAACTCGGAAAAACGCTAGGCTAAATGCTAAAGATCTTTTTAAAACTGATGGTTCTTCACCCGAAATTTTCCGCCTTACAATGACTCTAAATCGATTCATATTTTTAATGAGCTGCATTAGGTTTGATGACAAAAACACGAGGATCGACCGGTCTTTGTTGGACAAGTTGGCTCCAATCAGAGATTTGTTTGACGAGGTTGTGTCCTCCTACGCCAAGTTACCCTATACACTCAACTTGGAGGTTTATATTGGCAAACAGCCAGAAGGGCAATACCACATTGATACGTCATCTTTGGCATTAGTCACTCGTCTGTCTCTAATGATCCATGAATCCGGGCGGAACATTACTTGTGATAATTTTTTTACGAGAGTTCCTCTAGCACATAGTTTGTTAGAAAATTATATGCTCACTCTAATTGGAACAATCCGTAAAAACAAAAGAGAACTGCCACATGAATTTCTTAACACAAAAGGACGTAAAGTAAAATCAAGCTTATTCGGATATCATCCAGACTGTACTTTGGTATCCTATATTCCAAAAAAAGGCAAGAACGTACTCCTCATTTCAACCATGCATGGCAATGACACTATTGATGAAGAAACGGGTAGACCTAAAATCATCATAGATTATAATATGACAAAAGGAGGCGTAGATACTGTGGACAAAATGTGTGAAGCCTACAATCCAGCCAGAAGTGAAGCCAGAGGTACAAATAGATGGCAACTTGTGATTTTTTACAGTCTAATGAATGTATCGGCCATTAACTCGTTTTTTATCTAGGCATTCAATAATCCAGAAGAAAAAAATATCGTCGCGAATTCCTTGAGGGGCTTTCTTATTATTTAATTAAGCCGCATATTATAAGAAGAGCACCGGTGTCTCTTCGACACAACGCACTACGTACAAGAGAAAGATTTCAACAAATATGTGGGCTTCCCGCTCCTAATATTCCGTCAAGCTCCAACCCTGGTCGCTGCGTATACTGCGGGTCTAAGAAAAATCTAAAAGGTCGATACAACTGTAAGAAATGTTTTAAATTCTTTTGTCTAGAACACGCAGTAATGGTGTTCTGAAAGCTCTAACGACTGATTGAAATTTACAAAGACTAACCTCATAATGATGCATATATTTTAAGCATTTTGAAATTAATTTTTTTTAGTGTTCCTGTTTTTTCTTGAATTCATTTTATTTATTTATACTATTTATTCTGTGCTAATACGTATCGAGTTCTTTACAGGATTTGAGAACGAAGCACGAGTAGAGTTTCGCAATTCTTTATCGGACTTGTTTATTATAAATTGTGTTTATCATTGCGGAGAGTGTATTAATTTTATCATTTAAGTCACTGCAATATAGACAATCATCAGAGATATCAATATTCTTGAAATCCCTAAACGTAAAAGAAGACTCAGTAATCGTGTTTCTGTTTAAAACCTATCAAAAAAATAACAAAAACATAACATACCAAAATATTTGGTCATGATCTGAGATAAAAAATATATTGTTTCATTGTATTGTTCCATGATCGAGTTGGTATAATTTCATTAACCAACGTTAAACCTAGGCTTTTAAGACTTGAGCGGAAACCTTTATGTGTCTCTACAGAGAACCACATAATCGAAATCTAGGATCGTAGGCATTGTGCCAGTAGATTAAGGGCCTTGTGCTCGATCTGCGCAACGATAGCGGCCACGCCTACTTTTTATAGTGAATATAAATTCACCAATGCCTATAGCTCATTATCTCAGCTAGTAAAGCGAAAGTACAGAAAAAATTACAGAATAGAGGGATGGTCATAAAATTCGGTACGAATATTCTGTCATCCCAGGCTAATTTGGAATTCAAAATGGATAAAATCGACCCAGCGATTTAACGGATAACGCTGGCCCGTTAAATTATTAGACGTGAACTATAAGTTTATCCTGCGGGTGTATAAACTCCAGCCATACCAAAGTTAACACTCTTTGTGGTTATTGTTGAGTCAGTGAGTTTAGGGGTTATAAAGCAATTAAAACAGAAAGAAAGATGAAGATCACAACTGGAGGTCAGAGTGATTTTGAACTAAGTCGCGGTTTGTATAATTAGTAAATTAAAGTGAAAGACGTCGAGTTCAAAAATTTTCAACTCTTTCCCGCCATCTCTTTTCAACTTGTTACCGAAATGCTTCAATTATTTTCATCCCAATTGATATTTATTCGAAAATTCGAACTAAAGCGATATACATTTTTCATCCTAGGATGGAAACATTGTTTAGACTCAGCGATATAAAAAAAAACCCTGATATGCAAATGGTCGGAATTTTTATTTGATTCTTAGATTTAAATATACATACAAAATATTTACAAAAAATATGCGAACGGACAAAAATGCATCCAATGTAAATCTGCCAAAAATACACGTAATGACAATATTTAGTGACATATTTCTAAAAAATTTACATTTGTTGTCAAGTTAAACGTGTGAACAATAATTTACATGTCGCCAAATGTTTGTTTCTGATCATTTTGAAATGGCGTGTAATCTTTAAATGATATATGTAGGTTCTAGTTTGAGATTAGCTCTTTTTGAGAGTGTTTTGATTCAATTGCGCTAGCTGCCTGCTTTTGCTGTTCTAAGATTCGATTATTAGCTGGAATGTTATTCGTCTCTTGTGGCTTCGTTTGTGCTGGCAAGTATTGATGTTGTGGGGCTTGTTGATGTGGGGATGGTTGCTGTTGTTGTTGTTGGGGTGGTAGCTGTTGGTGTTGTTCGGGTGGTAGCTGGTGGTGTTGTTGGGGTGGTAGTTGTTGTGCGAGTGGTTGTTGCTGTTGTGGTTGATGCTGTTGCGGGAGTGGTTGCTGCTGTTGCGGTTGATGCTGTTGTACGAGTGGCTGCTGTTGCTGAACTTGGTAAGCTTGGTTTGGATGGAATTGGACTTCTTGCACGGGTTGCTGGTAGTGTTGCTGATATTGCTGCTGCTGCTGTTGATATTGCTGTTGCTGCTGTTGATATTGCTGTTGAGGATTTTGATAATGCATTTGTGGTACTTGCTGGTAGCCGGACAATTGTTCATGTTCATTAGGATAGTAACCCTGAGACATATTTGGGTGTGGCGGCAGCTAAAAAATAATAACCGTTCAAAACGTAGCATGTAAATACATACAAATAACTGTAATTGCAAAACTCACTTGTCCTTCAGCGATCATGCGTTGAATTTCTTCCTGTCTACGGCGCTCAAACTCTAAGTACTCTTCATGTGTATATTGTGGTTGTTGATCGACGGTTGCCCAGTCTGGATCTTTACGGAACTCTTCGCGTTTAGTTTGTTCGAGGAATTCTTGAAAGCTGATAAGACTATCATGATTCGTGTCGGTTTCTTGGAAGACATGTTCACGCATACGTTCCATTTCTTCAGCACGTTCGCGCATATCATCTTCAGGTAATCCAGACTGATAAACTTTATCCAGTTCCTTCACGAATAACGCTTTTACCTCAATTTCATCCCAGAAACCGTTTCCGTCAATGTCTATTTCCGAAAGGATTTTTTAATTAGTAAAATTCATGACATAATTTTATTTGCTGAAAATAATTGATATTTAAATAATTTAAAAAAAGAAACAAACACAATTTAAGACAAAATATTTCTTTCATCGCCTGAGGAGTGGAATATTTTGATCTCATAATGGCAAAATCTCCTTAAATACGGCAACTGAAAGTGCACACGTACATGCGCATGTATAGACATGGTGCAGAAATTTTGCAGTATTTAGAGTACTTATGTAATCTGAGAATATTTATGCTTTTTATTGGAAATTATTATTATTTTTACCGTAAGACACAAGATTAGAAAATTTTAATTACCATGCATCATAAAGAAGGTACGTGGATCGAAATCCTCTCTTTCCATATGATCCTGCTTTTCCCATACCTCCTCCAATTGTGCTTTGCTACCCGGATGATGAACTTTTTCGTGATTTTTATGTTTTTCTTGCTGCTCTTTTAAATCGTGTTCATATTTCTCGCGATGCTCCTTGTCCATTTCATTTAATTGAGCTTCGCGCTCAAACTCTTTTTGCATTTCGTACTCTTTAAATTCAGCGCGTCGCTGCCGATCTGCCTCTGCTAAATCTTCTGACGTTTTTTTGATCAATTTTTGTAAATCTTCAATCTCGAAAGTGTGCTGATTATCGTGATCCAAATGATTTGAGACTTTCATGTGGTTGCGATCGATTCCATTAGACAGTTCGTATTCCTTTTTGGCCAAAATTCGCAGGCGCTCAAGTTCACGCCGTTTTATTTCATCCAACTTTGTGCGAACGTGGTGATTCACATATTCGAGTTCTTGCGCAATTTTACCACTCTGTAAAAAATTGTGTATTCCAAAACCATATACGGAAAAGATATACGTGTATATATTCTACACAGCATACTTACACGGATATCAGCCTCTGGAGCCTTGTCTAATTTCTTACGGAACTCTGAGTCGCTCTCTAGTGCTCCAACCACTTCCTTCAAGTAGCGCTCGTATTCTAGAGCAGTCTAAAAGAATCTATTATATTTTTACACAGGCAACCCTACACTGACTCACCTCGACGTCAGGTGTGGCTGCTGGAGTGCTAGATACTGCTTTTTCTTCGAGTTTGGGTTTGATAACAGGCAGGGCGGATGTCAATGCCAAGCAAAAAGCCAACAGAAGTATGGTACAACCGTCCTTCATAATTGTAACGTCCCGTGATATCTCAAGTGCTTAATATCAACTAGAATTATAAATGTAATTCAAACGTGAACTTATAAAATAAAATAGAATCAAATTCTCTCTTCTGAAATTTTCGGAAATATACGTGTCTTTCCGATTGGTACGGTTGCAAATTTTGTTTGCTTAAGGAGGTATAACGAAAAAGGTACTGTAAAATATTTCACTTATGAAAAAAGGTACTTTTGTTAACCAAGTCACCAATATGCCTTAAACACAATCAAAGACGCAAGACGCAAGATTCAAGGCAGCGAAGCAAGAAATGGCTCGGATTTAAACCAAATCATTTTCGGGAAGCAGAAGTATGAAATGTCAAATATTTGACTGTAGAGAACAATAGATTCATTCTAACCAAAATTCTCGAAGTTTATTCGAAGTTTTTTTATTTTTATGTATATTAAAATATATTTAAAATACATTGAAATAATATATTATACAGAATAATAATAAAAAAAGCAACAGAAAAACACTCAGATAATTTTACAGCAACTGAAATAGAAAAAACAATGAAATGTAAACAAACACAAACAAATAAGAAGAACAAGAACGCTTTTGCATCCGTCAAAATTAGAATTAGCTCGAATGCGAAATGCGTAATTTCGCAGCTAAGCAGGGAAGCAAAATGGAAAGCAAACTTTTTTCTCGATCTCCATAAGAGCCCGTGTAATTTTGACAGTTAAAAATGAATCTTGCGTCTTGCGTCTTTGATTGTGTTTAAGGCAATACAAATCTATCCGTGTTTTTTAATGATCTATACAGATCTTCGCCATACAACTGACACTTACCCAGGTTTTATCCAGATTTCTATACAGTTTATGGGAAAAATTGTAAATTTCCGAAAATAACGCATTCTTAAAATGTCAAAAAATACTACATACTATACAGTTTTGTTAAAAATTTGTATAGTTATCAATATAACCCATGGAAAAATTTTTTGCGGCCTATATAAACTAAAAGTACGCACATCACTGCCATAGTACGCATATTCGGCACATTAACGGATAATGTTACTCAATCAGCTTGGCTAGACGCCGTATCATTTGATACGGTATCACTCAGTTCCTAGGAGAGAGAGATGAGGAAGAAAGAGAAAAGTCTACACTCAAGTATCAAGTGTAGAGAATTTTTGATACCATGATAGTCCCTGCTTCTCTGGGTATCATTTACGCACACAAGTAAGCAGTTGTCAACACCTAGCCAAGTGTCGGCCATAATGAATTAGAACGGTTGCAAATGAAGTTGAAAAAATTCTCCTTTTCGGAGAAATTTTGTTTATTTGTCCCATTTGCCTTATTCTCAACAACTCTTGAGTGTTGCCAAGAACACTATAGTGCCTATATAGTGACTATATAGTCATATATGACCCTTCCTCCACTTCTTCTTCAAACAAGAGCGATTCCTTTGCGAATCAACATCGGCTACAACATAGCATGTAGCCGCTGTTGCCATCGCCGCAACACAAGCCATTAGTGATTCCTTTATTATTAATATTTTTAAATACATTAACTATTTTAAAAAAATTTCACTGAACAAGATTTCCACTGAATAAGAAAACCAAAGAGAAGCAGGTAATTACCATTGAACTAAAATTTAAACATGGGATTTTTAGAAATACTATTTTTCCTGTACGCATTAATCATAGTATACTAAATATGGCAACTACGGCCAACATTTTGATATTCAGTAAATTTCACACACCCATTGGCATAACACGTTTACGGCGTTTGAAACTAAATGTGATACCACAGTGTCTAGCCATCGCTGGTATCATCATAATAGTAGTGATACAGCTTGGCTAGACGCAGTATCATTTGATACGGTATCAGTACTGGTATGATGATACCAGCGATGGCTAAACACTGTGGTATCACATTGGTGGGTGTCACATTGGACATCTTGAGGCCGCCTCAGAAAAAGCTGTTTACGTTGCACCCTGTCACACTACAAAAAATTGTGCGCATCCTTAAACTCGTATACGTGCAAGCGGTTGAGATGTGTTTGTAAGCGCTTTCATTTCAACTAAAGCACGGTACGGAATGATTGATTTGACGTGTCAGTAGCATAAGATATGTTGTACTTTACGTACCCTCTGTCTAATCTACCGTATATTCTACCTGCATGAGTTCGCATTATTCGAATGTAATGTAATGTAATGCAATGTTGTGATGACCTTCAACAATTTTTTACCTATTCGCCAGCCTAGAAAAAGTTCGCCAGTTGTAAAAATAAACATGTTGTAAATGTTGATAGAAAGACAGCAAGAGAAATTGCAACCTTTTTATACATCTTGGTTTTTATTTATAATTCTAAGAAATGTATCCATTCTTTCCAAAATATTCTTTTGGGTATTGATAAATATTTTGAGTAATTTTTTTAAAATAATATATTCAATATTTTCAGATTTAAAAAATAAGTTGCTAGAGCTAATAATAATATTAAAAATTACATAATACAATAAAATTCTAAAAAAAAGTAAGAAAAAACATGAAACCAGTTTTTCCATTTTATACATTATTTACTTCTACCGGCATGCATGTTTTCTTAAGCGAAGCCCTTGCTGTGGCCGCTACGCATAACAAAACAGAAATGAGAAGGCAACAAATAAGAAAAATTTTCTGACCGTGCTTCGAGTTTGTATACATGTGTTAGTGTTTGACGCTCGTGAGCAAAGACTACAAGACTGGAAACTCATTTTTCGCTTTGAATGTGTTGGTGAAATCAGGCTTGGGCAAAGACTACAAGACTGGAAACTCTTTTTTCGCTTTGAATGTGTTGGTGAAATCAGGCTTGGGTGTCGTAGATTACAAAAACAAAACGCATGTAATTTTGACAGTTCGGGAACAAATTTTGACAGTCCGGGAATTTGTTTACAAAATATTTTGAGAGAGGAATGCCACTCTTGTTCTTCTTCACAGCAATAAGCCAGAAATATGATTTTTCAAATACGTAAAAAAGACCAAGGAGCCAGTTTGAAAAGCAACGCACGCTTCTAGAAATGTACATGAAACCTTTCTAAGTCTTATAGTTGCACAATATTGAATATTTTGCAAGTAAAACGAAGTTAAAATTCATAAAATTTACTCATTTCACAAATTTAGTCAGCTGTTTTTAACCTACCACGCGTATTTTTAGCCGAAAGAGATGCCAACGTATTCAACATGTTTTGTTGAATATTGATCTTTGATTTAGTTTAATATTTACTGAATTGTGACTTTAGTTCTTTTGGTCTTTAATTTAAACGAATTTAATTTTAAATGCATGAATTGAGAATGTGTTTATGTTTAATTAATTTTAATTTAAATAAATGAATTGTAAATTTATTTGTGTTAACACATTTTAATTTAAATAAAAGAGAAATGAAAAATTACAAAAATAAATAAGTTTACATTACTTTTTAATATTTCCAAACAGCTTAGAAATCGTCAAAACCTCTAGAACTTATAAATGGAAAGTAGTTTTTCTATTAATGTTTACTTAAAAACCAAAAAAATAATTAGTAATAAAGCTGTGTCATTGGTATCCCTGCCACTAACTCACCCCATCATTTTGTGGTGGTGTGGTAACAAAGCAAAACGGTTTGCCTTTTCAGATATCATGCTTTGTGATAGCCTGTTTTAGCTTGTAACAAGTCTGCAATTTCACCATAAAATTCACATACACTGTATGTGAACACGCGGACGGACATTTTTTTGAGCTCTCTCACGAAATAAGAGGAGTTTCCAGTCTTGTAGTCTTTGGGCTTGGGTGTGTAGATTACAAAAACAACACGCATGTAATTTTGACAGTTCGGGAACGAATTTTGACAGTCCGGGAATTTGTTTACAAAATATTTTGAGAGAGGAATGCAACTCTTGTTCTTCTTCACAACAATAAGCCAGAAATATGATTTTTCAAATACGTAAAAAAGACCAAGGAGCCAGTTTTAAAAGCAACGCACGCTTCTAGAAATGTACATGCAACCTTTCTTAAGTCTAATAATTGCACAATATTGAATATTTTGCAAGTAAAACGAAGTTAAAATTCATAAAAATTACTCATTTCACAAATTTAGTCAGCTGTTTTTAACCTACCACGCGTATTTTTAGCCGAAAGAGATGCCAACGTATTCAACATGTTTTGTTGAATATTGATCTGTGATTTAGTTTAATATTTACTGAATTGTGATTTTAGTTCTTTTGGTCTTTAATTTAAACGAATTTAATTTTAAATGCATGAATTGAGAATTTGTTTATGTTTAATTAATTTTAATTTAAATATATGAATTGTAAATTTATTTGTGTTAACACATTTTAATATAAATAAAAGAGAAATGAAAAATTACAAAAATAAATAAGTTTACATTACTTTTTAATATTTCCAAACAGCTTAGAAATCGTCAAAACCTCGAGAACTTATAAATGGAAAGTAGTTTTTCTATTAATGTTTACTTAAAAACCAAAAAAATAATTAGTAATAAAGTTGTGTCATTGGTATCCCTGCCACTAACTCACCCCATCATTTTGTGGTGGTGTGGTAACAAAGCAAAACGGTTTACCTTTTCAGATATCATGCTTTGTGATAGCCTGTTTTAGCTTGTAACAAGTCGACAATTTCACCATGAAATTCACATACACTGTATGTGAACACGCGGACAGACATTTTTTTGAGCTCTCTCACGAAATAAGAGGAGTTTCCAGTCTTGTAGTCTTTGCTCGTGAGGCAGCCAAAATTTTAGCGCTAACATTGAGGCGAACATGGATCGAAAGCTGTTCCACTTTTTGCTATCAACCAATTAGAGTTGGGCATTGTAGTTCATTTGAGTGAGCGATCAATCTAGTTCATTTTGTCGTTGTGAACTAGTTCGTTCAGTTAGTTCCTTTAGTTCACTTAGTTCAGTAATTCGCGTACGGTTAATAGTTAAACCAACACAGGTCAAACGAAGTGCAGCTTGTGCCAAACGAGTAAAAGCAGAAATACATATATAAGAAGCTGAAATATTTTAAACATTTATGCCTATATCTGCCAAACATTTATGCCTATATATGCCTATATCTGCCTATATATATATGCCTATATAAGTGGTCGATATATCCTCGGTATTAACTGGAAAGGTACGAGAAGTATCTTTCATTAGTGTTAAATCATATTTTACCGGAAACCGTATGCCTTTCAAGAAAATATGAATTTTACATTTTTCGAGCTTTCTTATAAAACAGAACCAACTTTATTTAAACAATATTTTTATTATATTACTGTTATATGTTTTATATTAATATTATTAATTCATAAAAAACATTTCATAAATATTGTTGAATATTTTTTAATTTTCAATCGCTTGTATATGTACATATTTTATCTTTATAAATAACAAATTATAAGTTAAAAAATCAAAATAAGTTTCTGTTTTGAAAAATACTAATACTGTTTTAGTTCAATTAGCTCGTTCAATATGTATTTCACTCGTTTGTTTAGTTCAGTAGTTCGTTCGTTCGTTTAGTTCAGGAGCTCGTTCGGTCGTTTAGTTCAGTAGTTCGTTCGTTCGTTATGTTCAGTAGTTCGTTCGGTCGTTTAGTTCAGTAGTTCGTTCGTTCGTTTAGCTCAGTAGTTCGTTCGGTCGTTTAGTTCAATAGTTCGTTCGTTCGTTTAGCTCAGTAGTTCGTTCGGTCGTTTAGTTCAGTAGTTCGTTCGTTTAGTTCAGTAGTTCGTTCGGTATTTTAGTTCAGTACGGTCTCATCGTTACTTCATATCAGTGATAACGAGATAAGAAAAACCTGAAGCATACAATACAATATAAACAAAACAGGTTTCACATTTGAACCAGCCTAGAAGTTCCAATTATGAACTAATTTGAAGTGTATTTTTACAAATGTATGCAAGAACGACGAGTGAACTAAAAGAACTAGTGAACTAAAAGAACTAGTGAACTAAAAGAACTACGAATTGTGAACTAGTTCGTATAGTTCACAGAAGTGAATAGTTCAATTGAACTAGTTCGTTCATGAACTACCCAACACTACAACCAATCAGCAGAGCGTGTGAGTCTGGCGCATAGATGCCCAGTGTGACACCCACCAATTGGATGCATTTTTTTTGGTGATCTACTGCATCCAAGTCTGATTTCACTAATATAAAAAGCGAGGAAAGAGTTTCCAGTATTGTAGGCTTTGGTTATTATTACCAATTAGTTGTAATACAAGGAAAATCATATGGCAGACATAGACGCGCAAGGCAACAAACCTAGGAACAAGAAAAAGATACTGAGTACTCGCCAATATGATAAAATTCGCGACTTCATTAATCATTTCCATGGTGTAGCCATTGATTGTGAGTTTGAGCTGCAGCGGCATTTATGTCCTGATGTTGAGCGTTTGACTGTAAAAAGTATTTTGCAAACAGAATTGGGAAATCGGTTGCGGTCGCAGCACTGGCGCTATGAAGCAAAGGCGTCTACTTACTTGAAAATGTTTGTTTGTCATCTAGTAATATCAACTAATTTAGCAAGCTTATTTCTGCGTTTAGCTTCAGCGAGCAGTCCGTTGTGTGTAGCGATAATACTCTGCTACTGAAGATTTCGGCTCTCGAAGGTATGAGTCCAGTAGTGCTCTGTCGTAGTGTATTGCAGGAAAAGTACAAATTTCAAGTTAAATCTCAGCTTACGCGGCTAATGAAGTGGCCACATCTTATTGACGATCCTCGTCTTGCAGCCAACGTTAATATGTGTCTTATGTGCGACAACCAAGATGGTCCCTTGGCCGATATTAAACGTCGCGTTCTTGGCGAAGAGTACGAATTTAAGGTAACAGGGTGCACGGATATTATGTCAATATATTTGTTTTTTCTTTAATAGTTGAAGGTTTTGGCGAAAGCTGCCGGAATGCACTATTATGACGAACTAGACTTGCGGCGCATGGGTTTCGATAAAACTCCTGACCTCAAACTGATACTTCCTTGCTTGTATAAGGGTGAAGTTGTCAACTGGATTGAGAGCAAAGCTATATTTGGCGATGTAAAGACACACAAATGGTATGTGAAGCATCAGTTAGTTAGTTATTGTAATCGGTAAGTTGAAACTTCCCGAGTAAGTGGATGGATTGAATGATAATATTTTTCTTTCAATTAGGTTTGGTCCCGGAATTGTTATTTATTGGTTTGGTTATCACGAGGAAATCCCTAGTCTTGCCGTGAATTGTAACGCTATTATAGTTTTGGCTGATTTCCCCGACTCTAAAGATTTAACCTTTTTGGACCTGGCTTTCAACGAAGCTGAAGAGAAATATGCTGGAGTTGATGATTTGTTGCAAAAAATCCAGTATTCTAAACCGCCACAAACAGAATTACAGAATAATAATTGATTTAGATTTCCTTGCTGCCAATAGCTTTAAGTTTATAAGAACGTTTTTATTTTCGGAAGCTTTTGTTTTAACTGTTTTAAAATAAAATTTCGACGACAAAAAGAAAAGTTATGTTACCCTTTAATTTTTTAATATTTCATATTCGAATATAGTGCAAGTATCCATCTATGTATGTATGTATAACTCCCATATCACTTCAATTTATTATGGGTTTCAATTCGATTTACATTATTTACACGATTTACATTTACATACTCGTATTTGTATATATTTTCTCAAAGAAAACACGTTTTTCCTTAATACATTATTTTTATTTTCTTGTATACAAACTCTCGCTCACCGATTTAACAATATATATATGCAGTCGGGCCTCGATTATCCGTGATGGTCGGGACCAGAAGAATTACGGATAATTTATTTTCACGGTTAATCGAATAACAATTTTGATTATAGTTTTTTAATACTTTCAGTATTTAACAAGTGAACATTGGTGTACATACATATTTACATTAAACTAATCACTTGTAGATGCTTCTGGCTCATCGTATGCAAACAAGGGAATTCCCCGTTTTCATGTTTATTATATTGTATGTATGTAGAATTTGAAGTGAATAAAAAAAATTCTGCCATCATAGATAATAGAGGTAAGTCATCACGGTTAATCGAAGCAAACAATTTGAAAACATTGCAAACAAAAAAAAATTACTGATCTTTGACCATCATGGTTAATCGGGGTTACCGGTTAACCGAATCACGGATAATTGAGGCCCGACTGTATATGACATCGATGGACCACGTAGTTATGTTAAGTCAAATCATCCTTTTACTTATATTGGAATATCTTTAATGGCGGAACGGGATCGAAATTAATGGTGTATGCTTTTCAGCTATATTGTAGTTTTTTATTAGAGCAAAAATATTGAATTTTTACAATTTTTATTAAATTTTTACAATTATTCCTGGATACGAAAAACAATTGAATGTAATTGTTATATTGTTAGAGTACTAAAAATAGCTAGTGTGAGTATATAAACTATCTCAAGTAATTTTTGGAACTTTTGTATAGAAATCAATGGATTTCTCCATTCATATTTAATTCAGAATATTTAATTTTATTTAATTAAGAATATTCAAATTGATAATTTAATTAAAAATACGTATGAAAAAACAAAGAAAAAGTCAACTGTTTTGCTGCAGAAACAGCAGCTGCATTCACGTCTTCACATAATAACCTGCTCTGGAAAATGCTTCAGACATCTTTGAGTTCTGGTGGCATATCGTTCTTGGGATGTTTATTTTCAAAATGCTGTTTGTACGTTTTCGGATCGGGCATTTGTGACTGTAATTTAAGAGTGCAGAGTAATTTTGCGAATTAAATTGAAACTGGAGTTTTGTTATCGATTGTGCTTACTTTACAAACTGCGCAAACATGAACAAGTGCTTTTTGTGCTGCTTTCTTCTGGTCGGTCGCGCTGTGTCCTTGCTGTTTTTTCATTTTGGCCTGTTTTTCTTGCGCCTTTGCTTGGGATTGTATCTTTTGATGTCCGCGAGCCATGTTAGTTTCTTACAACTGAAAATTAGAAAAAGCAAAGAGAAAAAAATGAAGCAACAAAACGATATATGAATGAATTGTGGTACATTAAATTTATCCTTATATTTGCAATGATGCAAGATAGGGAAGATAGAGAAAATTCGGCTTATGTCAATTGAAATCACGATTACGAGAGGAAATGAGAATGGAAAGAAAAATTACATATAAAACTGCTGCTGGATGTACTATTAACTACATAAAATAAGGTTTTAAGGTAATCTCATAAAAATATTGTACGTAGAGTTAAATGTTTACTTCAAGTTATAGTTTTAATTTCCAACTGCCTTCGAAGTCACTTTTAGTAGCAAGTGTTTTTAGGCTTAGTGTTCAGCAAATTGCAAATCATTCTAAAGTTGTATATTCTTTATTTTAATTTTTAATGTCAACGGTATTATTCCGATGACAAGAAAAATAACTACTAAACTGCGTATTAAAAAGAAAATCTATTAACCACTTTTAGAAAAATCCCGGAACTGGTTTTAGAAAAACCCCGGAATTACATTCCATTACATATTTTAATTTATTTTAATAAGGCTGCTGTTTTGACAGTTAATAGCAGTTACAGAACTTAATAAAAAGTTTTTGCCGCATTTCTCGAAATTTGCAACATACCAAAATTTTATGAAGGAAGGGAATACGTCCAGTCGATGGAAACAAATTCTCGACAAACTTTAATTAATTTTACAAACAAATTAGATAATTTTAATGTATCCGAAATTATAGCATCACTTTGCGTCTGCAAACTACTATAAAACTATTATTTCAAATTCTAATTTTTCAGAAGTTGAAAATATTTCTAGCCTTTTGAAAGGTTAAGAAAATGGAAAACTTGTAATCCAAGTTGTAGCTCAAAGCAATGAGGATTTTGTTTGTTTGACGACAGCACAACAGGCACAAATGAGACAAGTAGCTTTTCTATTGGCACACCCAGATGGCGCTTATTCACGCATGTAAAACCCAAAAGTGTTGCCAAATTCGAATAAAGTTAATTGCTAATATTTGCATTATATCATATTTAGCTGCGCCAAGCCCCTAAACCCAATGTATACCATCGTCTTACCTCATAGAATCTAACCCTGAACAATTTTTGGGGGTGCGGCTTTTGTTTAGGAGTTGTGGGCTTTTGAATGTCGAGAATTTCATATCTTGGAGGAGCGATATCTCCTAAATATGAGTTATATTGGTTTTAAATGTATACCGTCGAAACGTCTGTTTAGGTCTAACTTTTATGTAATATACATTTGTTTGATTTTTGGAGATATTTTAGTTTTGCAAAAAAAAAATAGTAAAGGTTGCATTAAAAAAACGGACTGCATTCAGAATATTTCTGATTTATAAATAAAGCTTTCTGATTTACAATTGAAGATATCTGATATATGTATAAATTACTATTCTGAATTACAAGTGATGGTTTCTGATTTACAAATGACTATTCTGAATTACAAGTGACGCTTTCTGATTTACAAGTGGAAAAGTTGTCGACTTCGGCTCAATCAATTCCATTTCTGCCATGTTAAGATAAGTGAGCATAATCAGCCCTTAAGTCTCAGCCATGCTATGCTATGTTTTGTATAATCAGATACAACAATCCCTTAAGCTCGAAATAATTTTGACAGTTTTGTCTGCCCTGCTATGGACAACTATCGCACAGCGTCACCCCAAAAAATAATTTACTGTACAAATCTTATGGAAGAATTAGGCTCCTCTCTGACGCTCGGAGTCATGACGCTTCGATCAGGTCGATTCCATTTTCTTACCGACGTCGAGCTTAGGATCTTTTTTTTCGGAAATGTGTTGCCTACTCTTCGTCCAAAATACTTTGAAAATAATGTGGTGCATTTTATTCTTAAAAAAATGTAAACAAAAAGCAGATAACAAAGCAGAAACAAAAGCAGAACACATAGTCTTATGGAAGTGGCTGAAATAAGCAACGCACTGACGGAGAGCACTTCGAATTTCCAATTTTGGTATACGCTACGAAGTGAAGTTGGCAGCAGTTGTTAATAAAATGTTCATGTGCCTGTGAATGTTTAAAAAGTTTTTGTCAGAACATATGTTGACGCAACGCTGTTATATCGGTTTAGCGCAGCGTCGTTTTTAAGAAGCAGTGATCAACGCAACGCAAGACGCTCTAATTTAGGTACCACAGTTAGATGGTCGTCAAAAAAGGCGGCCAAACTGAGATCGCTGGACGCCTGTTAAAATTTGCTTACAGGCATTGTGTGTCATTTCTGCATATCTGATATTCGAATTTTCTTCAGCGAATTTGTTCTGTTTTGCTACATGCAAAAATTTTCTTTGTGAACATGTGAAACTTTGAACTATTACAATGGATTTGCATACATTATTTTAGTAAAAATACAAAAATCAAAATAATAATTTTTACTTTTTGTTCGTAATTGTGGCTTTCCTTGGTTTGCATATATGCATTTCGTTTAAATTTTTTGTATGAATTTGAGAAGTATTCATCATTCATCATTTAAGAAGTATTTTCGACGAATCCATTCGATCAAACAGTCGTGACGCCGAGCATCAGAGTGTCAAAATACCCATAACGTTTGTACTTTAAATTATTTTTGACGCCCTTCGATGTGCTTCAGCACTCAGGCTTCAGAGCCAGTCATAGCTGCATTACACCTCTAGCGAAGGAGTTTAAGGACATACACACCTTGGCTTAGATAATCAAATGGCAGGTTTAATATATTTTTGTACTTCTCTTTTTATTCAATCACATATGTGATTTATTTATAGAGAAGCTTAAATCTCAGTTTGATTTCACCGTTACTTTTGGCCGTTATTCTCGGAAGTAGCTTTCCCTTTTTTGGGGCGTGACCGTCGTTTAGGATTTATGGGCGGCTGAAAGTCAAAGAAAGTGACCTTTTCCGAAGGTCAATATTTCCAAAAGCAGATGCGATACAGTTATATGTGAAGTTACATTGCGTTTATCTTCGCCATGCATCCATCGTTTTGGCCACAATTGTAAAGTTGTGTTACAAACTATATGTTATTAATACTTTTATGCAGGGTTCGGAAATGCTCGCTCTTTGCAGCTCCTGCTCGCTCGCTCGCGCTTCTGAAAAAATTGCTCTTTGGAGCGAGCAGGAGCCCTGAAAATTTTTTTTTGCCGCTCCTGCTCGCTCGCGCTCCTGAAAAAAAATGCTCTTTGCAGCGAGCAGGAGCCCTGAAAATTTTTTTTTGCCGCTCCTGCTCGCTCGCGCTCCTGAAAACAAATGCTCTTTGGAGCGAGCAGGAGCCCTGAAAATTATTTTTTGCCGCTCCTGCTCGCTCGCGCTCCTGAAAAAAAATGCTCTTTGGAGCGAGCAGGCGCCCTGAAAATTTTTTTTTGCCGCTCCTGCTCGACCGCTATCATGAAAATAAATGCTCATTTGAGCTTGAAAGAGCGAGCTGGAGCGAAAAGAGCGAGCAAGAGCGAGCATTTCCGAACCCTGCTTTTATGTAAATGTGGACTTTTTCCATTGAAAGTGAAAGTATGTACATATGTATGTATATACTTACTTTTTGTATTAATAATGTAAAGGATGAAAGATCAATACCGTTACCTTCATATTTCGCTTAAACTTTAGTTACACTAGAAATTATTTATGTATATCTAACGCCGGCCACGATGCAGAATAGTATTTTGAGGCCAATTTTTTGGTGCGTTTGTTGATTATAACCCTGAATCTGTATAATCTTTTCCTGCTACACAGCAAACAGTTTCTTGTAGCCAAGTCTGAGATGCGTAATAGCCTGTTTCCATTAAATGGATTTTAGTGGATTTCGTTAGATCCGGATTTCAAAATGAAATCTACCCGTAATCCAATCTTTTCTTCATTGAAATTGTTGTTGTGAAATCTCATGAAATCCATTGCTGTCTTTAGATTTCATGGTATTCATCTCTGGTTTGAATTTCGAAATTATGCGTTACTTAGTCTTGTCTCTTTCTACAGACAATGTGATAGAAAGAGTTAAGTATTGTGCATAAAACATCTTGTCAAAGTGTCAAATAATTACTTCTGCAAATTAGTTCGACGACGTAAGTATACTATGTTTATCAAATTATTTAAACTTTTTAACTAATAACTTTAATTTCAGATGAGCAAGCCAAGAGTGAATTGGTCCGAGGAGGCGGAAAATGTATTTCTGGATATGTGGGCAGAGAACATAGATGGCCTTCGCGGGGCCCGTAAGAATGTCCACATATTCAGGGAGATGGCAGCGGAGATGGAAAGACATGGTATGGCTTTACCGCGGATGAAATTACCACAAAAATTAAGAATTTGACAATGAAATATAGGTAATTAATTGCATCTAATTCAACATTAAATTGTATGTAATCATGTAGTTTTATTCCTTTCATAGGAAAACAAAAAACTTGATGGGCGCCTCGGGTGGTGCACCTCCTAGTTGGTCACATTTCAGGAGAGTGCACCAAATCATTGGCAGTTTTCCGGTCCACAACCTTATAGTAGAGGAGTCCGTGGAGGAAATTTGTGAGTATATAACATATATAACATTTTTTTATTCTTTTTATATATTTACTGTATATATTTTTCTATGTTGATAATATACATTTTCAGTTGGCGCCAATCATAGTATTCCTGAATCGCCATCATCTTCTCATTCTCCGTCGGCTAGACCATATCCATTGTCGTTGACAAGACCATTGCCATCTTCGTTGCCATCTCCATTGTCGTCCCCATTGGCATCGGCAGCACCATCTCCATTGCCGTCTCCATTACCATCGGTAGCACTATCGCCGTCTCCATCTCCGACGTCTTCTGGAAAAAAATTGGAACGCATTTTTAAATTTTGCGATGATGCGGATAAAGCGCTAAGCGAAGCTTTAGAAAATCAGCAAATAAACCAAGAGGAAATGATGAAAATGAATAAAAGAATGTTGGAGATAGAAGAAAGAAAATTGGAAACACTGGAAAGGATTGGTCAAGATTCTCAAAGAATGATAGATTTTGTTATAAACTCAGTGAAAAAATAATATGTACGTAAAAAAATAATGTAAAAACGTAATTTTTGTTAAATAATGTAAACGTTGGAAATTCAATATTTTACCAAAATATGAACACAAGGCCTCCCTATACATATCAGCAGTTTGTCTTTCATTGGCTATATTTGTGCGATATTGTGGTGGATTTCTTCTTTCTCTTCTTTGCTCTTCTTGCAGCCAAGAAGAAGGTACTTGCTAATTTTCTTCTATTAAAAAATTGTGTAAAATACAACAGGCCTTGATGACCGCATTTGCATTTTCAATTTTATTGTCGATGCCTTTGCCAACTCGACGAAATCTAAAATGTTTAAGAGATTTTTGTTATTATCAACAACACGTATCGCAATTTGTGATTACCTGGCTTTGATGTGGCCAAACGCATTCTCGATTACTCTGCGCACCTTCGATAAATTGTAATTGAAGGTACGTCGTGATTCACTGTTCTCGATGCTGAATGGAAATGGTTTCATCAATGTTGGCGAAAACCTAAAGGCAGAATCAGCAATAATAAATACGCCAACATTGACTCCATTTATCATTCGGCCCTTTTCTTTGAGAACAGTTGAATTCTGTAGCTCACGCTTGAGTATCGATTTCTCATAAATCTGCGAGTCATTGCACCTTCCTGGACTGCCAACGTTAATGTAAAGAAATCTATACCTACATACAAAATTATAATTTACGTAACGTAATCATACACACACGATGCTATGATACTTTGATACATACTTTGCATCTACTAGAGCCAGGAGAACTGTGGAATACCATCCCTTATAGTTATAATAATCCACAGCATCGTTTCGCTTAGGACGGACTTCAATGTGGCAACCATCTGGAAAGAATATTTATTTTAATTTTTGAAAGACATTAGATTGTTACTATTAAATGCATACCAATAGCTCCAATGCATTGCGGGAATCCAAGCTGCGTAAATCCCCTGAGGCATTCTTCCACCCTTTCGCTTGTAAATGGCATATAATTCATATGAAGCGGAAAGAGTACTTTCCACACTTCAGTGATAAACTCTAAAAAAATTTTGCACACAGTGCATTTGGCCACTCCAAACACATGACCTATAGTGCGATATTCTGATGAGGATCCAAGAGTATAAAGTCCGATTGCCACTCGTTTCTCCAGAGATATTGTCTCACGGGCATTACAGTTCTTTTTTCCCAAGTCCTTTAATAGATGGCACAATTTAGTGAATGATCTGCGACTCATTCTAAAATTTTCTCTGAAGAAATTTTCACTATTGACTTGGCAGTCAATCTCCCAAAATTGGCTCGTGCGATCCTAATTAAGGAAAGTTTTACATATATTGGAATTACAAACATAATACTTATTAGTTACCAATTTCCAAAAAGATCTGCTCTCACTCATTGCTAACATGCGAACAACATTATTTGTTAAATATTTGCGATATGAATACAAATACATGCTGTTCCACATATAAAATGATTTTGCTCTTTCCAATTTTTGAAAATTTTTACAATTTTCAAGCAAGGAAATATAAATTTGGACACAAGTATGAATAAATTTTAGTTTATGCATTTTTCTTTATTAAATAGCAATATGTAAACTAAACTTTTTTGAAAGGAAATTGTTTTGATGGCCGATTGTCACTGAAATCCAGATTTGTGAATGGAAACACTTGATCAGCTGATTGATGTTCGAAATCCAAATCCACTGAAATCCATTTAATGGAAACAGGCTTTAAGCGGTTATGCACTTAACACGCATTTTTAATAAATGTGGTCAAAACTGTTAGAGATAACCCAACATATTATGGCATAAATGCAGAATAGCTGCCAAGCTCAGATTTTGTTCATCTTTTTTTTACCGTTAGATAGGGCCATCAGGAAAGGAAGTGGCTGGTTTTTATCGGGGGCTGGTCAGCCATCTTGGATTTATGACCGTTTGAAGGTCAAATAAATGGTACTAATGAAAGGCACTTATTTCATAAACTGAGTAAGCTAACGGAACAAACGAAGTACTGTTGGAAAGGTATTTTTAATGCCTTTCATTTATGTAATACACTTTTTTATCCATAACATGGCTGTGAAGGAGTTATATTGATTTTTAGAAAAATGTGACAAGTTGACCTTGAAACAACAATTTTTTTCTTCCAAACGAACACATTAAGGTATAAAAGAAATTACAGTTATGGAAAGCTTGTTCTTCTACCTTTAAAATGGTATATAATATGTTATACTTACTATTGTATTACATTACTTTAGCTTTACTTTTCTCTAAACAAACAAGTGTAAACACAGAAAAAACATTTGAAATTAATAAATTTTTATGAAAAATCGCGCGAACGCATCTCGCATTCGAGCTAAATCTAATTTTGACGGCTGCAAAAGCGTTCTTGTTCTTCTTCGTTGTTTGTGTTTATTTACATTTCATTCTTGTTTCTATTTCAGCTGCCTTAAACGCAATCAGAGTCGCAAGACGAAGATTCAAAGTACGGACGCAAGAAATGGCTCGGATTTAAACCAAATTACAGAGAAGCATTTTCGGGAAGCAGAAGTATGAAATGTCAAAAATTTCACAGTAGAGAACAATATATTCATTCTAACCAAAATTCTCGCAGTTTATTCAGGGCTTATTTTTTTTAATCTGTATTAAAATATATTTAAAGTACATTTAAATACTATATTATAATAATATATATGAAATAAAAAATATAAAATAAAAATGAAAAATCAACAGAAAAATACGCACATAATTTTACAGCATAACATTAATTTTACAGCATAACATAATTTAAGGCATAACATGCAATGAGATCGTTCGCATGTTTTCGTCAGAATTCGCATGAACGAAAAACGCATGCAGTATGCGAGCAGCCTTAGAAGTCATACTTTAAAACATATCGCTTTTCTAAGAACTCAAATTTTTGACACATAAACGCCTACAACTCCTAACCAAAAGCCACGCCCCTAAACATTTTTGGCGGTTCGATTTAAGAGGTAGGACTTTGATAAAAATTTTCAATTAAAACCAGTTAAACTTAATTGAAAATTAAGGAATTTAATTTAGTTTTAATATTTAATATTTTAATTATACATGGAATATTATATTTAATATAATATGGAACCCATTTCGTATGGCGTGTTTATATATAGATTTATTTATTTATTAAGTGTTATGCACAGCTAATATAATTACAGAAGTATCTCTATAGAACCAATTGCTTGGTTGGTTTTGGTTTTATTGGTTTTATTATGGCAAACTACATATCGTTAGCGATTTTTTAGATACGAGCCCAATCCCCTAAACTCAATTTTTATCAAAGTCCTACCTCTTAAATCGAACCGCCAAAAATGTTTAGTTCTTGGTAATTTCACTTTTATAATACGTAAACAGTGAAAAGAACAGGCCTTTTTGATTTTATTTTAATGAATGAATTTGTTTTTTTGGAAATTTGACTAAAACAATGTGCAACTAATGTTTAGTTTTTATTAATTTCTAGTTTATCTAATTATTACAAATTTTATAATTTCGGCAGAGCTGTTATATACGGCTTTTCAATGATTGCGTGCGGGTTTTCTGTGCCCCAAATGCGACAATTTTGCTTGTTTACATACCCGCCAAGATCAAAATGAGCTTCATCTGAAAAGATGATTTTTGGCAAAATTGGCATCTTCTGTAATTCGATCGCAGGCGTTGTTCCCAGCGTTGTTCAAGCGTATACACAACCATATTCGTTCAGCGGAAGGATAAAACTAATTATCTGTCAAATCAGACATGAGCTAAGTGTTACCATTCACGAAATAAGTACTAGTTGAAAAAAAAAACGTTGGATGGCGGACCCTTTAGAATACAATCTTCACTCCTTATTCCTGTTCCACAGTATTTTTATTTTATCAGTTTGTGTAACTGGTATAAAGCTTTTTTCAAAAGACTATACCGAGGAAAACATGCTCAAGGATCGATAAGCTAAATGTGTGAGAAAGCAAGATGTTGCTGGAAGCGCCACGTTACGGGCATATTTCCATCTGCAAATGATACCATTTCGTTGCCAAGATTGATATGCATTGGAATTCATCCATACGGCCCTCAACTTTATGGAGTCCACCGCAATACCAAGACATGAAACCCTAGGGCATAACATTGCCTCCTACATGTTTCAGCGTTGGGCATGAATACTTTGGATCAAAATCTTTTGATATACGACTGCGAATATAAGCCTTCCACTGCGATGAGAGACTGTATTGCCTTTTTTCATCGGAATACAGAACTCTCTTCCCTAACAGCTCAATGGCCTTATTCTTTGGCACCCTCCAAGCTTATTTTTTCATTTTCAGACAGTAGCGTTCGGCAAACTTATTCTATCCATGTATAGATCGTAAATAATTTTGTGTCTTACAAATCCATGCATTTATTTGGCTCATTAATTTATGTTACGGTATAAAATAGTGTTGGTCAAAATGACGTTGTAAAGTGTATTATACTCTTTTATATGTACATTACAATATTTCAATCATTCGATAGGTTTTTCCGTATTGTAATTATCAAAAGGAATAATAATAATAACCTTAGTTGATAAATGAAACAGCTTAAACATACTTATATATAAGATATGCATTAATTTTCGCATATTCGCATTAGCCTATGTATATGTATGTATATATGTACACTAGACTTACAACAACACATGCTATATTATGAAATACATGAATATATATGTATATAAACGTGATTTTCATATTACTAATAGCTAATATGATTCAACTAATAATATAAATATACTAACGCTTAAATATTATCAAAAAACGTTTTAAAATTTTAAACCAACATGCTGGCGTTATTATCGCAAAACTCGTAAATATTATCAACAAACTGCATATGATCGTCACCTCCCTTTGCAGCAGGAGCAGCAACACAAGATTCTTTTGCAGGGATTGCTTCAAGAGAAGCTATACACTTATTTTTACTCGAAAGGGTCAAGCGTTTCAGATTGTTAATTATAGAGATATCCTGCTTGATCTCGTTCTTCACCTCCAGCAATTCATGCTCAGTCTTAATGATTTCCTCAGCATGCTTCTCGATGTTGCGTTGGATCTCCCCCACAGACAGTTCCAAGTGCTTCTCTGGTTCCATGTATAGATTATTGTGCAGTTTGTAAAGTTTGCATTTATTGGTTAGCTGCTTGGTGAGTGCGTATTCGCGATCATAGAGGTGGTTTACCTTTCCAGTTTTCTGTGCGAGCTGATTGCGGATGGAGTTTCGGTTTGGCACATCTTGACGTCTTTTAATGACGTTCGAATCAAAAGTCTGCGGTCTACGTCTGCGGTCGGTGGTTGTCCCCTTGTCCTTTGAGTAGCGCCTAGAGGCTGCACGGCGCTTTTTGGTAGAGGCAGTTTCGGAGAGACGATATAGCTTATAATTATCGTAAAGCTTATCATTCACTAATTTGGCTTTGTTTTGCTTTGAAGATTCTTCTATTGCAGACGTGTAGTTATTGGTATGTTCTTCTATTCTATGATCAGCGTTGCGCAAGTTATCGGGCAGTAAAACAAAGAAAAACTCGTCGGGAATTTTATTCTGACTACTCGCTGAGCCTTTAACTTCCTTCTGCTCAACGGTTTTAACGTCCTTCGTATTGGTTTTTTTAGCGAAGCGTAGTAATTTGATGAAATACTTTCGAAACGCCGTGAATCTACGCTGGGGTTGTATTTTTTGCAAAGGACTATTTATTTGGCTGCGATGTTTCAAGGACAAACGAAGCTATTTGAACAAAAAATAAGATATTAACATTTGGCAAGAATATGAGATTTTTTGAAAGCATTATATTGCATCGCATTCAAATATCAAAATTTTCAACCGAACAGAAAATATTAAAATGAAAATTCATAATAAAAGTCGCATAATATACAGTCCTTGATACAAGTTTTAGTAGTTTCTTGATCCCAACGGACGGTATATAAATCATGAAAGAATTTCGGGTTAAAATGAAGACCGGAAGTTTTGTCTTACTATAGAATTTGGAATTACTTTCTTTTTCTGAAGCAAAGTCAGGCTTTAATATCAGTTGGCTTAAATGTCGGAGAATAATAAATTGTTCTTAGACGGCTTGGCAAGACCTTCCAAAGGACTCGAACAAAACTTCTAACACGGTATATCATTGGGAATATCGATTTTAGATCGGCTATGTGATGGTTCGTGTAGATTATTTTCAAAATATATACACACATATACTATATATCCCCTATCTTAACACTAGAATTTGTCAGTTTTTTATTCGCTCCTCTTCGGCCACTCTTCGCACCGTCTGACGGATCAATCATTATGCTAAATTTCAGGCACATGCTTTTGCGTGTGGCGCCACTTTGCATGTAGGCGCAAAGGTTTTCTTCTTTTTGGTGTGTATGCGGACAGCAGACTAACGAGGGGAGGGTTTCTTAAAGCAATAAAATAACAACAACAATCATTACGAAATCACAGCCGTAAACGAGTGGAAAGCTTGTTTTTTATTGGATACCTAATAACATTTTGCGCTAAAAAGTTACCTCGTTGTGCACACGGCTCCAAGCCTTCCAGACTGGCAAAATGGCCATATTGCCGTCGTAGCTCCGCTCAATGCCGCGCCAGCTTTCCGTTATGACATAATCGCTGTAGTCACGCGATGCTGCACCATCTTTGTTTTATGTTGTATATGAGAGTATAGTATAATTTTGCGGGGTGAAACGCACGCACAAAAGAAACGGAAATTTCGCCATCGTTTTTCGTTGGATCGCACCGGAAGTTCGACAGAGAGGTCCGTACAGTAGTCAACGCGACGTATAATTAGTGAAACATTATGAGAAGAAGAAGAGGAGAAAAGAGCAAAATTCACAGTGAGGACCTGGTTCGAGTTACTTTTTCTTTGCGTGCCGTAAACATTCGGCACTATGTATAGTATACCGGGTACACGTATGCCTCCAATCCGCAAAGAAATACAACAGCAGAGGCTGCCCCTTAGCGCCGAATGAGGTGCTAAGGAAACACTTACCTGGTCCGCCTTTACAGTAGGCAAAATTACCGCTGCGAAATTCATCGTCAACCAAAGCTTTGACTACGTCATTGCAAGTGGTTTTGTTTGTCACTCCAGAAACGTAGCGCGGTTCATCGTCTAGCCAAATTGGAATTTCTTTATGGCCCAGTTCCTGTCCCCAAACCAAAAGAGAAAAAACAACGAAACGTGAAAACATAAATTTTTGGCTTTCATCATCACATGAATTTAACATTTAATTAACATTACATACATATGTACATATAATAATACAATATCTATATCTATATATATAAAAATCTCGTGTCACGGTGTTTGTTTTCGCGCTCCTCCGAAACGTCTTGACCGATTTTAATGAAATTTTCTATGTATATTTGGTAGGTGTGAGAATAGGTCGTAAAGTATATTTCAGCCTCCTACCCTCACCCTACCATTAGTTAATAACGATTTTAGTTTAACATTCGTATTTCAACTAAAACGAATTTAATTATGTTGCATATTATGTATAATATTCTTAGTTAAAGTTTACATTTATTGCTTTTTAATTTTTTTATTTATGTTTATACCCTACAATGGAAGGTAAAAGGTTACATTAAGTGTGTCCTTCCGTTTTGTAACGCACTAAGGAGGCGTGGAAGTTATGGGAAAGTATATTTAATCAGCGTAACCTCCCGAGTCATCCGTTCGTCTGTGTGCCTGTCTGTGGAAATCTCGATTGAGAGGAAATGAATAGAGAGTATCCTTTACTGTGTAGAGTTATTTGGGATTAATGTAGAGTAATTTGTCTATATTCACGCCTACTTTCTATACTAAAACTTCAAGAGCTACTTTTCATACTAAAACTTAGTGAACCTTTTTCTGAAAACATGTAACATGGCATGGAAGCAAACCATTTGGTAAAAATTCTGCAAAAACTTCCGTATAAATGATTGCAGTACGCAACAAAGACAAAAGTGAACATCTGTACATTCAGTATTAATATTATACCGCCTGAAACGGACGGGAGTGGCCCGCCCACTATTCAACTCAATGCAAACTTTGTTTGGTACCACAAAAACAAACTGTATGCAATCAGTACACCTAGTATAAATACTGTATTAGCACCTACGAATGGCTGTTGTACGCCCAATTAAACATAACAGAAATGTCCGCACATTCCCAAAGGGGCCTGGTGCGACACTTATCATTTCTAATAGTTCTGTTATAGCATTATCATCAGAGGTAACGAGGAGATCCTTAATCCACACAATCTTACCATCAATCATTTTTGTGTGAATTTTTTGAGGAAGATCATTCAGATTTGTAAGTATTCATGTGCTTAAGTGTGTAATTGTACTTTCATATTTAGTAAATTTACTAAAGGGTGGTTAAATTTTAAGGACCGATGTTGAATGTGAACTACACCTAAACATCAAGTTTTTTCTGCATTTCATTTCACATTTCTCAATTTAATCGTCCAAATGTGCGTACAATTGACTCAAGAACTAAAGCCTCTTGACCATTCCAAACGTCGTCAATGGTCAGAATGGTGGCAAGAAATGGCAACAGTGGATGATCAATTTTCTAAGAAAATCATCTTCAGTGATGAGGCACATTTTCACCTCAGTGGATTCATCAATAAGCAGAATTGCCGCACTTGGGCGAATGATAATCCAAGAGTGATTGTCGAAAAACCAATGCACCCACAAAGAGTGACTGTTTGGTGCGGTTTATGGGCTGGCATGAGGCCGGTCAGGCAGTTACTATGAATGGTGTTTGCTATCGTGAGATGATAACGAACTTTTTATTGTCCGAATTGAAAGATATGGATGTGGACGATATGTGGTTTCAACAGGACGGTGCCACTTGCCACACTCCGTGTTATCTCACAGGTGGCGATGTCAATTGGCCGCCAAGATCATGTGATTTGACGCCGTTGGACTTCTTTCTTTGGGGTTATTTGAAAGAAAAGGTGTACGTCGACAAGCCAGCAACAATTCAAGAGCTAAAGGATGAGATAATTCGGCACATTAACGGCATAGAACCTCAATTATGACTCAGCGTCATCGAAAATTTGGACCATCAGATGGAGATGTGCCGCCGAGGTCGCGGCGGCCATTTGGCCGATATTTTGTTCCATACATAATTAAATCATACCAATATTATCATAATAAAAAGAAATGACAATAATTTCCTAAATAATTTGTGTTTTATTCAAAATCAACATCGGCCCTTAAAATTTAACCACCCTTTATAATTATTATTATTATTTATGTATCATATTTCTTGGACCGATTTTGATAGATGGAAAGTTAAATGGACAGACTTTGTCTGGTTTTTATATAAAACAAATGTTTTCAGGATTGTGTACACGGGCGAACATAAGGGTAGGGAGTATAGCCGTATGCGGCTTGTTAAGTGTTCCTTCAATAATAACAATAAATCTTTTCGTTATTATAACGTTAATTCGTTCGTATATCGTTATTTCTTAAATAAAAAACATCAACTGTAGCTTTAAGGTTTCCGTAGTTATACTTACCATTGTACTGTTGACGCCATATAATGAAACGGAACGACATCGTTGATTGCGACTGTAATGATTGCTTTCACTTCGATGGGAAGTTTTATTTTTGTGCCATTTTTTATTGTCATAAATATCAGCGTTTTGGGTATTTTTTTGGCATTTGCTTTTATTATTGTAATTGTTTTTGCAATTATGCAGATTGTTCTGTGGGGGCAAGATGGGGCTGCAACTCTCACGTTCGCATATATTTATTAATGACGGAATCTTTTCCAGATTATCATCAATCAATGTGGAGTTCTGCTGAGGCGCCATGTTTGACTAAAATGTGCTTCGCTGAATTCCGGTGAAAATGGGGTTGCAAAAGAGGTCTGAAATGTTCGCTGAAAGAAAGCGAAGTATACATGTATCAATAAGCTTAAAACAAGCTGGGTTCGGAATAATGAAATTCAAATATAGTTTTATCGTATAAAGTTAAGTGCATTTGGAATTGGAGCTGGCCTGACTGGACGACCAAATTGGTAGTTGTTTTTGTAGCTGCTGTTATCTCTTCAAACACGCACAAATATGCAACAACGGTATGTGAAACCACTTGTCTAAATTGCACGACGCTGCACAGTGTTTCGCCTGGAACAGGCTGATGGACAAGAGCCATTTTCAGATTTCCAGAATGAGTAATTAGATGAGGTAACATATACAGTCAAATCTCCGAGTTGAATAACTGGTTCTGTCTAACATTCCCATGCGATGAGTCATAGGGTGGAGAAGTAAGCTAATGAGGTAATTTTAAACGTATGTATAATTTGATTAGTTCAGCTCTCTAACACGTTCAACATTTGTGGACATTTTTTAGGGATTCTGAAGGTAAGATATACAGATATATATGGTATTTACGAAAGTGCCAATGGCACCTTCTTTAAAATCCCTTAGAATATTGCAAGGAAAGGTTTAAAGACATGTCAAAATATATACATACGTAGTATTTTTCTTAGTTTTGCAATATTCATGGACTGGCAAATACTTGTCACCGACTGCCATCTTTCTACATTTCATTTATTATATATCTAGAACGTTTTTATTTGTTTTGATATATGAGCTGTTATTTTTAAAAGTGGAATAAGTCTATTTTTTTAAAAAAATGAGTTAAGGGTAATTTTAGTAAGATATAGACACATTCTATCCATATTTATAATCATATATTCAATTGATTATTTTTGAATGTGGTACAAGTCCATTCGGAGTTAAAAATATCGTTTATTTATTAGATAATTTTAATTATTATTACATCATAACAAAATTAAAAAGTGTTAAAAAAATCATTCAAATTGATTAGCTTTTGACAATATTTTTAAATTTATTCAAATGAAAACCCTTAAATATTCTAATACATGAAAAAATGGACTTATTCCACTTTCAAATATAACAACACAAATCTTATCGCAAAAAAGTTGTTTTTGAAAGTGGTATAAGTCCATTTGGAGCTTAAAAAATCCCCTATTTTTTGAAATATTTTCAATAATTATTATTTCATAATAAAATTTAATAGGTGTGTAGTGTTAAAAACATCACTCGGATTGATTAACGGTTGCCAATATTTTTAAATTGATTCAAACGCAAACCTTTAAATATCTCGATACATGAAAAAATGGACTTATTCCACTTTCAAAAATAACAGCTCATATGACTCAGACTTGTTTTGTGAATTCGCGTAGTGTTGGTGAATTCATGACTGCTGCAGAAGTTGCAGTGCTCTCAGCAGCAACTCGGAATACGACAAAAATTAGAAAAAACATTAGTGAAAGTCCACAAAGTTGAAATCTATCAGTTCTCACAATAATAGTTCTAGGCATTTGCCACTTGCAACGAGGCATTAGCCTATTACAATGCCTCCAAATATACAATATACACATACAAGCACATTAAGTGGTGCTCTGATGAAGCAGGTCATAAATAGTTTCCATCTTAGTACACGAACAGAGAGTAGTCTTAAATATTGTAGCTTGGCTTCCTAATTCAGCGTTTAGGACCTGCGATCGATAAGTAAATGGAGTTGTGACGACAGTTCTGGCCACAGTGCCTACAAACCAAATTTTGAGGATACTGGAAGCAGTGAGGATCCTGACGAATATTTATTTGTATTTTCGTTTGTCCCTCTTATATAGTTGATGGTAATAATATCATTTGGCCAAACCCGCAACCATCATCTACAATGTTTTGTCGTCCGATTTAACTCATTTTCGTAAAGGAATCCAAATTACGGCAACAGAGACTAACAAAGTTTCGGAACAAATAAACAATTTACTGCCATTAATTGCGCGTTGAGTGGCACTTCAGCGCAGAACTGTTTCATTTATGGTGCTACCTCTAAAATGATGATTGAGAATCAGAGAATTTTGGCTTTGGTTTGTCTACACTTCATGCGTGAATACGTTATTTGAATGGTTTTTACACATTAGTTATAAAAAGGGATTAAATAAATGGCAGGTTGAATAGTGAGGATAAAGCGTGCAGAACAGCGATCGGACGGTATTCGACTAAAATTCAATCAGGAAAGGGGTCTTATTGTGGGCCTAAACTTTATCCGGGATTTGGCTCAATTAATGACGCTAACATTGCTCGCCGTTTTCTCGGAAACCCTGGATTGAGTGTTGAGATCATAGGATTGGATGTGACACTAGTTGAGCAATTCGATGTTTTATTGAGAACATTGTCGTTTGGTTTTGAGTTCATTTAGTTAAATTCAAAAAGTTTTTTGTTGACACCAGACGGCTATCGGTGTCTATTCGTGGTATTACATCCTACTACTGTAAATCAAATGTTGATCCACAGTACAAAGATTATGAAAAGTCATGTTCCAAGTGGACAGCTACGAATAGAGACTTATCGTCCTTGTCGCTTGTACATCTGATCCTCTGATCAAGAGCTTCCGAGAGGTTCCCACAAAGAAGATGGGTAAATTAGCTTCTCAGTATTATAGAGCCTCGATAAACTGTACCAAGCTAAGTTCTCAGAATGACTAAAGACTATTATTTGACTGATACATTTTTACTTACGATGGTTTACTATTTGCTCTGATGGTTGACTTTTGCGGAATTAACTTTTAAGATATTTGGCTTAAATAAGAAATTCTTGTATGGAAATTCTGCCGTTTATAATTTAGTCCCCATTCCCTGTGTAATTAATTGTGATACATCCCGAGAGGATAAGAGTACATATATTCAATTTGTTCTTTGTTTTTCAACAGTTTACGAATTTGTTATTTTCTCGAAAACCGTACCACAAAGAATCTTACGGATTTCAATGTTTTATCGAGAACTGATTTGCCATTTTCTTTGAAGAAAAAAGTTTACTTATTTACGTGCCTTTTTTAAAAAATCGTTCAAATAACTAATTTTACGGTTTTTTAGAAACTTCAAGTTTAGAACGAAACGATTCCATTTAAATAGAGTGATTGAATAGAGTTTCAGCTTCTTCAAAAGCTATTATGATATTGTAGGCGTGACAGTTGTTTTTCTATACTATTTTGTTGTTGTTGTTGTTGTTTTTTGCTGCTTGTGCCACATTCGGGCATTTCTATCGGGTAGGGCAATCGAACGTGATTGTCGGGGAAACTATACCCTCGCGTCCATTAGAAATAAATTAAATCGCGATTACAAAAGATTACAACACATCACGTTAAGGTGATTTAGCTCCGGAATTAAGGCGAGGCCTTCTGAAAACAGGGCCCTAATATATTTACTATATGTATAAAATAAAATAAACGCCTAAAGTGGCCAGTTAACCCTCCAGCCACAATATTTACTTCAGTATTTAGGAGAATTGAACAATTTTTCATTAATTTATTTGGTAACCGCAGGCCCGAACCATTTTGCAGAAGCCATTTTCGAGTTTTATTTGGATTTCTTTGAAGAGAGGGATTTCATAAAATTTGTGTTGCACGTTACGTCATTCACCGGACAAGAATCGAAAACCCCCAACGGGATTTGTGAATAGGATTAATTTATGTAATTCAAAGAATAAATTGCATTCAAGGATCAAAAATCATGATCATGAATTCAAGCTTAAGAAATATATAGAAATTTCTAGAAAATATACTAGAAATCACGATTAATGACGAAATGTCATGAAATTTAAGAACCACAGCCGAAATGTGTGTACATATTTTCATTTATGACATTTAAAGACATTAACACAAAATATCTGTGTACAATTCATTGTATTGTATCTCTAAATTCTACGTACGTGAATGAATTCAAAAGGAAAAATACTTTATTATAGGCAGTTTGGATACAAGTGGAGGAGTTGTTAGCTTCGTCCTGGCCGAAACTGAAACAACCTCAACCTTTTGACAAAAGGCAGGTCAGATCTATAAATATTTAGGTTAAATTCAAGTTTCATGTCTGTGGACCGGTTTTGATGTATGGACGGACCATGGACGGAAAATTAAATGGACAGACCGACAAACGAAAGGAAAAGAGTTGTGCCGTTTACTACCGGACGTGTGTCCTTATAAATGCGGAAAACCTTACGTATTTCCATAGTAAGAAATGACTACTATTGGTATATCCGTAAAATAAAAAATCTTTCTCAATTCGAACTATTGATTCAGTATTTTTTATAGTTACAAGGCAGTAGCTACTTTTTATGTACAATAATTCATATATTGTGAACAAGGAGGTATTAAATTGCATTCTGGAGGGGGAGGAGGGTAATCAGTAATAGAAGCATTTACACTGTTGGCATCGAACTGATAACATTACAAAACTTATTAATGATCTAGATTTAACAGTTGATTAACCGGAAAAATCACCCTAATACAGCATAGTGGAAAAACTTATTGGGACCATATTGAATTTTCGTCCTAGGAAATTTAATATGCTAGAGTTTTGATCCGACCTTTTGTGTAAATTAACAGATTAAAATTACCAAGTTATAACTTGTTCTTTAATTAGTTTACTATTCTAAGCCATTCCATCCTGAACACCAATTATTTAAGTATTACCTGAATACTTTAGTGGAGTTATATAGTCGATACTGTGATTATCTCCGCATTAAGGTTTGGCACTTAAAGAACCACAGATTCCTTAAATAACACTGTGAATTCTCCCAGTGCCAAGAACTAACGCGGAGGTTTCCCTCGAATAATTTCAAATAGACAGGTGTGTAAAACTTACCTTTAAAAGAAAAACCCTCTTATTGCCGTACACAGCTTTGGGTTTCTCGAGGTTCAGTCAGTCTAGAAAGTGCAAAGAAAGTTTCGCAACAGAAGATTTTTCTAAACCGGAACAATATATAAATATTCCTTTAGGGTTTTTTGTGTTGGGTTCGTGCAGAGTGAACGGTTAATACTGCAATTCCTGGGCGCAGCACATGTCGCTCCTTCGAGCTTTAGCACTTAACTGGAAATCTATTTGAACTTTAACTCCGAACTCCACACGGAAGCGGGCGGTCTCAGACTCTATCCTCACCGGCCGGAAACCTTCTTATAGACGCTAGGCACTGCCTTACTCGATTTTAAATTTTTTCCGCAAATACTTTTTCTAGGGTTGTCCTTGTCCCGCAAAGTGGTGTCCGCACAGCGCACTGGTTTTGCGATCTCAGGCAAATATTTATGTTACTTCCTCTGAGTTGATGTGGCGGTGCAAATGTGTTGTGCCAGCCTAATTTAAGCGCGTTGTCAAGGTATCGCAACCTGGCTAACTGATTCCAAACAATGTGGCTGGCTGTTCTTTCTGGTAACTACGGTAACTAGCGCGAGGACTAACGAACGTATTGTATCCTTGACGACGAATGACTAACTAAAATTTTATTTGCTGCCTCAAAACTGAAAACACCACGGCACGGTACCGTTGCGCACCGAGGCATTTGTCGTTGTGGAACCCTTCTTGCCAACTAATGACTGTTGTTCCGCGGTGCGGCGAGAAGAGCGGAGACACAGCGCTGCGAGGGCTCGAGTAGTGCAGACTACCAACAAGTCATGCTTGCAAGTGGTGTGGCATGTGGCATGAGTGACATGCTATGCCAGGAATTACCGTCATCGCGCCAACATCGCCAATTCAAGCAGGGCTCGGGCGCAGGTATGCAGCAATCGGCTTGATTGCCGATGTTGTTGCTATCGTTGGCAAGAAAACGCCGCGGTACAACCAACTGCCAACTGCCGCTACCACTTTTCTTACAAACTATGCTACCAATTTCGAGTTGTTAGTAACTTGTGTCGCACACACTCGCATACAAAGTCGCATATATGCGTCTGTGTGTGTCCCGTCATGAGTGAGGTTGTCGTTATCAGCTAGGGTGCCCAACTACACTACATACCATATACCAACCCCGAAAAACGAAAAGAGACACAAGAGCAAGAATGCGAGGAGCTACTACTGAGTTCACGTCGTGTTACCACCAAATCGAACTTCCTTCACATGCAAGCATTTCCTTTTCTTTGTAGTTATGGTTGTTTGTTGAATAAGATTTTCTGATAAAACGCATATCTGCTGAGCATGGGTAATGACGACCAATACACACTTAGCTATATTTTTTGCAGCTTTTTTCTCCACTACTCCGTTTTCTTCACACTACATTCGCTTGTCCTTTTAGAAGATTCGTTGCCTTTATATGTATTATGATATATATACCATACATAGTATATATGTATATACCATATATAGTATAGTATATATGTATTGTATTGAGTTTATGATTTCATACTATATTATTAAGAATTGTATAGAAGAGGCGATGATGATGTACTCTATTTCAGATCAGGTCAGCCTGAAGATAGCTTTCTTGTTAACCAATGAAATGAAAGTGAATACTAGACCCTTATATTTGGCCAGATTTGCAAACGGAATTATTAAAAACTGGTCGGTAGCAATTTTATTTTTCTTGGACTTAGGTAATACCCTCTAATATACGATTAACGATTAATTGCAATTAAATGATAAAAGAACACATGCCATGCCATCAATTAATGACCTTTTGTTAAGCAGATATGCAAGCAACTGCTGTAACGGCAGGAGCAACAACAAGGAAAGGGGCGGATTCAATGGAAGTTAACTGTGCGTACCTGTCCGCTTGGTCCGAGTACGGGACTGCGGGTCCTCGAAGGATACAGCAGGTGCGTGTATGCTTGTGCGACATAGCACGGGCAATCTTTGGCAGTGTTACCGAAAATAGTGGGGGTACTCATTTATATAACCTTTGTTTATCGTGTGCCCTTTATTCCTTACTGATGTACTAATTTATGAAAAAATATTGTATCTATAATCTTGGGAAGTTGATGGTGCAGCGGTTGAATTTGGTGCAGCTAAAAATAAATACTCAAAGCTCAAACATTCGCTAAACTTGGATTCATGATTGCTCTTAAATCAAGAAAACGTTTCTAACTGGAACTGATAATCAAATCTGGTAGATATGTGCACATTTTGTTTCTGCAGCCCAATTCTGCAGTGCTGATCAAAAATGCTTTTTGATCGATAATATACTATAAGTACCTTTATATGTATGTATATACCTCATGTTTTATTACTTTGGTGCACAGCGATTAGGACATGTTTAATCTTAAACTCTTAATAGGACAGATATTGTAGATAATGGATAGTAGACTGATGTCGCCCGTTTTTTCAGGCGTAGTTATTCTTGATACAATGCCATGAAATACTCGTGTGTTTAAAAGAAGGTCCTGTGCTTAATCATGATTTCTACGGACAGACGAGAGGGTGACGCTTTTATATTCGTATTCCACCTGGTCTGGAAGGCAGAATACCCTTCTTAATACTATGCGTTCTTCTGATAGATGCTCGATTGAGAGTTCGGATTTAACAACTGTCAAACTTTGGCTAAGTTCGATATTCTTATTTTATTTCGAAACAAATCTGGAATAAAATTGGTAAATAAATCAGCCTTAATTAATCTGTTTTCCGTATTTTTCATAGCAAGTTTCTTCCTCAAGAATTGTCCTATCCGTTTTAGCAATGAGCATACATTTTCGATTAGTTTGTATGGCGGCGGCCGACCGACGCCCACAGCTATGGAAAACGTGAATATTTGAATATCCCAGGTCGTGCATACGATAACAATTACTGCAACACAAGCACAGCTACATAAAAAGCAATTGCAACACAAACACATGTGACTGCACCGTACTTGTACATTTGGGTTTATTGTGCAAACACATGCGAATCGTAGCGGACTCTCGGCGAGCTGATTATATGGGAGTTTCCATGAGCTCCTTCTACTCCCGCAATTCTACTGTTCACAATTGCTGGCACTCGTAATTACGATCTTTTCGTGGATTGCAGTAATCCTGTACTAGAGTTGGAGAGGAAAGTGTAATCCTTATTTTATTTTCGAAGAGTTCAAGAGGTTTGCCATTCAAAATCAATGTGCTGCTCAGTGTTTGAGTCCTCTGACCCTTCGTACGTCTGCACCGTAGATAACCCTAATATATGTTTATAAGTTGTTCCCATTTAAGAAATGCAGAACTTAAAATATACTTTATTTGGTAAATTTCTCCTATCTTCTGAACAATTTCTTATGTACATGGTATATTTAAACAAATTTATGAAGATTTAATAACAGTTGATATCGATTGATGTCAGTTGCGAGTTTAAATCATGGTCAAGGTGACGGGTTATTGTTTCATAGAACTTTCATCTCTGGTCTCATTTCAACCGCAGCGGTCAATTTTGAATGTATTCCCGGTTACTCCTGACTATTTTGTGTTTTCCCTCCAAAAGAACGTGCCAGCTTAAGTCATTAAAGACGTCAACGAATGCTGCCCTGGGTAAAGGGCAATCAACAGCCAACGTATGCTCAGTCGAACAGGTGCAAAATCATTGACCGCAACGGAATTACAAATGAAGGAAACTAACTCAGCTGAAGAATTTGCTTAACCGTCCTTCAGTGTAGCAAGTTCAGTTCTTGTGTTGAACCTGTTCTGTGGCGGTACTTCGTTCGGATTCAGCTGACTTATTGGCCGCATACGTAAATCATATCAGCTGGTACTTGTTCAGGTTAGGTAACGTTCAAGAACTTAGGGAACGGAGGCATGATTCGTACCTTCTCTGCACGAAGATCCGAAATTATATTTGTCTGTTACTGTTTTCTCAGGCTTCGGTTTCTGTTTACCTGCTGCCGTATTTATGTAGCACATAGAATATACTTATAATGGAACAAATGTCCAATTTATCTTACCATCATTAAATAGAAACCTCTCGATGATGTGTGGTTTTTCTATTTTTAAGAGTCAATTCAATTTCATACTTACAACAGCTGAGAATGGAATAACAGTTTCCTGACTTGTCGTTGCTATATGCTATAACATAACTGATATTAAAAGAATTCAAGAGCTGGCGCTATACGGATGAAAATGTTTGTATACCCTCCACACGAAGATCTAGAGACTGTATTAAGTTTCTCCCTCCGTTTGTAATTCACAAGAGGAGGCGGGGCGTATATTGAAAAGTATTTTTATTTTTATTGACTTTCTTGGACCTACATGATCCTACATGGTCCTACATTATAGGCACTAAAGTAGGCTTTGAGACCAAACTGCCTTTTGTGGACATTTAGTTTCTTTGTGAAATACCGAAAATGTTTTAATTATTACCGAAAATGAATTAATTATTAAGTACTCTGCCAGCCACTAGCTCAGTCCGCCAATGACAACGCCTGCTTTCATATCATAAGTTGCACAGAGCTTTACGTTGACTCGATCATAAGGCGGACAAGGCAAGGTCTGGCAAGGCAACAATCTGCATTAATATTGTTATGCAGTATTATGTATACATATGTAGTATACCTTGCCAACCATCTAATGAGGGTGGTTGCGCTTTTCCGCTATACTAATGTCCTCTAAAAATCGCATATCAAGAAGTATTAGTATTCTATTCTACTCCAAGAATGGCGTGGTGCATCCACTTCAACATAATCTGCCCTGTTCTCGCAACGCAACTTTCGAATGTTCTTCTAAAGCTTCTCCGTTATGATCTTTCAATCGAGGTCAAACGAGGCGTAGTGTATTTCAACTTCGGCCAGCCCAATGATGGAATGTGTTTCTATCTAATATAATTCAATTTCTTTCAGACGGTGGAAGAAGGATAGGAAGGATTTACTACTAAAGTTAGTTTTATTTACTGTTTCGCTATATGTTGCACTGTTCAGGCTCACACCACATCAGCTCCATCCAGCAAAATGCCACCTCAAACGACCTCTTCTCAAGATTTTCCCAAAAATTAAAAATACTGAATAATAGTTCATTTTAAAAGTTTTATTTGCAAAGCATTTTCGTGGGTTGTGAGTGTATTTACATGTTTTCAAAATTGCTTATCATTATTTATCTCCTCGTCTTCATTCTTTAGTGAATTAGAATATTCGACTTATATAACAAAAAGTAGTCTTAAAAATAGATTGTTTTATTTATGCAAAATTTGTTTGAAAATTTACTATAGTAAAAATAAAGCAGTACTTAGATTCACACGTATTTAAGTATGCGTTTGAGTTTTTAAATTCAAATAAGTGATTGAATACTCATTTTAAAAAGCTTATCGTATTAAAGAAATTTTGAAATTAAGTTCTTTTTATGACATTATTTATACGGCAATAAAACATACATACTATGTCTTGAGTACCATCTTGAGTTTCTATTAAAATATTATATTAAAACTAAATATCAAATAAATATCAAATAAAGATCAATGACTAAAGTTCATTCATTTGACAAGCTGTTCAAATGCAAATAAATTTTTTTTGCAGCGGACTCAAAGATAATAAATTATTCTTTAAATACTAAATCATTCACAGCAGCATAAAGCAATTTAACAGTGTTCACTCTCATTCGATCAAAACCTTTGTAATAATGCGTAACATACTGTCGAAATGTGTATTAATTTTAATAAATCTGTATATCAAAAGAGTGTAGGCACGTGACAGAAACATTTAAATCCCTAGTGATTATGTTTTCTTGTTTGTTTCAAGTGTGTGAGTTAATAAGTTGAGCCCCTAATATGCCCAAGCCTTCGTCAAGCAGAGGAGGGATTAGTTGCTTTTTTAACTTATTAAGCGTGATCCGTTGTCGTTATCGGACGATTACGATAACAAGAAGAGGTGAAGGCCATCCGATCTTTTTTAGTATGATAAGTGAACGAAGTAGTGGTATAAATACTGAGCGTTTTAAAATATACGGATATAATATACATTCTCCAATAAAATGTAAAATTGCTTGCATCCAGACTTGTCAGATTATTCAGATATTTACGTGCATTTCAATTAATTCTAACGTTCAACTCAACTTCAAAACTAGGTGAAACTATATTCTATACTGTATATAATCCAGCCAAAAGAAGCACAATTAGCCACAAAAGCAACCAGCTGTCTTCTGTGTGGTACATGTGCATATGTAAGTGTATGACTTCGAAAATATAAGAGTATATGTACGATACATATGTACTATTCATGTATGCATCACTCAGGAAATATCCCACAGCTTTTGTAGTTGAAGCATGAACACTTCCCTTAAACCCGCGAGTGCACCTGGTGAGTGCTTAGAAATGGTTAACATATTTTAATTAAATTTACTTTGCGAAAAGAGGAGAATCGGTAGCAAAGTTGAATAGTTGAAAAACACGTGTGGCATTTTAATCTGACGAATAAGTGAATATATGAAGTTGTATTTTACATTTAGAATTGTTCAATTCGTTTTTCACCAAAAGGACTAGAAACCGTGTGTGTGTTTTTCCTTAATTTCGACGTGATGAGTTTTTCAGAGGTTTCATCTTTTGCGTACTTTTGAGATAGGCTATATTAATGGCACCCTCTTCGGATAAATTTTATTAATTACATTACAAAGTTTCAACATAAAAACTATAAATTGGAACATGTTACTTAAGAAACAACAAAGACAACATTTTCTGAGAATATTTTTCCGAACTTATTTGAAAACACTCAGTTTCGTAGAGCTTTTATCTGACTATTTTAAGGTACGATAATGACACCAACAAAAAAATACCGGTGCCAATGATTATGAAAGTGTTCCAAGTCATTTATTTCTCGTTTCGATATACTCAAAGGTTTGCGTTTGAACGAATTGTACCACTTTCATAATCACCGGCACATAAATACATATAATATAATAAAATAAAGGAGTATGTACATAGATACATATGTCCATAATGTGTACATTTTAATACATTTTTTGTAATTCTTATGTTGTGATTATTTACTATTCTTTCACTTCTGCAGACTGCCACCATTTCTGCTCTGTTACATACATAAATCTCAACCTCATTTATAGACTTCGATCCGAATCGATCTTTCCTAGCGTTCTTTTCAGTGTGTATGAGGATAAGATATTGTATTTAAAGAAAATTGGTTTTCTTTTCCAGTTCTTACTTATCAGAAATTGGATTTGTGACGAGCATAGATTTCTGAGCCCTAATCTACGAGGTTCCGAATTTTTTAAAATACTAAAATTGGATTTTCGCAAATAACTATGGCAAACTATAACTATTTATAATGTGAGTGTATATACACTTAAATACAACTGCTATAGTTATTTGAGGAATAGATGAATTTAAATACTCGTGGATAAGGTAATACCTAATATGAATAACGGTATACTTGGACAGAGAATAACACTACCTTAATTTGATGTGTTTCAATATGTTCACAAATTAAACTTTTCCTTAACCATGTATTCTTTAAAATATTGGTGTATTTTATTATACCGAAAAATTTACTCATAAGAAACTCATGTGTAAAGCTAATCAAGTGTGTGGATCCGGCATACAGTACATTTTCATCTACGCTAGCGTTTCCTGGGTCCACATTTGCAGACAAAATCGCCCCACTCGGAGCAAAAAAGCTTCCTAAAAACTAAAAATAAACCTTTTAAATAATATTTTACTTATAGTTGCATTCGATTTTAAAACTTCTGTGTTTATATGCATTGTAAGATCCGATTAGATTGTCCAATTTGTATTAACTTTTCTTTATTAGCTAAATGCTTTCGAAATACTTTCTACTGAGCCATTTAAAATCATTCAATCATTAATATAGTTGGCAATTCTTAGCAAGTAGACTCAATTGTAGCCAATAGATTAATCCTAATGAGTTACTAGTGCACTTCCATCGAAGTAAGTTTACTATAAATAAAATAGTGAACTAATTAATTATAGTGATTTCTAAGTTCTAGATCTCTGAAGATGCTTCTTAACGCCAAATAAATAAAGATTTCTGATCATTTATGTATGCTGTACGTTTAATCGCAACATCCGCCCTACATTTTTACTTAAGACGTAACTTTCAAGCGGGGAACGATGTAAGATGTGTTCAATTAATTGGCATTTCCTACTCGAACGCGTATGAATAAAGCAGCACAGTGTTGCCATGCGTAAGCCAAGCACAGATTTGACAGAAAACACTACAACTTATTCCATTGTTTCAGTTACTTGCATAATTTTGTAAAGATAGGTTTTCTATTCACTTCATTTAATAGCCCAGTTTCACTTCCTACCATTTCTTAATTTTTAATTAAAACTCGGAACTGCAAATAAATAGAAGTGAATGTTTACAAATCAGAATCCCGAATTCATATAATCGAAAGACCTGTCGTCTTTGCGATGCACATTCTACATTTCACACATTTTTTGGATTTTATAAGAGATTAAAAGTAATTCTTAATATAGTTTGGATGCATTTGTATCAAGTCCAACAAAATCAAATGTAATATTTTTTAGGTTCTGCTGCACTATTGCATCATTGTACATAACAGCGAATAGCGACAAAATCGTCATTTATAATTTGGTTTCGTACGACTTCAGCTGTTTAAGTATATTGTATTTAGAATCATGTTCCACAGTAAATGAGGCTCAACAACTTATATTTCAGCAGTGATATGTATTCTGTGTCTTTAGTTTTTTTGTTATTAATGCTTCTATTATGTCTTTCAGTTTATGCATAAAATGAGCGAATTTTGTGCCGTGTTCTTAGCTGTTAATTTGAATTTTTATTTGCGCTTTGACTTTCTCTACTCATATGTGTATATATGTACCATACATACGTACAATGTATTACCTCTTACTTCTGCCTGAAGAAATGTTATGTTTTAATCATCTACATGCTCTCAATTCAAGCTCGCGCGGAGAGTTTAATAATTGCCATTAAGTTTCGATCTCTCTTAACAGTTCGAGTTAAAGAACGATGACTTTGAATTTGAATGTGATGACTTTATAAATAGGCGTAAATATTGTATACTCTAAGAACCATAATATTAACGGTGATGATATAAAGCTGTCTTTGCAATTGGTACAATGAATTAATCGTATTTCCTAATTAGTCAACTATGAGTTGAGCGGTTTCTTTTATAGCTATTTGTTTGGTTTTCTTTGTGAAGGCAGTCAATCCTTTAGTTCCTTATTTTTATATTTATTCCAAGGACTTTTCGATTTCGTTTTGATACAGAATCAATACTCGTACATCGACTTTACGTTAAACGACTTTAAAATTTCGATAACTACTACATACTATAAAGCTTCCTAATAAATTTGAAAGCAACTTTTGATGAAATGAAGTGATTAATAAAGTTGTGCCCAGGAATAAGAAATAACGACGAGGCCAGCTAATTTAGTTAAAGGCTCAGATAGAATCTGGGGAGTGGGATAGTTGCTGAACAATGTAGTGGCTGAATGGCATTGGCAAAATCACTAAAGCCTTTAAAGCCTCTTTAGCCGCAACGCTTTCTCAAAGGTTCAAAATATGGGGCCTAAATAATTACGGCAGTAAAGTAGTAACAAGAATACATAGAAACATATTTCAGAAGGTAAAACATATAAACGGTCTTTACTCCAAACAGGGTCGCGGATATGATGACATGATCGCGCGATTAAAATTGGAGGACATGTCAGGTCGCGTCGTCGTTGCTAACAATGTTCTATCATCACATATTGCAGGTTGTAATCACTTAACTTAGGGGTAAGAAAATTTCATTTAAAATATCTTCGTTTCATTGATTTAGTTAGTTGTTCTTTGGTATCACTTCTTTGGTTAATGTTTCCCTCCATTCATCTTTAATACAATCGAATTTAACGCTTCTTAAATAATCTTTAGCTTAGGACTAATCAAAATTGTGTTTTAAAAGGAGGTGTTTTAAAAAACGTTTGAAAAGCGGTAACAGTAAATATTTAATTGTATCTATTAAATTTGTATTATAATATACATATATCTCTCCATTTGTTTGTATAATTAGCTATTTGGTTTAATTAATTTTAAATATTCTTAGACGTACTTAATGAAAAATTATTTTAGGTGACTAGAATTAATTAATCCATAAACCTAGTTATGCGGTTGTTTGAAGTTGTTGCTCTTGTTGAAGTTTTCTCCTTGCGCTGTTGACGCTGTTTTGACTGTTTGACCTTAGAAAAACATGAACTTCTATGAAAATCCTTTATAGTGAACAAAAAAAAAAATCAGGAAAATCGAGTAGGCGGTTGGAAATGTGATTCTAGCGATGACATCGATTGTTTTCGCCACTCGTATTGGGTGTGGAGGCTCCTTTTTGCGCACTTGAACGAAGCATGTCTGGAAGAGAATAACAGTTCCGAATCAATGATATCATTCAATGGGATTGGGAGAGGATGGAACCGATGCTGGTGTTGTGAGTCCAAGAGGGTCGATAGGCTACGCAAGACCCTCATGCACCTTTCAAAACTCAGTGAATGGCGATGTTTCCGTTACCATTCAAATACCAATGAGACTTTTATTCTTCATAGTACACACATTCGCGTACATAACAGAAACGCCCGAGTATATAAAAGAGTAGTCCGTTGCTAGAATTACCTCTGTCGCGCATCCGTTGTTGGCCGAGTGGGTGCAGGGGCTGTTGCCACCGCCGCAGCTGGTACAGGCGACTATCTCGTTAGGGGCGCTGGCCTCTCGTCGCTTCTCGCCCTGGCAAACAGTAAATTTTAAAAACTTGTATTTTAGTACGGCGTAAAATTGTATTTTCAGCATAAAAAGTCCACTAAACAGAAGCATTTAGAAACGGAAAATGAATGGATAAAGCATTATGTACGTACATATGTATACTGAATTACCATATTGTCAGTAACAAGCTACATAAAGTATGTAATGAAAAAATAACAGAAGTTGTAAAAATAAATGGCGATGAAGAGAAACAGAAAGGGAGCCGGATTGAGAGAAGGATGAAGATAAAATTTTGCACATGCTCGATCAAGGAAAGCACTAACAATGTGAAGGATAGAAGGAACAATCGGTTTGACTATATCAAGTCGGATACTTACCGGCTACGAATGTCCAGAGCAGCAGCAATAAAGAAATAATAAGGCGTCGAAATTAGTTGCGGGCTCGTTGAGTAACTTAAGAGGGTTAATATATACATTTTAGCGCTTTGGACACAATGATTTGAACTAACTGTTTAGATACAACAAAGCTCTGCTGAATTGCAACCAACAAATTGTCAAGGGAACGGGAGAACTTGTTGCTTAGTCATGTCCCTGGAACTCCCTTGACAAATGCGTTTCTCATTTTACTAAGAAACAAACTTTTCTAGAAGCGTTGTTCTGGTTTGTAGTGGGATGGATGATAATGTTAGCAATGTGATGACTTTAAATACTAGAAATCATCAAACAAATCAAACTATGAGAGGTTGTTGTATTGAGTTGATACTGATGCATAATGAACGAAAAATGAATGAACTAAATGTTGAACTTAGCAAAAGACTTGCACAAAATTAGAATGATAATTGATTATTTTAACATAAATTTATGTGTATCTACAACAGTATTTACAAACTACGGAACGGTGAAGTACAGTTTTTAGGGACGATTGGATTCAATTTAGTAAACTAAACAAATGCAAAGTACGAATAAGGATACAAAATAATAAGGAAAGCAAATATTTCATTTTGTATCTATATTTGTACGTTACGTAGTAGAAAAAAAAGAAATACAACTTGAGTCACATTAGTAAAGTCACATTATTATTTCAAGCCTTCCCTGATCCCTTCATTGGTAGCTGGTTAAACTATTCAGTCGTAGTTGTTCTTTTTACTCGTTTAGAGACTCTTGGTTCACACGAATTTGAACCCTGGCCATTTGTGACCATGAAACTATCCGATCTGGTATAAATTGCAGCAGATAGCAGCTTCGGAATCACGTAGCGTGTCTTTAACTCAAGCAAAAATATGAAGTACACTCCTGTAGTCATTGCGATTAGCTTAGCTGCGCTTCCACTTTCGGTTTGTTTGGTTTGGTGTTCTTTTAATTGAAGGCCTTCTTATATTGTAGATAGTCCTATATTTTCCAAGTCTATTGTTATATTCTTTATACCTTATAAATTCTTGATTCTTGATTCTTTGTAAAAAAAAACATATAATATTATATATTACATCCCCCCAAATTGCCACCCCTTGCTTGCTGTTTAGCGTGGCGCTGGGTGTAGTTGCTGCTGTCTAAAGTTTTCAGCAGTTGAATTGTTCCCTTAACGTGTTTATTTACAGTACTCGGTTTCTTTTTTACGGTAATGAGTCATTCTGAAAATCAATGCTAGAAAACGTCATAGAAGAACGTCCTTGTTTAATAGTTCTACTTCCACAAACAACACGTAACATTTTCTCAGAAGATGGTCGTGGGAAGAAAGCGACAGTGCTTAAACTGAGCGACTGTGCGCAGTGAACTTATCTGCGTCGGAACGAACATCTCAAGACGTCTATACTTGAGGAACCATTCTCTTCCTTCGTGAAGAAATTGCGAAGCGGTTTACTTGTGGACTAATTAAGGATGCAGGATGCTTTGGCACCATACGCACGCAACGGCTTTTGCTTATGTTTCTGGTGCCTCGTGTCCTCAAAAACATTATCACTTCTGGCCACAACGGCTGCTGCGCTTCATTTCAATGACTGCTTAGTAGGCGCCTCGCACCTCAGCCCACGCCACGTGTCCGAAGTGCGAATTCTGCCACCTCGTTGTGTGCTGCTCGTGTTGTCCGCTCCACCGCTATTAAGTGGTAAAACGGAAGAACGTTTTCCGTGTTGAGCGCCGTTATGAGTTAATGCCGCCGGAAGCTGTGCGCGTTACCCGCAACCAGTGTAACAGTGAATGCATGAATGTTTAAGTTGCTCGTTAGCCACCTTGGTAACTTAGTTTGGATGTTGTTGGCACCAACTCGGTGGCTGCCACTCGACCTGCATCAGAATGGCTCCGCAGTGGCACTTAACACCTTTAGCGCCGAGCGGTCTGTGAGTAGGTGTTGTTATTAGATCACTGCACGTGTAGTGATGCCCCAAGCAGACATAAAACTATGCGTGACATCATTCTTGGGGCGTAATTGCTGTTGTTATAAGTAACCAAGTACCTTGCCTTATCAAAGAAACACGCTTACATGTGGGTGACCTTCCGAGAATAATTGACATTAATATCGGACCAGGTTCGTAGGTTGCTGGATTAAATAATTGCAAAGCGAATTTGTCGCCTTACACTTGATTTTCGACGCTGCTTCGCTCCTGTGTTTCTGTGTTCTGCATTCTGGGAAGTTCTGTCATTGAAGCAGTTTTACCTTTTGTATTGCCTATCTTGTATTTTGATTTCATTTCATTCATCCAGGGTCCTTTGTCTGTGCGTTTTTGGCTTGTGCAGTGGTTTCAAGTCCTATTTAATTGTCATTTAATAAGTACGGAAGCACAAAGTTTGAGCAGTTAAAAAAAATTACTCGAATTTTAAGTTATAATTGGCCAGCTTATTTCTTTGTGAAACACTGCGCTTATTGGCCCTAACTTCCTTTGAAAGGTTACGGTTACGTTATAATTTGTTGTTTTATTGAATTTTGTGTTCGGCTGTTTAATTGCTCCATTTAAGTTGACCCCCTTCGTTCCTTCCCTTTTGCAAACGTTGGTAAAATCGCGCTCATATTTAAAACTAAATTCCTCGAATAACACTTGCATATAGTTTCCTCCCCTTCGCCCTTTATTATTTTCCATTATATAACGGAAAACTTACTTGTATTCAAATTTATTAAGAACTATAAATTTGAATTCATCTTCATAATCTTCAATTCATCTTAAATTCTTTAAATTATCTGTGGGATAAAAATCATGTTTTTTGAAAACTCTACAATAAAAGAACCTATTTTACTTTGTAGCATCCAACGAATGAAGTATTGTTAGGTTTCCTGACTACAAGATGATGTGTTAGTTTTTGCTTTGATAGAAGTTGTCGATTGGTGTTATTGTGTTGTTAATAAGCTTCCCAAAACTGCGTTCTGGGTGGATGATAACCATCTCTTACCTTTCGTAGTCTGAAGCTGTCTGAACCCACATTTGTGGGTGATCGTGATCGTCTTATCAATAGGGTTAGTATAAAAGAACGGTTAGCTTTGTTAGCAAACCATACAAGTTCTAACCATGCAAGCATACAACACTTACAGTGCTTTCACCACCAGCCGTTCGACCAGCACCACCTGCAACACCTTCTATTTTGCCCCGGTTGGCAGGTGTTTCTTCGTAAAACACCACCGCCGGCGAAGTGGACCGCGACGTTTTCTTGCGCGGTGGCTTAATTGGCATTTGGCGCTCGGCGTAGTCGATGTCAGCCATTTTAGGAGTTGCTGTCGCCATACTCATGGCGCCTTTTTGATGAAGTGCGTTGATTCTGGCATCCCGTAAAATTAACGGCGGCGTATTCGTTGACATCGAGCGAGAGTGTCGCATATGTGGACCACTCGGCCAGTCATTGTGCATTTCATCTGCTCTCAGAGCCACTGCTGTTGCCGCAATTGAGGTTGGCGCCACGTAGACGGGCTCCATGCATTGCGGCTCATGTATGTCCCTGCACTGACTTCTGTTCTTCACGGAACGGGCTCTAAGATGATGCACCGCTGCTCCGATTATGCTGCCATGATGTTGCGCCCCTGTTGTGGCGGTCGGCGTCACGAGTGGACTTGCAGTAGTCGTGGTCGGCATGGAGCCTCCGGTGGTAGAGGTGCCGGCCGCTGCCTTTTCGGACGACAAAGCGGCATGAAATTCGCGTTCGATTATTTCCTACATTTTTATATGGTTACTAGATATGACACAACATCGACATGGGGAAGAGCAGTGAGTACGTTCGAAGTCATTCATTTGGGTCTGCTTATATAATTAATGAAGTTCGCTTTTAGTGTTACGAGCAGCGAAATGGGGCAGGGTAAATGGGGCGTGTGGGAGAAAAGATGCATCTGAGAAGTTAATAGAAGTGCAGCCGGGCACTAAGCAAGTCTTTTTTAACTTCGCAGTTTTGTGATTTAAGTGATATGAGTACAAGCGGTGGATGTCAGAAGGTAACCCAATTATCCAACATCAATCCAGTAAACGGAAACGTACATATGTTTACAATTGAACAATAGTCCAACCGCAAAAATAATGAAGCAATATTAATCAAAAACCATGCTCCGAACTTAGCGTTTCCAACTCTCATGTTCCGTTAGTTTAATATATTTGATACCATTTACAGTGTCCCTTGACAATCTAAATTATAATCATTGTCACATTATGATTATTGACTTCAGTTTAGTCATGCATTTTAAAACACAAGCGTATCTTAGTATTAATGGACATGTAGCACTCTCACATAGTTAGGTCAGTACGTATCTATACAATAAGATCCCAAAACTATATCTTTATCCCTCAAATCAGTGAGTGTGACAAACTCGACGAAATTAACTGAAACATGTTTTCATTCTCTTAAAAATAAGGCAACGGACAACACATAAAATCAAGAGGCTAATCAAATTTGACATTCTAACGCAGGAATACCCTTAAAATCTGATGGGATGGATCACCTATTGATTTACAGAGATTCATTATTTCATCATTTCGATTTTCTATAACACATCAAATTATTCCCAATTATTTGTGACCTTAAAGTGTGTTTTTGTTGGGTTTATTTAAATTACGTTTTTAAGTTTGATGAAAAGTGTTAAGGAAAAATTCTTTCTATAAAGGATTCGTTTGGCGAGATTACAACAAATAAATAACACAACATAGAAAACGTGCGTGCATGCATTCGAATCTAAAAAGCTAGTTACTTCAAATAAAAACTAAAAAGAGCAGAAAGCTTAACGTGAAGACATGCATTAAAGAGTTCAAGCTTGCAGTTTACTGTTTTTGACTTCAGCCGGAACAACAAAGCATGCCAAATGCTGCGCGAGTCAATCTGATCGGATTCTACGGATGGCTACTATTGATTTGGCTGACTGTTTGTTGTTTTTGCTGCGAGAGATGAGAAAATTGCTTACCAAAGGACTTGCAAGAATTACTCCGATCCTGCTTAGAACCGCTGGAAGACGCTGGAAAATGTACACAAAATAATATTGATACTAAAACACACTTTAAGTTGTGATGGATTGGGATTTTTTTGGCACTGATTAAGTGGGTGGGAGCAACACTTTCTACAACAACTTCATTATGTAAACCATAAACACTGCAAGGAGTTCTGGGCCAGTTGCACCAGTTGTAAACTGTTTGAGTAGCAAGATTAATTAGCGAGGACATGTCAATATGTCCATCCAAATGTTGCAGTTAATCAGGAGATCGGGAGAAAATTTTTTCCTCTGTTCTGTCAAACTGCGTTTACTAATTTCGAAACCCTTGTTTTACTAAGATTGGCTATTTGCCAAGACGATACGAATCCCTTAGACTTTAAGTACATATTTCTTAATCTTAAGTTCTTAATCTTAAATGCAGAGTTATGCTTATGAAGAATATTACAGGAGACCGTTAACAAAACTAAGGAATTTGATTCAGAAGTTAAACAAAAATATGATGGCAATAATATTAAAGAAGAACTGCTGCATTCTGGAAAACATTTAAACATTTAAACTTGAAATGTGCGAGAGTTTAATGTTCCGCTGCTTGGTACAAGCGGCTCCGAATTTCTTGAAAAAACTCGTACTTTCGTTTGAAAATTAGTATTCGGGCAACATTTTCAGAACTCTATCAACACTGCTAGAATTCGCTTACTTTCGTTCTTTGTTTTAAGCTTCAGCTCTTCGGGATAACTTTTGAGAGCAGTGATGTGGTCAGAGTATAATTTTGTGAGATGTTCTATTATCTTGCTGATATTTTATTAATAAATAACTATTCTTATTATTATAATTATCGCCATATTATTATTTCATCGCCATTACTATTACAGTTATGTAGTTGCTATTATAAGGACTTTTAATGTGGTGTTGCTTAAGGTGGTTGCCTTGAAAATACCGTAACCAGAACCGTACCAGAAGCGAAAGCTTTTCTGAAGACGATTAATGTACCAAGCAGCGTCGGTTTGTGGGACAATTTTCACTAGAAAAATAAAACAAATTTCGGGGAGTTATTTAATACATACCAACAGTTGAACAGAGACCAGATTATAACAGTAACTTATTCAAAAAGGGTTTAGAAATCAGAATTTAGGGTTTTGAATTTCAAAAGAATTCAGAAATAAACAAAAAAAAATAAAAAACAACAGAAAAACACATTCATCGAAGAGTAATTTGTTGTTGTATTTTCAGTGATGCACACATCGAGATATCTGACTAGCATTACATTAAATACACAATCATATTTATATTTGTAAACAGAAGAGCGGGAAGGTCGCACGAAACAAAACAACACAAAACACTAAAGAAAAATTTGGAAACAGAGAGAAACACATGAAATTAAAGGATTGGTGAGTGGAAAGTGGAATAAATACTGATTGATGCAGATTGACGTATCGAGAAAGTACAGGAAAGATATAGACGAGAACATAGATAATGAATGTTGCTGTTGTCGAACATGATTTCTGGCAAGGATTTTTACATGAGGTACAGGTTTCTGGTGGTATTCTCTGATACTCTAGCTTCGCCTATCAAACTCGGTGGCTTAATGCTTCGAAATGAATGCACTGAAACTTCGGTTTCGAAACCTTAACCTTAACCTAGGAGCACTAGGGCTTGCAGGCACTTACCTGGGTGACAGGATTCTCGCCGGGGCGGTAGACGACGTTGTGTAGAGGGCGCTTGCGGCCCACGTAATTGACGCACACAAACTCCAGCAACGAAGCGTATATGAAGCACATGCAGACGCCGTCCCAGACATTCATGGCGGTGAGGTTGGACACAACCGGAAGTGTGCTGCGGAAACCGTTGGATGTGGTGAAGAAATTCAGCATCGTGGTCACTCCTGCACGGGACGTATTGAAGTGAAGGCGTTGAGATGCGGCCATTGAAAAAGCAGAAAGGAAGCATTAGTTGTGCGCGAAATACCTTCGGTGGAATGGTATCTACATAGTATATGTATGTTCTGTGTGCATGTATGTACATATATCATTTCTATTATCGGTGGCAAGTATTTTGTGTAGAAAACAATTAACTTTTTATTACAGAACAATATACAATAATTGTTCAATATACAATAATTGGGTTGTTGCAAAAGCAAAAATCATCCTCGTTCTGAATGATTTCTATCGCAAAGAGGTATCAAGTTTATGATTGAGGACACCATAGTTCTCTAGGTTTTGAGTCACATTCGATCACTTGAAACGAATATTGATTAACTAAAGCAGCAATCGGAAAGGATCGTCATTGTTTCGTCAATACGATTCCATTATACGGCAATAGATTATGGAACTTCAGATGGTGGGTTGGTGTGGAGCATCCAGAAGTTCCCACAGTTCATTCCTTAAAAAGTTCATTCAAGAAGTACTTATTTTACAACAACCCAGTGAGATGAATAAACGTGTGAAGAGGATACTTATTAGTTTCTAAATGCTGCTGTAATTCTTTTTCTGAATATTAGTATACATATTTCGCAGATGAGCTACAAAAATTGAACGAAAACAACAGTGTTTTAATGAGCATATGATAGCAACGCAGGATGTTATACGTAGATAAATTAAAAGATGCGCAACGAGTTACCACACTATTAAGTGTACGCAGCTACGTGATAATTAATTGTGAAATGTACATTTGGGGACACACAGAAAATGTCAAAGCTAATGTAGGAGAGGGAAAAGCATGCAGCGTGCGTTGTTGAAACGAATGATGAGAACAATGAGACCGACGATTATCGCTTTTGAGTGGTTCCGCTTTGATATTCATAGAATTCGCCTGACCCAATGATTTATTTGTCCTGTTTTGCTGACTATTTTCTGCAGATTTCTTTCTAAATAATAGTTGCAAAAATGCTGCACTCTGATTCCAATGGTACTGGATGGAACTACTGTTATTAAAATTATATTTTTACTTAAAAGAAAAGCGTGCCAGGTCAAAATACATTGAATTAATGAACTTCATGCTAAAATGCATATAAACTTATTATAATCCACTACGACATTATCTCTTCTTAATAATATTAACGAATTAATTTAAGTTGGGATAACTGCTGAACTATAAAATTATTGCATTCTAAAACCGACCAAAATTCGTCTGAGCGAAACGAGCAATTTTGAAACCGTCAACGTTTTCAATGTGGCACCGCTGCAGATATTCTTAGCAGCATTTCAAATGATTTTAAACTGTTTAAATTTCGAGTAGCGTGGGAGCTTGCCTTAATTATTTAAACATTAGAACGCGTGCATTTCGAATGTTCTAATAATGATGTGCAAACTACATTTTGGACAACAGTTAAAAAATAATTCGTATTTCTTTTCTCGAAGTTGTATAACTGCCTGCTAGTTAGAAGAGACCATGTGTAAACCACTCTTCTCGCCATAATAAAACTCAGCGAAACCCAGTTCCTTCACAGCTGGACATATACATTTATGTAGATATGGAACCCCCTTCAGTCGTGTGGGTAGCAAAACTTGATTACATACCGATCATAACTCTGGCTGGTACTGCATTCCATTCGAGCCAGAATGTGATAAACGATGAGGTCACCAATATAATGCCGGGAATGAAAACGGTGGTAAAGTAATAGGCACGGTCCCGGGTAAAAGTCATCTCGACTTGTAGGCAACTGTAATTACCTTGATAGAGATAACAACATACAGAAACAGAACAGACATGATGCCAAGAATGCGTTATGTTAACAAAATTATTAGTGTTTTTATAGGAAGATCACGACCATTAAGGACATTACAGCATTTCACAGACAAAAGCTTTTTGGAGGTATTAAATCCTAGCTCAATATGAAGTGTACACTTATTCTTACGACTTAAACTAGAGTTTAGACCACCTATGTAGATTTCGAGACCCCCTCTTGCAAAGCAATCTATTTTACAGCATTCTATGACATTGATACCAGTAGAGCTTAAGCTGACCTTAAAATGGATGCTCATGCAATAATAGAAGGAAAAGTGAATTTTAGTTATGAATTTATTGGCAAAATTTAATAAATCTTAAAGTACTTTCAACAAAATAATTTTTCTATAAATATATATTTCAATGAGAAATAAGAAATAACGAAATACGAGTAGTACTTAAAATGTGGCATAAAATGGCGCTACGGTCGTTCTACGTTCTTTTCACCTCACTGGCAACGTGAGATAAGGTCAAGTTAACGTTTCAAGTTACGGTGATTATGTGGTGAGTCCATTTTTTAGGTAAAGAAAATAAAATGTGTTGAAATTGGCAAGAAAAACTGTTTCAGAAATTTGTTGACGGGCGATGATTCTAAATGCATGTATAGGTTTATAATATATATGTGTTATAGTTCCGTTGTGAATGTTTTTCATTGTTACCTATCATGGATCTAGCAGGCACCGCATTCCATTCCAGCCAGAATGTTATAAACGATGAAGTCACCAATATTATGCCGGGTATAAAAACGGTGGTGAAATAGAATGCTCGATCTCTGGTAAATATTAAATCGACTCTAAGACAGCTGTAGTTCCCTATGGTATTACGTTGTAGACAGTTGGTTAAGAAAAATTCACGGGGACAGATAAAGGTAGGGAATTTAAAAAGTTCATCAGTGGGACAAAAATGCTGAAATTTTCCCAACTAAATAAAAAATAACTGTAGTAGATTTATTGTTTTTTTAACCTGAGCGAACGCAAAATTAAAAGAGTTTCGTTTTTATCAGATTTTTAAATACATACATATATAAAAAGGGTTACGATTGGCACTTTAATAGACTTGTTAGACGTTGCAGTTGTACGTATCCGTGTGAACCAGTGTCACAGCCCGAATTTATGCCCAAGTTATTTTAAGCAAATGTGCTGCTCACAAGTAAAAACGTGTGCGTAACGTATTGCAATCTGTTTCAGTTCTTGGTTGAAAATAAACAACTCTGGTAACCTGTTTCCAGATTTCGCTTTCGTCGAAGGAACACATAAACTGTATAATTAATGCCATTAAAGTAAAACTAAACGGTAATAAAACTGAAGATAAACTTAATTAATTAGTACGCTGTAACAGAATGTTATAATTGCGTTGTTCAATTTTAGTTCTTTGTGATCTAATAAATACGTTCTTCGTGAATAACATAAACTCTTCGAAGATTCTTCCGAATGATCGCTTGCATTGCAGGCTAAAGTAGTATTTAAATTCAAAACCTGAAGAAGTCAATTGACGCAATTGTAATTAAAAACGGGAATGGGAAAAATAAAACCAACAACAACAAATTTAGGAAATTATGGGATTCAAATCAAACGTGGGTGGGGTAGGGTGCAAATAGATCCATCGGACTCACCTCTCCAGCTGTTCTGGTCGCAGGGCGTCGTTTGGTTCTTAATTAGATACGCATTCAGGGTGGTCAGCGAGGGGCTTTTGCGCAGCGTGTCCTCGTCGTTCTTCCACACGTATTTAATTTGCGGCTCCTCATATGAAACTGATGGGAAGGGTGCCGCACGAGGTAAAATAAATCAAGACAACGCATTATCAATATATGCAGAATAATTCGTTAATCTTGGGTTTAAATATGCCAATTTTTGTTATATGATTCAATTTAAGCTCAAATATTTCGCTTCGTATCTGGCAGAGATTTAAAAGCAGTCTTGAGTCGGATTATAAACTATTTCACAGATCCTTGAAAGCATTGGAAGAAACTCTCCTTCAGCTTCGTTAACTAATATTTGAGATAAGCAGAGGCTACAAAGTGACACATTCTAAGCAATGCGACAGAGATACATAACTATGAGTATCTTGCCACATGAATCAGTTTTACTGTGAACAGCAGCGACAAGGTTAACAACCGAAAATGTGTGCTATTGCAAGCTTTATTGGTTTATAGTACTATACTTGGACGTGAAAATCCATTTAAATAAAAATACTGTACTCACTGCTTTCCATGGAGAATGAGCATTTCGGGTCATCGAATGGAAAAATGTGTAGACTTCCTTGGCATGAGAGAATCAAGTGACGCCTGTAAATCATAAAAATTGTGGTCATCTTACATGCAATATACAATATTTTTCCGTGTTATAGGTTCTGTGAAGTTACGTTATGTTATGTTATGTTATAAAATCTATATCTGTCACTGCTTTCTCTATACATGTGTTCAGACCGAAGGACGAACTTAATATACGAGTACCTTTGTTGTAGCTTTTAAACACTCGACAGGAGTGCGACAGTAAAAGCGAGACTAAATTCAAAGCGCTTTTGTTTAGCTTTAATGCGCTACAATTACGCAAATGAATGGAAGCAATTTAACCGGTTTGGACGCCATCTTGCTATTTGCGACCCGCAAACGGAAGCGGATGGGTTGTGCTGCAGCCAGAGGCGTCGAAAGTGTTAATCACGGTTGCCAATGCACGGCGCTGCGCTGCTTCATTACGTCGTTTTCACATTAACTCTCGCCTCCCGGCGCTGGTCTAACGTCAGAAATGAATTTGCATGTTTTTACCGTTACTAAAATACGAGTAATAATTGTTTTTATGGTTACTATATACAATATTTTTCGTTCTGTTACGCGCTTTTCTTTTCGTTTGAATTATCAGAGCTGCATTTTTAATGAGCACGGAGAACAAAAATTTGCATTTTATCGAACGTACGAGTACAATATAACGAATGCACACCTCATTGCGTACGTAATGGTCCCGTTCCGATAGATCCTGAGCGCGAAGTGCATGGGAATGATGGGGTCCTTGAAGTCGCCGTGCATGATGAAGTACGTGTCCGGCGTCCAGATGTTGTCATGGTGGTGCAGAGCATTCAAGTATTCGTACTCCGATTTGTTGCCGTATTGCAGTCGCGGGTCGTTCCACTGCTGGTTGAGCAGAAACTCCACTTCGTATTTCTGAAAAGAATGTCAGGTTACCCATTCTTTCGTTCCCAGAATAACTCACCAAGCTGGATTCATCTGGCGATGCTAAGCTAAGCAATAAAACGTTGACGTTAACTGTCAAAGTACCTGAAAGAGACGAGGGAAAACAGAGGTTATTACAGCAATACAGTAGAACAAAGCTGGGTTAACGAATAATACAAAAGAAAGTGGTTAAGCCGAAATGAAAATTCAGAAAAGAGCGTGGATTCACAAAAATTATTATTGTAGTCACAGAAGAAGAAACGTTCAGCGAAAAAAAGGGGCAAGGAACACAAAATGTTGGCCAAAACGAAATCCGAATGTTAAGACAAAGAACAGAAAAATAGGAAATAACAAACCGCGGTTGTGTGATCTCGTTGAGGACTTGTCTTTTGCCATATCCGGTGATGACAATCCGCAGCAAAAGTCTTCATCTGAAAGAGTACAAGAACGATGAGAGTGACGGGAAAGCGTGTCGCTGGAGTTGAAAATAATCTTCCATGTCGAGATGCAGACCGCGAACATAAAAACCAAAAATTTAATTAGATTTTTTATATGCGACAGTTGGGGACAATTCAGGATTTTATTTTCTACGAGTATCTTTAAATATCTAATTTTTTAAAGGGTTTGAAAGGTTTGCGCATGGAACTCCGGAAGAACCAAGGCGCATTATTGTGCTGTTGAGGCCATTAAGTTCGCGTTTACGGTTAAAGGTTCATATATTGGGCATGATTACGACATGTGTCTGGTTGTCATTTGACAGATACGTTTGACTTCTTGTTCTGTAAAATGTCAAAACTGAAGTGCAAGAGTGCCCGGTTCCAAAGGTCGATGGAACCGTGACGTAACTTGCTATGACGTAATTACTTCTCCATAAAGGTATCCGCTACTTCGATTCGTATCGCATTTCGTTCTCATCGTGATAATTCATCCTTGTTATTAAAAGGTTTTTAAGAGGGCGCGGGTGTTTGTGTGTGTGACTTTTTCCTTACGATGCCTCTTGTCTTGAGAAGCTTGAAGGGTCTCTATTGTTGAGTAGTTTGCTTTGAAGCATTGTTGACGTACTTGTCGTACTTGTGTTCGAATGGGCTCTTTAATTGAAACTACATACTTGTATGCGCCATAAAAAACGATGTCTCCATCCGAGGCTACGTCTTGAACATGCCAGATATTATAGAAAAATACACTCACCGTTCACTGGCGGCAGGAGCCTTTTGTCGTAGCGCTTCTTTTCCAGCAGCAGATCAAGTATCTCCTTATCTGAACTTGACTCGTCGAATCTGCAAATAGAAACAGAAAGATGTGGTGGAAGGAGAAGAGGAAGAGCAGAGTGCACCAAATATATCCAACCAATTAAAACGTCGATTAGAACGTTGTAGTTAGTCAACTTTGTAAGCCATTAATCAGGAGTCATTGTTTTCTGTGTACATTTCAGAGCTCTTCAAAGTACGAAAGGATAATAAAAGGTGCTTAAATTGGTGAAAGTACTACAAATTGTTTCAGGATGTACTTGTGGAACTAGCATGAGATAAGCGTAGATATACGAAAAAGCAAAATGTATAGGAAACTATTGCTAAATTAAATGCTCTTTCATGGTTATTAATTCAGTTATGTGTATGTACGAGTATAGGTAGGTAGTTGGTTAATCTTTAAATTCACTTTATGCTCATATCCTGCTTTATCCTCAATTTCAACAGGCGAAGGATGGAGTGTTAAAACCAACCAACAAGATCTACTTCAGTGTGTCTACAAAGCGGAAGGACAAGCTTAATATTGGAGATAATTGGGAATGATGATTCATTGAAAAGTACTCGTACATGGAGCAAAGCAAGTGTTTATGTTTATCAACGATCGTAGAATTTACGTCGCTTCGCATTTGTGTTTCCTGTCTGTCGATGGAAGTCTTGTCTCGTGGTACTGAAAGGAATACTAAACAAGCGCATTGGAGAAGTTAGTAGCAACCATGTTAGTGAAACAGGATAACGAAGTCGGCAACAAAACGGTTTGCTTACAAATTTTTGAATGTTGGAGTGCAACTTACTTCGACCAATCGATGCCGTGACTAGAAATAAACAAAAAGAACGGATATGAATATTGCGGGTTGAGACAGAGCAGTAAAGACGGAATCATGATCTTCGAGACGCGGCACGAAATGCTGCATTCTTTCGAGTTGGGTTAGCGCTGCTCATGAGCGTTCCGCAGGAGTTGTCACCACGCAGCGTCTTTATGCGTCTGTGTGAGCTGCGGCCTCTAAATAAACACTGTAAACAAAGGGCAGTGCTGCCAACTTACATGGGATGCTTGTCGATTGATGCGCTGTTTATGCTGGAGGTTGCTGCAACTGTGCTCGTCAGACAGCAGAACACCAAAATCACGCTGGACGCGGCGTAGAAGTTGACCGAACTGCGTAGCGTATTGAAGCGGTTGTTGCATTGGCTTCTGTTGTGTCTGTCAGTGTTGCAGCTCTGGTCGCAGTGTTCGTTGCTCTCGGGGATGCAGTGAGTAGTTTCGGCGTCAGCAGTCTGCTCCTGGCATGGCAAGTAGTTTGCTCTTCGCTGCTGTTCCCGGGGCAGTTTGCGAGTTTGCTGATGCCGCTGCTGCTGTTGCGTTTTCATTTTCCGTTTCGAAACTCTGGTCCTCGATGCTGTAGCAGCGCAACCGGCCCATTTCTCCATGACACAGGTGCTGACGTTCCCCAGACACGCTGCTAGGTGATCTCGCGCAAGTAACAGTAGTTGCGACACAGTTTGGCTACTTGTGCCCACCGACGCCACTGCGGCTGCCATGTTGCGCCTGGTGCGCGTGGTCGTCTGGGTGCAAGTCGTCGTGGCATTGTTTGGCTTGCGTTGCTGTTGTGGAAACAATGTTTGGCCCCAGCAGCTGCCGTTGGAGTGGAAATATTTGTTAATGTTGCGGTTGTTGTACGTGTGCTTAAGAGTACTCGATGTCTGCCGCTCTACGCGGGGGAATGAGCAATCGGACAAGGAGGTCCTGTGAAAATACTCCGTATCGTTTATGCTATCTTCTTCGCCTTCGTTTTCTGGTTCTGCTGATATTGTTGTCGTTGTCGTTGTCACTTCTTCCAGTGTTTGCTTCTGCTGTCGATGCTTCACACGCTCTTTAAGCTTCTTTTTGACTCTCAGCGTTACTGCTTCTCTCGACTGTTTCTTTCGTTCCCTTTCCTCCGGCTCTTCGCACAGCTCCTCCCCACCTTCGCTGTGGCAAGTCTTACTACTAATCTGCTGATTGAAATCCTTGTGGATGTCCTTATTTTCGAAAGTTATTCTGTTGTCGTAATCTTTCGCTCTTGTTGCGGATGGTGTTAGATTTTGATTGTTAGTGTTGCTGTCGTTGGTTTCATTGCTTTTGTTGTGCTTGCTGTGCTTGTTGTTAGAATGAATGTGTCTCGTGGCTGTTTTAAAAAAACAGCCCATATTAAACCATCTGGAAGAATGAAAACAAGACAACAAAATTAAAAAATATATTTCTTCAAGTGTTATAGGAACATAAATAAGATTAAATCTTTTATTATGGTAATAATAGTGTTCTTTTTGAAAACGTTTCTTTTGGGTCTGAACTGGATGACAATGCATCATAATTTATTTATTTATTTATTTATTATTACTTTTATGCAGTAATTAATTACTACTATTAAGGGGATAGGTAGAGAGAGAGAGAAAGATAACAAACACAATTTCCACGACATCCATGCGCATGGGGATTCGAACCACCGTCCTCAAGGTTGAAATGCAAGTGCGTTACCTTCCACGCCATCGAGGACCGCAATGCATCATAAACTTTTTAGTTCGCCTGAGAAAACGTTTTGAATGTAAATTTTGTTATTTTGCTTTTTGTTATTACTTTAATTGATAGTCGCTTCGAAGTTTCAGGTTAGGAAAATTCAAAAAGTTCACTTCAGTTCCCCAAAATACCCTTTGAAACTGAGAGAATAGAGTTCCATAAGAAAATCGGAGGCGAAAATGTACAAATCGCTCTCCAGTACCAGGTTCGGCGGGCTGGTGGACTTGCCTAGAGTCGAATCTCTAAATAAGCACAACTATTTAATTGCTTTTCCTAATTAAATTATTGCACTGAATTCCTTTCCCACAATCTGCAAGTGCAGCGACGCGGCGATTCTGGCCAGAAGGCTGAAGGCAAAGGGGCACCCATTCACTTTTATGCAAATGGACACGTCGACTTGCGCGCAGCTCCTTCTTCTCGAGGGTCGGTGTTTGTGGTTTGAGTTCAAACGCTAAAGGTGAAAGCGCACAAAGAGCATGTCTGTACGTCGATTTAATGGCGTCCACCCGTGTGTCTATTTGAGTGCCGAAATCACCACGTCTACATGTAAAAGTAGCGGTATTTCATTTACTCCAACAGGTACAGCATCGCACTTTCGAACCCGTTCTGAGATAACAAAATGTTATAATTTCTTTTTATATCGATTCTAGTTTTCGGCTTTGGACTGTTGCTCTGATGAATGACCTGTTTTGCTATAGTAATTCTGCCATTCGGCATTTTTAGTCAAAACAAGGAACAATATAGCCACATTGCATTTAAATTCATTGTCCTAAAAGAAGTTTCTGTACAATTAATCTAAAGTGGATTCCTGCAAGTGATTACAAAGACTGAAAGGGTGAACAGAAGGCATTTAAATAATTCTTATTATTTTGTTTAAAGAAAGCAATTTTAATTTCTCATCGTCTAGTTATAAAAATCTAAAACCTAAGATAAAAAGCGTCCATATAATTTGTCACCTGGCACGGTTAATTGGTGTGGATCTGCATGAGTTCTGATTTGGTATAATTTTTATACCAATAATTTTAAGAGTGCACTTTTATTTATTGTCTAAAATACATACTACAATGAGTGGAAACAGAGCAATATTCAGCTTATACTGAAGAGACTAATGGGGTCATTCTGTATCTTTCAACGGAAACGTCAGTGAACGGTCCCAACCGAACGCCGTGTTCTTAAATTTCTATTCACTAGCTTTTCCAATGGATTTCGTTGAGCGAACTCGGTTTCGTTCAACTTTCCAGGCTAATTCAACGACCGAACGGTTGGCTTTGCATACATATTCTACACTCGTTTATGTTATACAGACAGTTTGCTCTTTTCGTCTTATAAGTAATTGTATGCGTTCACTAATGTTGTTTTGTGATCTCTTTTTCTCGCGTCATTACAAGCATCGTGAATGTTATAAATTATAATATGCTTAAATAGTTAAAAATAGTGATGTATTGAAAATAAATTGATAATAGTTGAAAATAAATAATAAAAAATTGATAATATTTGAAAATAAAAATTCATTAAGGCATAATGAACTTTGAAGAATTTTCGTCGTCGAGTAGCTCGGAAGAGGAGGATTCAAATCCGAACACTTGGTGCCAAGTTCGGAACAGGGAAATTAGGAGCAATGGCAGTGTACTGGATATGCCGCATCAAGAGTATTAAACTCCTACACATTCTTATTTTCTGCGACTTCTATCAAAATGTACCTGATCCAAAGGAACGCGTCTTCATTTATTTAAATATAATTTAGCAAAAGCAGGAAAAAGATATAATTTAGTGGCGCAGTTAGATGCTTTCAAAATAATTTCAATTTTCGAAATTCAGCAATTCAAAGAACTTTCGAAATAAATTATGTCCGCAGGAAATACGGGCGGCCACGCCAGTACTATACAGCCTCTGTCTTCCGGCCTGCCTGCATCCCCTGGCATTGTCTGTTCCTGTTGTTGGCCGATTCAACGCGTTGGAAGGGCCAATTCAGTCCCTAATCCTGTCTCTGTGAATTACAACTGCACTGTATGTAAGTTAGGATGGCTTGGAACAATAACTAAATGTATTAATCCGCATGTGTGTGTGTGTGCTGATTTATGTTTGACAGCGCGGCACAACCAACAACAGTGGAACGAAACTGAACCCCAAGGACAAAATTGTTTCTACTGGTACTTGATTACTTCAAAGCTTACGGCTGCGGTGGTGTGCCATCTCCAGTACCAACGTTATATTTAAATTCAAGATGACGAGTGCTTACAGTGGAACAAAATACTGCTCGAAATCAAAGGACTAGCAAAAACTTACACGAGTATGAAGTCAAATACAATATATTGTACTAGCAAATGTGCAATTAAAGTACAATATCTGAAATATTTACACCTTCATTCGTCCTTCCCTTCGTAGTCTACAAAAAGAGGGGTGGCAGGTATAAAAATATATGTTCACATGATCAGCATGACCTAATGAGTGCATATGCAGGTGTGTGTGAGTGTACACCACGAAGCAATCATATGTTGCATGTTCGATAAGAGGCGGCAGTCACTTTATCGTGCAATTAAATCGGAAACGAATGTGTTAATGCAAATAGTGCAACGTGTGACTCTTACTGCCCACCCTCCATTGATTGGGGATAATCTACAAAATGAGTTGTAACTCAGATCAGACCGTGTGTCACTGTGCCATAGAGGATTCATTTTCCAATGACACATGAAAACAGTTCACAATATCTATCTCTCTCCTCTTTCTACCAGAATACAACAAAAATAACTTGAGCAAAAAAGCCTAAATACTCACCTTAACCTGATTTAAAAGTCTTCAGCAGGATTTCGTTATTGTTCCATTCAATCCTCTGGGACTTGAGATGGAACTGAAACCAGTCGGTTTTCAAACCACAGACCTCACATATTCAAATGTGCTCACGGATGGGAGCCGAACGCAGTCAACCATGAGTGGCATTCCGGTGGTTGTGCATTTGACATGCGGCACGTATAATATGCGGCATGCCCCGTTGCCTTATCGGCCCAACTAAAGCTGGCTACAGTGCATTTTACTTGTTTAGTTTAGTTCAAGTTAAGTTTAGTACAATTAAGAATTTTTATAAATGCAGATTAAAAAGCGATTTTTGTAGAAACTGGATATGTTGTGGAATATATAAGTACATACTTTATACAGTCATCCCCGAATAACACGGATAACTGGTTCCTTGCTATTCGCGGCTTTAACAATATATAAGTACATGCAGCAGCCAAAAAAATAAAGTGGAGAACAAACATTTGAAAGCTGTTAGGAAAATATTAAAATTTCGTTTGTATGTCGCCATGAAAGGGACTTGGATGGCCGGACAACTCTTCGAACCAATTTTTTTGATATGACATTCTTATGATTGCACGTATTATATTATTATTATTCTTTACCGATTTAATTTATTACCGATTTCTTCTACTACTATTATTTTGACTGTTAAAATATGTATATTAGTTTGGCACAAAGACTTGAAGTGTACGCAAAAACAAGAAGCACGTGTTTATACAGCATTCAAATTCTTTATTGGAATAAACTGTTAAACGGATTATCACAGTCATGGCTAAAAATAATGAACTGCCATAGATGAAATAACGTTTTTGTATACTGTGACGACGATTTGTGTATACTGTGTGACTGAGCTACTTTTTAAGAGTAATACAATAGAACCTCGACTATCCGGACCTCCATCCACCGGGAACATCTGTTAACCGGTGTGCGCCGGGATGACTCAATGTCTCTATTAACCGTGATTCCCTGCTATTATCCGTAAAGCAGATAGATGAATGTGTTCATTTAATATAGAATACAAGTGTATTACATACAAATTCATTTAATCACAGAACAATCAAATGCTAATGAGATATACATATTCTCATACATATGCAATACAATTCGAATACCGTGCTATTCGAGGGATGCCTGTGGAAACATTTTTAAGCACGGTCGCAGGCAAAATCAAGGGAGGACTCAAAGTAGGATGTGCTAAGGGGGAATTCCTTACCAAGTGACCAACAAAAGTTTCTTCTAGAACACAGTGAAATATTTATTGTATTCAGGATTGTTATTTCGTACCGTTACCAGCGCTCGTTACCAGGCGCTCATTGTATTCCGGTGTCCCTGTCATTAACTCCACGTGAACATGTCGAATGGCTCTATTCATAGCATTCTAGAGCAAAGCGTGCGCATTTTAATACTAAAATAAGAACTTCACGTAACTCCGACGCAGTTGAAAGGCAGACGACTCGCCTCCCCCACTACTTCGCAACTATAAAGTGTGTGAGAGCAAAAGAATCCCAGTAGATTGGAATGAAACCACGCTTCTCTAGCAACGTTTCTTGGTGATGCCTGCCAAAACGAACTACATCTTGAGATTTCTGTTTATTTACGCACACTTGAGTGAAGCAGATCAAGTAGAGACTTGATCTACATGGCTCTGTTAGACTTATGGCTCGTACATGAGGGCTAAACGGAAGAAGAACAAGATGCAAAAGGCTGGCCCTTACATATGCTTAGATTATATTAGATTTAGATATCTACATACAGCCAACCGGATGGAAAAATGGAGCGATTTATTTGACTAGAGAAAGGAGCACAATCAACATTAAGCTCAAAAATAAAATACTATAAAAATGTAAATATCTCCAGAAATATATTTAGTTCGGAAGGGAGGGGCGTCGAGCAACTTGGCTTAAAGCAAATAATATAAAGCAAAAATATACATATTGTATAATACATAACTATACGTAACTAAAACGTGGGCCAACAGCTGGTTTCTTTTTCGATAACATTGACAATGCGGACATTGACAACATTGATTCATTAAAAATAAAGTATTTGAAATATACTATTACTCAGTTTCAAACTCCGCGGCACAGAATGAGTCGATAATTTTGTGGCCACAAGAAATAATAAGTGTGGCCAAAGAATTGGTTATGCTCGTGTTCGTCCAGGCGCTCAGCCGAGAATATTGCTACTGTTACTGAAGGTGTGGCCCAAACCCGAGAGCCTCAACTCGCCGCAGATCTCAGCAACTTAACTTTGGCCCAACTAGCTGCTTAGCCGAATTCTGCATAAAGACCTCAGATTATTCGCTTACAAGGTGCAGTTTATTAAAAAAATCATCCACTCAGATGAGGTTCATTTTTACCTCGGCACCTATGTTGATAAGCAAACCTTCCGTGTTTGGGGCTAAGAAAACCCTCACATAGTCGCAGAAACTCCAACGCATCCTCGGCGTGCGACTGTTGTGTCAGTTCGTGGAGTGGTGCCATTATTGGCCTATTTCGCTTCGAAGATGAGGATGGCAACAGCGCTTCGGTTAAGCGAGAGCGATACAGAAACACGATAACCAGTTTCTTTGGCGAGAAATTGATGAGTTGGACTTGGGTGAGCCATAGTTCCATCAGGATACGAGCAGACTACAAGCAAATCAAAATGTCTGTAACAAATATTACAACTTCAACTACAACCTGCAACTTGGAAACCTATACTGCTGAAAGGACTACGAAAGCTCAATTTTAGGCCACGCATTTTAAATTGTGTAGTAACAGACACCACGGGTTCAGTGTGCTGCACAAAGTGTTGGAAAAACTACTAAAGCGACAAGCACGTCGTCGGCTAAATAATAAATGAAAGAAACCTGCTAGCCACATAATAACATGCACATATATACATGTTCACAATTACGAGTACAGACGCATCTGGCTTTGAATTGCTTCGCGATGAATTTCTAATCTCCAACCAAAGAACGAATCTTGGCTGAGTGCGAATCTTGAAGAAGGACCGGAGAAAAATCTGTTTAAAGTTTTTGGATTACGTTTTTTGCTACTAAAGCTGAAGCAGAACCTTGTGAACGCATTCTGTTGAACCACCAGCAATAAAACCCCTTCAGTTACCGTAAATTACTTGCATATTTACGTGTATAAACAGCTACGTATACCTCTAATGACATCATTCATAACTAATTTCGATGTTAATGAATTGTGAATGCAAGTTCATCGCTTTGCAATGAATGAAATGCTTCTTCCACTAACCAAATTAATTTAATTTTGGACATATTTATTATATTATATGCGTGATGTAAATACATACACCACCCATATTTTTCCGGCTTCAGCGTTTAATTTTGGACCTTTGATATTAGAAATGTGAAATTCACCAAACGTTCACATCGCAGTAGCTCGGATATTGAAGTGACAGGCATTTGCCACTTTATGTAGCGAATCTAACTGGTTAATTTACGACAGCTGCGGAAGATTGGACTAATTTCCATTCAAAACTAAAGCTACACAATAAATCACGATGAGAAGTGATGTATGTATGTATCAATATTTGAATGATTTCCCAAGCGAATGGCGATTGTTAACCTAGTTGCAGTTCGAGTGTACTAAATCGCTTCCTAACAGAGAAACACGAAGTGAAAGCAGAGATATTTTCGGTCTTGTTGACTACGCTTTGCACTCTTTATGGATAAGTGGAGCAGCGATGTGTTGACAGAATGCTCAACCCGGGTGCTGTCGCATACAATGCGAATTCAAAGCAATTCATTGACCAGTGCCTCTTTAGCAGGATGTTCCAAGCTTCTATGGAAGGGTACAGGAGCAAAGGACAATTGAAAATATCTGTCATTTTGAGCAAAACTTAGGCTTAGTTATCTTATTCCCTGAACAGGGTTCCATAAAATTCCATGTTCAGGGAATGAGATTAAATATTCCCGAAGATGAAACAAAAATGACGAAACCATTGGAGCGTAAACACAAACCTCCTAAATACATGTAAACGTAAAATAACTGAGGATATAGACTCTCGAAAGCTTACCTTAGCTTTAGCTAATAGGACACACTCTCTATGATTGGACGCACCATCCAGTTTTAAGAAGTAGTTCCACTGATATTATAATATGTTATACGATATCGGATCTTATGTATTTCAAAATGTGACTTGTTTATCTGGAAGTATTTCAGGGAATTTTCAGAATATATCTGGGCAGGTAACGCCCTAAGCTCTTTAGGGCGCCCGTATCGATTCTCTCAATATATAATGTTTATGTTTGCCCCGACAAAGTGTTGTATATAGTCAATTAAGCTGAATAACTTCCTGACCGGTTCATCTCTAACTCCAACTGAATTCTCCTACTGGGTCTTCATATCCAATTCCATTGAGTTTTCCAACTGGGTCATCATATCCTAGATCCTAGTTGTACACATGTACATGAATGGTTCTACAGTTTTTAAAAACTAACGATAAAAGGTTGCTGTGTTGGGGGACATTTTATAGATTTTTACTCATTTCTCTACGTAGCCGCCCTCCATTCCTGTAACCTTTAGTCACAGCACAGGTTTTTCACCTGTTTCTTGTAACTGTTTTTAGAGGGAATAATAATTGAAACATACGAACATGTTCCTGGCGCTGTAATGGAAACTCGTTCTTTTTTGTCGTTTGCGGAGCTCTGAAGCTATTTTCGGAAGCATGCGCTTGCTTCTCTTCCTTTGTTGTGTATGTAAACGTGTTCGTTCGTGTGTTCGAACTCGCTTCCACGTAGCAACTCTACACTCCTTCCTATCGCTTACTTCTGAAAAGAAGTATGTTAACCCTGCAGATCCACTCTTGCTTCCAGTTGGAGATCTGTTTTTTCTTTCCTGTTCTGTTCTGCTTTATATTCTTGGCCAGCAATTGGTAACCTTCTTCCTCGTCCTTTCCCTTCCTCGGAATGGTATAGTGACCAATATAATAAGTACATTTTTTATGTAGTTTTTGCCATCTCAATGTTATCCACTGTATATTGTAAAAGTATTTTTATCTTCAAGAAGAGGAAACTATATTCACATACAATACTTGGGAGCACAGTAGATAATGTGAAAGCACAAAATGCACAAACGACACACTTCATATAAGTTCCTGCTTGTACATGCGTCACGCGAACCCTTGAGGTCGTCACAGTGAGGCCCTTGTTTCGGTTATCGATCGATCAACCCGGAGTAGTGATTGCTTCAGTTTTCGTTTCTGTAGTTAGCTAGTAGTCAGTTATTCGTCAAAGGACCTATTAGTCGGCTTGGATATGCTAATGACGGAGACACGTGGAGCAGTTAAGCGAGAGTTAATCGACTGAATCATTTCGCCTCCCATATTAGAACCAAGGCAATGCAAAACCAAAGCTATGCATGTGCCACACTTCCACTTGCGTGCTGCTCTGTGTGGAAGCTTGCCCTATTAATGCTATAAAACGAAGAATAATGACACTTTCTTGTTCCGTTTTTCGAATTCACAAACGCAAACGCTTCATTCACGCGACTCATATTGGGACGTTTTGATCGATTTCTGTTGTGTTCTTGCCACTTGATTTCAGTTTGGGACTTCTGATTTCCGAATCACTATTTGTGCACACTTACAACATTTACGAAATGAGTATTTCTTAAGAGTTGCGTAATCATAAAGGAGTCAACACTTTTGTTGTTACGCTCATGTTAAGTTTGCACTTTGTACAAATTGTTAGGTTATTTCGGTATAGTCCCTCAGTTTAAAACCGTTGCAATTTAATACATGCACTGAATTTGAGCAATCAGGAAATTCAGAAATAATAAAATAAGAAAGCACAAGAGGAAACACGATATCAAAGCTGTACGGATTACTTGCACGAGTATGTTCCTTAATATTTTCGCAAAGTATGCTCCCTCAGACACCCCGCGTCGACGTACATTCCTAACTTAGGGCGCCACGACAAGCTTACGAAGAGAGACGTTCACCACGCAACGCAGATCAAAGCTTTCGATGCGGCTCGAATTTAATATTTAGAAGAAGTAATGCAGCGCTCTGAAAAAGTGTGGTGTGATGGTTTCTGGTCTTTCTTCCTCTGCACTTAAAGTTCTGAGTTCAAGATTTGTTGCGTCGGCTGTTTCGACGCTCTTAAATCAAGGATTAGTCTTGTATTTCTTTTCTTCTTGCCTAAAACACAACCACTTGACGCAATCCTCATGAAATCAGTTATCATCCCACTCAAACCGATTTTTATTATGTTGCCAACATTTGCATAACAATCATTTCCACAAAAACTGTGACCAAGATAAAAACGAATTGCAATGCCAAGATTTTGCTTTAGTTTGCAAGCACATTATAAATATATATTACGAACAAATGTACGCACACGAGTATATACGAGTATGTATCTATATGTACCCAGCTAATCATATTTACTTGCATACATATTGCTGTACATGGCACAGGAATGAGTATGTAACCGTACAGATTTAGGCACAATATGTGGGCTACTGGGCCCAACCCGCAATTTGTTATTCTCCTTCGTTCGTTTTAACAGACATTGTTTTCGAATGAATGTTTCAGTGCGAGTGCAAATGTGACTGGATAGATCGCTCGTCAGAGATCGTTCCAAAACACTCTAAGCACCAAAATCATTCTGGGACATATCGATTAGAAGCGACTCTGAATGTTCAACAAATTTGAACGGGTCTTCAGTTATAAACATTGATATATGGCGTTTCCTTAAGACCACGTGCTGACCAGATAGCAAAAATGTTGGCAGACATCTCAACTCGTCCAAACAAGAGAACATCATCATCGTCAGTTCATTTAAAATTAAATGCTGTGACGATCTGTTTTGTGTTATTGCAAAATGCACTCAAGCCGCCCGGCGACGCAGACACCACCCTACCACCCTACCACCTACACACAGAAGCGCACACGATTTCCCACGCAGAGCAGCATCCGACGGAAAGTAGTTCAGTGCACTTCAGCGCTATTTCTTTGTCCTGCATATTTGTCTCCTTCGGCGTCGTGATTTTCTATGCGTTTTCGTTGTTTACCGTTCTTCGTGACTCCTCTGTGCACCAACGCTACAAGCCTTGGGGCCAAAGCGAGCCTAGAAGACACCAGACGCTGGTTAATTATGTCTGGTTTTGTTGCCGTAACCCTTTCACTGAACGGTGCAAACGATGAACAACTCTACTTTCAACTTTGTTGAAGATTTTTCTATGCTGCAAATTAACCTCCTATTAAAAGGACCTGTTATGTTTATTTTACTTCTGCTTCCTTTAAGCGCTGCACTTTTGTTGAGCCAATTTTTAAGTAGCATAGTTTTACACTTTCATGTAGTTGAGATGGAACTAACTTTCGAACTGAAAACTTCAGAAAGCTAAGATTTGTTTCAGTTGTTTGTATTTAAAACAACTTTAAAGCTCCTTTTAAAATTATAATGTGTACAACTTCCGGTCTTTAAGAACGCGATTCGTTATTAAACTCGTATTTGACTGTTGTTTGACCTTCGTCGCACTCAGAGGAGTACAACGCCGAAATAAACATACCCTGGATGCACCTAAAACACGATTGTAATTGGAGTTTGTGAACGAAGTATTCATGTTCCAACATTGTTCCATAATATTAACTTCAATATTGATATGAAATGCGAAAAATATATCGAAATTCAAAATTTTCCCCGTGCTCGTTAAGCGAAAAGGATGAATTCTGGCATAGAGACCTACGCAGCGCAGTTGGCTTGCGCCGAATATTCGGGTCATAATTTGTGATTTTCTGCTCTGCGAAGTCGAATACTCGTATGTTTAATTTGTTCGTTTCTCAAATTGTGCAATTTGTCATTATGAAGCGAGCGGCACTCAGCAAATGGTATTCTAAACACGCACAAAGGCGTAGGCAGAGTGTCAAGGGTGACACATCCACGCTACATCCACGATTAAACATAACCTAAAAATAGTTGTTCCTAGTGAATTCATAACATTTTCGTTTGGATTCTAACTCCATTGCAATTAGAATTTCTCAATTCACTGAATATGTTTATGTTTGCAGTTGAATAAAATATGGTTGAAAGAGATGACAACGCCAAACAGCTATAACGATCTTGTTGATTTGATCCGCAGTTCAATATTTTTCGGTCGCACTAAACGTGATACGTGAGTGAAGTGAGATGGGAATGAACCATTAAATATATTGTAGGATAACGCTATTTCTTTATTTCCGTGTCTGGAATGTTTCTGTACAATCAACTTTTCAGTTGTCACATTAAATATTTTACAGATACAGATTCCTTGGACCCTAGGTTCAAATCAAATAAAACCACATGCCTCCATTTTACGATTTCGGAGGCGCCACTACTCACCAAAATCCTCCGCTGAGTGATGCCTTTTGCCAGAGTTGTTGTTAGCGAGCTTTACATGTGGACTCCAGCTGTTGAGTGGCGCTCATGAGGACCTTAAACTGCTAAGTTGGCCTAGTTTCTTGAAAGTCGTTACGTTTTCACTTAGGTTTTTCCGATCGTGTCTACGGGCTAAAAGTTTGCAGAAATATTGTTCTTGAAGTTGCAACTCAACTCATCTGAAGTGAAATACGAGTTTATACGAAACACGAAAGGGGGCTTCGGAAGTCACGACACGAAAGAGACGAGTGCTGAGTGATGAGAAGAGCCAACAATAAAATGCTCTAACGGTACTAGTAAACGCAAATTCAGAAAGGTGACGGACAAACCACGAACAACATGAAACAAGGAAGAACTTCTTCATACGTGGTGTAGGCCAATTATACAGTTTTCTTTCTCTATTTATTCCTCTTACTTTTACACTTTATGCCTGATTATTATTTAATTATTTTAATTATTACACCTTCCTTGGCGTTGAGTTGTTGCCGAATTATCCCTGCTTAGGCACAATTAGAGTGAATTTAAATGACGTAACTTTCGAAAGCCTTCACTGAGACTTCACCGATTCCAGTGAAATGGTTTTAAGGACCAAGGGATTGAAATGAGTGCTGAGCTAAATGGAACCATGAAGGTAATGAAGTCTTGTTCAAAGTGCCTCAATAGTACAGCGAAGTGCAATTAAGTAGGTTGATTACCGATGCTTTGTTCTTAAAATCTCAACGTTTATCCGCTGCGTTACTAGAACTTATTACCTCATGAGGCTCATGATTACTCACAAGTAATGAAAGGTTTTTATTTATTATCGGCACAAACTTGTTTAATATTTCGATTCAGTATTTCGTCTTCCTAACATTTGAAGCTATAAATTCTGTAATAAATGACCTAAATACTCGGTGTGCCATAATGAAGCGAATTATGGTGCAGTGTTGACCAGTGCTTCTTCAAGCAGGTGAATCAAGAGGCCTCTGAGAGCAGTCTGACAACATGTATAAAGGGCATAAACTTCTCTCTGGTGGAGGGAGAAGGAGTCAGCTTCACATCGAGCAAAAGCCACAGCCATTGCGATGCTTTTGGAATATCCAAATACAAGACAAAATGGTCTCGCTGGCGTGGTCTCAGATGTGATTGTCAAGACTGAAGAATCTGGTTACACTGACTAATGGGAACGCGGACCGATTGGTCTCATCAGGGCTAGAAGTCTGATGAGGAGTTGAAGCTAATCCAGAATGTGTATGATTTTACTTTTCTAGAACTCGCTTCTAGAACTCGCTTCCATTTGTAGGGTGTAATTAGGAACGAGAAAGGCCACCTCCAACGGTCCCAATAGCGCTAGGTTCGTCGACGACCAACGACCACTTGAAGTTTATTTGTGGCCGAAATATTTTCGCTACGACAAATTTTAAGTGAGCACTTGAGTGTGCTATGTAGTTATGAAGGAATGTTGGGGAGGGGGGGGGGGGAGTTTGGGGGCGCTGGGATGGCGAATCTAGGGACGGAGGTGCTGGCGAGGAGGTTAGGTGATTTTTTTCGTTTCGATTTGGCGAGTGGGCTGCAGAAAATTTTGACACATCTTTCTTTAGATTTTAATTTAGTTTTGTTCGGTGTTGTTGTTTGTCGTGTTTTCTTGTTGTGGTCGCTTTCGGTTGCCTGCTTGTGGTATTCACTGATTCCGATTTTGCATTCTTATCCTTAACATTGAAGCAAAATTAGCAACGAGTACAAAATTCAAACGCAACGCGAAAAAGGCGAGAAAGCGAACAAAATTAGGTGCTCGTCGTCGTCTACAACAAAAATGTTGTGAGCTCTACATCGCATTGATTGTAATACTCATGAAAGGAAAACGCATGCACTGGCATGTCTGGGGGAATCTTTTTGATGGTTTTCGTCGCTGCTGCTGCTGTTGCTGTTGCTGTGTTTTGTTCTTGTCGTTGTGTATTTTAGACTTCGGCTGGTAGCTCCTCATGCAGTCTTCGCGTGTAGATTGTGATTATAGTAAAATGGGTCGCGACTCCGCCGTGCCTTTAAGAGGAGGTGGTGATGTTTTATTTTTCACTTAATTTCGTTTTATTTGCAACTCGATGTTAGTAAGAAACAACAGCTAAACAAATTATGCTGACCTTGGGCTGTTGCAGCAAAAAAATTAAACCGAAGTTAAACAATTTCGTATGATTAAAACTTTAAGGCCACTATTAAGGACATTTTGCAGCTGTGTGAAAACTTCACCACCCCAACTTCTTGGTCGTGATTCGGTTAAAAATATCGACTGCTTCCCCAGTTGCACGGTGACTATATGTCCTTACATTACACTTCGACACTTTTACATAATTGGGTGAACACGATTTTCACTATTTTCACTTGTACTCCTTTCAGTCCTAAATATTTGTTGGCTCCAGTTAATTATTGCTGCACTCATCAAATGAAATGGTTTTCGCGAGCTCCGCTTTTACTTTCCCAGTATGATCCAATCATTCAGATGCATTATTCAGCACTTGATATCTTTATTGCTCAATGTTCGTGGTCAATATTTCCCGTCTTCGTTGTTTTTAAATTGCGAACCCGTAACGAACTGAACGGTTAAAAGCCAGCACTTTCGTTCATGCAGTCTGCTCACAGAAGCGGTACTTTTCCCCTGCGGCTGCTGCTCGGAAAAGCTCGCTGCTCGGGCTTATCGTCAGAAGTCTTTTATGTTTTCAGCTCCAAAGCATTGTGGCTCACAAGCTTTTTGCATTTGCACCCGCGACTGCCTTTCGCACGTGTGCTGCCTTCGGTTGTAGCTTCATGTCAACGCATGTCAACGAACGGCGGCAGGAATGAAAGTACACGTCAACAACAGTGTTTTGTTTACTTCAGCGCTTTGCTAGTTCTCTATTGAAGCCTTTTTAGTGGCGCGCTAGAAGCTTTGGCGCATTCGGCTAGTATTTTCAACACATGGACTAAACAAAAGAATGAGCCCGAGATGCAGATGATCACTTTCACTGTAGAAAGCGCTTAGATCGAGTAGAAAACCGAAATGAACAATCTAATCATACGCTACAGCAGTTTTTCACATGGAGCTCTACAAAAGGGATTTCTTATGGATTTGCATTTGTATTTTAAAAGGTGAGTTTCGTTGCTTTTTGGATCTTAACTGGCATCAATGTGATATAAATTCACTCAGAACCGATTCTCAGAAGCAATACTCGGATCTTCCACTAACTTAAGAATTTTCAACTCCAGCACGAAGTTTCTTGTTGGTCAAGTGGCAACTCTGTTCTAGAATATTTTACATCTAATCTAAGAACATTTCTAATATTATACTGTGTCAAAACAAACACATTCGTAATTCAATGGTAATCGAAATATGCGCATTCTTGGTGAGTTGCCCGACCTTCGACTTCGACCTTTGGCACAGTGGTGGGTCGATTGCTGGAACTTCAACTACTTGCTAGGTTGAATCCCTTAAACAGAATTGTGCAACTTCTTAGCCATCGATCTCACAAATCGATTTGTTGTTTGATGAGATTTCTTATTTTTGAGTCTTCATATTTTCCTAGAGAGAAATGTATTAAATATAAGTCCAGTAACTCCCGTATTTTCTCCATGGCTCACACGTTCCCCTCAAAAATTGCACTTTGCTTAGTGCTCATCAATGAAGCAACCTCGAAAAGCTCCCAACTTCTGAAAATGCAACATGCACGACAGAGAAAGCTGCCTGCAGCTGATTTCCGAATTGCCCACACTCAAAATTGCCAAAACAACCAAAACACTGAAGCTTCAGTGTTTGCCATGATGTCATTGTTTTCCAAAAGCAGGGAAATTATACACACTCCTGGAGTCGCACCCAACATATTGCAGAGTTGCCAAAGCTCGCGTGGTGATTCCCCAATTCGAATTCCACCTCACAGCGCAAGTGTAATTTTCTGGCAGATTTGCAGCTGGACTTGTCGTCGAAACAAGCGACCAAGTATTTCCGCTGCGAGATATTGATTATAATAATAAAATACATGAACATTAGGGGAAGCAAAAGGGGCTTTACTAACTTAACATCTTCACGATGAAAAATGTTATCTAGTAGTAATATTGTAATAACAAATTAAAGAATAAAATCCTCTGATGTCAAAAGCAACTTTGTGATAATTCTAGGTAAAGTTCTATCATTTCCACAAACGATTGCCTGGAAATAAGAAAGATCTTAGGAAAAAATCATTTAAATTGAATAAAAAAAGCCATTTTAATAATTGTATTATTTATTTATTTATTTAATCATTTGTTTGATAATTTAGTCATCTTTTAGAGTTTTTTATACAAGTTTGCAAACCATATCAATACTTCTTTAATCTATGTAGTTTAATAACAAATGTGTTCGATGTCCGAACCATAAAAATAAACTAACTGTAAGGTTAACCTAGTTAAAATAAGCGAATTAGGTATTACAATCTAGATTAAGTAGTTATGTATTTCAGTGTTGTTGTAATGCTTCTATTATAATGCATGAGTATTAACCAATAATTCATTATAATAGCGATTTCGGACAATCATGTGTCCTGCAATGTTTTTATCTGTAACTGTATATTTAACTCATGTGCGAGTAGTCTTTAACTAAAGTACTGTTTATTGTGATTTAGGGTGCTGGCAATGAGTTCTGAGTTAAGTACTTTTATTAACGGATCATTCATTAGTCTAAGGATTTTCTTCTGTTCTAAGAGCTGAGATGACAAGTACGAAGTATTAGAAGTATAGTATAAATACCGAAGTACGGCTTTCAAGTAAAAGCAAAAAGCTCAGCGGATACGTAAAGCAAAACGAAAACAATTGTAATATATTTTTTATAAAATACAAATAGTGTTCGACATCGATTGCCAGAAAAAGCAAAGCTGTGGTCGTCATTATTTCACAGGACCCTAACAAAGGTATTTATTTAACTATCTTTTGGATTTCTCCACATAAGAGTATACAAAATATTTCATACGAGTTAATTACGTTAACATGTATGCATGTAGCAGTCGGTATGCACGAGTATGTATGTATGAGTGTATGTAGTCTTGGTTTTATGCATGATTACAGTATAATGCGGTGTATATAGTATGTAAATATCTGTTTATATGGTACATAAATATTGGAACTGCATAAATGGTGCATTCATTGCAGATATTCAAGATCTGTTCTAAGTTCGGTTTATATTTTGAATTGATTTTTATCGAACTCAAACTCATTTTCAAAATCCTTTTTAAAGCTGATGAGAGAGTGATAAACAGAAAACTTCTTCTCAACGGTAAACTTCTCTACAGCCGCTCTTCAATTCTATTATTAAGTATTTAATACCAATATAGCCGAAATTATATAAATTAACTCACGAAATGATACCCCAAAACAATGAGTGCTGATGATAGAGGAGGGGAACGACCCCAGAAACGACCGATTTATGTAGAATTGTTTCTGAGCCTGGTAATATAATATTTCAATTTAAAGTGATACGACATAAAATCGTGCCATCGGGAGTACGTTCCACTTGGGGACGTTTCATAAGAAGGACATCTTATAAGTATCGGCATCTCGGTTGTCCCTCGGTTTATCCCTACTAGAACAAAACCTAAGATTTCATGAATTCAAAGGTGGCTCAACGCACTATCCAAAATCAAACTGGTTCTTATAAAATGCCATAACTTAGGAGTAAATAAAAAATATTTTCTGGCTCTGGAACCTCACAATTGGGTGCTGGGGGTTTTGTGCATAATATATTGTATAGTACATAAGAATATTGTCTAAGACAATGAGCAAAGAATGTCGCTGATGATTAGGAAACGGTACCTCTTGCTTTCGCGGTTCCACGTCTTTACTGGGACGCAGGTTCGGCCACTTCCATTCATACCCAGCCCGCACTTCTGATAGATCGAATCGAATTCAATATTTAATTCGAATGCACAAATCGTTCCCACAATTTGACGTCAATATTAAGAAACAATTATAACATAAAGTAAAAACAGGTGCTAATGAATTCCTCCCCTAGTTCTTTGATAAACAAGTGTGACAAGTGGAGGCGGCTTTCTAGGAGCAAAAATGCAAAGAAACAATTTGAATGTTTGCAGGAGGATGCAAAAGAATCGAGTGGGTCCCTTGTTTTGTGTGTGACGGTGTAGTTACGAGTATCATTTGTGTAGGAATGTGTTTTATTTAGTTATTTATAGGGAAGTATATATAGTTCAGATTTTGGTGTAGGCTATGCATGTATAATGCCCAAGTCCGATTCCAGCATTTCCACTTCCGGGCACCTATCGGAGTCACAGTGCTTCACTGACTGCTCAGGTACTTGGAGTTGAATGCTGCAAACGGAGCTCGGATTTCCGATTTCTTCCGTATATTTTACAAATATAATGCAAAAAGCTTATCAGTTTGCATTTAAATACCTCTTTGAGTTTTTATCTTATTTTGGAGTAGTAAAAATGTTAAGCTGCTTTAATTTTTGTTTTTGTAAATATGGCATTTCGCTATAAATTTAAATTTATTCTTATCAAGTTGGTAATTCGTCAGGCGGAGGAGTTTAGGTATTCTTTGTATTAATAAGTCCTTTACCAAAAGAAAATGTGGCTAGCCTGCAATTATTCATAATTTTCAGAAAACAAATCGTAGCTTTTTTGGTTTTGATCGTCATCATGCTTGTATTTGGGGTGCACTTGTTTCCGAGGCATAACTCACATATTATTTGTAATAATTAATGTTAATTTTATTTATCTTATTTGTAAAAGCTTTAAACGTACGCTCAGAAAATATTCTATAAATGTACAAGTCATCATTTCAAACTATCCTAACTTTTACCCCACCAACGCTATCCTAATATCCTTGAGCTTAATTTTGCCGATGTAGACAGATTTTACATGACGATCTGACAGTTAAATACTCAATGTGAAGGATTTCGTATTACTTCATATTGCACTTGAAATTTCACTTAGTTTGTGCCTACTTCTATTCATTTAGTTTATCTAATTTTAGTCCTTACATCGAACTTCGCCATACAAACACGCATTCATACAGATACTTTTCGGCTCGGCGGCAACAATGCTAGCAATTAAGACGCTCTTCGCAAATGGAGTGAAAGGACATGTGCCAAGATTCATTCTCATGTTTCGGGGAGTTATTCGGGGAATTATTCGGGGAGTTGAACAGACAACAAATAGTGCAGTCGTTTTACAATGTTAGCAAACTTAGAGAATGGATGGAATATTCAGTAGTGTGTCGAGCGTCGAGAAACTGTTGTGTTAATGGTAAAATCAGGAATCCGATTATTATTTTACCGATCTTTTAATCCCGAGAAGTACACAACGAACTAACGTAAAGTAGATGGCATTGTTCACATCTATTTGAAGTCTTCTGCTGGACGGCTTTTTGCTGACCAGCTGAAGTGCACTTTTATGCTGGCGTCTGATTGTAGACGTTCAGGAAAAGATTCCGTCGAGGACGAACATCACGTTCTCGAACGCTTTAATCCTTAATGCCCCTACTTATCCCCGAACAATAATGACCCTGGCACATACTCATTCAGCAGGCATAATAGTGAAATTATATAAAAAGCAGAACTAAATGGCCAAATTTAAGTAAACTTGAGGCAATACTTGGAAGCAGAATGAATCAGCTGAATTTGTATGATTTGCATTAATCCCTCTAGCTTTGGTGTATTTAGTTAATTAAACTTGAGCTTTGCAAGTTGTATTCTTCATAAATTACAATAAGTTTTTGTTATTATGTATTTCGATACCTTTTCTGCAGCAATTTTATTTGGTTTTTTAGGTCTAGGATTTCCATTTATTGCTTCGATTTTTATATACTACTGCTTCTGTTGTATAAAGAAATCGTTTATTTATCTGTTGAAACTGGATCACATTGTATGCGAAATCTGCTTTCACTCAACCACGTCGACGAAGGGAGTGCGTAGCAAAGAGTTGTCCAAAAAAACAAGTGTAAAAAGTAACTAAATCAGAGAAATAATTCTCATGCGATGGCACTCCCGGACATTGTTGTCGCCTGGCGATCACTCTGGTGCTCATGGCTGCGGTCGTGTTCAGCGGTTTCCGAACTGAAAAGAATGAAATGGCGAATGTTGATTATATCGTGTAGTTCGAATTTTGGCTGGGACCAATTGGAATGCTAAAGAAAATAATAAAAATAAGTACGTTGCTAAAAGCAGTTGCATTTCAATCGCATTATACTCCGAAGGATCTGGCCTAACTACGACTGGACTTTTGAGAGAGAGATCTCTCACTCCCTCCATTTTACCTCGATCTCACAGCGACTGGATTTCCCGGAATATCTGTTGGGTGAGCATTGTTGTTGTTTGTAGTCGACGCTCGCCGCCCATTGCCAGACTTAAATGTGAAAATCGAGTCGTGTTCGATTTCGTTTTCGATCTGTAATTAGCATCAGAAGAATACAATGTAATGTTGCCGTGAAGTAAAGACGTAGCAGTGTGCCAAACCTGTCGCTTAAACGTGACACGCTCACTGGACACCGAACCGCATGATGAACTCTCCGAAACCGCTTGTGTTACAGTCGGTATATTTGGCGGACTGCTGGGTCCAGGAAAACGCTTAGAGCAGACCTGCGATTGGATATGTTCACATATACGGCGAAAACGACGAATGTTGCCTGAAAGTAAACTCAGGTCATTCAAATGAAACCGATTCGCTGAGGGTTTCAAATGGAAAGCGTTGCAGTACCTGACAGCAGCGTAAATGTCAACGCGAAGAGCATGTCTGCAATATCACCCTGCTTACAGATGGCACTTATATCAACCTGCAGAATGGACAACATTAGATAATTTTTAATGCTTAAGTGAAGTAGCCAACCTGAAATTTCACGTGGCGTTGGAACATGACCGGTCCGTTGCCATTTCGTTTGTACTCAACGCGGAAGGAAGTCGGTGACACAACGCTGTGTGATATCTCGGCCATCTGCAATGGAGTGAAAATAGATGAGAGACAGCTACAAAGAGTTAAAGGTGATAACAAAGAGATAACAAAGAGATGTTAATGCCTCAGACTACATGGAGGACTTTACTATTAGAATGTCCTGCATCAATATCATATCAAGCACACGAACTTCTTCAACTTACGGACAGAAATGCGTGAATCAAATGAGCCTTAACGGTTGCAATTGGTTTTCCCTTAACCAAAATTGTGAACGTTTCGTCCTTTTCCGTCGTAATTAAATTACCAAACCACGAACGTTTCGTCAACTCCGGGGAAGACTCCGGTGTAAGATGCACCTCATCGGCAGAAACTACAGATTGAAATCGTCATTTCGCTAGGAATAATTTAATTTACAAAAGTGGTTTCTTCACCCACCCTGCATTTTTCTCCGATGAAATCGTGGACTTCCAAGGAAACTGTTTTTAATGTTCGTTAGTCGCGTTTTCCACAACTGTCCACCAGGTGGATTGCACTGCGACCCGGTCATTACAGGTGAACTGTTATTCATCAGAGGTGAGGCAGTTGGATTGATAACTGAGAACGAAAAGTAAGTGAGTACGACGGGGTTCGATGGAAGCTCAGCATAATACTCACCGTTGTTGGCCTCCGGGTCGTGAATCATGCTAATGGCTATGGTTGGTCCTGAGTTCGCTCGATGATGCACCGATGCTGAGTTCTGTGCTGGACTGCCGGGCACACAGCTTGTCTGAACCGTAGACGAACGTTCGTTGCGTAGTTCGCGGCGGTCCCTCGAATCACGTACCGCCACGACATCGTTTGCCTCCACGCCGGATTGCGAGGTATGCGATGGGATGCGACTCACAGACGGATGATGTATGGAGCCGGAGCGCTCTCGGTCCGCGTAAGCAGAGTGCCGCGAAGAGTGGCTGGACGAGGCAGCTGGCGAAGAAGGCCTCGAGATGACATTCGCCTGCTGCTGCGTTGAGTTGATGGGGGAGCTGCAACGTGTCGGACTGTGATAAGAGGAGGAACGCACCGAGGAAACCGAAGTGGGTGAGCGTCGTTGATGATTTCTAGAGCTGCTGTATGACCGAAAGCTGTTGTGGACACAATGGCCAGGCAACAAATATTCGCAATCAAAGCAAAATGCCAAACGTTATGCGAGCGCACGAGAAGGAATAAGATCCGGAAGCGGAAGCAAAAATAATACGCATCGGAAGTGTGGCGTCGTGCAAGAAAGATAAGGCAAATAGATGTTCGCATTAGAAATGGCGACAAAAAGCGCGTGAGTAGGTAAAACAACGAAGTATGCATCGGAAGTTTATCAAAAGTAGTTTTAGAAAGAGAAACAAAACGATACAACAAATTACTGGTCTACTAATATTACTCACTTAAATGCTTGCCGCCTTGGTGTCAGAGGTGAGCCCTCTGATATCTGTCCGTAACTGGATGGATTCGTGCCGTTAATGCGGCAGGTGTCGAGTCGCTTGCGAGGTGGATCCACCGCTTCAAGTTCGCTGCGAGACTTCTGGGCGATCTCGTCGTCGTCTTCTAGAGCAGGACGGCGGCGTTTGCGTTCCAGCAGAAGAAAGTAGATCACTTTTTCCGTATTGTGACTGAAAGGACACAGTTATTGGTTTTAATAAGTGTTGGAACTCGGGTTCCTGTCTCGAAACCACTCAATGTTCCACTCTGCAAGGATGTGGGTTCGATGAAGCGATAGAAACTGCTTCAAGAAATATATCACTGCCTTTTTAGGGTTCTGAACTCACTTCGCACTTAACAGGTCCTGGATGAGTTTTTCCTTTTCCTTGAAACAACCCAGTGAACAAATGGCGTTGAGGACATCCGGATCTACAGCACTTGCAGTAGGGATAACATGCGTTTGCACCACTTCCATCATTGGCAGCTCCAGCTCCAGTTCGCCCTTGCCACCAGCGGTGACCCACGGATGACGATTTATTTCGGCCAACTGGAAATGCAGATACAAAATAAAAGAAACAATGTTTCAGCATATAACATTTAGAAAAATTAGACAAATCAATTGGATTCGACGGCGGTCAACCTCCCAGGTTTTCGCTCCGTTTAGACAGGTAAGCAAGGTGCCACTTACCGTTAGGCGTCTGTCTGGGTTCACCTCAATCATTCCGCGCAGCAAACTCTGGCAATCTGGCGGCACAAAGTGCGGTATGTGGAACACCCCACGCTTCACTTTCTCCAGCAGTTGCCGCAAGTTATCGTCGTCGAAGGGCAGAGCGCCAACCAGGAGTGCGTACAAGATGACGCCGCACGACCAAACATCCGCCCTGCGCCCATCGTACTTCTCACCCTGAGAAAAGGCACCAGTTAGAAAGGACCAATTTGTCAAGATCTTAATACTTGTACGTTAAAAATATTCAAGTAAGTCGTTATGTGTATATTATTTTAAGAATTTTATCTGATAGAACATTTACTATAATGACTAGAAATTCAGCAACAGGTAAGTTAAATACTCATCTTAATTACTCCCTATAGCCGAGATATAAGCCTATACGGAAGCTGGTCCTGTCGGTTGCAACACATTATCGACTTGTTAAACATAGAGCATTACGAGTATAAACACTTTATTACATATGTATGTATATTCTGTGGACATTCATATGACATGATATGGTTCTCTTAATTAATATTCCTAATGGTTACTAAAATATGATTCATAGCAGATATATCTAAAGCGTCAAACTCGTCGCAATGGTTACTAATCTAGAAACAAGGTTTAACGCACCCGTATGACTTCAGGACAGGCGTAGTGTGGAGAACCACAGGATGTTTCCAGCATTGAGCCTGCGGGTTGCAGGGAAGCCATTCCGAAGTCCGCAATCTTAATGTTATTTTTTTCATCGAGCAACAAATTTTCCGGTTTCAAGTCTCGATGGCTGTAAGTAAAAGAAGATGAAGAAGAAGACAGACGTGAACAATACGAGTATAAGAAGGAACTCTTTAATATGTCGGTAAAATGTATCTGGCGAAACACTCCACCTTTATTTAAAAATTAATTAAAAAACTACCGAGCAAAGGTATTTATATAGTCAGGTCATCGGCTGCAGTTCTATAGAGTACATATGTACATAAATCTATTTAGTTTTGAATGGCGTAAGAATATTATTTCTGGATTTTAAGAACGTATCCTAAGAACAAATTGGAATTTGAAATGGATTGAGTTGTTACTGCAGATACGTAATCGTACCTAAGTGTATATCTTTGTATTTATCACTTAATAAACCTGTCGTTTCTTCCTTTTAAACATTGTTGGACATTAATATCGAAAACAGAAAGGTACTCAAACAATGTGAGTATATAAACTGCTTATGACTTACCATATGGAATGTGAATGGCAAAAATCCAGCGCAGAAATTATCTGCCGAAAGAATTTTCTCGCCTCCTTCGGCGTTAGTCGACCTTTCTTCACCAAATAGTCGAAGAGCTCGCCGCCAGAAACATGCTCCAGAATGAGATACAAATACTTTTTATTCTCATAGACATCGCTTAAGCCCAAGACATGCGGATGATCTATTAACTTCATAATCGCGATTTCCCGCTCGACCTGAAAAAAGTTTGCACATGAATGCGAAAGCCACGCATATAATAAGGAACCACATAATCCGCATTAATTCTTTAAGTTTTCTTCCGGTATATAAAGAATTCCACAGACATGGTTTTGTGGCCAATTATTTCAGCAACACACGCAAGCAAAAGTGGTCAAGTAGCTCAGTTCACCAAATATTTCAGAACCGATAACCGATTGGAAAGTTGTTTGGTTAAAATAGATACTAACAGGCTAGTTATCCGTGGTTGAAAGGGCTTCCTTATCATCCTTGCTGAATCTTTCTATCAGAAAACTAAGAAATAAGTATTGCACAGATTTATTGTCTCCTCCCGAGGATAAAACATTAGACAGGAACTTTTAAATCAACTAGACAACAGCTGAGTGAAGTTGGGTGCAAATGTCCCAAGTGATGTATGAGTAGTGATAATTGTTGTGGCTGTAGTTTCATAGAATCATCGCATAACCACGCCTAATTACTATACCAAACTGAAAGAATTGCTTTAACGAATAACAGGACTAAACTGAGCTAGGAAATCTGTCTATCTCACGTAGTGAAAGTAAGTTTAAAATCTGTATTAATGTGGAAAAAGGGGTTTGATGCTAAGAAGCATTCAATATCACCAAAAACTAATCTTAATAATAATGAATAATGAATAACTCTATGAATCTGACGTACTGCCATCTAAAAGCGCATCACGAGATGATGGTATTTAAACTCCGGCTAAGCCGGATATAATACTTTCATTATTGAATGATGTGGGTATTTCTGTGCCACCCTCAGTCGAATTTTACGGAGCAACAGTTACAGGAACGGGTTCAAGAACAACGGAAAAGAGAACGCCACCAAAACAGGGCATGTGAGGACAAGGTGAGTCGTAAACTGAGTTCGCGTGTGTTAAATGACATTTTCAGAGACACGCGAGGTTAATGGACATCATAACAATTGGGAGGAATTCGTGACTGCAACGGTGGACGTTGCTGCATATCTTTTTAGTCAGTAGTTTTTAATTTTGATTACCCTTTGAAGATTACCCTTTGTGTACCCTTTTTGTTGTGTACTGAGGATTTGCGTGCGCCAAAGCGCTGTACTTACTTTCATCAGCACCGACTCACTCAACTTTTCTCGATTGATTATTTTGATGGCAACCTTCTTTCCGATGACGCAGTGTAGGCCCAATTTGACCAGTCCTGCAAGGAAGCGGTTTAAATGAGTTTGCTGCTGTTGCAAAGTGATTAAGATGCGGAAACGGGAGTGTCTACGCCGTCCCTGCCGCGCTCTGAACTCACCCGTCTGCCCCTTGCCCAAGGTCTTCTCCAGTCGGTAGGGTCCGACAAACTGGCAGTTTTCCGCCGCTGTGTTGTTTTCCTTCTGCATCTTTCGGCTGCTTGCTGGCGCTCGACTCTATGGGTTAATGCCATGCACCTTCCTTTGCTGGCCGCAGTTTCTTTGCTACAGCGTCGGCTGGCTTCTAGTTCGGTGTACTCGGATTCGCTAAGTTCGTGTCAAAGTTGTTCCTTTTAATTACTCGCTTAAACACTTTCTTTAACAGCCGTTCGATGGGTTGGCTGTCCGGTAATGGATGCGTCGGGTTGTTACTGCTTCTGTGGCCAGTTTTCGTGTTTATTTTTTGGCGAATTCATTTCTGACTGGTCTGAAATCAAAAAGATAGCCTTTAGTTTAGTTTTGAAAATATCAAGAATATTTGCTAAGCCTAAATTTTAATCCCACAAAAATATACAAATCCAAGTGAAATACAATGACTCGAATTCAAACAAGAGATTCACAGAGGAAAATTAATAAAGATATATAAGTGGACCGTGTAAAAGACAGTTCCATTTTAAATTTGATTAGGTTATACAAGGCGTATACATCCATTCACAGGTCCTTTGTCCCATTGGGGTTCCTTTCTTAAAAAAACACAATACCTAAACTCAATTACTGGCATCCAGAAAGTCTGCAAGAAGACCCCAGCTATGACCTTCAAAAATCGATTTACAATAAATTTTAAATATGTGAACGAAAATCTTCAAAACATTAAATATTCATTAGAAATAAGCAATAATGCATTGTAATTCAAAATGAGCTGTTTGTTAAATACACAACAAATTGAAACAATCCAGTTAATGGCCTTGGCTAGACGTACTTGCTTTTGAAAACGTTTCCCTTCTGCTTTTTTGAGACAATCGTGGTCACACGTCGTCTCTCGTTTGCTGTCAGGAATCATAAACATGTCATGCCTTAATCTGTGTGTGAACTTTACTGAACATCCGAATGTTGGCCAGAGTGAGATAAAACATAAACACACGCACATTACGCACACTACGTCACACTACATCACACTTCATTTATTTGACTTGTGTGCGTGAAAAGGAACTGAGAAACCAGAGTGTAGGCTTTCCCTTTCTTCCTCACCTCTCTCTACGAAAAACAGAGTGAAACATGGTTCAAACCAAATACGTGTAGCCAAGGCCATTGTTTGTTTATTGTTGCCGCAAAGGTAATAAATAAATATAGATTCACACACGAGCAGGGGCCTTTAGAGTGCAGCCTGGAAGTGTGTCAGTCAAGGGTATGCATAGAGTCGTCCTCCTTACAAATAAATGATCGATAAGAATTCTAATCATACTCAATATCCAAAACGTTTCTAGAGTCAAAGTACACCAACGTCAAACATGAAACGCTTGCAAGGAAACACGGCCATTGTCACAGCTTCTACAGATCATGGAAGCGAATCGATCACAAATCTGGTCGAAATTATCGGCTATCGCATACGTTGGCGGCAATTAGATGGCGCCGTACCAAGTATCGCGTCAGCTACTAGATGTCACTAATAATACTGCGCCGTACTCGACACCTAGTTCACCAATCGACATATCAACGGGGCCTAAGCTCGAGATATACACCGGAAATACGCACTCATTCGTACACAGAATAAACGGCCATGAGTAAGTATTAACATAATGTTAATACCACATATCATGTGAACACTTACTCTTTGCAGTTATTGACTCGTAAGCAGTTTAACACCCCGTTGCAGCTGTTTATAAGGCACCTATTAGCGGCATTTAAACTGGATTCGTTGAAGTGATACATTAAATATGTAATTTGAAAAAAGTTACGAAGTTACGAAAACTGTCCAACAAGATTTCCATGCATTTTTATAAGTAAACTCGTAAACTGAAGCAGTGGCACTGCTATGAAATATACTTTCTGAACCTACCTGATCCATTTTCGGAATATTTTGTGGACATATTCAAACAAATATTCTATCCTAAACAATATATTCCACTTTTCCAGGGTAACTATAGTTCTGAATTTCAATTTAACAAATCGGTGTAAAACACAATGAAACAACAAAGAATCCGTCCCTCCCTCTTAAAAATATTTGAAATAATATACAACAACGATTTATTGGTAACATGCATATAAAATTTATGTAAACCAGAAGTAGCGATGTCTTCGGCTTGGTCGAATCTCATGATTCGTATGACGTATGGAAAAGCGGATGGACCACACCTATCTTTGGATGAGTATATAATATTGATCCTAGATGCAAGGATTTTAATTATTCTGCGTAATTAACTGCCAAAGAAGATCCACACACGAAACTCTTTTATAGGGTTTATTCTATAGTCAAATAATAGGCGGAGATCACACCCATTCTTGGTCGAATTAATATTTTTGATATTGATGCGCAGAACACTTTGCTTTTGCTGCTGTGTTAAACGAGTCCAACGAATATCCTGCTTTCGGAATATACTGAAAAAGTAAGCCGACCACGCCCATAGATATAATATAACTACACATCTTATCTTTTGTTACCTGAAACCTTGATAGGACGTATATTGCAAAAGTGGGCAAATCACGCCCATTGTACATAACAAAGGAAGTACATATGCGGCAAGTTCCATTCGGATCGAATAGACAAACAGACGTACTATACAGACAGGTAGACAGACGGACGGATGGACAAAATCGACTGACGAGGGGACGTTATTTAGAAATTTATGTACTATATGTACTTTTGACGCTATTAAAGACTAAATATACTCGTATACACAATACTATGTGCGCAACAAACGCAGCCAGAGTGAATGCGCCAAATTATTTTATTGCACTTTTAGTGCAGTTAGACGCTATAGCGATATATTCAGTTGCGGAATGCTGTCTGTTGAGTGTGGTGCGCTACAACCTGATAGAATATCTAACGGTTCTTATCCAAGTCCAAGACTCTACATCAACGTGACCAAGTTGGTATTGCATCGAAGGAGCAACACGAAACGAGCCACGAGGAAGTCTGAAACTCACCACAGCAACTTCAATGGGAGTGCGCAGAAACACACCCTGTGGAAGACGCTTCGAAGGGTGGATTTAGAAGCTACGTCATTTTCAAACAAATGCAATTTTTCACAAATAATATCCGCGTTCAATTTTATGGTTGGGGTGTTTATATTTTTAATAATGAAGCATTAAATAGTGGCTTCAGTTGCAATTAACCGGGTTTTTTTTTGCTTTTTAATTTGGCCTGCTGTCAACTTTCTCTCCGTAGCTTGTTTCCTCAGTCCTTCGTTGTGTGTGTGTGTGTTATAAATTCGTTCTTTTCCACTAGCGTCTAATGACAAGCACCAAGTCCAGTTAAGAGGAAGTCGCACTTTGATAATTTCTGTGATAATCAAAACTGGATCTACACTACTCAGTACAAATACAATAACCTAAAGACAACCGCTAATGTGAAATGCTCTCTCTGTCTCTCTCTCTCTCTCTGATAAATGAATATTTTAATTAATATTATTGTTATTTTACCGTTACAGTAGTTCACACATTCTGAGTCTGCTGGTTACAGCTCTCCATAGGAATAAAATGCAACACTGCTCCTGTCATTGCCTATCCGCCATATTCATTTCGTTGCGATTTTTAAAGCTCTGGCCTCCGCTCCATACTCTCTAACGACCAATTTTCTTTTGGCTGAAAATCGATATGTGCACCTCGTCGCTGAATTTCAAACACAAGTGCCTCGATTTTACACACGAAATTGTTAATTTTCGAAATTATTAAAGCATACATTAATCTGATTTCGATCAGATCTCAACATTTACACACTAACATTTGCCCTTTTCGTCGAATTCGTTTTAAATCCTTTGCAGCTCTGCACGTTTCTGCTGACAGACACTTTTCTTTAAAATTTTGTTTCTTTTACTTCACTTAAAATCTTGTTTCAGTTTCACTACAACGCCTAACTACAACACTATGCTTTTTCTTATGCCTGCGAACTTATTTTTATTTGTTAATAAATAATCATTGCACAATATTTTTACACCCCTTTCAATGCGCCTCCAACACTAACACTTGCGATCCAAGCGACTTAATCAACGAATGCAGAGAGACTGAGGCCACTCCGTTACTGTGTAACGGTACAAAAGGATGTGGAGCGGGTGGCAGGCGACCAAGTATGGTGGAATTAGTCTCAAAGCCTCTCCGGCAACCGGAGTACGGCCGAAAAAGAACCGAAATATCTCTGCACGGAGAACGATTTCTTTGCGTCGGGAACGGGGTGGCGGGTGCTACAGAGGAGAGTTTCTGGTTTTTGGGCTTGAACTTGCTTGTATTGCGGTGATATTTAATGGTTTCAACCCTCTTGTGTGGAGGTCTTAGATTTGACAGCTGTTTTGGGGCACGCGCACTGCACAAAAAGTTTGCTTCAAGAGGAAGTGGAAAACATGAATGAATGAATGAGAATACAGGGTACGAAAAATGCTGCAAATACGTATCAATGTGATATCATGTTAGCTCGTTCAAAATGAATTTTCAAAAGAAAAGTAAAAAGGAATCGCGTAAATAAGTTGGGTGGTTGTTCCCTTCCATACACGAACGACTAAAATTGCAAGAACGCGTTCAATTTAGAGATTTTGCTAGTACGTGTTTCAAAATGTATTACATGCATGTAATGAAGCAAAATAAATGACAAAATTAAGAACAATATTTATATTGTTGTATATATATTGCCACATATATTCATATAGCAATGAATAACACTACGCAAGAGGTACCAAAACATTTCAATTCAATCAATCAGAACAATTATATATAAAATACTCTCCACAGAAATATGGAATCCGCCGCTTGTTTGGAAGTCTTCCGAACTAAAACTAGGTTTACACCAAAGATTAACAAACGAGATTTAGGTAATCTCCTCATTTATTCAGCCCCGTTTATACTACTTTTTTAGGTTTATATTGTAATTCCTTGTTTGTTTGTTTGTCGTGTTCTGTGCTCTGCGCTTCTGTGTTTAACATCTTCACGATTCGGAAATTTAGATTTAATTTACTCGAACTTAAATTGGATAAAATAGATAATTTTGAGCATTTTGCAATTAAAGCAATATAATATTAAATATAAAATAATAGTAGCTGCGTGTTTCTACTATACTATACAGCTCGTCTCCATACAAATGACACTCACCCAGGTTTTATCGAGGTCTCTATACAGGTTATAGGGTTATTTTAAGATTGTCTTAAAGTGTAGCCAACTTCACGCAAAAAGTAAAAAAATAAAATTGAAAAGCAATTTTGTATGGACAAACCTGTATAGTTCATGCAAAAACCCAGCTAATATTACGATGCGTTCGATATTTTATGCAATGAGCGATTTGCGAGTTTGAGTTTAACGTAATAACCCTCGTAATTTTAAAAATGGATTGGAGACCCGGTCAATAAAGAAAGGCAGCTATTAACTACATAGAAATCAAAATTAAATACACAGAGAAGAAATATCAGAGAAAATCATGTCTCTTACACGTAATTTGTAATATGTATTGCGTTTTTCAACTCAGTTTCGTATTCACAATAGGTCCAATTACACAAACCTCGATGAGTGTTGTAACCGGTATTGATAACCTTTTTCTCGTCAGAGGTAATCTGCCGTCTATACTTTTATATCGCACTGTTTAATACTTTATAAGCGGTATTTTTTTATAATATTCGTGATTTGTATTGCTATGTATTAGCAGAACCGTATTGACATTTAGATACAGTACTGAAATCCTTTCCAATGTGAAGTGAAAACGCATGTTTTTTTCATGTTTATTAATTGTGAATTTGTTATTATTCGTTTATTATCTGGTGCAAGCAGTTTGGTTCGGGTATCTGCTAAAACTTTCAACCACAAACGGTTTCTTGTGCGGTTGCCTTAGATGGCGAATTCACAAACCATTTTTTTCCGAAATTTTCCCAAAGTGTCAAAAAATATCACAGACGACATTCTCTTGATCGTGGGACGCAAGGGGAACCTGATGAAATGCACGTTTGCTATAAATGCTACATTTATAACACTTTCGTACAATTGTCGTTCGTCTTCATAGGAAAGAAAAAAAACTAATCTAAATTTTAGTACACATCTGAAATAACCATGTGGTAACTATATTTACCATACATACAAATTTATGATTTTTTATTCCTATCAAAGGACTCCGCTGAGGATGTAAATATATCAAATATATCATATCAACAGGTAGCTAAACTACACCGAATGGAATAGTAACAATACTTTATGTCGCTCCAATTAGGAACGGGACCTCCTCGAAGGCAGCAGCCAGAAGTTAGTTCAATGAGACTGAACTGAGCCGAATGCATTAATCATACACGTTTAAAGCATGCGTCCACGCGCGTCTGCTTCACAAATGCTAGCGACAGCCTATAAGGCTCCAAATAAAGAGCAGCGCCATTAATAGACAAGAATGGAGCACAATGCGCCACGGGAAGGACGTACTAATAAAACGACCACAACAGCCATACAGGCTGAAGCGACTTCATCACCGCACTCCTCAGAATGCTAACAGAAAATGGTGAAAACCCCAGTTTTTAAATATTCATTAAATTTCTTTATTTCTTTCAAGTGCTTAAAATACGATACAAAGTTTTTAAGACTTGTATAGGCATTACAGTTCTGTATCAATTTTGTACATACATTTACTTTACCTATGTTTTTACTCTAGTTACTGTTAAACGCTTTCCACTATTTTTCTCTCCCCTTCTGTGCTCTCTTCTTACTCTCTCAAAAGCATACCCGGTAAGTAAATATGGTTTTTTTGTATCGAAAACGCACTGTTATTGTATGAAAATGGTTCAAAATATTTTATTTGAAGTATTGCCCATCGGGAGCTATACATTTGTCCCCTCTCTCTCTGGCGATTTGTGGATGCTTCGCCACAAAACAGTTGCCCATTTGGGGCAAACCAGTCGTCGAGCCATTTTCGTAGGATGTGAAGCACTGCTCAGCAAGTGCGTGTCCCATCGGATGGAGCCAAGTCTGCTGAGTACGCCGTATGCAAACGTATTTCCCAACTAAAAGTCTCAATCGTTTCCTTGGCCAGTTTTGCTTTGTGCGATGGCGCATTATCATGAATCAAAATCACTTTGTGTTGCCTTTTTTTGATATTCCGGCCATTTTTGTAGTAAAGCTTGATCCAAATCCATAATTTGTTATCGGTAGCGTTCAGTATTAAAGGTCTCCCCATGTTTCAGCAGCTCATAATAGATCACACTCACTATTTACTACCCTATTTACATACCCGGTATACAGAATCCTGTATCTATCGGGTTATCTAAAATAAACTATAGAAAGTTCTCTTTTTAAATTAAAAACATACTCTTTTAATTTCATTGGTCTTTTTATTAATTATCAGGTATTATCGAGGCCGATTATGTGTGAAAAACGACATCTTCCAAATGATCACCACGTTTACAGACATCAATTCGAAAATCAAAATGTTCGGTGATATTTTGGCATATTTGCTCGTTGAATTTTTCAGTTTCATGTCTAATGTTGTTTTCAGGTAATAATTGACTGTTATTTTTGAAAGTGGAATAAGTCCATTTTTTTTAAAAAAATGAGTTAAGGGCAATTTTAGTAAGATATAGACACATTCTATCCATATTTATAATCATATATTCAATTGATTATTTTTGAATGTGGTACAAGTCCATTCGGAGATAAAAATATCGTTTATTTATTAGATAATTTTAATTATTATTACGTCATAACAAAATTAAAAAGTGTTAAAAAAATCATTCAAAATCATTCATTAGCTTTTGACAATATTTTTAAATTTATTCAAATGAAAACCCTTAAATATTCTAATACATGAAAAAATGGACTTATTCCACTTTCAAATATTACAACACAAATCTTATCGCAAAAAAGTTATTTTTGAAAGTGGTATAAGTCCATTTGGAGCTTAAAAAATCCCCTATTTTTTGAAATATTTTCAATAATTATTATTTCATAATAAAATTTAATAGGTGTGTAGTGTTAAAAACATCACTCGGATTGATTAACGGTTGCCAATATTTTTAAATTGATTCAAACGCAAACCTTTAAATATCTCGATACATGAAAAAATGGACTTATTCCACTTTCAAAAATAACAGCTCAATTGTTGCTGCTTTGCTGGCATAAATCTTGCTTTTTAAATAACCCCAAGGGAAAAAGTCCAATGGGGTCAAATCACATCATCATTCCCTGAAATTAATCAAGTATTGAATTCCAATCGCAATAAAGTGGGATTTCACGCGTTGCGAAATTAAAATAAACATTGCTTCTATTCCATTCCATTCCATTCCAATTCCATTTAATTTCAGCAATAATAAATAATCAATAAACATTTCAGTATAGCGTGCACCATTCACGGTAACTGCGTCTTCATTCTCGATTTCGAAAAAAATGCACAGGTACGCACAGATAAAATTCACATCGACAATGCGACACTTTTGCTTATTGACGTATCCATCCACTTTGAAGTGAGCTTCATCGCTGAAGAGGATGTTGCGTAAAAACAACGCATCACTTGAACGAGGTTATAAAATCCAATCAGTTTCTGCGTTGCACATGATTCGTCCAATTTATGTGTTAAGTGAATTTTCAAAGCATGCAATGCAAATCTTTATGCAAAATTCGCCACAAACTACTCAGTTCTTGAGAACGACTTGAAATTGAAGTTGATGGGTCATTAGCAACACTTTCACGAACAGCGTTGTTTTCAATCGACCGAACTTTTTCGGTCTGCCAAACTTTCGACTATCGTGAACAGGTACAATTTGGCCAAATTTTGTAACCAAATTTCGACTTGTGCGCTCCGATGCGATTATGTATGTCTTAAAAAGCACGTAATTTTCGATGGTTTTTTTTATTGAACACTGATTTTCAATATAAATTTTTAATAACTTTAACACCCTAACTTTAACATGCAATCACATATGAGATCCATTGTTAAAACTGGCTATGGATTGTCATACGCCAAAAACTAAAGGCGTTCCATGGATTCCAACCCATGGAATCCATGAGACTTCTCTTTTCAATACCGGGAAGCCCGGGAAAATAGAAAAAATTCCCAAATCCAGGAATTGTCGTAATTTTAATTAAGATAATATAATTAGGTTAATTAAATATAATAAAAAAGCTGTAAATAAATTATATTTGAAATTTCAGTTTATATTAAGGTAACATAATTCGACTTAAGTAAATTGTTAAATAAGAAAACAAAACTCGACAAAAATCGCCTTGCACGGCGGTTCTGATATAACCGATCTGTCGCCAGACCATATTATGTGGCATACTTTTAGGGTATTTTATTTCGTTCTGTAATTTAATGGACCGCGATTACGAAAATAAAACAAAAACCAGTAAGAGTGCTATTCGGCCTGGCCGAATCTTAGATACCCTACACCTAAATGTTTTGAAAAAATTTAATTGAACGAAATAGTTTTATTTATTAAAATTTCAAATTCTTTAGATTTTTTATTGCAGAACAATAACATTATAGAGTGAAATACAAACTGAAACTAGAGGAAATATGTGGTTATAAGGAAAGCTACCTTATAATCACATTTCATCACACCGCGCCAGTTTTGCTGCTATAATGTTGCATTGGAAAATAAGTTGTTATGTAACGATTTTTCAGGAAGTTTATATATTTTACAATATAACTATTTAAAACCCTCTTTTGCCTGTGTAACCTAAAAGTGGGCGGATCACGCCCATATTTCGCATATTAGCGGATAATGCTACTCTATACCCAGGAATTTTGCTGTCATAACTCAAAAGCGAACGCTGATATCATATTTCTAATAAAAAAATAGGCATGGTCGTTACCGATTTCGTCCATTTTCAATTCCAACCTGCACACCATAACAAAGAATATTTCTGCAATATAATATTTCATTATAATATCTTCAACGGTTCTCCTGTGATCGTGATTTCAACAGACAGACAGACGGACATGGCTAAATCGACTCAGGAGGTTACGCTGATCAAGAATATATATACTTTTCCATATCTATCTTCTCTATTTCTATGCGTTACACATTTCGTGACAAAGTGAGTATACCCTTAACCTTAAGGTGTAGGGTATAAAACGGGTAACGAGAGGATTGATGGCTTGCGAGGTAGGGCTGCTCTGCCACTGGCTAGTGCAACTCTTATACCAAAACCATTTAATACCCCTAAGGCGTAACTGTATCACCTCTTCAGTGAAAAGAGGTATCATCTGTATCATGTTGGCGCCGTATGATATATTCAAAAGGAATTCCCTTATCCACAGAAACAGAGTTGGCATAGCCACACCAGTCGCAGTGATCATCGGGCAGTGGACAATCGGAAATCACGCGGCCTGGGCTGATCCTTGAACCATTTCTGCCACAGCTGTAAAGACACCTCTGAGAAAGGGACGGGTTGTTTATTTCCCTGATGAATGCATTCATTCGTTACTAGATAAGCAACTACTTAGATTCCCTGATCTAACGGACTGCATCTAATACTCTACCATTCAAACATACCAAAAATTTCCATTTTTTAAGACGCACGACTGGTTCCAGCTGAATCAAAACGACGCCCATGTCGAGTTGGCGTGGGGTGCCACCGGTTACTTACTTACACCTTAAACTTAAATAAAATCCACCACCACAAACACAATTAACAAATTTGAACCCAACAAAAACCACCCAGTGCGAAAATTATTCCAGTAAAAAGGGGTTCCTTTATAAATCATTCTATAAAACAACCATAAAAAGCACCATATACACACAAACTTTATTCTGATAGTGTTAATAAGCGATCAAGTTCGGTGTTCTGTATAACATGCGTAGAAAACTCGAATTTTCAACCGTTGGTAAGTCTCTGGTATTCGTCATCATCCGCGAAAATACATCTCCAAACTTACTTGGGTCCATACGCAGAGGCAAGTCTGACTTCAACTCCACGATGCATTTTGGAGGTAGCTGCGCGGGAGGGTCCTGCATTACTGCTAACTAACCAACAGGTGATTAATAAAAGTCAGCAGGAGTTTTGAAAAATGCAATTGTAATCCTTTTACGGTGCAAAGGTCCGAAATCATGCTGAACTGTTTTAAATAACGTGTCCAGCGCTGCACTATTGAGCTAGATTGTCGCCACCCGTTCCATCCATTCAGAAGATACAACATAGCATCGAGAATGAATCAGCCGAGACAAGAACAATGAGCAATTATAACACGACAGTAGCAGAAATGTTGCTATCGATGAGTAACCATCGTTGACCTTTCATTTTCCGATTTCGTTCGATGTGGTCCCTTTGGCTGGATCCAGTCATTCCTTCCCTGGACATAACTGGACTGCGGAAAACACAAACTTCAGCCGAACTCCTCTGCTGAGGTTCTTCCACTGAATTCGTGTTGTAAGCAGGCAAACCAACAACGAGATGGCCATTTGCATCAGCCACCCGCCTCACAAACGGAAGCCGTGGAGTTCAAAACAAAAACTGATAAAATTATTACGAGTGTTTTAAAATGTGAGATTAATCTTAGCATTAATTCGCAACCTCAGATCTATTTTTCGGACCAAATAAGCAATCGCTGAGCGCGCGCACAGGAAAAAGTGCGCCCCATGTGGTCCGCGCTCCACGAGCAACGCATGATCAAATGAAAAGGAACGGCCTCCGGGGAACGGAGTGCAGACTGTCCGCGACAGCCGAGCGCATGTGTGCAGTCGGTGTGCCTTCAGCGACTCCGATATGCTGGCTGGGCTGCGCGAAGCACTCGCAATAATTTGCATTTCAAAGCGAATTTATTTCAATTTTATTTGATATTAATTGCGAGTAGCTTCTGAATTGATTCTGGGGCTTTTCTTTGCGAAAGTGGAAGCTTCCACAAATGGTTACTTTGAGGTACTCGAATGCATGTCCAACCAAAGTACAGCCACGAGCGCAGCTGTGTCGGTGGCTCGGTGGTTCGGTGGCCCCGCGTGCGCTCCGACTGCACTGATAAAATGTGCAACAAATCGTTGCAGCCGACTAAAATCAGAAAACGAACACAATCGCACATTTGCTAGTTGCTTTGCATGACTCAACGGTTCTGGCATGTTTCTGCTGCTGTTGAACATTGTGTCCGGACCTACTGGACGCAGCCTTTGTTGATGTGGCGCCTTACACGACTGTTTCACATATAAGGAAATCCCATTTCACTGCATTTCACGCAAATCGAAAGCTTTTTGTCGTTTTAGCTAATTTATCTTAAATTAGGTAAAGCATTTGCGGCTCGAGTTGTTGTATTCTTGCCGCAGTCAAGAAACAAACGTTGCGAACACAGTGTATCAGCCAGGAAGTAGGTAGCCCTTTGGATCTAACGACATTTCGTAACAAACACAATCATTTGCCCAAAAACAAGCACTTTAAGCACTAAACTCGAACCACAAAATCAACGGATTACAACACTGGTCGTGGGAACTGAAGCTCTCACCACCCCACCATCCGCCCAGTTATTTTACAAGAGCAAATATTCGCTAAAATATTTAAGTATACAATAAAAAGATCTTTTTTAATTTGTTCAAACTCAAACCCTTGAGTATCTCGAAACAAGAAATACGTGACTTAGACCACTTTCGTTATTACTTTAGAATTATCACTTAGAATTCTAAATACTCTTATTAGTATAGTGCTCTTGAGTAAAGTATAAAAAAAGCAAGAATGAAATTGCTTTGGAATTGTGTGTATTTTCATTATTTTTAATTATTTACTGTATTAAACTAGAAACTAGGAATATAACTTCGACCCACAACACTCGAAAAGTTTTCAAGGGGGTGTGAATCCATTAACAAAGTATCATGACATAATAACTTTCAGCTGTTCTGTCAATGCAATATAAATATGCAAAACTATTATAATATTATTTAATATATGTAATTTGTCGTCTAGCCTCCCAAACCCAGAACAATATTAAATAACGCGCGGAGATCATAAAATGCAGTTGTTGTTATGGATTGTTTTCATGTCAACGAAGCCAGAGAGCAGATATGCACTTTGATGAAATGTAGGTGAAGTAAAATAATGTAATAATTAATTGGTAGGTAATTGAACACCGCCTGTCAGCCGACAGAGAGCTCTTTGACACTTTTGGCTGCCAACAGTTGTGAGAAATGTGAAAAAAGCTCCGTGAAGTGTGTAAAATGAACGTTTGCGTTTGTTTTCAAATTTCGGCATGCTAAACTAAATTAAATTGTCTAAAGATAATAAAGACTACAAATTAAAGACAAAATTTAAATCGGTGAGTTTGAAATTCGATCGCAATTTAGCGTATTTTAATTGTTAAAATCCGAGACAGATTGCCAAATTCTCTGCCATTTTGAAAGCAATTGAGGAGAATGAATACTGCTGATGAGTATAAAATTAAAAACAAAAGATGAAGGAGGAGCTCCGTAAAAAGAGGATGGACAAAATTGGTTTGCATCCATGGTTTTGTTTTTCGCACAAAAGTATGTAATAAGAAATATTTATTTATTTGGTTTGAAATTCATCCTTTTTGCGAAAAATTCAGCAGTTTTTGAGTAAAGAAATGTACATTTATAGTTAGTTTTTATTCATATAGTATTTAATTTCTTCACCCTTTGAGACCTAATTAAGATGTAAGCAAAAGGACATAAGACCGTATGTCCTTCCTGTGAGTCCTGTAAAAACTGGCTTATAACCAATTTTGTGTTAAAAAAATATCTCTTACTAAGTATTAAATGTTATTTCTAACTAAGTAGATAAATATAATTATTTGCATTCGTACTTCAACATTTTGTATCTTTTCTTTTATATTTTATATACACTTAAACATTTTAAACATTCCAATAAAAAGAACGCAGTTTCTATTCCTTTATCTTTTCTTTTCTTACTTGCCACATATAAAGTTATCGCTTGCCATTTACCGTTATAAGTCAGGGTGTCCCAAACGAAAATAGACTGTGCTATTTTCGTAAGTTGATAAGCGACTGTTGGCCCGAAAGGGTTAATTGTTTATGGCCTCAAGTCCTAATCCGTTTTAGAAGAAACTCGCTTTGTTGAAACTGCTTTGTTGTGGCATTATTTCATTATTCCAATCTTGTTTTCCTTCCAAAATGTTTATTTCTAGACTGAGCTGATGAGACCAAAAAATGTTCATGTTGATGAACATTTATATGAACTTTAATTTGTTGTTTGTTGTTTGTTGTTTGTTGTTTGCGTCCACTAGGAATGCTTCAATATTCCAAAATTCCTCACAAAGCAGTGCATATTTTGCGATCCAACACCACTAAACGAGACTGATTCTCCATTGGCTCGGACGGCGAAAGAGGAGGAGCTTCCATTCACAGTCAGTCTGGTGTAAACTCGTAATCCGAGAAACTTTTCACCCCGCGCAACAAGCATTACATGCAACATACATACATACATACATACATACATACATACATACATACATACATGCATTGCATACATACATACATGCATTGCATACATACGGCAACTCAATATTTCAATCTTCGGGGCACACTTCACTCGTTCTGCCAAGACGTGTGCGCTGTATGTATGCACATGTGTATGTGCGACAGAACAGCTGAAAGTTTTTATCTTGCCAAGAGGGTGAAATGCGCTTGATCTATTGGTATGTGGTTTAGGTGCTATTTGACTCTGCTGCCACACGTTTTAGCCGAGCGATTCTCCTACCTGCAGGTTCAAAAGATCGCGCCAGAATAGCATATGGAGATTCCGTTACAAATACACATACTCACCCTCGTGGTCGGACGAATTAAACGGTGTGCCATGGTGTGCCACAAGCATTACATGCGACATGCGGCAACTGTTACGATGTACGAGTATGTAAATATCAGTATGTGCTGACGGTATGACGGCCTGGCAGAAAAGAAGCTATCGACGGCACGCACCACGCTGCTCGGTCGAGCGAGCGAGGCGCGAAGCGTGCCAGCACTGAGAGGAGTGCGTGCACTGTTGGCTCGTGGCCATCGCCGTATTAATTCCACCACATAGAGATAACCGTATTCATCGAAGGAAGGTTCTAAAATGCCAAAATGTATTTTGAACTAAGAATAAAATAGCCAGGAGCAGTCATTAATTTTTCTGAAAGAATCCGAAGAAAACCAGAAGTACTTTCAAAATCAGAAGTGCTTCTTACCACGCTTTTAATAATATTCTCACCCCAATATTCTTAGCAATTAGTTTATATAAATATAAGAACTGTTGATGCGTTGCACAAATTTTTGGGAAAAAATAAGAAAATTCAAAACAAGTTTGCGTCTTTCAATCTATGTATTTACAAACATTGGAAAATTCGAAATTTCGAAAAGTGGACGCATGTTAATGTTCATTGCTGTTTGTATATAAAATTCGGAAAATTTGTAATAGTCTCGGGAAATAACAGTTTGGGCAACGGGGTTTGATGTTAAATTGCAGCGGTTCTTGAGTTGATTTTAATTTGCCGTTAATTCCAAAGAGCTGAAGGAATTCTAATTGCATTCGAGGACTTTCTTCGGACTCCTGGTGATGTCATTTGATTTCGTGGAGCCTCCAAAATCAAATTACATAATATTAGTGAGTTAATTTTGCAGAGCGACGGAGCTAAGAAATTCGTAGCTGTCCTTGTAGTTTTCAACAGAGATTTAACCATATTTATGTGCGTACGTGGTTTCCGTACCCGCAACCATCGCATCCCGCACACAGCTAAAGCACATGAGAGTTGCTTTATTACCAATTCCGAATATCATTGATCTCGCCACATGCTTCGCAACAACTGTGGCAAGGACCGAACGGTTTCCGGCAGAGGATTGATCCTGTTCAGTCCGGCGCAGACGCACCGCTCAGCTAACTTCTTGCAGCCCGTGCCAGTTGTTCGTACTGCAGTACGGGTATAAACGCCCGCCAACCTAACTCAATTAGTTAGCAGCGCGTGCTGCCAACGACAGACGTTCAATCTACCAGTTGTTTCACGTTACAACAACGGCAACAACAGCAACAACAGCAACAACGGCAACAGCGGCAACGGCAACGGCAACAACAGCTACCAAGCAAGGACTCTTTGTATTCTTCTCCGCGCAGCAGAAGAAAAGGGCAGGAAGAGCAGAGCCAGAACGCACTCGCTTTAGTCTTATTCGTTCGAATTTGAAAGAGCGACATAAGGCAACGCAGTCTGCATTTTGTGTTTTGATTCGTTTGGGCCAACTCAGGCTGAGTGGAATCGAATAACCGGCAAAAGATTCAGTCAGGTGTCAAGCAGCACAGAAAACGGACGTGCGCGATCTTCGAACTCGAAACGAAGTGGGAAGCTCATCAGTTCAAAACGGTAAAAAGCCAAGCAATTGCAAAGTGCACTTTAGCTCTAAGCTAGAAAAAGGCAGCTTGTAGAAGCTCGTAATAGGAAAAGCGTTATTATATTGCGCAAAATAAGAAAACAAATAATCGTGTATTGGTGAAGAATTTGTGAAGTTAGATTAACTAATAAAAAGCAAACCTCGCACAATCCAAATAACAGAATGAATCACTTATCGCCACCTCCTTCGCCCCAATCCCAACAGGGGCAATTAGCAACGTTTGCTAATCCCACGCTTGAAATGAGCATCGAGTCCCCGAAAAGTTGGATGCACAGAACATCCACTTTCAACTCAGTGATGGCCTCTGCGGCAGCAGTGCACAAAATGAATTCGAGAGGTAAGTCCACGATCGGCCCGATTCGCAGAAGCAACCCTGACTATCACTGTTCCTTCAATAATCCGCTTTTCGCAGATCTGCCTTTCCTCTACAACCCGCTTATTTACTCCAGTGCCCTTCTGTGGCCGCAGTTTTTGCTTTCAACCGCTACATTATCGGGATTAGGAACTCCGATTTCTCCCACTACTCCGAAATCCCCTACTTTAGGAACGAAAAACCGCGATTTCGCCTTAACGCCGGAGAAGGAAGAGCAGCCGCCCGAAGACATGCCTCTCAATTTGTCAATTAAGCGCGACCTGGACTACGTAGAATCGGCTGAGGAGAGCTCATCCAGCTGCACAGCTCCCACGAACAAGACATGTGCAGCCCTGGCAAGCACTTTCGAGTTCTTCCCACGTTCTTCCCGCAACAAATCCCAGTCATCACTTATATGGTCTCCAGCTAGCATGTGCGAAAAGGAGGGCAGCTCCATGGTAGACCCTGTGGTTAAAAAATTTAAATACAACCGCAGAGTCCCGAATGAGATACATGAATTGGAAAGTGCAACGAATTCGGCCCACATATCGTCGACAGTCGCCAACTCCGTCTCCCGCAACAATGATCATGAGATGGACGTAGCTCAGCAACAAATATACGCCCATAGACATGCTTTCATGGCCGGCTTGGCTGGAAGCAATCTCGAACTTTTATCCCGGCATCTGAAGTCCGCCAACGGCGCCGTGACTTCCGTCATCGCCAATGCCCCACATCAATTCGAGGTGTTAAGCTCTGGCCCGAATCCCAGTAAAAGCTTATCAGAAATTTCCACGAACAGGAACAAACTACAGAGCGAAGAGCAAGAAAACCCATATTTTAGGGAAAACGATTCCAAGCACCGACCAAAAAAACAAGCCCAACAGCAACAACAACAGCATCCGGACTCCACCGAAGCAATTAGTGAAGCGCCCAACTTCTCCGTCGAGCTGGACGATAAACGCAGGATACGAAATTTCCAGGTAATCTACAAGAACTACCAAATGCGAAAGCGCAGAAGTGAGGGATGTGTCAGGTTTTCAAAAATCCAATCGCTTAATATCAAAACAATCAACATGAACGTAATAAAATGAGGTCAAATGGAACGTTTAGTTGTACTAAATGCAAAACTTCCGAATGAGGACTCAATCTATACTCATTCATTAATTGTTTAATTTCGTGCAATACGCACCATCAGTCCGAAAAACCTTTTGCTGGCGAACCCTTTCAGTGAAATTAAAAGCGGAAGCTTCTATTAATTGACCGAAGTCGCTCGTTATTATTTAATTGCTTTTCTGAGGTATTATTTCAATAAACTGGTGCGCTGTACTGTGCGATTCAATTATGGTAGATAGAAATCACGCAATTAGTTAATCAAATACATTTCGATGAGACAAACTTATTCTCGATATCGATTACGGGTGAATTACAAATGGTTAGATAAATTGTCTACAATTTTTCGCGTCGAGGAATTCGTCATTAAAATATGTATATGAAATTTACAAGATATGTCGGCAGTTAAAAGGCACAAGTAACAATCTATAAAGTTTGGGTGAATTTATAAAATATAGAAAGCACTTTTTTGTACTAATAATAAATGTAATAAATGCTTTTACGAGCACGTAAAGTGACTCGATCGGGTCGAGTTTTGCTATAATTACTTAGTATATCAACTTAAATCTTACAAATCTAAATGAAATACATATGCATATACGTTTTAATAATATCATCATTTAAATCAGAATATCATTTTATTAGTATCATTTGAAAGTGTCGTCATGTCGCACCCGAATAAAAATCGTACATGCAGACATACTGGAAATAGACATACTGTGTCCAATATTGTATCTCTGTACGAAACCATTTTTCGCCCTGTTTGCTCACCCCAATTCGCTCTACAGTGCATCGCCTCAGCAATGACGACAATTGTTTCTAATTACTGTTTAGCTTGTGGACTGTAATAATGGCACAACGTACGGGACGCAAAGTTCCTGGCAGCATTGTGAGCAAATATCGTGAACAGATCTGGCTTTGTTCGTCCAGATTCGATTGCCTCGGTATATTGTACTGTTTGGATTTGGTCAACAGCGGATGGATCAGTTCAAAACAGATCTATCTTTGACACCTGTGTCAACCTACTGCTATTTCAATTGTATCAGTTTGTATTCGAAGCACGTACACGCTCTACAAATCCTACGTAGATTTGTGGGTACATCTCGGTATCTCTGAGTAGCTTTTCAAATTCGAATTCGCTGTTTCATTCTTCTGTTTCGTAAACTGCATCTCTGGATTGTGCTTCTCTCCGCGAGACAGAGAAATTATTCTTATCCGGAACGTATTTAATTAGCTGTATTTGTTTGTTGTCAATACGACAGTCTGGGTGTGATACGCATAAGTTGTCGAAACCCTCGAAAGCTCGATTGTTGATGTTAAACGCAGTGGGCTACTGTTGAAGCCGGGCTAGAAAGCGGTATGTGGCAACTATTCACTATCGCGATATTTGAATTCTTACTTTTTGCTTCCAAGTTTCGCTACGTTTAGAGAAACGTAAACATTGGCAAACGATGTTATACAATCTACATCTACATACTCGTATAGTTGGTACCATGAAAAGTAACCCCGTTTTTCTTTCCAGTGCAAACAGTGTGGCAAATCATTCAAGCGCTCATCAACCTTGTCAACACATCTACTCATACACAGTGACACGCGGCCATATCCCTGCCAATATTGCGGAAAACGTTTTCACCAGAAATCGGACATGAAGAAGCACACCTACATTCACACCGGTAAGTTCCAACGGCGATTCCAACAGCGATTCCAACGGCGATTCCAATGCGATTCCAATGAGTGTCTGTGGGAGTGAGTGTGACTGTCACGTGCGTTCGCAAAAGTGTTATTGACCACTTTAAACATCGCCCTCTGCGAATTCCTATCTGATTTAATTACACTAATTGGTCGGGGGTAATCGCAGGCACTTGGGGGGAGGCACATCGAAATGCTTAAAATGTCGCAAATAAGCATGCAACCTATTGCATTCTTGTACTGATTATTTGTCGATTTAATTGTTTTTCTTGCAGGTGAGAAGCCGCACAAGTGTACCGTTTGCTTGAAGGCGTTTAGCCAGAGCTCAAATCTTATCACGCACATGCGCAAACACACCGGCTACAAGCCCTTCGCCTGTGTGCTATGCGACCAGTCGTTCCAGCGAAAAGTTGATCTGCGGAGGCACAGAGAGAGCCGGCACGGCGAGGAGAACCTTTCGCTGCTCAAAATGGAAGTGAGCAGTAGCTGCTGAGCACTGGCCTCCTGGAGGGGGGCTCCTTTCCGTTGTTCATCAATTAATCGCCTAGATTCGTTTAGAGAATCGTTAAGATAAGACTTTTTTTACATAACGCTTTTCTCCTATGGAGTACACGACTGCAGCTGTAGTCCTGTAACGCTAAGTCGCTGAAGCCAAAGTAATCGTAGGGGAGGGCAACCGCCAGCAACCACTTGGTGTATATACATAGATGCATTTATTAGTTATGTAAGACTTGCTAGTATTAGAATAGGATAGTCATTTAGGTTCAATTCCAGCACTAATTTAAAGACACGGCTAATTCAACCAAAGAAGTATTACTGCGTTGAAGCCTTCGACTGCAACGTCCTTATTTAAGTAGAATACTTTTAATGCAGTACCCCGATATATCGGCTTCTAATCTAACCTTCGAACACATTTCCGAAGGGTTGGATACGTATGATTACGGGCCGATATGAAAACTGGCCGATATTCGCTAACTGTTGTTTTACGTATTGTTAAGTTATTGATACATAAATTATTCTATTTTTATTAAATTATTAACATATGTGTAAGTTATTTTATTTTTGCATAATAAAACACCTTCTCAGCAAGAAACAAGAGAAATATTTATTTCGATAATCTACCCACAGCTTGGTTAGTTCTTTACCACTCTCTGTCGCACAATAAGTAAACCATCAACATAGCCGAATATTGATAAACACGTACTAGAAAACGTTTAATTGAATGAACTACTCAAGCGAGTCTAGCTTCTTGAGTGAAATTGAAACCAATTAAACTAGAATCTTATTTCTACTTGAATGTGTTTCACTCCACAGTTAGTAAAGCGATCATCAACTATGGATCGATGAAATTCGGATTGATTTCGGCTACCGACAGAATTCGATGCTCCATATACTCCCTTACATATACTACTTTGTATTATGTGAGTATATCTTCACATACTCGTAAGTAAGAGTATTAAAAGGGCGAAAGGGAAGCATTTCTGTTCGCGTTGAAATGAATACTTTCACGTATTATTTAAGCTATTAAAGTCAATTTCAGCGGCTCTTTTGAAAAACAGCCGCCACTACAAGTGAGACTTAAGTCAAAAATCCTTTTGTTGAATGCCGCGTTACATCTACTACAATTGAAGAAACAATTCGGCCAGTTTACAAATCACACAGAATCGAAGAATTCGGCGACAATTATTGATCTTTGTCGGAAGCAACCTGCATCGAAATGAAATCAGCTGCGGATTCCCTTCCGAAATCATGCCTTCCTCTCCTGGGGATGCGCAGGAGTAGCTACACGCATGTTTTGGCAGTGAGTTTCAATTTCTGGAAAACTAATTGTGTGAATGGAAGGTCAAAAAACGTTGAGACGATTCGCAGCGCTGTAATTGCATTAAACAGCAATGAAACTGTTTAAAAAACAGAGAAATTCATTTAGAAAAATCTGACTATCACTATAATCTGACTATCACAACTGAAAGGTTGTGATTTGTCTGCTGAGGGACAGCAAATTGGGACAGAAACCGTTACCGATCTTTAGGCGTAGTCAGCCAGGGATCACAGATCACACACACAGACAAAAATGTGCCCTTTTACAAAACTTTTACATGCGCTCACCAACACCTGAACCCACATAATTTGTCAAGTAGGATCCATTAAAAAAGACGTTCGCCCCTATGTCACTGGCCCATATGCCCAGGTTGTAGCGGAATCGCGTGTTGATTGGATGTGTGGCGTCGATTCCTCTCCACTGGCAGCCGCATGCGCGCGTCCGTCCCCTTTGTTTCCGCTTCTGTCCCCTCCAGCGGTGCCTCATATCGTGCCTTGATAACGCGGCGCAGCGCGACTGTGCTCGGCCCCGCTGAACAATAGTAAATAATTTCGAATAATTGTTCTAGCAGAAGACGTCCAGTCTTCGCTCTCTACCAAATGAAATGTCTGAGGTCAGGGAGCGCGCGCTTATTAAAATGGCAGGTGGGGACATCTTAACGTTTGGCGTTAAGACGGGCACATCATTTTGGAACGGTTTGTAACAACCAGACTGCAGCGGACTTAAAATACCTGAAGGAATTTATTTGTTATTGTCCCTGTATTCAGCGGCACTTCGTACCTACATAAAACGCCACGGCACCTGTAACATTTAATTTTACTCCTTATTTTTATGACAATCTTCATTTATATTCTTCCGAAGAGATTTTCAGATGCATGCACAATGGTCGAAGGAGCCAGCACCTGCTACTGCAGTTATATCCTTTGCGAGGCGACCGCCACTCAGCTCACCGCTCACCGCTCACCCGGGCCCTGAGCATTGTACGTGGTACGTGGGGTTAGTCAAGTTAAGGATATCCTTAACATATGCTCGGTTTCAGGTTCATTATCCTCCGCCTTCTCTATGGGTAAAAAACGGAACGAACTGAAAAACCAAAAAGATACGCAGTGCTTACAAAATATTAGCCACACGACCAAACCAAAAGGCTCTAATCGAGCCAGCAATCGATCGATGCCAACGTCTCGGACAAAAACAACAACAGACGACGAAGGTGGCTCAAAAGAGAATGCTTAAATGATTTCAACCTGACGCTCAAAACTGCTGCACATTTCTTCAGCATGCCGTCTGGTTCATCACATGCTGCAAGATTGCGCCGAACACAGACAACGGAGGACCGAAGACCTGCACCTGTCGCTGACATTGCATTGACCCAGTTTTGATAGCATGTAGTGCGAGAGGACAAAGGACACCACGGCTCTTGCAACCCAATAAAATTGTGAGTATTTTATTGATGCTGTTTATCAACCCGCAACAAGTTCGCCATTTCTAATACGCTTCGTACGCTCACCGTACTTCAAGCAACGAAAGCGAATCTCTTAGATTTTCTGGCCAAGCTTCTACACGTTATAAGGCGACGATTTGTTGTTGTTGTTGTTCTTGTTGTTGCATGTACCCATGCATCCTTTGCTCTTTTTTATTGGCAAACAAAGCAAGTGTGCCAATAAGTGCTGCACTAAACTACGCATAACCGCATCGGAGGAAATTGCGAACCCTTCGTCGAGGTATTCTGTGGCGCGTGCCTGCCTGCCTGGCTGATCCTTGTCATCTGTTGTGTTAACAATACAAAACAAGTTTTACTCGCCGAGACTGGCTTGCATTATTTTTACTCTTGGCTTACTTCGTTTGAGAGTGGCTAAGTACGGATACATTTCGTAAATGAATATTTACGTGCTTCTAACTGCAGTTAGTCTCACTATTATCTATGGTATAATAAAAGCGAATATGACATAAAAATCAAAATAAATCACACTTATTTGTAAAAACACACCGAAGGTGATGTCGAAAACTTATAATTTTAGCAATCTTTTGCATTTTATGAGGTTTCCCTTTAAACCGTATGAATCTCTAAAATGTATACAGAATTAATATTGATTCATGGTGATGAATTCCGTGATAAGCTCCCAGTCGAAAACATATTGTTATATAGTACATCATATGATTATATAGTACATCATACAATAGAACACGTAAGAAATTGTTGCTTATAAAAACGAAATGCTAGGGGACATCGATATGGTTCATTGTTCTTACATTTTTCTATTCTAAGTTCACGCGCTTTATATAGAGGTTGTAGTTAAAATTTTTGAAACACAAAAAATTATATCCTTTCAAAAAAATCTAAATAAAATGACGAGTTCAGTTCTGTCGGTCAAGTACTTAAAATATAACAAATGCTTGCGAATTCGAAATAATCAAAGGCTTAGATTTGTAAATGTGACGTTGTCGGTTGGAATTGCATTAATCTGTAGTGAAAGGGATTAAGACTTGCCTAAGTTCAGGTGAAGTGTACTTGTGTGGATTCTAACTGAAAGTACAGGGTGTGTAACATCAGACTAAATCAGAAAGCCATTCTTACATGACCAAACAATAACAGCTTCTAAAATATGCACTCTCTCTCAACTACACTGCTACTGGATTTAATCTCTTGGTTGAAGAAAATCTTTACTTATCGAATTTTTAGAAACGCTTAAGATTCATTCAGAAGTCGAAAACAATATTAAGAAGTGAATTTAATAGTTCTCTAAGAAACACATTTATAATACATATTTTGTACCTAAGAGTATAAAATGTTTCTTAACTTGTAAAGAAATCTTAATTCAAAAACTTTAAGAAAAATTAAAAATAAATAAAATACAGTAGGAGCGCGTTATTGTGAACATCGGTGCCTGTGAATTACTCAATAACGTGAACAGGAAAAAATATTTTATTAAAAAGAGACATTTAGGGCATTTCATTCCTCTTAGTTAAATATACATAAGTACGTATTTGAAGTATTTTGACGATTTGAAAGAATTCCTAAGGAAATTCTGAAATAAGAATGAAATTGAAATGCTGATTGCTAGCAAGCTCTTAAGTTTAAGTGCGGGTGAATGAAATATTTAACTGAACAGTTTTATTCCGTAGTTATTCCGTAGTTAACAGTCTGTTAAATTCAATAGATAACTACGGATAACTACGAGTGAATAATCAGGGGGCTTGCCTTTAGTGTTTTAATTTCTTTTATTTATTTCCACATGTACATATGAGCATTTCCACACAAACGTGACATTCGTACTTGAAATGACGTCTTCAATATAAAGAAGAACACAGATGGATTAAAAAGTTTTTCCCTTATTTTAATTATTGGATACTACTTTAATAGCGCTATATTTAGTTTAAAATCTGGCAGCTTTCGAAAGTGTGGTCTCAATATTACCACACAAAGAAGTACAAGTGACGTGGCAGAAAAGTGACGTGGTTCTTATCTGCATTACAACAACTGCAAAAATCAGCGAAAAGCGCCCGAGTTTTTAATGAAACTCATTTGTAATATGATCTGGAACAATGTTACTTTGTGTTGTTAGTGTGTAATGTAAGTATGTTGTTAAAATATATGTACATATATTTTAGTTTTTTCTATACAAACCATAATATTGTTCGTGACGTGACATACATTTCCTTCATAGTGGACCTAAGAAACTTTTCATGTAATTCAATTTTTAATTTAAAATTATTATTTATTATTAAATAAGCAAACCACGTAAATGTTGACCCAAGACCACTGTATGGATATATAAAGAAGGCTTAAAGCTAATAAAAAATATGGAATTTTAAAATTTGTGTTGTGAATTTACGATTACAGGCATCAATGCCGTGTCGTGATAACCTTTGAAACTAAATAAAATCGTATTGTTAGTGAATTTCAGTTATTTTTTTTTTTAGTTGTACGCATTAAACTTTAGCTTCAAATTCAAGCTTTCAATCAATTGCATCTAGCGACAGAGAAGATATCTTAACAAATGCTGATTTTGAGTAACGAAGGTGACATAAGAATATAAATGAAAGAATTATACAAAATTAGTCAAAATTGGTGTTCGAGTACGATGAGTTGCTGCTCCTGTCCCATCTTGACCTCTAGGTGTACTTTTAAAACTAGTTGCAATGAGATCTTCTAAATGTTTGTGTCTGGATTTTCATATGGCTTAAAATATAACTGTAGAGATATGCGCGTATCAAATCACCATGCATACTCGTATATAGCGTTCTGACTCATTTTCCAAATGTTTCAACTTTTTCGCATTTAATTTCAAATCCGCGCTTTGTTAAATTTCAGAACTTTTATACAAAACTAAGCTCGGTCGTGGACAAAATTTCGACCCATAACAATTCCCATTTTTAATTAATTCCGTTTTATTATAAAATTTTGTAATATAAAATGATATAAAATGCAATGAATAAATCAGTAGCGAAGAAAAATATCATTGAAATTGAATAAAAAGAACGCTAGAGGGATGGAATCCTTTTCGTGTGACGTATTTACATATAAAATTGTTTTTACGATAAATTTTCGTCTGCATTTCAGCGTTCAGCTATGAATTGGATAACCAGCATAACGACTCACTAAGATATGCTGTGTTGTGTCTTGAACTGCAAGAAGTATTATACGTATGAATGTACTTACATACTACATGGGCTGAAAAGTCTTTGGCCTGACATAGAAAAAAGGTTTTTTATTCCGAGATATTTTATTATCTCCATTTAGAGCAGCGGTCGGGGAACTTTTTTAATTATTACCCCAAAATATTTTTGTGTAAGTTGATATTACCCCATGGCGAAGACCAACTGGCCCTTAGTGGTGGGGAGTGAGATGGCATGGCCTGCATATGTCGCTAAATTGTTTAAGTTGAAAAAAATACTAACGGGTTTATAAAATAGCAAATTAAAAGTATATACTTTTTACTCACAAAAGTTTCATTTTTACGCCCAAAAATTTCATTTTACCCCATTTGGGGTAATTTACCCCGGTTCCCCGACCGCTGATCTAGAGTCATGTACTTTGTATAACGGTCCACTAACATTTGGATGCCGGTCTTGTAGTGTGCTTGGCGTCAAGCCCCTCAAATTAGGCATTTGTTTCTAACTTGAGTCCTCATTCGAGTTTTGCCAGCTCGTGTGGAAAGAATGAGACGTCTGAAATTTCATAAATTAATTGCATTCACATATTGTATTGTAGTAACTATTATTAATGAATAAAAATAATTATAGGTTGACATTATTGTATAATGTCTAAACTTTTAAAGTTCATATTAGTTCAAATCGCAAATATTGAAACGCTTTCATGACCGTAAGTGGGTATGGAATGGCATGAGGCGAACTATGAGAATCTACACACTTGCCACGCCTATCTAGGTACATTGCAACGGTCATATAAACCATCTATATCCCTACATCTTCGTATAGAGATTACTGCAAAATATGTATGTATAAGCAATACAAATAATCATTTGAAACATTTAAACCAGCCGAAGGATCAATTTTCATTAGAAATTGCAGTGATTCGACAAACTACATACTACAACTTCGCATAAGAAAAGGACCTTTTACAGGACACTCAGAAAACTCGCGCAGCTTTTTTTATTGTGATTCTTGTTTTCTTCTTACGGAACGCCGAAAACGAAACGCGGACAATTCACAATAGCTTTATTTAACATTTCTTAAAAATTTAATAAAGTTAGCCATCGGCGTTAAAATTAAGAATTATCAAATAGTCGGATACTCTTTGACATAGACATCTGACATAGAATATTTGGCTTTCGGAACCAGTAAACAATAATTATCTAGGTATTCTCTTAAATTGTTGATTGGAATTTGTCGGGTTTCTTCCGATTTTAAGTGTTTTGAGAAAAGTCTTTCTCACGCCGAAACCGGGAGTAATTGACTCATACGATTTTTCTTTGTCTCGACTCAACTTACCTACTTTCTACAAATAACACTGTATACACAACATATATCTGTGGTCACAAACCAAAACCGCTTAACTCGAGTTAGGAGGAAAGTTAGGAGGAGGTTTTTGCCACTATAATATTCAGCTGATTTTAATCTAGTTTCAAAATTTTTTTATAGTTGTAGCAATTTTATTATAGAAAATTTCTATAAATATATTCTAAAATATAACTTAAATATATATAAGTTGAATTTACAGACACATATTTTTAGAATAAAGCATAACTTAAAATATGTTTTAGAATATTTCAACATTAATTTCCTGATTTTATATTAGCCATTCCAGTATTAAATTTCGGTATGGAATAACTCCCTAAGTCGAGACAATGCATTTGGTTTGCGCAATCTTAAATTTGTCAATTATATCAATACTCGACTTTAGTCATATTTACAATAAAGAAATTCATCCCTAAGTTGACTTAACATTAGCTTCGTTTTTTAAAGAACTGTATGCATCTACACCATACAACTCACACTTACCCAAGTTTTACCCAGGTCTCTTGTACCCAGGTCAATTTTGTACTGATACCTGTATAGTTCATTAAAAAACACGATTAATATTACTCTACGTATGAAAGATTATGCAATGAAGTTGAGTGCGATTTCGATTTTAACGAAATTTCCCTTGTCGTTCTTTTAATGAACTGTATCTTCAGTTCATTAACGAACCCACCTTGTGTTTAAGGCTTAACGCTTTTTCCATATCACAGCTGTTCAAATGTCAATTTGTTTGACATTTCAATTTCGGACGGAGCCCAACAAAAACTTGATTCGGAAGCACACAATTGAAATACCTGTAAACAACGTAGTCTTACGTCTAACTTAAAGGAAACATTTTTTGTTTTAAGAATAGTCGGTTTGCGGAAAAATATAATAAGTAATTAATTTTAATTGATATTAATACTTTAAAATGTTCAATTAAAAAATGAACACACAAATAAGTTTAGTTCTTCTACACTTTGTCGGTGGTGTATTACTGATTCTGGCACAAGCTAGCGAAAATGATATTAGTGCAGCCAGCCGTAACAAAGGCGCATCGATAAATTCAGCCAAAGTGAAACACAATTTATTTGACTATGGCAATTGCCTCGAGGTACAGCAGTTGTGCCACCATATCGAATCAAACGACGTCCTATCGGTTCTTGAATGCATTAATTCCCTCCAGCCGAATCAACTGAAGTCTTTCTCTCCAACATGCCAGCATTTGATATGGCAGCATACCAAACGCGTTCACACTATTAAGTTTCTCATTGATCTCTTAAAGCATTCCTGTGAGGTCCAGCTCGGAACGTTGGCTTCTTGCGAAAAGGCAGAACATGTTCTTAGCTGTCTGCTTAACAAAGTGGAGTATTCTGAAGCGGATATTTGTAGTAGCATAATCAGGAAAATACGCGTAGTAATATATCCTCATTTTGATGAACGGCGCGAGTTTTTCTTGGCTTGCGACTCGGAAGTATCCCAGTTTCAATGCGGGCGTCTGGACTTGGAGCATAACAAAATCCCACAATTGGAGACTGTTGCATGCCTTCAAACTAAGGGTACAAACACCATGAGTACGTCATGCTTGAATTCTATTAATAAAATTCAACGTCAGCAGGAAGAAATTGCATTTTTAGAAGCCTGTAATTCTGATATACATCGTCTATGCCCACAGGTGAACGTACATGATATAATAAATAAAAAAAAATATTTTCAGAATGATTTTTACCTAACAGGAGCAAGCTGACGCAAATGATGCTTTTAAGTGCCTACTAAATCAGAAAAACAATGCAATGCTTTCAACCCGTTGCAGTAAGCAAATCATGCAACGTGACAACGACATTGTAAGAGATTATCGAGCAAGTCATAGTCTATCCAAAGCATGCAAGGACGATATAAAAAATCATCATTGTCGTCGAGGAGTATCAGATTATAAGCAAGTTCGTTTGGCCCAGATCTTGCTTTGTCTCGAGTCCGTAGTGAAGAATGGCACGCAAATAGCTGTAGAATGCCGCGGTGAAATCTATGACCATCGCAAAATGTTAATGATGGATTTTCAGTTTTCTCCGGAAATCTTATCTGATTGTTCAGAGGATGTTTCGAAGTTCTGCAATAATGTAGAGGAGGTTATACACTGTCTAATGCTACTCAAAAGAAAGAGAGATAAACGAATGACTGTTCAGTGTCAACGTTCACTGGAGAACCTGCTTAAAATAACCGATGTTGGAGAGGATTGGCGAGTGGACCCTGTTCTGAGACGGGCCTGTAAGTCTGTTGTTGATGTTGCCTGTAGCGAAACAGTCGGAGGAGAAGCACGTGTTATGTCGTGCTTGATGGAGCATATAGGAACCCATTTAATGGAGCCTAGATGCGAGCATGCACTGCTTCTGATCCAATATTTTGTGGCTCGAGACTTTAAATTGGACCCACAACTTTACAAACACTGCCGCGATGATGCTATTAAGTTCTGCCATGCAAAGAAGTCTTGGGACGACGCAAATGATAAACAAATGGATCATTTGGATGGATTTTTATAGTTGTAGCAATTTTATTATAGAAAATTTCTATAAATATATTCTAAAATATAACTTAAATATATATAAGTTGAATTTACAGACACATATTTTTAGAATAAAGCATAACTTAAAATATGTTTTAGAATATTTCAACATTAATTTCCTGATTTTATATTAGCCATTCCAGTATTAAATTTCGGTATGGAATAACTCCCTAAGTCGAGACAATGCATTTGGTTTGCGCAATCTTAAATTTGTCAATTATATCAATACTCGACTTTAGTCATATTTACAATAAAGAAATTCATCCCTAAGTTGACTTAACATTAGCTTCGTTTTTTAAAGAACTGTATGCATCTACACCATACAACTCACACTTACCCAAGTTTTACCCAGGTCTCTTGTACCCAGGTCAATTTTGTACTGATACCTGTATAGTTCATTAAAAAACACGATTAATATTACTCTACGTATGAAAGATTATGCAATGAAGTTGAGTGCGATTTCGATTTTAACGAAATTTCCCTTGTCGTTCTTTTAATGAACTGTATCTTCAGTTCATTAACGAACCCACCTTGTGTTTAAGGCTTAACGCTTTTTCCATATCACAGCTGTTCAAATGTCAATTTGTTTGACATTTCAATTTCGGACGGAGCCCAACAAAAACTTGATTCGGAAGCACACAATTGAAATACCTGTAAACAACGTAGTCTTACGTCTAACTTAAAGGAAACATTTTTTGTTTTAAGAATAGTCGGTTTGCGGAAAAATATAATAAGTAATTAATTTTAATTGATATTAATACTTTAAAATGTTCAATTAAAAAATGAACACACAAATAAGTTTAGTTCTTCTACACTTTGTCGGTGGTGTATTACTGATTCTGGCACAAGCTAGCGAAAATGATATTAGTGCAGCCAGCCGTAACAAAGGCGCATCGATAAATTCAGCCAAAGTGAAACACAATTTATTTGACTATGGCAATTGCCTCGAGGTACAGCAGTTGTGCCACCATATCGAATCAAACGACGTCCTATCGGTTCTTGAATGCATTAATTCCCTCCAGCCGAATCAACTGAAGTCTTTCTCTCCAACATGCCAGCATTTGATATGGCAGCATACCAAACGCGTTCACACTATTAAGTTTCTCATTGATCTCTTAAAGCATTCCTGTGAGGTCCAGCTCGGAACGTTGGCTTCTTGCGAAAAGGCAGAACATGTTCTTAGCTGTCTGCTTAACAAAGTGGAGTATTCTGAAGCGGATATTTGTAGTAGCATAATCAGGAAAATACGCGTAGTAATATATCCTCATTTTGATGAACGGCGCGAGTTTTTCTTGGCTTGCGACTCGGAAGTATCCCAGTTTCAATGCGGGCGTCTGGACTTGGAGCATAACAAAATCCCACAATTGGAGACTGTTGCATGCCTTCAAACTAAGGGTACAAACACCATGAGTACGTCATGCTTGAATTCTATTAATAAAATTCAACGTCAGCAGGAAGAAATTGCATTTTTAGAAGCCTGTAATTCTGATATACATCGTCTATGCCCACAGGTGAACGTACATGATATAATAAATAAAAAAAAATATTTTCAGAATGATTTTTACCTAACAGGAGCAAGCTGACGCAAATGATGCTTTTAAGTGCCTACTAAATCAGAAAAACAATGCAATGCTTTCAACCCGTTGCAGTAAGCAAATCATGCAACGTGACAACGACATTGTAAGAGATTATCGAGCAAGTCATAGTCTATCCAAAGCATGCAAGGACGATATAAAAAATCATCATTGTCGTCGAGGAGTATCAGATTATAAGCAAGTTCGTTTGGCCCAGATCTTGCTTTGTCTCGAGTCCGTAGTGAAGAATGGCACGCAAATAGCTGTAGAATGCCGCGGTGAAATCTATGACCATCGCAAAATGTTAATGATGGATTTTCAGTTTTCTCCGGAAATCTTATCTGATTGTTCAGAGGATGTTTCGAAGTTCTGCAATAATGTAGAGGAGGTTATACACTGTCTAATGCTACTCAAAAGAAAGAGAGATAAACGAATGACTGTTCAGTGTCAACGTTCACTGGAGAACCTGCTTAAAATAACCGATGTTGGAGAGGATTGGCGAGTGGACCCTGTTCTGAGACGGGCCTGTAAGTCTGTTGTTGATGTTGCCTGTAGCGAAACAGTCGGAGGAGAAGCACGTGTTATGTCGTGCTTGATGGAGCATATAGGAACCCATTTAATGGAGCCTAGATGCGAGCATGCACTGCTTCTGATCCAATATTTTGTGGCTCGAGACTTTAAATTGGACCCACAACTTTACAAACACTGCCGCGATGATGCTATTAAGTTCTGCCATGCAAAGAAGTCTTGGGACGACGCAAATGATAAACAAATGGATCCAGAACGAGGTCCACTCATTTTTCCATGTCTTCATAGAATTGCATACAGCGAGGATGGGAAGATATCGTTGCATGAGAAGTGTCATCAAGAGGTTAAACGAGTGATGCGACAGCGTGCCATTTCAGTTAATCTAATACCCGAAGTTGAAGATGTGTGCATTGAAGACTTGTCCAAATTTTGTAATAATAAGATTGAAAGAGGTGCTGAAATGGATTGCCTTCAAAGCAATATGGAAAAATTGCAATTTAGTTGTAAGGTAAATTCAGTTTGTGTACAATTCTCCGGCCCTACCTTAAAACTGCATCTATACAGGTTGCGGTGACAACCTACACAGAAGAAGAAGCTGCTCACGTGGAACTGAACCCAATCATAATGTCCGTATGTATGCAAGCGATGAAAACATATTGCGAATATATTATGAACGGAGGAAACGGTAACTAGCACTGCACGGTAACTGTTTGCACGGATTTAATTATTTTTATCAATGTAGGAGACATGATGGATTGCCTTATTTCGCATAAAAATGATGCCGACTTACGACAGGATCTCAAGTGTCGTGCGGCAATAGAACACTTTCAAATTATTTCTTTGAAAAATTATCGTTTTACTTTCAAATTCAAGCAAGCCTGTCGCCCTTACGTAGCGCGATTCTGCAGTGCCAGCGCCACTAAAAATGAAGTTGTATCCTGCCTGAGTGAAGTGATGGTAAATGATACGATCCGCGGTCAACGCCATTCCATTCCCAAAGAATGTCGCCAGCAAATAAAAGCTCAGTTGTACCAACAACGCGAATCTTTGGAACTTGATCCAAAACTAGCAAACGCCTGTCGGAAGGAAATTGATCAATTTTGTAGCACTGATAAAGGGCCCGGACAGGTAAACGAAAGAAATTTCGAAACATTTAAAAATAATGGAACGAATTAAATATGATTTTATCTGCAGGCTGTAGAATGCCTTATACAAAACACAGCACGTCTTGGTAATTCCTGTCATCATGTTGTATTTCTTATAAAAGAATCGGAGCTCGGGGACAGCGACACTGATTATACACTTGTCAATACTTGCAAAGAAATGATTTACAAATACTGCGCTGATACGGATTCGCTGCATTTGCTGGATTGTTTAAAAACGCATAAAGATGACTCCGCCTTCGATCCAAGATGTCATTTAGTAGTTGTAAATCGAATGATAGAGCAAAATACTGATTTCCGCTTTAATCCCTTTCTGCAATTAGCATGTGGCAAAAATATTGACAAATATTGCTCCAACATAATAGCAACGGCACGACCAAATGAGGAACTTAATGGGAAGGTATAATTATAAATCGTAAATTTTATTTATCATCAAGTATCAAACGAAGAATCTGTCCATTTCATTGAACAGAATGTGCAATTGGTTGATTAAGAAACTTCTTATTTTGTCAGTCATATCAATTAATTTCGGTCGAATTCGATAATTGGAGTCAAATGGGGTGTCGATCAAAAACGCTTTCAACAAAACGCTTTCTTTTTTTAGTTAGTTTAATGTTTATTTATAATACATAGATCCGTTTACTCATAGAGAATCTAATGTATATCAGTTTTGAACCAACTAAATTTGCTTTGGATGCAAAACGTTTGTGAAATACTGGTTCATATTTTACAAAAAGCTTTCGATGGGGCTTAGATCAGGGCTGTTTACAGAACAATCAGAATTATAAGGAAAATAAAAAGTTAGAAAGATAGAAAATATGTAGAACGCAATTGTAGTGGTGTTTGGCCATTTACTTTAAAAAATTTCAAATGCATTTTAAATGGAAAGGGTCTAAAGGGATTTTTGCAAGTTGCCGAAAAGATAAATTATCCAAACGTAGTATTCATCGGACAGTTTTGGTACTTAGTTCGGAGATTTCACCCTTAATAAAATAGTTTCGAATGCCTTCAATATCTTGTAGATATTATTTTATATATAAAACAAATGGAATCTATACCCTTGAATGCATGTATGTCTTATTTATCACAAATCATTTACCTACGTTTATAAGACCTACGTTTATATACATCATCTCACTTCTAAACATTATTTATTCCTATATCATTATTCCAAATTTGATGTAGATTAATTGTCTAGAATTCAATATGTTTGCGATTCAATTTTGTGTTTTCCGGATCATCAGTGGTAGCAGTTAATTCCTTCAGTATATCGTTGGCAATTGTAATATTCTCATTAATGTGAAAAAATGGTCCGTTTTCGTCTGTAAAAATCACAGTATTTACATCTACCTCACGTACCTCTTTAAACATTTTACGTACCATTCATCGGCATCAATATTGGTCCGCTCTCGGTGCTAGGTATACCGTTTGTTGCAAAGGATGTCCAAATTGAAACCATTTTCTTAGCAATATTGTTATCGTTATGGTTAAGTTTCATAGTTGAAAATAGGTAAATGTTGTCATTGGAATGATGAATCCCACCGTTGAAGGGGTAATGCTCATTACCGAATTCATAACCAAATCTTGAATTTTCGCCAGCATAATCAAATGTATAGAAATAAACATCAGCTGTTCCCTTTTGAACAAGTTGGGAGCATAAAGCTATAGCAGGGGATTTCATAAATTGTATGCTAGCAAGCTACGGAAGAAAGTAAGTGACCATCTTTAACATTCGCTTCGCCTCAGGACTTACATCAAAATATGCAGGAATAGCATATTTATGATTATAGCTCTCCAACAAATCAGCGGAGAATAAAAGCCTTGTTAGTAAATTATTTGCCAGTCGTGATGAGTCACCTTCCATTTCCATGATACCGTTCGCGAATTGTCGGACCGTAATGGAGCTTAAATTTCCCACATTTGCTTTTAGTTTGTCGTAGTATTCTGGTTAAAAAGTGGTTCATGCATTGCTTTATATTTTCGGAAAAAACCGTCACGCAGATTATACCTGCTAAGATAAATGATCCGTCATCTCTTGTAAATCCCATCATTATGGAAATCGTACTCGAGTAATTTTTTACCAGTTCCGTTGGTTGCTGTGGTAAAATGCCATAAAGGTCACCAACAACTGGAGAAAAGCTTTCCTTTGAACATGTACAGATTTTCTTTAATATAAGATATTAATAACTTTATTAGATGAGACATACATACCTTCATTGTAACGCGGAGCAAGTTCGGAACTGTGCTTTCGGACAAACATCTGTGGGTTTGATGTACTTTATTGCAATCTACACAACCCAGTGCTTTGCATATTCTTACCGCCTGCTTCTGTGGCTCTTTATTAATCGCCCACCTGGCTAGTATAGAGCCGGATTGCATTATTGCACGTTTAAAAATGCCCGCTGGCGTCTCTTTGCTTAGTAGCAAGGCTCCAGCCATTGCCGCCCCTGCGCTTTGGCTAAATATTGTAACATTTTCGGGGTCTCCACCAAATTTACGAATGTGTTGTTGGACCCATCTAAGGGCCAGTATTAAGTCCTTTACCGGAGCATTCCCCGGCATTCTACTGGAAAGGGTGGATAACCAACCCAAAGCACCGATTCGGTACTGTGGCACAACTAAAACAATATCTTGTTCCAGCAAAAACTTGGGAGGATGATCAGAAGCTGACCCATTGTAGAAACCCCCTCCATATATATAGAACATTACTGGTAACGTTTGAGTAAGCTTTATAAATGGTATATACATGTAAGAGTTAAATGAAACACACTTATGAATTAATTCTTACATTTTTCGTATACACACAGAGGTTCAAACAGTTTTCTAAATCTTCTTTCAACTCCTCTGGAGACATTTTAGAAACAGACGTTATCACTGGACAACGTCTGCCATATCGAGTGGCATCCCAAATATGATTCCATGGCAGTTTTTCTAGAGGGGCCTAGAAAGTATTACTAAATAAAATTATATGCACTCCGCAATAAAAATACCTTAAAGCGTGATTCTCTTTTTGGAGATTCTGCGTACGGAATACCCATAAAGCGCATAAATGTTTGATTTGTCCAGAGTGATCTGTCAAAGACGCCAAGGACCTTTCCTTGGCCAGGTATGTTCACGAGCACAGTTGGTTTGCCGGAAAATCCATTCTGTGAATTAACACAGAAAAATGCCAAGAACACTAAAAAAAGAGCAACTAAAGCAGCAGCTAACTTCATTTCTAATATTAAACGTCTAGTTATCGCTGCCGATACGTAACTAAAGTCATTACTTGTCCACATTTCATTTTGCGCGCATATCAGTTCTGTGTCTGTTCAGTTTATTTTATCAATATCAAGTTTCATTGCGTTGTTTCTGATAGGAATATTTGCTAGGCAGTAATTATCAAACGCGGAAAGAAGACTGCACAGTTAAGCCGAAAGGCGTTATGTGAACATTCTCATATTGTTAATATCGGTTGTTTTATATATAAAACCTTACCTCCTTCAACTTCAAATTCGAATGAATAGAAGAGGGTATTGTTTCAAAGTAAAATTTATTACGATAGAAAATTTGCAGCATAGAAACTTCAGAAATTGTTCAAAAATTGTCTGTTATTATTCACATACATATGAGTGTATCACGTTTATTTCTCATTATTTAAAAAATATTAATAGAAGATATCAGGTTTCAGCAAACAATTAATACTGAATACAAACTTTTAACGGCATATTGTCTAGCAGGTCTCATTAATAAACAATGCTTGCTCGTATTACTTGCATAACAATGCAAGTGAAACGAGAATCTCACATTTCAATTATTTATGAATGTGCTTTGGTTATATTATACACTGTAAGCATTTGTTTTCAATTTCATTAATTTTCAAGTGCAGAGAACTCTCAAGATATATTTTATAATAATTTTAAAAATTATATTTTATATTATACCCAATAAAATGTGCACAAAATTTTCGAAGCAATTCATGCGTCCAATTGAACTTGTACTTAGTACGTAGTACGTTTTCAAATGGGTTACTATTTCAAGATGTATGAATATTACTAAACTATTACTCGAACAACTAACGAGTAATCGAATAATCATGAAGTATCAGGATCAATAAGAAACTGAAATAACAAGTCCAATTTTGATATTTAAGCAAGTACACAGTAAATACACAGAAGTATACAGAAAATTGTATATTGTTCAGATTAGCGTACATTGTGCTATATCGGGTATCTTGAAATAAGATTTCAATATATCGGATATGTTTACTCAGCTTTCATGAATTAATCCAATGGGATAACTTTTAATATATGAATTGAAGTCATACAATCATGATTTTGGTGTATTTACAAACTGTCTAAATATAGTGCATCTACGTATGTATGTACATATAGAGATTAGAGAATTTTATGGTCGGAAAAAAATTTATACTTAATGCCGTAATTTTTAAAAAAAATGGCGACCAAAAATTTTTTTTCTGGAATTTTTTTTCCAAATTTTAACTTTGACACTTATTTTCTCAAAAACTGTTTGACATAGGAACCTAATTTAAAAAGGATATTAAGAAGCGGATATTTGGCTTTGAAAATCAGCAAGCAAAAGTTATCTGGATCTAACCATTATTTTTTAATATTTTTTTTTCGATGTTAAGTCGGATTTTTATAAAATGGCCCCTCCCGTCTAAACGGGGGGAAATTGACCCCCCTCCCATACGATTTTTTTCTTGTCTCGACCCAACCTACACGCCCTGATCTTCTGTCCCCTCTTATGCGAAACACCCTGTATATATATGTATATCTTGATTGTATAATGGATATTAACATATCACACACAGTGGTACATTTTTATACGTACTTGAAATAATTAATTGAAATTAACTTGATTATATGTTTAGCTATTTTCTTGGTGCCATTAATTGATGTTTTCCATATTTGCAGGTTGTGCAATGTCTAAAGGTTAAATTTCGAGAATCGCGCTTAGATCATAAATGTGAACAAGAGATGATCAAAATATTACAAGAACAAGCGTTGAACTACAAGTTAAATCCGCTGTTGCAGAACTTCTGCAAATCTGAGATTGAAGTACTTTGCAAACCCCACGATGACATAGAAGAACACGGGTTAATTGAAGAATGTCTGAAAACAGCATTTCTCAATCAAAAGATCATGAATCGAGACTGCAAAATTGAGATTGCCACAATTATTGCCGAGACGAAAGCAGATATACACGTTGATCCCATACTAGAAGATGCGTGTACTTTCGATTTGCTACGTTACTGCTCAAATGTTAGAAGCGGCAATGGCCGAAGTAAGCTCAAACAATCAATGCACAATACAAATGTTCACATCCAGTTTCATCCAACTTTATTATATTTATACTATACTTTATACAGAGTTGAAATGTCTACAGGTTGTCTTGCAAGAGCAATCAAAAGCCATGAAAGAGGATTGTCGTAATAAATTGAAGCGGCGAATGGAGATGTTTGCAAACGCGGATACTGTAATAAATTTATATCGCATTTTAATTATTTATTTATCATTCTAATTCGCCCCAGGTCCTGGCCCAACCACCAGAAAACATGCAACAACTTGTGAACCAAGTAATAACATCTCCAGCGAAAAAATTGTTCATTGTTATTCTGCTTACAGCAGTAGGTATGGTGTTCATGATGGGAATTTTTTTGGGTCGTATTACGAAAAAAGCAATGAATACGAAAAACAAATAATGCAAAAACATTTATTTAATCTATGCGTGTGAATACACCGTTTTGTGTATTTTGTCAAGAAACTATGTAGAAAACGAAACAATAAATTAAACATTTTTAGAAGTTTTTTTGCAATTAACCCTTGTTTGTAACTTTGAAGCAGGGAAAATAAAAATGGCTTAGTACACATGAGAGAACTGCAACGAATATAATCGTTCCTATCTGCGCAACGAATAAAGAATACATATTCGTGCAAAGAAACATTCGTATGTGTTCGAACAACGAAAATAATCATCACGAAGAGTCCTATTCCTGATCAGAATGAGTTTTCCCGAAGATGAAACCTCGACAGATCGATTGCCTTCCCAAAATCTCCCTATTACATGAATTTTAAAAAATCCTTTGAGTCGTTTTCCAGCACAAAAAACACAGAAATCGCTTGATAGTTTATAATAAGAATAGACAAGAAAGATGAGATCAAGTATGATACTCTGTCAAGTATGATTCATTTCAACCATTTAGGGGAGGAGTTTTCCAGAATCTATCTGCTTCCATCATCATCGAAAACACGAAAAAGCATTCCAAGAGTAAATGAGAATAGATCAATTGCAAATGAGATTTTCCAAGTGTAAATGAGAAGAAAATATTTTTTAACTTTAAACTTGATTCTTAACAAACTGGGAAAAATCTACAGAAGGTATTTTCTAATGATTCCAATGACATATCTAGCGATTCAAGAAACTCAAATAAAACTTCTTAAATTCCTGAAAGTCCTCTATAAAATGATAATAAACATGGTAATAAAATAGTAATAGTAAAGTTTATCTGTTCACAAATATATGTATTCTAAACTATATTCTATATTCTAGAAAAAAATTTACTGATCGACTGCTTTATTAAATATGTTTGAAAATGTAAAGCAACAACTACAAAAGGCTCCCGTCTGCATTAGTATAAATATTCACACCTTTAAACCTACATTTTTACCTCGATTTAATAATGAAAGCTAAAGAGAAATACTAATAAAAACAGAAATTAAAAAAAAACCAGTACAAAATTAAAATAAATTTTTATACGCATTTTTTTCTATTACATTAATAGACGCTACATTAAGAGATATGGTATGTGTCTCTAAAATCTGTTATTATAAAATATACTAAGTATAGAATCAAGTAAAACAAACAAACAGACTTGCTCGATTTTTTTTACACCTTCGTAAAATGCTTTTCGCATTAATGTTAATTAGTTTAAATTACTATTATTATCATTAATACATGTGCCCAGAAGGTCTACTATATTTAAACATACATAGTTCATTTGAACTTAGATATCATTTCAATCGCATACTTTGTAAGCCCCCGTTTCTGTGTTACCCTAAGATGTTTTTCTAATTTCAATATGCAAACAAATTAATAAATAAATAAAAAACTATTTCACAAAAAACGAAAACTTCAAAGTCTTATTTTCAGTGTTGACTGAAAAATCAATTTGAATCTGAAATGAAATTGGTAGAAACAGTTTAAAACTGAGTTTTTTGCATTGAGCAAAGTGTCATTTCTTACGGATACGGATTGTAGATTCATAGGTAGATTCATCACCTTCTGAGTGTGATTTATGTAATGTGAGGGAACAACCAAGAACTACTTTACCGTGTTGGACCCACTCCAATATTGTTGTTGTTGTTTTAGATTTTTATGCTGATAACAACAATACCTTTTTTGCTACTCAACAACAGTGTTGCCGGCAACAGAAAATTAAAAGTATAATCTGCTTTAGAAAAATATGTCTATTATAAATATGGTGTTCATAGTTAAAAATCATGTTTTCCATGAAAAATATAATTCTTAACGTTTATTTGAAAACAAGAAACATAAAAGTTTGCAAAAACAAGTATTTCAATTATACTCTCGCTTCTTCTTCACTTCTTCACTTCTTCACTTTTCTCGGAAACTATAAAACATAGATCCTTACGGTTTGAAGCATTCTCTCTAGAATTGATTAGAGAATTTTATGATCGGAAAAAAATTTATACTTAATACCGTAATTTTTAAAAAAAATGGCGACCAAAAATTTTTTTTCTGGAATTTTTTTTCCAAATTTTAACTTTGACACTTATTTTCTCAAAAACTGTTTGACATAGGAACCTAATTTAAAAAGAATATTAAGAAGCGGATATTTGGCATTGAAAATCAGCAAGCAAAAGTTATCAGGATCTAACCATTATTTTTTAATATTTTTTTTCCGATGTTAAGTCGGATTTTTATAAAATGGCCCCTCCCGTCTAAACGGGGGGAAATTGACCCCCCTCCTATACGATTTTTTTCTTGTCTGGATCCAACCTATGCGCCCTGATCTTCTGTCCCCTCTTATGCGAAACACCCTGTATAATAATACAATAATACAAAATAATATATAAAAAACAAACAAATTTAAAACAAACAAATACAAACAACTTTAATTATTTTATCATAAAAAACTACTCAGTTTACATAAAAATTTAATTACAAAATAAAAATAGTGCATGCATTTAAATCGCATTTTTTTTATTTTAAAGCTCTGTCGAAAATATTATAGCCTCAACCATTTCTACAGAAAATCGCTTTGCTTTTTATACCCTACACACGAAGTGAATAGGGTATATACACCTACTGCTTCCGTTTGTAACGCATTAAAGGAGGCTTGACAGGTATATTAAAGTATATATATTCTTGATCAGCGTGACCTCCTGAGTCGATTTAGCCATGTCCGTCCGTCTGTCGGTTTGTCTGTCTGTCTGTGGAAATCACGATTACAAGAGAACGAATAGAGATATCTTCAAACTTGGCACGAATATTGTCTATCATTAGAAACTCATCGGTATTGAAAATGGGCAAAATCGGACCATTACCATGCCTACTTTTTATAGTGAATATAAATTAATCCATGCTTATAGCTCAATTTTTCAGCTTGAAGAATGAATTTGCGGTTGAAATTCTATTCACAATTCAACTGTCTTTGACTAAAACAGACTACCAAAAATGGGCGTGGTCCGCCCACTAATTAAATAAAACTCGATTACAGGAGAACGAATAGAGATATTTTCATCAAATTTTGTACGAATATTGTCTTTCATCACAGGATATTGGAGATTGAAAAGGAAAAAAATTAGACCATTTCCACGCCTAATTTTTAAGTAAAACTGTGTTGGGTATATGAACTTCGGCCAGGCTGAAGTTAACACTCTTTCTGGTTTGAACTTAATTAATTGAAGCTCAGAAAACTTTCCTTCTGCTTCTGCGGAGCTTTGAGGAAATGTCATTTTATTAAAAACGAATGTTGATAAGTTTTTGAACATACAGTACCGCTCATAAGTACTCGAACGACAGTTAAATTCAAAATTTTTCGGAATCAGTTAATTTATTGGAAATTAAATTCGATTTTAGGATGTCTCTGTTCTTTTTTGGGAGAAACCTAAAAACCCTAACCCTTTTTTTGTTGTGGCACAGGTGCATATTGTCCGAATTCGACTTTATGGAAAATTGCATTAACAATCTTTTAATGAATACCTGCCAATATTGGCGATATGCAAACGGTTTTTATGGTCTTGTTTTTTATCTGTTGGGTGTTGGGAACTAAATTTTATAGTTACGTGAATCCGTACCCAATCCCTTTAAATGCCAGGACTGGATTCTCTCGGACATTAGTTGTAATTTGCATATCGTCCTGAAAAGTCAAAAAAGCAGCACAAGTATGCCAAAACGACAAGAATTATCAAAGCAGACCCGTTCTGCGGTTTGTACTCTCCGCGAAGAAGGATATTCCTACGAGGAGATTTCTGCCTGTTTAAAGATATCGAAGAGTTCTACTTGGGCCATTCTTAAAAAAAACGGAAGAGATCGGCAGTGTTGCCAACAGAAATCGTCTCTTCAGAAAGAGAAAGACGACTGCAGGAGATGACAAGTTCATTGTATTCCAGAGCAAACGGAACAGACGTCTAACGGCCCTAGATATCACCAACCAGATAAACTGCAACCGCCCAAATCCCATATCTGTTTCCACAGTAAAAAGACGTCTAAAGGAAGCTGGTTTGTCAGGAAGAATATCAGCAAGGAAGCCTTTACTTCGGCCTGCAAATAAGAAAAAGCGATTGGAATGGGCGAAGACACACAAAGATTGGACGTTGAAGCAATGGAAAAATGTGCTTTGGACTGATGAGTCCAAATTTGAAATATTCGGGTCGAACAGGTGTGTGTTTGTTTGTTGACGTACCCCAGAACGGATGTCGGATGGCTGTATCGTGCCTACAGTTAATCATGGAGGAGGAAACACGATGGTTTGGGGTTGTTTAGGTGCAGGATCCACCGGCGACCTTGTCAGAATCACCGAAAAACTAAACGAGTAAGGATACAAGAAGCCACCACAATCACCGGATTTTTCTCCCATCGAACTTTTGTGGGACGAGCTGGACAGAAAGGCCAATGCTCTAAGTCCTACAAGTAGGGAGAGATCAGGCTTGAAACTTTGGAAAAATTACTCCGGAGAATGACGAGATTATGTAAGACAGTTATTAAGGCAAAAGTCGGATATATAGACGAAAATGTATAGTGACCACATTTTTTGTATTATTTGTTGTTATTTTTATTTTTTTAAATAAATATATCGTAAGGCACACAAGTGTATGCCAAAAAGTGCCTGCTTTACTTTTCTTTTAAATCGGTCTAAATTGCACATATGTATATGAATCGTTCGAATACTTATGAGCGGTACTGTATACTTATCGCAAACATTCCTTACTATATGTTATTTGTTTTATCTAAGTGCTCCAAGCATGAAGAAAATTACAAAATCTTCCATTCCGATATAATGTATTTTTACCTTCTACTAAATCAGGAAAGTCTTTAATCAAAATATTAAGTTAGAAACATTGATTTCATGGGATGCGCATATTGAATTAATAAATCTCAAACCTTGCAATATTTTGTTATTGAAGTCAAATCTTTAAAAGAGCTGTGAAGTTAATTCGATATAATAGTCTCTTACATTATTTTTAAACACATTCAATATGTTTGCAATATAACATAGGCGCATATTACATTGGAAACATTGGTTTGATCAACCAGTGCAAAGATATTAACTATTTTACTCTCAAGTCAAATTTGTTTGCTATGTTACATTGTAAACACACAGAACAGCAAACACATAGAGTATTCACTTTCCGCAGTATTTCTACATATGTATGTAGTTGGAGTTGCTTTGTTCAATTATTTTCTCGCAATCCTCCTTGAGACTTGAGAGTTGACCACTTCGTACAGAAAACAAAAACAATGTGTTTGATCAAGCAACTGATTGCAACGTAATATGGGCCATAGCAAGCGAAAAAATTTGTGCAGAGAGTAAAATAGTTAATTTCTTTGAACTGTTCGATCAAAGAAATTTTTGTAATGTAATATGTGGTGACCACAACACCAAACAAAATTTTGCGAGAGAGCAGAAATGGTTCATCGAGGTCAAACAATATTCGCAGTGTAATATCGGCATAATAAGCAGATATTGTATTTGATATTGGTTTAACTGAGACCTTTTAAGTGAAACTATTGTTTCACATAACGATGACCAAGTTTTTCCATGTTTACAGATTCAGTGAGAACAATCATTATTGATGGTTGTCAAACATATACTAAACAACTTAGCATCTTTAAATTAAGCTTTATAGGGATAGTACTTTTGACTATAGTCGAACGTTAGACAACAACGGCTATCTATACGTAAGAGTTTGGTACTTCTGGGACTACCCTGTACTTATCCGAAGATAGGTTTGGTCCGTCCACTGAGTTTGTTCTTAAAAATAAAATTGCTTCCAGCAAATCTTGCATAAAAGCTCGATGATCGAAGGAAATAGTGCAGAGAGTGGAAAACAATCTCTCTACACGCAACTGAGTGGTTGGCAGAGCAGTGACAATGTACGATGCATCATGCGTAATTTTACATACTATGTACGTTTATATGGAGGGATATGAATTGAGTGATTTATAAAAGAAACGTTTTTCGAACCTTGCTATTCACTCCAAAATTAAGTGGCAACATCTGCTAGTACTATTTTTACAAAGTACTTACAATTTGGTGGTTACAGTACTATGTTGCGGTTATGTTTTGCAACCTACTTGTGCATTGTTGATTGCGATACGTCAAAAAATTATTTGGGTGATGAAAATTAATTTGCTACAAATTAAATGCAAGAGCTTTATTCTAATTGTATAGCATGATAAAAGAGCTAAACAAACGCCTTTTCTGAGGAGAAACGAATAATTGTATAATATATACTGTGGTAACGTTTAAACGAGGACACGAACATACATTTATAAAGCACTCCATGGTATTAATACGTTTCAGATCTGCTACACATGAGAATATTTAACTACTTCTGGATTTGCACAACTATTAACTTAACAGGTCATCGTGCCAGAAATGGGCTACGACCTTCATCGTTTTCAGGGTGAAGTTGATGAAGAACTCACTTGTCCGATATGCTCAGGAGTACTGGAGGAGCCGCTGCAGGTAATTTTATACAACCTTTGTTTAAAAAGATACAACTGCTTCCCTTACACAGGCTGCAATGTGTGAGCACGCTTTTTGCAGAGCCTGCATCAATGAGTGGTTGTCTCGTCAGCCAACCTGCCCAGTAGATCGCAACTCGCTGACCACATCGAACTTGCGCGCTGTTCCTAGAATCCTTAGAAATTTGCTATCACGGTGAGTTTTTAGAGAGTGTCCACCTGTCTTGCAAAAGACTATATTCATTGAGTCAAAACTCCGTATCCTATGCTAGTCTCTCAATAAGTTGTGACAATGCTGCTTATGGATGTACTTTAGTACTTAAACTGGATGCCCTTCATTCTCATTTGGAAGAGTGCGAACACAATCCAAAAAGGCCCTTACCTTGTGAAAAGGGGTGTGGTTTTGTGATCCCCAAGGACGAATTCAAAGATCACAACTGCGTACGGGAACTGCGCACAATGATTCATACCCAACAGCAAAAGCTAGTGGAATTCAAATCTGAGATCGCGGACCAAAATCTAACCATAAATGAACTCAAGCGCGAATTGCAGCTGTTTAAGGACTTTATGCGGGCGATGCGAGTATCCAATCCTGCTATGCGTGCTATCGCTGACCAGATGGAGAGAGATGAAGTAATTCGTTGGAGTAGTACATTAGCGCGGGCCCGCGTTACTCGCTGGGGTGGAATGATATCTACTCCCGATGATGCTTTACAAGTGATTTACAAGGATTTTTATATAATCCCTTTAACATTGATTTTATGAACTACCTTTTCAGATGATGATAAAACGAGCCCTATCAGAATCTGGCTGTCCTCCGCATATCCTTGATAATCTCATGGAAAACTGCCATGAACGTCGATGGCCACATGGTCTCAGTTCTCTCGAAACACGGCAGAATAATCGCCGAATTTACGACAACTATATATGTCGACGCATTCCTGGTGTGTAAAATATTTGGTCGTGATAAGTATCGACGAGCAAAATCATAAAAATGGCTTACGGTACCTTTTCTTACAGGCAAACAAGCTGTTCTAGTCCTTAGTTGTGATAATACTCATATGTCTGAGGACGTAATGGTTGAGCCTGGCTTGGTAATGATATTCGCTCATGGTATAGAATAGTAAACTTAACTAGAGTATCCGTCACTGATTTTTAAAAAATATTAATCTTATTTTCTATCAGTCAAATGAATCCCGGTACATATGGTATTTAATATTAAATATAATAAGATTAAAAACTTCATTTATTGTGTGTAGAGAACTTCTTCCTTTACGGCTTCGGCAACTTAACTGAATTCCCAACAACTCTTAGGACATTCTTAATTACATCACAGCTATCATGACATTTTTTTTCATGATACACTACAGTATTTTTTGACATGACACTTTTTACAGTACACATTGTTTAATGATTCATTATGACTAATATAGTTATATTATTTTATTACTTATAATTATTGGCCTACTATGCGGCCTATAGAACTTTTTTTAAAATGCAACAAATTAAGTTAATTAATTACTTAAGTATGTGAATTGACGATCAATGAATCAAATGAATTAAGGTGGTACTTTTCGTTTTTGGATTACGTTACTAAATCATTTAGTTTTTTATAAGCGCTCTTTATAAGTCACTACTAATTTGTTGGTTTTTACATTTAATTTTAAAACTATTCAAATAAAGTTTAAGGTAAAAATCTTATTAATTAAGATTGAAACAAATTATTGAATATATCATAGTATTTTAACAAATGGTGAGCACGTAAGCAATGCACGTTCTATTAAATAATCCGTGATCCATTGATCCGCATTTTAATCTTTTTATGGTGGCTCCACGGAATTACTGGTAGTTCATAATCGAAAGCCAATGAATAGTAACGTGAAGTTTTCGGTACTGAACTTGACTGCATCGATTAGGAAATTCGTAGAACGTGCATTCATTACGTCGTATTAATATACATCCAATTCGTTTTGGGTTATTTAATAGTACGACTATTATCACCGGAGTAGTTAGTAGACCAAATAATTGGGACGTATTCATTTCTGGCACCAGACCATTGTTTATCTGTTTCTGAATAAAACGGCGAATCATTCATTATCTGCCTGCAAATATAGCATTTGCCATGGTCGTGAATCCATATTTTTTATAGAAGATTAAATCACTGAAGAGTAAACAACAGAGAAAGCGATAAGCATCTCAATTGACTCGACTGATCTTTATAGTGAACATTTTCCACTATAGGAAATTTCTTTATAATCGTATTTACTGAATTCGAATTTAAGTTATTGAAAAAACTTCATTTTATGTGAGTAGGAGAAGTCAATTGCGGAAAATATTCAAGGAATCATTGATATTTTACATTGACTACTACGGAAGTATTTTTTTCAAACCCAGACTTCCTCTTTTTCATGTCTACGCTATTCGTCGGTCGACTGTATTTCGAATGCGCTCAGAAATTTTAATTAAAACGGTTTTAAGCATCTCAAACAATAAATCACACCGACTTTCGTACACACTTCAATAGATTGGTAAACACCGATACTTTTTTTTATATATTGTACCAATCTACCGAAGTATACAAAAGTCGTTACTTTATTTCGAATATTTATCAATTATTCAAATTATATCAAAGTAAGTTTACTGAATCAATTAATGAGGTAACATCTTGAAATCTAAGATAAATTCAATTTCTCACATTCCTTATCTTCCTTTTTGTGAAACACAGATGTGGGTTTTATGGAAATCGCTACAAATATGGCAACGATATTTTTAATAATTACTACATACTTTAAATCTACATACTACATACTTTAAAGAAATTTAAAACTTTTGCAAAATAAGATCAAGAGATTCAATACAGTTACGAAATTCTTAACATTTCAACGATGCAGAAGTAATTCACTTCAATAATACTGAAACTAGACTTTAGTCATGGTCTGGAAAATGTTTTCAAATCGACAGACATATATATATGTATGTATAGTATGCACTTGTAAACATCTGTACATGTAAAACAAATGACAATATATACAAACTTGTACTAATATTGAGGAGGTGCATTACAATAAGAAACACAAAACAAATACCTACGCATTTTAGCACAATTTGGTTTTTATAAAATCAGACGCGTACCGATAAGAAAATGTCAAGAAGCATGGAGAGCAAACAATAAAATGTAAAAGTGCACTCTGTCAACTGTTATCATTAACGCTTCCATAAATAAATGCAATCGTCGCTTAATCGAAGTTAATCATTTTAAAAATAACAACATAACTGGAATTAAAATTTAGCACACAGTTATTTAGGCCAGATTAAGTGGGATAGCGACTCCCCCTATGTATGATTTTTCTCCACAAACTCGATAATAGCTTTGAGCTAGGATATGATAAGTTAATATCTATCAAGTGACGAAAGTACGAGTATGTAACAGGTTACCAGTATACCATGTAGCATTCGTAGGTAAATCAAACAGAAAGAAGGAAATATTTAACTCAAGTATCTGTGCATATGTAAGTACAAAAGTAGAATTTACGGCACTGTAAGCAGGTTGCTGGACGTGATTCTGATTTAATAAGGAAACGCAGTATTGAAGGAGTACATACGTACTTATGTATGTATATTATGCTGCTTAAGTTTACTAAAATCACTTCAAATTAAACGCATATAAAGAATGAAGGTAAAACTACTCTAATTTTTTAGCGGTCTCCAAATTCTTTTCGATAGTCTTTTAAAAATAAGAACAAAGTGTTTACTGTGGCCTCGAACAAAGAAGTTTCAAAAGTAATATTAGCTTAATTAAACTAACGCTATTATTACCTACTATGTTTAATTTATAGTACTTCGACTCCTTGTCTTTCCAAGTACATACATATGTACTATAGTCATTTCAGAGTACGTTTCCTATTAATTACTTTCCCTAATGCGACTATTCAGATGTATGTAAACTATGTACAACTACTATACTATGTGCACATAATAAATGCGTACTCAGCCGCGTTCATACTGCATACACACGTCACACGCTTATTTGAAAAAATCCATTACCCGAAAATTCCAAATTACAACTTTGGAGAACAGGCAGAAGCGATAGACTTGCAGACTGCAAACCAGTATAATGTATTTTTATACATATGCGGTCTAATCAGTACCTGCAGCGCCGATGCCGGTGTGCATATCATACGAGTATCTTCGAAACGAGTAGTACGAGTAGCTGCAGACATCAACACATGTGCAGTGATTTTTGTCGCACGTACAGCAGAGAAATAAATGGAAAACACTGAGAAAGGGTGTATCTGCCAGTCGAAGCGAACTCCAGGAACCCTGCTCTACGTAAGCAGAGGATAAAATAAATATGGATCATTATTGGTCAGTACTTGAAAATCCGCCCTAAATACCCAAAGCAAAAGTTCCGCTTCCCTTCGATACTTCGATACGAAATAGAATAACTCTTATCTCACAATATTTAAGTAACTATGTAATTTGATCTGCATATGTATATTGTATGTAATTTTTTATTTGATAATGGAATATCTATTTACCCCGCAGCCCGGAGAATGCTGAAGAAGGAAAGAATGTTCAAGGTACTCGTGTTTATTTGATGTAAACGGGTAAATATTAAAAATGTTTCTGGAATCCAATTTGAAGTGGATTCACTTCGAACTTAGATATAAATTTAAATCAATCTTAGTCAATAGGGTCGCCCTGTTTCCCAAGTGCATATATATGTACGTATAAGGAGAGTATTTAGACTTTGGTCCTTTTAGTTTTACCACCTGTACGCTTCTAGAAAACTTTGTGGCGTGCTCTGCTTTGTAGTGTGTTCAAAAACATGTCGAATACAAGAGTTTTCTTAATTATCAGTTTGGGTTGCTGCGGTTCAAAATGGTAACTGTTAAGATTTGCATTTAAAGCACTCTGGAGCTCGAGAAAACTGGCCTCCCTGGTTCGAAAATAAGTATTTATGGCTGGCAAGTTGGAGTAGGAGGAATGCAAATCTCACTGCAACCTGAGAGTAGCACAATGGAGCGCGCCGGAAGAGCTCTCCGAGTTACTCGGAGTACGAAGAGAGTACTCGATGTACTGAGTGTATTTACCAAGTACGTTACGTTAAGTTTGTATATAAAGAGACACATTTATAGCGACTAACGACTAAATACATTTTTCGCTGTCAAAATTACACAGGCTCTTATGCGAAATGAGAAATGCCCAGATCTCCTTTAACGTAAAGGGGAAATTATGTTCCGGGGGCGCTCCCGGTGCACGCTATCGCACAGAACGTCGCATTTATCGCATTTGCTTTGGCACGCTCTCTAGAAAGCGCCAGTCGTTTACTCGATGTTCGCCCGCTGATCAGCTCGGTCGGCAATCGCTGTGCGATCACAAGTTCGCACAAACAGCTCGTCGTTGACACGCACTGGTCGGGTTTCGTCTAATTGGGAATTTGCAATGCAGATCGGCGCAGAGCTGAGCAAATTCTACAGTGCTCAAAAATAAAATTGGTATTTTTATAGAGCGCCAGTTCCACGCTGGCAGTGCGTGATAGTTATTTCTCACATACTCGTTTTATAAATCACGCCAAGAGAAACCAACAAAATTTCGAAAGCGTTTAGTAAAACTAAAGCAATCGTAAAGCAGCGACTGAGGCGCTGCGATCAATATTGACTAAATTAATTGAATATAAACATACGTATACAGCTCGATATATACATATCAACAGTGTCAACAGAGTGCTCTGCAGTGAATTAAAAGAGTCGGAGACAAGTGGTATTTTAGCAGAGTTCGAACTCTTCAAATTTGATTGCCAAGGAGCACCGACGAAAAGGGGACTGCAGTAGTTTGTTGTGTTTTATGAAGACACGGCGTAGGAGCGGTTCATAGACGGCGCGTGTCTGTCTATTTTCGGCATTCGCTGGCGACAACAGCCACTATTTACAGTTAGCTGTCGCTGGTTCGCACAAGTCTCGGATTGAAGATCAGATGACCTGCTGTAGCATTTACTTTGTTATTTGTTTACATTAATGATTTTTTATTGGAAGAACCGCCGCTTAATGTTGAATGCATTGGGTGAGTGCTCTGGCCTGATAATTTAACTACAGTTGGAAACTCATCGGTTAGTGCCGCAGACAGCACAAAATGATATCGCACAGTCCTCCGATCTTCAGCCACAGTCCTCCAGTTAGTTTTCTGGCGGATTACATGAACAACAGTCGGCAAAATATACCGTAAGTGATAACGTTTTAAAGGGAAAGTTGTGCGGATAACTAAAAGTAGAAACGGACTAATTTCGAGCGAAAACGAATGTCAAGAAATTCGAGCCGCGAAAAACATAACTTAATCAGTGTCAGAATTATTGTATTAGAGATTGAAAACTTAGCGACTACTTGCTACTTATCAGGACACATTTCTTTGTTTCGCATTTCAGTTATGATGATCACAATAGAAGTAGCATTTATTGTCGGCCTCAAATAATGACCTTGGCTTCGAAGGTCATTGTCAATAATGCATCCTCCAACGCAGCCCAGCGGATGGTGCGCGGAGGCCGCAGCTACTTGGACCGAATGGCCTCGGCGCCAACTCTACCCGTACAGCCAAAATCATGCCTAAGCAGACGATCCAACGCCAACTCCGGCAAGTACTCCACGACGAACTTTTCATCCACTCCGAGCAGCACTCAGTGTGAACAGAGGTTAGCTATACATTTTACCGTGTAAACAAACAATCACTTTATGCACGTCCAGTAAAAACAAAACATTTTGTCCACCTTCTTCATTCGCAGCTTGAGATGCGTAATTAGTGTGTTTAGTTTCCTATATTTTGTTAGGTTTTTGCTCTCCTATCTTTGAATTGCTAAGAATTCGGTGATCACGTGAGGAGATCGTGAGTGGCGATATCAGCGACAATGGCTGCTTATGAGTAGCGACGTGTGTAGCACAACTTATTATCCACTAGAGATACATATGTGCATACATACATGCATGTGTTTTGAGGAGTAGCATTCCTATACATATGTACATATGTATATACATGCACCGTGCAACTGCTCGGTAGGCTCTTAAAACCAGACAGAAGTACGTCAACAGATCTAGTACAGCTTCCACGTGTGTCCATATGTAAATAGCTAGGCGCATCTGTCCATGCATGCATATGTTTATATATACGTGTCTGCACACACACAAGCAAATAGAGACATACATAACACACACACGCAAATAGAGACATACATAACACACACACGTAAATACAGACATACATAGCACACAGACATAATATATACATACATAATACATACAGACATGCATAATACATACATACATCACACAGACATAATACATACACACATCACACAGGCATAATACATACATCACTATTAGAATTGGATTTTTGAAGTCCTTGTTAACTGCAATCGATAACTAGGCTTTACCATTAAAGAATTAACTGAATTACTATGGATTAAAACATAAAGTGATTTGCTGGACAAACTGTCCTGAATTAAAACCGGATTAGACGCCAACATGCTACAAAGCCGTGTATTTATATTTAGATGCGATATAGTATTTATACATATTAATAGAAATATGTACATATGTGTGTATATTTATGTGTTCAAATGTTATTTCTGTGAGGATCTAGTTTTCAGTATAATAAACGAAATGCGACTAATTTGAGTCTTCAAAAGCATGACGTGAAATTTCTGCACATTTTTGTGCGCAAATTATAAATTCTGTATCAAAAATAAGAATTTTCTTTGCCATGGTCTGTCCCAATGTTACACCTCCGCGTTTCAATGAACGACATCTATTTTTGAAAGCAGCATATGCTGTGATTTTATGGGAGTAGGAGGGGTGGCTAGAACAGCGAAAGTCACGACAATTATTACGAAGACAATTATTTGTTGCTGGCTATCTCGGGGAAAGTTCTGGAAAGGATTTTGAATGAGTTGCAAGTAGACATTCTTTCACTTTTGGCCGCATTTGGTCTTGTCACCTTTTTACTTTGTCTACGCGCCTTATCATCGACAGATTCGTTTGAAAACAATGCCAAAGTGCGATAAACCTGGCCTACTTCAACGAATTGATTGTATATATCTGATATTAGACACCGCCCGTAATCAGACGCGTCAATAGGTGGATATAAACAAATGCGAGTGCATATAAACAAATGCGACCGTTTTTCGATTATAACCATAATCGAAGTAGAGCGAGAAAACTCCACGACACTCGCAAACGCGGCTACTCATGTATGCACACCTACACTGGTGCTAAGGTTTTGGTTTCCGCACCGATCACGCGGATGAAGCATGATGCATTTCACGCGTAACAGGTTTCGATCGAGTTTTTTCCAAACTTCCATAGGCCCAGCTTCGCTTGTACACATCGACAATTTGGTTCTTATTTCAGCGTTCGTGGTGGTGTCTCTTATTATCAGGTTGTGGTGTAAAAGATTGTATGATATTTTTAATGTTTTGTCAGCTTTAATGCAATGATTTCAATATACTCGTATGTTTGATACGTTTCAAATAACAGTAATTTAAGAGTTAGTAAATAAGTTCTAATTTGGCTCAGCTAAATTCTTACTTCATGTCTTTAATAAGATACAATTATTTTTAAATGAAAAGCTGTATCCTTTTTCTGAACACCCCCTCCCCGCATTCCTTATGGCGAATACTTACATACTTCTTGTTCTTGGTCCACCGACAAGATAATGAAATTTCAATTCCAGTATATTCAACTGAATGTATATTTCGTATATAGGTATTTAGTATATATGTACATATGTATATAGTATATATATTTAGACATATAAAGATTGATTTGCTGATGCAGTTTTAAGAAGGTCGAAGCGTTTTCCATTTATATCTTACGTTCTTCCATTGGATGGGCAACAGACGGCTGTGTACTTTCTAAACATAATGAAATACTCGCGATAATGAATATAATTAGAGTGACCATAATGACCCTTAAGACGATACACAAATAAGTCAACCGGAGAGTGAAGTGAACTAAAAGCTCTAATTCGATCATGGTACATTAGCTTCGCATCTGATCTAACTATCGTGCTCCCAGAGTTTTATTTATTTTTCTGTCACGTACGAGAACATTTGAAAGGTTTGATTCCTTTTCACCCCTGGTGTGGTGGGCGAAGTTTATTTAAAATACAAATTCCTTTACTGCAGTGCACGTTCATCAAGTTTGAATGGCACTAGCTCATCGGTAATTAAGAGAAAAATGCAAGATCGCATAATAAAAAGAAAAAACATACACCTATCTCGGCACAAACTAATTTATAGCAAGCGAAATATAGGAATATAGAGCCACACCGAAAGTGATAAACTCCAGCATCTCTGACATTATGCATCGCCCCGCACCACTAACCGACAATGCATCCGATTCCCTGCCGTTGGGATCGTACACCTTACCGCGACTTATCTGCAGTCATGAGATACGACTGCATAAATCAGTCGAAGTGAAATAATTCAAATGATTGAGGATTTACAAAAATAAGAATTTCATTTAAAGCAAGATGGAAATTACACCCTCCAAATTTTAAGCCTTCGAACTTCGTAACGTCACTGTCATTAAAATTGTATTTCAAATTTACGAAGGCCTCCGACTGCAATCTTGTTTTATTAAAAACGTAATCTCTTCTTCCAGCAAAGCTCGCAAGAAGGTCATTTTTGCGGATGATGAGGGCCTGTCTCTGACAGAAGTTCGCGTGATGTCTGAACCGTCAAATGTGCCACCATACTGGAGTATAAAGTTCTTGGAGCAGATCACCCAGGGGCTTGTCAGTCCCCAGCCCGCAGATCAATGGACAGTTGATTTTAAACAACCCGCTTCGGATTACTTGACATTTAGGTAAGCGTTTTAGCTGTTTTCTAAATTGGTTTCCAGGGCAATTAGGATTTACTATAATTTACAGGCAGAAAATTGATCGCGACTTTGTTTCACTGGAGAACGTAATAGTTAAGGATGATGAGTCAATAACAGTTGGAACAGTCAAAGTTAAGAACATCGACTTTGAGAAGGAAGTCATTGTACGTGTTACCTGGGACGACTGGAAGAATCAGCAAGATATATTTTGCACTTATGCTCGGGTAAACATGAATACTGATGATACCTTGTCTGTGAATTATATTTGATTTCCTTATTCCGTCACATCCCAGGCATATGGCCCCGTCACCAATGCCCACGTGGTATTCGATACTTTCTCGTTTAAAATCACTCTGCCACCCTCCTCAAAAAGACTTGAATTCTGTATTTGCTATCGGGTAAACAACCGAGAATACTGGGACAACAATGACGTAAGTATACGATTAGGAAGGCAAGAAAAACTACGTTTCCTTCCACGTGGAGGGAAACTTTTCCTTACACAGAAACTATGAAATCTTTCTTTCTAGAACAAGAACTACACTATATCTAAGCGTTCGCCATTCTACTACAACGCTTTATCGCCATATGACAAAAACCAAACCCGCAACAGTTGCCAAAACCATTTAAAAATGTCTACTCTCTCCGAAGCTCTCACCAATACTCAGGACAATTTCACTCAGAGCAATTCTTGCTCAGAACCTAAACCATACTGGTAAAATTGTGACAGGTCTATGCCAATTATGGAATTATGGACGTAATTGCATCTAATCTGAAATTATAAGCGTTAACTACTTTAACTTAATTGTCCAAACACTAAAGGATGCTGTAAATGCTGGCAGCTCTTCGTGGCTATAAATCTAAATATAAAAGCCGCCTCAACTACTTCAACATAAACATATATATCGCAAGAATGCTGCAGCTATGAAGATTTCGATAAATTTAGTTATATAAGTATTTGTTTAGTTTTATAGATGTATTTGTATGTGTACTAATGACCCCGTGTTATAGACTGTAGTTTCTTACTTTTACAAAAGTCATGTTAAAATATATTTCGTATATCTTGCTTTAGTGTTATTTTATATTCCCCAATCCCATGTTCAAAATCTTCACAATTCTTTGTAACCGCGAGACTTGGGACTTTGCTTTGGGAGATTTTTGTTACCATCAACACCAACAGCAGCGCGATCTCACAATCATCGATAAATGTTTCAACTATCAAGCAAGCAGCAACATTTAATCAAATTAAAACCGAAAAACTTTGCTTAGAATAGTCTTGTAAATATACGTACATTTTTTAAGCGCCACTTTTTGCGAATCTCGGAGATTAAATTGGGAATGTTATGTGAAACCATCTATTTCTACAACATTGTTAGTTTATACATGTAGAATAAAAGAAAAACATTTTATAAAAAGTAATTTCGTTTCCTTTAACAACAGCACCGCAATAAATATTTTTGGTTGAAGTTTTCCAGTTCGAGAAGAGAATCGTTTATGGTTTCAATTTCCAATTAACTAAATAAAATACATCCAGACATTAAGATTTCCCCCCAAAATAATTTACTTTAATTAAAACTACTTTTTGATTTGGAAACACTATGATACTAGGGACATTTATTTGATATTTTATAGTACAATAACTTGGTTTACAATTGAAATTGCGTAGTGTATGAAGTCTTTTTAATGAATGTAATGTATTTTTTTCTAGTTTATGTTTATATTTTATTAATACTTCCATATAGAATGCATAGTTGAGTGTATAGTGTGATCAAGTTTCACTTCAAAACAAATTCGCAGACTTGAAAATGTCTCATTTTTGTATATCTGGTTTTTAATGTAGCTATACTTATATACTTTATTGACTGGAATGAAATTATTTATTTATCATTAAATGCATGTTCTATGTCGTTGCTCTAGCTTTTTTTCTTAGTTAAAATTTAACAAGGTACTTCTAAAGCAACCTAGAGCTGAATGATTTTATCAAGATCTGAATGATTTTATTAAAGAATTATATTAAGCATCTCCCCAGTATTTAGTGCTCACACTCACTTAGTTTGCAACTGTTACAAGTTTGTAAACTCAATCTAAATTATTCAGTGTTTGTCAAGTTTTGCCTTAAGCGATGCTGGCATTTCTGGTGGTGGTGGTCGTGGAATTGCTAAAGCTACTTTTACACCATCATAAATAAACCATTGCAAAGCAGTCAAGGTACCGATCATAATTATACGTGGTGTCAATCCGTTCCACATGCCCATGAAGCCCAACGATTTTGCTACCTGAATGGCAGAAGAGCCCTTAGCTTGATTAAGTTTAGAAACGACAACATCAGCAGGATGAGAGACGATTGCACAGAAGACCCCAGCGATGTAACCAGCTGCAAATGTAACAACCAGCTGTTCGGGTTTGGAGCACTCGGAACGCGGTTTGGGGACAATGTGTCTAAAGAATAAATAACGATTGCTATATACAATATTTAAAGCAATGCAAGGATATTTACTTGTATAGCAACTCAACCGTTTTCTCAAAGCAGGCAAATTTCATCATTGTGTAAGGAATTTGCCTCATCCACAATGGTACCAAACCCTTGTAAAATGCTCCTACGCCTTCTTCTTTCATCATCTTTGGGATGGCCTCCCGGAAGGTGTTGGCGAATCCTGCTGTGGTTTGAATCTTAACCTTGGCAGCCTCGAAAGGAGCTAATGCAATATCAGCGAAGAACTCGGCAGACGCTGAAGCTGCCAAGTACAGCCATGTTCTGTACAAGTATGCATTCTCCTCACCCAAAGCATTGGCATAGTACACTTTGAAAAGTTCGTACAAACCGAACTTGCAGAGACCCTAAAAGACCAAACATAAAATCGATTAGAGATAAAAGGAACGTATGTACTGCAAATGTTACGTGTCTTGGAAGTTGTTTCTAAAAAACCATGACTGCACTCACGTCCGCTCACACAAACAAATCCAATTACCTGAGCCGAGTAGCCTAATAATGTTGGGGCCCAGCCCTTAGCCAAACCTCGTGTTCCCTCTTCGTTAACGGTAACCTTAAAGCCATGCACCAAGTTCTTATATTTTTTTGCATCTACTTGCAAACGACACTTCACCAAATCCAAAGGAACAACGAAGGTATGGGTGGTACCGCAGGAAAGAATTCCACCGATCCCACAGAGCATGAAGTATTTGTTGCTACCGAATTCGCAAGAGTCTCCAGTAGAGGTGGATGCTGCTTGAATTTCACGCCCAGGGACTGGACCAGCAGAAGATTTTGCATCACACTGAACTTTAGTAAAAGGCGTCCTGAACGGTGAATTCTTAGCGGTTTCGAAAAATGACGAGAACATCTTGTAGATTTTATGGATGTATCTGCAAAATATCCCTTTATTAGTTTTTAAATAAAATACTTTTCAAGGCCGAAAATATAGAGGATTGTGTGAATAGTTACATAATGTGTGTCTTGCTTATCGATTAGTTTTCATAAATTTTTTTTCAATTTGATTGATTGGAAAAATTTTTGTAATCACCAAGTAGGGCAAAGTGTTCGATAAGGTTTTATTCTATTATAATTATTAAATGAAGTTAGACAAACCAAAATCTAATTCCCAAAACCTGCGATATGCGGCACCAACCACGAGCACTATCAATTAAATTAAAAGAAAATTTACGAAATTACACTGAAACAACCAGAGTTGCGGAGTTAGTCTATTCAAAAAGTACTTATATTCTAAATAAATGAATTCGCATGCTATATGCTATATTACACTACGAACATTGTACTAAGTAAAAAATTACTTAGTTGGCTGCGATTGCTTATTATTTTTCGTGCTTTGAACAAAATGTTTAGCGTTTGTTAATAATTTATGTAGAATTTCCTCTAATTCTTTAATTGTTTGCATTGTTTATCACTTCTGATATTTGTACTGCCTGCAAAAATCGCAAATCGGTATGAAATACTACGCATGGTTCCAATACTATTTTTGACAGATTGCTGGCAAACTGATTGCAATGTAACATACCAGCAAATAAAAAATTGTTGAGAGAGTAGAATATTCCAATTTGCAGCAATCAAAAAATTGCAATGTAACATGGCACTAACATGGCACAATCTTGTATACAATCTGCTCAAGTTGTACCAACGGTTGTAACGTGTATGCCTGCTTTACGCGCTCAGCTTTCAGAGTTGAGTTCATCCAGAGAGGATAATCTTTTGCGAAGCAAAACAAAATGTTTGTGGTCGACGACAACAAACTTCGATTAAAACGGTGTTCTAGTGTGTTGAAACAAAATAGTACTCGCGTTTAGGATTGAAATAACTGCACTTTTATTGATAAAAGGTACTTCATAATAAGAAGAAAATACACAAAGCAACTCCGTAACTTTGCTTTGTATTTGTAAATATTGATATTTGTTTGCTCCATGTGTAATTACAATTCTGAACAAAATTTTGAGAGAGAGCAGAAATGGTTCAGCGACAACAAACAATGTTCATAGTGTAATATCCGCACAAGCATCCTGTCAGCTGAAACAAGAAAGAAGAAATTTTAGAAGCAGAGCTTGAAACTTTTATAAGTTTTTTCGAAAAAGCTGAACAATTTAAATTTAAGTCATTGAAAAAAGTAATTTGATGACTTTTTCTCCTGACTTTTTTTCAATGAGAGTTAGTTTGAAGTTTTATTTTAAAATTTATTGTAAAAACTGTGAAAAAAATGAAAGTTAAATTTTGCAAATAAAAGTTAACTTTCTCTGGTTTTTCCCTTGTTTTAATTTTATGATAGTTTATATACCGCTATATTTAGTGTAAAATCTGGAAGCTTCGGAAAGTGTGGTCTTAAGATATTAGCACACAAAGAAGTGTAAGTGACGTGACAGAAAATAGAAGTGGTTTTTATCTGCATCTACATAAATGCAAAAATCTGCGAAGAGCGCCCGAGTTTTTAATGAAATGCAGTTATAATGATCTGGAATAATGTCACTTTGTTTTAATAAATGTGTTGTTAAAATATATACTTTACCGGAACAAATGCAGTTTACGGGGATTTCTCCGATTTTTTTCATTTTTTTTTACCGTTAAATTTGAACGTTAGGACCGGAAGTGTGTATTTTATTTCCGGGGCTCAGCAGCCATTTTGGATTTATGAGCGTTTGAAGTTCACGAAAAAAAAAATCGCGCGATTTTTCATAAAAATTTTTCAATTTTAAATATTAAATACTAAACAATACGCGCTAAGGTACAAAAGTTTCCTGTAGTCAAGTCAAAAATTTTTTACATGGTTAGATTCAGGACAAGAAGGCGAGCTAAGGTGTAGGTTAGGGGACTGAACTGCGCCAGTCCCGTAAACTACACCTTAGCCAATTTTTAAGTTGAAATTATTACATATTTATTATTAAATAAGAAAACCACGTAAATGTTGACCCAAGACCACTGTATGGATATATAAAGGAGGCTTAAAGCTAATAAAAAATATGGAATTTTAAAATTTGTGTTGTGAGTTTTACTTACGATTACAGGTAAAAATCGTATTTTTAGTGAATCGTAGAACTTTTTTGTAATTCTACACATTGAAATTGCACCTACCGAGGCAGAAGATATGATAACAAATGCTGCTTTTGAGTAACGAACGTGACATTAGAATATTAATGAAAGAAAGTTCAAAATTACCCGTTAACTGATCCTTGTTTGATCTCTTTGCATTTTTTTTATGTTATTGTTGTTGTAAATCAGTTTTTATGGTATGACTTAACTCGAAATACCTCTCTTTTGAACGAGTAAATATTAAAGAAAAGATTCGAATAAAAATTACCAAGAGCGAGTAAAACATAATTTCAACTTTCATATCAGTTTTCTTATCAATGCAATTGAGTTAAGCTGGAAATTGTTGATGATAAAGAAAAAATTCATATTTTTTTTTTAGATAATACAAGACCAAAATATTTTTTGATCAACTCGAATTTCATCTAGAGTAGAGTTCATTTAGAGAGCATGAACTTTTGCAAAATGTTTGCTATTGACGAGGCCAAATTTCAATTCAACGGTATGAAATGTCATCTTGTATTTGTAAAGATTACTATTTGGTTGTTCTAGTGTAACACAACACAAAACAAAATTTTGCGAGAGAGCAGAAATGGTTCATTGAAGCCAATCAAATTTTCGTAACGTAATATCGGTCTATCGGCTTCTGTGGAACTTTGAAATTTCCGGCTTGAAAGATCCGGCCGGTTTCTGCAATTTAGTTTTGCTTGTAGTTTCTAAAGTTGATTCCAACAACAACAACATCAACATTGTACGCTCACTTCCGTTTCCGGTTTTATAGCTCCTTCAAATTTAACAGCCTATATCTCCTAAACTATGGAACATACCGGATGTCCGTATACTACTACTACTACTACTAGTACTTTTGCAATTACGCTCTTGCTAGACATTTCAAATTATTGGGTTATCAAAGGTATAAATTAAGAGGTGAAAAGTTTTAGTGGAATTTTCTTAAAAACTAAAATTTAGCGCTGCAGGCGGAAAAAGTTATTTGCTTTAAATTAGCATCGCTATAATGTCAATAAAAAACAGTATAGTACAGTCAAACTCGTGCTTTGTAGTGACATCTTTGGGATTTGTAAAAAGAGTTTTCATCTAAAATAGTAGTTTCTTAGTATTGGGATAAATATATACATATTTATTTCTAATTTACTTAGAAAAGAAGTAATGTATTGACAAAAACAGTATTAAAAACCTTAAATTGCATTTTTCTCGAAAACTATAAGGTTTTCGATAAAAACTTACATTATATAAAGGAAAGATATTTAATTTGTATTTCTAAAGGTGCATACGCTAACCGGATGTGTGTTACGGTTTAAGACATATAGGCGCACAACATCGTTGTTGGAATCGCCTTTAAAAACTTCAACAACAAAATTGCTGGAACCAGTCTGATCCCGATTTAAGCCGACAATTCACTGAAATAAACGCCGTTTTTAGCTCAAGACATGCTTTACGGTTCCATGTTGCGAAATTTTCTGTGCAATAAATGCGTAGGCAGCTCTATATTGCTGTAAACACATAGAATGTAGCTCAGCGACAGTAGTAGCTGCATTTTGTCAAAATTACACAGGCTCTTATGGAAAACGAGAAAAAAATAAAAGGTAGCCTCTACCAATGACGGCGACAATTTCGGAAAATTTTCCAATTTTGTCGCTGTCGCTGCTCTTGTTCTCCTTCTCTTTATGATTGTTTACATGGTATTTAACATTTGAGTTAGGGCCAGATTTTCAATCAACAATCACCGTGATTATCGGTGCTTCTGCTTTGTTATTTTCGCCTTCTCGTTTCTTACCCCGTGGTTATGCTATCGAGCAAAACTCGGTGGAAAATTTATCTAATTTTTGTGACCGGAACCCGTGCAAAAAGAGTGGTTACGCTTGTGCTTGGCCCACGCTTGCTTTCTTCAAATATGTATATTTTTTCTCACCTTCAACAGCAACCCGTCCACTACACAAATGAGAAAACGTATTATTTGAGATGTAGTTTTCGACGCGATGGAAGACCAAATGTTTATATTAATTGAAATGTGTTTAACATATATAAAGACGTAATATTTTGGAACGATAATCACAAGAATATAATTGATAGATTTATCATTTAATTCCATTTTTTCACTCCACTCCACTTTTCAATACTTTTGTGAATATTGAGACTAAGCAACACCGCTTTGCTTGGTGTCCTCGGTGTACGCTAGACCGAGTTTTCGTGCTCGGTGTGAGAGAGTGATGTTGAGAACAGAAAAATATCCCATTCTCTCTTTTACACACAAAACAACAAGAAAAAGTCCTACTTGCCAAGCAAAACTCGATAGCATAACCACGGCCTTAGCGATTTTCAATGAACGAGCACAGGCAAAATCGTACTGTGTGAGTTTCTTTATGTTAATTATATTAAATGAAGCTTCATTTATCTATTAGTTTTTATTTTCAGAGGGGATTTTGCGGATTGCATTTTGTAAAAATTAAACCAGCTGTTGGGCGTCTCAGCAGCGCAGATTTTTGACAAAATGCAGCTACTATTGTGCTGAGCTACATTCTATGTGTTTACAGCATATGAGATGTACTTCCAGAAAAATGTATTCATGTGTCAACTTTAAAAATATTTTTCCATTTGGACATACCAACGTTAATAAAAAGAGGTTAATAAAAAGGTTTCTATTCTATAAACCTTGTGGACATATATATTCCGTTTGGATGTGTCTAAACGGCAACACTGCACGGCATTAATAAGACCATAGACGATGACCCATGAAACAAAGTGTGTAGAATCTTTGGTGTGGAGTGAGAATTCACTAAAAGTTTGGAGTCGCCGGATTTTTAGTAGAGATTTTCTGGTGTTTTGCTTATAGAAGATTTATTTTTAATTTATAGTTCAGCTTTAGTTACTAGTAAAAGTAAGGCGAGCTTAAAATGGCTGATGCAGCGGCAAGACAACTTCAGTATGAATACAAGGCGGTAGGTTTTTCGTATCAATCAATCCAAACGCTTTAAAACGTTTGTTGTTACGTTTTAGTCGAACTCTGTGGTAAATTTTTAGAACTCTAATCTTGTCCTGCAAGCGGATGTGCGTCTGATAGAAAGGCCACGGAGAGATGAAGCAACAGGCGAAGTTGATTCCTTGGTTGGGAAGTTGGAAGGCACGAGAATGGGTGACAGGTACCAACGCACCAAACCCGAAAAAACGGAAGAGAAGAAAGCCAAGTATGTTCTTAATTATGTGGAATGACTGTCGTCAGTTGCTTACGTCGGTGTTTATTTAGGCGACAGAAACGCGACGAGGCACAATATGATTTTGAACGGAACAAGGGTGCAACACTCTTGTCCGATGGTGTAGACGAATTGGTTGGAATCGTGTACAGACCGAAAACGCAGGAGACGCGTCAGAATTACGAGTTGCTGTTGACTTTGATTCAGGAGTCCCTTGGTGATCAGCCAAGAGATATTCTCTGCGGAGCGGCAGATGAAATACTTGCCGTATTAAAGAATGACAAGCTGAAAGATCGCGAAAGAAAACGCGAGGTCGACGGTTTGTTGGGTGCTGTATCAGGTGAAAGGTACTTTAGCGTAATTTCCCAAAATTTGTTATACGGACTCGATTTACTCCTCTTAGGTTTGCGCTTTTGGTAAATTTGGGAAAGAAAATAACCGATTTCGGTTCCGATGCTGTAAATGCACTAAATGTGAATACGAATGAGGAGCAAATTGATGAAGCATATGGAATAAATGTTCAGTTCGAGGAATCTGAGGAAGAAAGTGATAACGATATGTATGGAGAGATTCGGGATGAAGACGGACAGGACGAAGGAGAAGAGGCTCGAATTGATCATACGCTGCATGCCGAAAATCTAAGAAATTGTTTCCACTATGAATACGAGTATTTGAATTCATTATATTGCAGCTTCTTCCCGAAGAATCTGGAAGCGTAAAGAAGGAAAGGATCCTGCATCCGTTAGACATCGACGCTTATTGGCTTCAGCGCTGTCTAAGTAAATATTACAATGATGCCATGGTATCTCAAAGTAAAGCTGCTGATGTTTTAAGGATTCTGAAGGATGCTTCTGACAACCGCGATTGTGAAAATCAACTGGTTCTGCTCCTGGGTTACGACAGTTTTGATTTTATCAAACAGTTAAAGAATAATCGTCAAATGATTTTGTATTGTACTATGTTAGCTTCGGCGCAAACTGACAGTGAACGTCAAAGAATACGTGATAAAATGAGAAATGATAGTCAGCTGTCAAAGATTTTACGACAACTCGACACTGGAAAAAGTGAAGAGGTTGACAACGCACACTCTTCGCGTTCCAGTAAAAGAGGGAAATAAGAAAATAATAGCGGTGAGCAAGATGTTGGCCAGGTAGTTGGTATACGGCAATTATTAGAATTGGAGGAGTTGGCTTTTACGCAGGGATCTCACTTCATGGCAAATAAACGGTGCCAATTACCGGACGGCTCATTTCGAAAACAAAGAAAAGGTTATGAAGAGGTCCATGTTCCTGCACTCAAAGCGGTCCCATTTGAGGATAAAGAAGAACTTCAATCGAGTGACAAGCTTCCGAAATATGTGCAACCAGTTTTCGATGGATTCAAAAGTTTAAATAGGATTCAGAGTAGATTGTGGAAAGCGGCTTTGGAGGGGGACGAAAATATGTTGCTATGTGCACCAACTGGTGCTGGTAAAACGAATGTAGCACTGCTTACAATGATGCGTGAAATAGGTAAACATATTAACGATGATGGTACAATTAATGCCGATGACTTCAAGATCATTTACGTTGCACCCATGAAGTCTTTGGTACAGGAAATGGTAGGTAATTTTGGCCGCCGACTGGCTTGCTCTAACTTGACAGTGTCGGAGTTAACAGGAGATCATCAACTTACACGGGAGCAGATTGCAGCTACACAAGTTATTGTCTGCACACCAGAGAAATGGGACATAATCACTCGTAAAGGAGGCGAGAAAACGTTCACAACGCTTGTTCGTTTAGTTATAATTGATGAGATTCATTTGTTGCATGATGAACGTGGACCGGTTCTGGAAGCCCTGGTTGCCAGAACTATTCGTAATATTGAAGCCACTCAAGAAGAGGTGCGGTTAGTTGGCCTGTCAGCTACGCTACCAAATTACCAAGATGTTGCAACTTTTTTAAGAGTAAAGCCCGACAAAGGACTATTTTATTTCGACAACAGCTTTCGACCCGTTGCCCTTGAGCAACAGTACATCGGAGTTACAGAGAAAAAGGCTCTGAAACGGTTCCAAGTTATGAACGAGATAGTTTATGAGAAAACCATGGAACATGCTGGACACAACCAAGTTCTTGTATTTGTACACTCTCGCAAAGAAACGGGTAAAACTGCTAGAGCAGTTCGTGATATGTGCTTGGAAAAGGATACACTTGGAAACTTTTTGCGGGAAGGGTCTGCAAGTATGGAAGTCTTACGTACTGAGGCAGAGCAAGTGAAAAATTCAGAACTTAAGGAGCTGCTTCCCTATGGCTTTGCAATCCATCATGCTGGAATAACTCGTGTCGACAGAACGCTAGTGGAAGATCTTTTTGCTGATCGTCATATCCAAGTATTGGTGTCCACCGCAACTCTAGCTTGGGGTGTGAATCTGCCCGCTCACACAGTTATTATAAAAGGGACTCAAGTATATAATCCAGAGAAGGGTCGCTGGGTGGAACTCAGTGCTTTGGATGTATTACAAATGCTGGGACGTGCCGGTCGTCCACAGTATGACACAAAAGGCGAGGGAATCCTCATAACTAACCATAGCGAATTGCAGTTCTATTTATCACTTCTAAATCAACAATTGCCTATCGAACCACAATTCGTGTCCAAGATGCCTGATATGCTTAATGCTGAAATAGTACTTGGAACAGTTCAGAATTTGAAGGATGCAGTTAACTGGCTTGGCTATACTTATCTTTACATCCGCATGTTGCGAAACCCAACACTTTATGGTATTGCACATGACAAAGCAAAGGAAGACCCGCTTCTGGAGCAATATAGAGCTGACCTTATACATACTGCAGCTCTGCATTTGGACCGCAGCGGGCTAATAAAGTATGACCGCAAGGGTGGTCAGTTTCAAGTTACCGAATTGGGGCGTATAGCTTCTCATTATTACTGCACTCATGAGACCATGATGTCCTACAATTAGCTTTTAAAAAACTTATGGAGCGAGTTCCTATTCCAATTAAAGAATCTATGGAGGAGAGCAGTGCCAAAGTAAATGTACTCCTCCAGGCATACATCTCGCAGCTAAAGCTGGAGGGTTTCGCTCTTATGTCGGATATGGTATTTATAACGCAATTAGCATCGCGTTTTTGAGATTGTGCTTCATCGCGGATGGGCTCAATTGGCTGAAAAAACTTTAACGCTCTGTAAAATGATCGATCGCAGAATGTGGCAATCCATGACTCCCCTTCGACAGTTTAAAAAAATGCCTGATGAAATTGCAAAAAAATTGGAGAAAAAAAATTTCCCTTGGGAACGGCTTTACGACTTGGAACCTAATGAAATTGGTGAATTAATACGAGTCGCTAAACTGGGAAAAACCATACACAAATTTGTCCATCAATTTCCAAAACTCGAACTCTCCACTCATATTCAGCCCATTACTCGTTCTACACTACGTGTTGAATTGACAATAACACCAGATTTTCAGGGGGACAAAAAAGTTCACGGACAATCTGAGGAATTCCGGATTCTAATAGAAGACGTTGACTCGCAGGTAATTTTACATCATGAGTTCTTTCTGTTAAAAGAGAAATACGCCTCTGACGAGCACTGTATTAAATTCTTTGTACCCGTCTATGAACCGATACCACCTCAGTATTTCCTACGTATTGTATCAGATCGCTGGATAGGATCCGAGACACAGTTGCCTGTTTCGTTCAGACGTCTAATTTTGCCTGAAAAGAATGTTCCACCCACCGAACTGTTGGATTTGCAGCCGCTCCCTATAACCGCACTCCGAAAGGCCAGCTTTGAAGCTTTTTACATAGATCGCTTCCCGCAATTCAATCCCATACAAACTCAAGTTTTCAACGCAGTTTACAATAGCAATGACAATGTCTTTATTGGAGCTCCTGGGGGCTCTGGAAAATTAACAATAGCCGAGTTTGCCGTCATGCGGCTTTTCACGCAAAATCCTGATGGACTGCGTATATTTAGTTTCAAAAGAATCACTTGCAGATCTCGTCTTCACTGATTGGCATTCTAAGTTGGGAAGTCTTCCTCTTAAGGTCGTATAATTAACAGGTGAGACGGGCACTGATTTAAAGCTGTTGGCCAAAGGTCAAGTGATTGTTACAACGGCTGACAAATGGAACGTGTTGTCTCGCCGCTGGAAGCAACGCAAAAATGTACAAAATGTTCACCTTTTTATTGTCGACGAATTGCAATTAGTAGGCGGTGAAGACGGACCTGTGTTAGAGATAGTTTGCTCTCGAATGCAATACATTTCCAAACAACTTGAAAAATTATCGTCACCGCTGATTCGAGTAGTTGCTTTATCTACTGCTTTGTCTGATGCCAAGGATGTTGCTCAGTGGTTGAATTGCAAACCAAACGCCACATTTAATTTCCATCCATGCGTTCGACCCATACCCGTAGAACTACATATACAAGGCTACAACGTTACCCACAATGCTACACGTATCACTTCAATGTCGAAGCCTGCGTTCAACGCCATCATCAAATACAGCCCACATAAGCCGGTTATCATTTTCGTTTCATCACGCAAGCAGGCGCGTCTAACGGCAATCGATATTTTAACATTTAGTGCGGCGGAGTTGCAGCCTAATCGTTTCTTTCATGCCGAAGAAGAAGACATTAAACCGTTTCTTGATCGAATGACAGACAAAACATTGAAAGAAACACTGTCACAAGGCGTTGCATACATTCACGAAGGTCTGACGGCTTCAGACCACCGCTTAGTGGAGCAACTTTTTGATTCTGGCGCCGTGCAAGTTGCGGTGGTCACTCGAGAACTATGCTGGGGAATGAATATTTCTGCTCATTTAGTCATCATTATGGATACTCAATTCTATAATGGAAAAAACCACTCGTATGAAGATTACCCAGTCACTGATGTGCTGCAAATGATTGGCCTAGCTAATCGGCCAATTGAAGATGCCGACGCAAAGTGCGTTCTCATGTGTCAGTCGTCTAAAAAGGACTTCTTCATTAAATTTCTAAACGAACCTCTCCCTATCGAAAGCCATTTAGATCATCGCTTACATGATCATTTTAACGCCGAAGTCGTCACCAAGACTATTGAAAATAAACAGGATGCAGTGGACTATTTGACGTGGACATTTTTATATCGGCGATTGACTCAAAATCCAAACTACTACAATCTCCAAGGGGTAACTGACTTGCATTTATCTGATCACATTTCCGAACTTGTAGAGAACACTTTGTCTGACTTGGAGCAATCTAAATGCATTAGTATTGAGGATGACATGGATACGTTACCTTTAAACTTGGGCATGATTGCTGCGTATTACTATATAAACTATACAACAATAGGCAAGTTGGACGTTTTTTAAAAATTAATTTATTATATTGTTGCTTGTATACAGAACTGTTTAGCTTGTCGCTAAATAGTAAAACCAAGATTCGCGGACTGTTAGAAATTATTTCGTCTGCTGCAGAATATGAAGATATAGTGGTCCGGCATCATGAAGAAAGCATATTGCGTACACTCTCTCAGCGACTGCCGAATAGATTAACTGGGACAAACGATTCTGCACCCAAGTAAAAACTTGAAATATAACAAAACTCCGCGAATAGCTAATTTTATTTCGATTAGATTTAATGATCCCCATGTCAAAACGAATTGCTTGTTGCAAGCGCATTTGTCCAGCCTGCAGTTAGGGCCAGAGATGCAAGGTGATACTGAGTTAATTCTTAGCAAAGCAATTAGACTAATTCAGGCTTGCGTTGATGTGTTGAGTTCAAATGGTTGGCTGTCGCCGGCAGTGGCTGCAATGGAATTGGCACAGATGGTAACTCAATCCATGTGGAGTAAGGATTCCTACTTAAAACAGTTGCCACATTTTAGTACAGAAATAATAAAACGTTGTGCAGAAAAGGTATGTTTATTGACTCTAACTATTGATTTTATAAACTAATCGAATTCAATCCATGATGAAACTCGAATAAATGGATTTTGTGCTGTGGCGACATCATAATAAAATTTCTTATGCTCTAATGTAATAACTATTATTAGAAAATTGAGACTGTTTTCGACATAATGGAACTAGAGGACGACGATCGCATACGACTCTTGCAGTTGTCAGAAGAGCAAATGGCTGATGTGGCACGGTTTTGTAATCGGTACCCTAATATTGAAATGAACTTTGAGGTGGTTGATAAAGGACGAGTACATTCTGGATCAACAGTAAACGTAGTGGTTAATCTGGAACGTGAGGATGAAGTAACTGGGCCTGTTATTGCACCATTTTTCCCCCAAGTACATAACTTAGGCCATACTTAAAATAATGTATGTACATTTATTAATTGCTTTTTCTTTTCTAGAAACGAGAAGAAGGTTGATGGGTGGTCATCGGAGATCCTAAAAGCAACTCTTTGCTTTCTATTAAGCGCTTGACACTTCAGCAGAAGGCTAAAGTTAAACTTGACTTTGTTGCACCAAACCCTGGACGCCACGAGTATACGCTGTACTTTATGAGTGATTCGTACTTGGGATGTGATCAAGAATATAAATTCGCAATTGATGTTGGAGATTTTCAGTCGGATAGTGAAAGCGAGTCTGAGTAGAAGCGGTGAAGAAAAAAATAGATTTGCATTTTTACTATAACGAAATTTTGCATTTGTGTACGAAATTCCTAAAATAAAGACCAATTTAACTGGCCTATTTTATATAACTTTAATGTTTATTTAATACCGTTAAAATACTTTATTTAGGATTGAAAAATAATATAAAATTAAATAATCTGAATTGTATTGGAAGTTGTAGCAGCGTTTCGATTGATCCCATATAAAAAGCTATGCGTGTTCCCGATATCTGGATCATTAGGAAGTACTTATCTTTGACGATGCACTAGTAGCACTCTGTTTGCTTTTGCTTTGGGTGTCTGTTGATGAAGCTCCAAAATAATCAGTTTGCAAACCTTGTGTTGGCGGATTGGTACATGTAGCACCAAAAACCATAAGGATTAAACAACTGTTATTGTCGGTGTGTGATGATGACTGATTAGTTTTGAAACAACGTTTGCTTTAAATTGCGCTTAGGACGATTTCTTTCTATAAAAACTCCTTGACCAGCCCAATTCCGATCTCTTAGAATAAGTTTTTGTTTAGGCTTAATGTGAAGTGATGATTCGACAACCACTTCATCGACAGGTGCACCAGCGGAAGCTAAGCATTTATTATAAATATAATAATGAGATTAATTTCTTTTGATTCAACTTACGCATAAGAGCTGTAGGATTCTGTTGATTACTGAAATTCAGCTGAGCTGTTCCTAATATATTAACAGTACAACACAAAAGCACTAAACACACAACGAAGAGCTTCATTTCGAATACTAATCTCAACAGACGAATTTCCTGAAAGAAAAGTCAAAACTAGCTTATAAAATTATTTCCACCGATCGTCCCAGGAAAGCTCAGTATACTCTTCTAGATCGTTTCAGTACACAGCCTACCAGTATGACGACTACCAAAAACTAGTTTTGTTTCGTCAAATGCATGTGGAATGCTATAGCCACTTATAGTATACATATACATATCTTCAATATACTACAGCAGTTTCCACCAGTGCCAAAATATTAATTTCATAAAGATTATTAGACATAACATTATTTGTTAATGGAAAATTTATTGATATATATTATTTTCTCTAAAGTATATTTATAGGCAAACAAAATGTTCTAAGTAGATCCTATATATCCAAACTGCATTTGATTTCAGCATTATAATATTTTGTGTGACCTAAACATAGACCTTCCCGGTATCGCCAATTATGTTGTTAAGACCCAACAACAACAAAGTCATATTCTGCTCCCCCTGGTTTCTAAGTTATAGCCCTTTGAAATTAGTTTCCCTATATTTCCTTAAATATAGAAAATTTCCGCTATAGATATATACCGTTAGAAAGGTAAGTTAAGTACCTTTCATTTATATTTTTATTTACCGAAAAATGCATGTAAAATACCGTTAGAAAGGTAAGTTAAGTACCTTTCATTTATCTTTTTATTTACCGAAAAATGCATGTTTTTGGTAAAAACGCGATTTTTCATACCATTTTTTAATTTTCTTAGTTTTCTTGTAAAATCCTAAGGAAAGTAATTTCAAATCTCTAAAGGTTATAACTCAGTAACCAGGGGAGGGGGCGGTATATAATTTTGTTGTCGTACGGGTCTGCATCACAAGAAACACAAACACGCTTGGGGTTTCTGGGCGGATCCATATTTAAGCCTATTTTATTTATAGTTTTTTTTTTTATTATAAGTGTAATTATTTATAAAAATCCTGCATTTTCAAAACTTCGGGCTGTTTCATAATTTCAGCCGTTCCCTCAAATGTCAATCGGAAAAATTTGTTTGCATACATTTTAGAAACTTCAACTAAGAATCCGCATTTTTATTGTTACTTTGTTATTCTTATAAAAGTTTATTAGTAAATAGTGTTGATATTATTGAAAAACAAAGATATAACAATGGTGAGACATATCTCCAAGTTAAAATTTGTAGCAGCAAAAAATTAATTCCTCTATGATAAAAACGTTCTTTCGCCATTGCTGTAATCGCTGGCTTTGAGCTGGCTTGAGAAGCTTTGTCCTGATGAACGCTTGCCACCCCATGAATGGAACCGTTGCTTTTTGCCAAGTAAAACAGAGTTTCGCTTCTCGCCGTGTTGAGACAGACTCGTGGTGCGACAGCGTTCGATGACTGTGTGTATTATGTTCAAGATATTTATGTCATTGAATTGTGTTGTGGGCATATTTAGGAGAAGTAGATGGCTGTTGGAGGCATCGCAGACGTCCTCAAAAAGGGCTATTGCCTGCAAGATGAAATTCCTGTACTTGTACAGCTGCTCCTCACAAGTTGCCAATTCGTTGTTGCTGACATGGTATGTAATTGGGACGTGGGCACTTCGAGTAATGCTTGTACAAATGCAAATTATTGCTATACTAAGAAGTGCCTTGAAAATAAGCATTACGTTGTGTTGTGAGATAGCTGTCGTTGGTATTGGACGCAACAAGTCTACTGTAAATTCTTCTAAATTAAATCTGCTTACAGTTCTCCTGTCTGTTCTGTAGATAACTATGACTATTTCGGTGATGCTACTAGCTTATATAGTGTGCATTTCTGGTTCTTTGTTACTTTCGCTTAATTAAATGTAATAATTACTGTTTCCAAGTCGTTTCGCTTGATACTTTCAAGTCGAAGTTCGTCCTGGTGTTAATCGACGTAGTGGGTGGGGAGTTTTTAAGTGGCCCACGTACAAGAACTGCGTCTGGCATAAATTTCTTAAATACACGTTAAACGGTGCAGTGGCAGCTAAATACTGACTAATTGTATGCCATTTATATTAAAAATGAAAATTGTAAACGCGAGAAGCATTCCAAATATGGCAAGGGGTGGATGGTAACTCTGTCACTAGGATATTCACATATTAGGGGTAAAAATTATACTCAAACATTTGCTTAGTCAATAATATTCGCAGAAAGCTAAACTGCTACTTTAAAACTCTTTGTAGTGGAAGAATTGTTCCCTATTCAGTACCTAATTGCTATAAAAGTGCCGCAAAGGCGTCTTCCATATATCTAGATTTTTATCTTATAGTTTTATTTAATTATTTGAGTTTTTTATATATAACAAAACTATATATAACTATATATAACTATATATATATATAATATATATATATATATAATATATATATATATAATTATATATATATATATAATTATATAGTTTTATTATTTTCTATTTTACGTTTATTATAGCGTTTAACCTTTGCTTCATTCTGAACGTTTGCACGATTCATTTAGTTCTTATTGCTTTGCTTCAGAAATTTCGCTTCTGCGGAGAGGGAGACTGTCCTGATTGGGTGCTGGCTGAAATTATATCAACTCTGTCAAATTTGAGCACTGCAAAATTAGAAAATTTAACTTCGATAGTCTCTAAAAACATCATCGGTTACCCTATCGAGGTAAAATGAATATTGCTTTTCGTATGTTTTTCATTTACTGTAGTATTTTTAGGAGGAACAAATTAAAGCGATTGCTGCTGATATTGCTGATGATGGAAAATCCGCAGTAGCCTGCATTCACTTTATTCTAGTCAATGCAGCACGATATAATATCGACGAAGGCGTGCTTTTGGAAGAATTACAACAGCTGGGGTTACCCAAGCATCATGCCAGTGCAATATGCCGTGTGCTTATGGAAACTCAATTTACTATAAAACAGAAACTGGTAAACAACTCCTTTAAAAGTGAGTAATTTTTCTTGCTTCGGAAGAACTTATTAAAGTAAGTATAATGACAGTTGACGTTGTTTTTCAGTAAATGAATTGGATTCAGTGGAATATAAACACTCAGACGATATATATGATGCAGTTTTACTGGAATTGAAAATTACAAACCAACTGATTGACGGACTTCCACGGGATGAAACACACACCATTAGTATTGATCGAGCAAACTTAATTACATTGCTGAGAGATATGAAGGAGGCGAGTAGTATTTTGCAAAAACATAATAAGGATAATTAATTATAAAAACCCAACGTACTTTACCTAAAACTCATTAAATTGAATTCATTCAAATTCATTAATGTGGACAGCCAAACACGAAGTTGTTGGACAAATTTATCTCCATCTGTGTAGCGTGTATTTTAGGGTAATTAGAATTTAAAAATAACTGGATAGGCGGAAGTAACCTAGCTAGGTTAGGTTTGGTAGTGGTTGCCGTGTACCGGCCCGTTCTGGTCACACAAGGACCATTTTGTTACCACAGGACTGATAGGTGTCCCTTGTTTATCATGTCTGTGTCTACGACGGAGTTCTCACCCAGTTAGAACGTCACGACAAAATATTTGAGACGTGTAATTTTGACATCCTTACGATGCCTAAGAGGCCCGAAAAAATTTGCTCTTGGCGCCCGGAATTCTCTTTTCTCTAGAACTAGACATTAGCAGAGCTAATGGCCTGTCCTTGTTTTCATCATTGTGGCTTCAAATTTTGGCATATATCCCGATCAGACAATCAATGTGATGAATGCGAGAGTAAGAAGCTCCCTAATTCTTCGAAAGTCGGTCAGATCATGCCAGAAGTTCTATATTATTTCAGACTGTTCTGACAGCATCATCAGCAGTGTCAGAGACCGTTTAGTAAGTTCTCTCAAGAAAAGATGAGTTTTAGTTGTACGTTTACGTAGAGTTCCATGTAATAATAGCAACGGCCCGATAAATTATTATTATGGTATTTAAATTAAGAAATTTAAAAACCAAACACTACAAGGTTTATTGTAAATATTCGTATTTTGGTAGTTACAGGACATTTCTCTTTTAGAATCAGATTGCAATTATGTAAGGTATCATACAAGGATTAAGGATTTATACTACGATCTCTTGGAATTCACGTCTGAAACTATTAAAAACTTTGGTTTGGGAACGCAAACCGATGTTATTTATGCAGATTTCAGTAAAGCCTTCGATAAACCAAGTTAACCAAGTCACCTTATCCATAAGCTTACGCTATTTGGATTTCCACCGCTCCTAATCAAGTGGTTTTCCTTTTACTTTGAAGGCCGTACCCAACTGATATACTTCGGAGACGCAAAATTAATATCTGTTCCGACGTTCTTCATGGGAGATCATCTGGGTCTATCGCATGCCAGCAATTATCTTTAACTATGTTCTTGGTAATCGATACTTAGACAAAATGGAATACATTGATGACATCGTTGTAATTATGGATCGATAATATATATCGTAAACAGGGCTAACAGGACATTGGGATTCATCAAATGTTGGCCGAAAGAATTTGACGACCCCTATATAACTAAATCTATGTTCACTAGTTTGGTTCGCCCGATTTTAGAATATGTCTCTCCTGCTTGGAACTCTCGTTATAACTGTCACTTTGAGAATATTGAGTCAGTACAGAAGCATTTCCCGAGTTTTTGTTTATGAGGTTTTACTGGTGCATCCATCTGTACATTTTCCTCCTTATGAAATCCGCCTTAAACTCATAAATCTGGCAGCCCTGTCGACCCGACGTAAACTACTTATTGCTCTTTTCGTCTTGAACCTACTATATGGCGACATCGACTTGGTGTATTTACTGCACTGTATGCAGATCAACATCCCACACAGCATGAGCCGCTCTGGTGCGCTTGCATTGATTTTAACTCAATTTTCCCCGCAATCAATTTTAAGGAATCTTTTGAAGCTGCTAAAACTAAAATTTTACAATTCAAGGTATGTACTACCTTGTAATTTCTATATTAATCTTGTTTCGTGAGCTGTACAACTGTATAGGTTTCGTTAAAATAATAATATAATAATAGAAACGGCTCAAAAGTATGTGCGTACAAAGATCCATTTAAGGAGAAATCGCGATTCAGCGTTTTTAAAATCATTGCTTTCTGGTTGCGCAAAATTACCCCGGTGGTCATAATGCATGAAATAATAGTTTAATAGCTGAGCTAGTTTTTGCCTGGAGATTGCGTTTGACGCAATGATTGCTCGTAAAGTAAGAATTGGTGGTATTGGACAAGTAGTCGAAACCGACGAAAGTAAATTCGGGAAAAGGAAGTACTATCGTGGCCATCATTTTGAAGGGCAGAGGGTTTTCGGGAAGACTCCAGCGCGGCTAACTAAGCGCTTTTTGGTGAAAGTGGAGAAGCAAGATAGGGAGTCATTACTCCGTATCATTAAAGATTGAAATTACGGTAATATCTGATTTTTAGAAAGTACGTTTTTTTAAAATGTAAATTGTAAATGTAACATATTTATTATATTTCATAAGCTTTTTATATATTATACATATGCTGTCATACTTCTAAAGGTATAAAAACCAGTAAGAGTTATTCAGCTTTTCGACGGCTTTTGTTAAGTCTGACCAAAATACAAAGCTTCAGGCATCAACAGATGTTATTGTTTGTTTAAGTTTATAAAAAAAAAATTAATTAGAAATTTTATGCACAGAAAAATAAATATATCTTAAAATGATTGACAAACTACTTATAATTGGAACAGCTGATTCTAATTTTGGGATTTAATCCCATCCATATTATGGGGCAAAATTAGAATTAGCTCGACTGCAAAGGAGATTGTAGCAGCAAAGGGGATAAAAAATTTTCCTCGATCTCCATAAGAGCCGAGCCCATGTAATTTTGACAAATGAAAATTGTGGTTCCACCTTGCTTCTTTGATTGTTTTTAAAGCATAATGCCTTAAACACAATCAGGGACGCAAGGCGCAATTAAGTTTTTAACTGTCAAAATCACACGGGCTCTTAAGGTACGGTCAAACAGAACGCGTAAATAATCGCCGCCACGCGTAGATTATACGCGGAGGCAGTCAAACATAACGCGGCACTACTTTCATTTACACAAATCAGCTGTTCGTGTCTGTGAATAGTAGAATGCCATATTGATAGTAATTGAATTTATTGCATGGGATTTGTCACTTTCTCTGGGGAATTTGGTTGTGTGATATGAAAAATTTCTCAGGGAAACAGTATTTCATATTTGCACGGCCATATGTTGTGAGACACAAATATTTCATCGAAACATTAGTGTGTTGCAAAAATTTTCGTCTTTATATTAAAAATAAATTGAAGTGTACCTTCAAAGAAGTGTGTCAAATATGTCTTCCGATGAAGAACTACTGTTGCTGCTAATTGCGAAGAGAAGAGTTAAGCGAAGGCGTCCCTGGGTAAGCCAAATAAATGAAGCGCGGGAGCAGTTCGGCGAGTTCCACCATCTATACAGAGATTTAGAAAATAATGATGAAAAATTTTGGACATATTTCCGAATGACGCGATGCAAGTTTGAAGAGCTTCATGAGCTGGTGAAGCCACAAATTGAGAGTCCGGATCTATTGTATTATATATGCATGGATTTTTTCTAACCAATTCAATTAGCATGTCTAGCATTTTTAAAGAAATGAAGAAATAACAAAACCACGAAAAACAGAAAATTTAACAGCACCACGAAAAAAATAGATCTGAATAACACAGCAGATGGCAACGCAGTGAATTGCAGTTCTAACCATTTTTCTACTCACACTCCTAAAATACACACATACTTATACAAGATTTTGCAAAATTTTCTAACGCGCTACTCCGATCTTTTTTGCCGCTCTACTACGCGTCAGTTTTTACGCCGAGTAGCGCGTTTCTGTTTGACTACCTCCATAAGAACCTGTGTAATGCAACTGCCTTCGCGGCAATCGCCGCGGGGCGGCGATTATTTACGCGTTCTGTTTGACCGTACCTTTAGCTGCGAAATTGCGCATCTCGCATTCGAGCTAATTCTAATTTTGACGGATGCAAAAGCGTTCTTGTTCTTCTTATTTGTTTGTGTTTGTTTACATTTCATTATTTTTATACCCTACACCTTAAGGTAAGGGTATATTCACTTTGTAACGAAATGTGTAACGCATAGAACTAGAGACGATAGGTATAGAAAAGTATATATATTCTTGATCAGCGTGACCTCCTGAGTCGATTTAGCCATGTCCGTCCGTCTGTCTGTCTGTCTGTTGAAATCACGATCACAGGAGAACCAATGAAGATATCGTTATGAAACTTTGCAGATATATTGTTTTATGTGTTGGGCAGGTTGGTATTGAAAATGGGCAAAATTGGTCCACGGCCACGCCTATTTTTTATTAAAAATGTGATATCAACGTTCGTTTTTGAGCTATTACAACAAAATTTCATTCCTGGGTATAGAGTAGCATTACGCCTACTTTTAGATTACACAGGCAAAAGAGGGTTATATTGCTAAATATATAAACTTCCTGAATAAAACTTTAGATAACAACTTGTTTACAAAAAACTTTTTACATCAAAACTGGGTGCGGTCCGCCCACTTTTACACTACATATACAGTATAGCAGTATGAAAAAAAGTTTATTACCACGGAAATAAAGTTTAAATGAACACAATTATAAAAACAACTAAGCTAGTTATTTTGTTTTGAAAAAGGTAATGACCACGCCTACTATTTATACAGAGGCGTAGCTAGGTCTCATGGAGCCCGGGACGGTTAATCAACTTGTAGCCCCAAAAATGACTAGAATGCAATAAGTCAATACTTGATTTCCACAACTGCCGCCCCCGACATTGTGCCGCCCAGAGTGGACCGCCACCCCCGCCCCATCCTAGCTTCGGCACTTTTTTGAAAACTTTTAGGTTTAGGGTATCTAAGATTCGGCCAGGCCGAATATAGCTTTCTTACTGGTTTCTATTTCAGTTGCTGTAAAATTATCTGAGTGTTTTTCTGTTGCTTTTTTTACTATTATTCTGTATAATATATTATTTAAATGTATTTTAAATATATTTTAATATACATAAAAATAAAAAAAATTCGAATAAACTTTGAGAATTTTGGTTAGAATGAATCTATTGTTCTCTACAGTCAAATACTTGACATTTCATACTTCTGCTTCCCGAAAATGATTTGGTTTAAATCCGAGCCATTTCTTGCATCGCTACCTTGAATCTGCGCCTTGCGTCCCTGATTGTGTTTAAGGCATAAGGCTCCGTTGATGTCAGACTTTGACGTCAACGTATTCATATTGCCCATTGGAAACTCTAAATTTCACCAGTATAATTTGTCAGTTTCACTTTACTAAATAACTTGTGTGTATGTGTTGTTCAAAAACGTGTTGTCGAACTGTTGGACAAATGAAGAAAATTATCCCGAGTAATTGATTTACCTTTACCTTTAAGTAAAAAAATATAGATTTAAAATTTAAATTCTTATTTATATTATGTAAAACGATGTCTACATACATATTGTGAATCAAATTTTTTTGTGGTTTAAGAAATTGTATGGAATAAATTTACCTTTGGAGAATCACTCCAATTTGCTTTTGTTGTAGTTTTTAATACTGATTACAACAAAAATAAAAACCACATTTGGTCTCTTATAGTTATCGTGTTATAGCCCTCCGAAAATTTTTACCGGTATATCTCCGAAAGTATATAAAGATAGGTTGGATACCGTTATAAAGGAATTTGAAATAGCTTTTACTTATGTTAAATAAAATTTTATCGAATAATTTTTTTTAAGAAATGTATAAAAATGAAAAACCTAAAAATGTATAATTAGCTCAGGCATATCTTTGATAGTTCCTATATATCCTTGTGGTAAGTTATAACTCGATAACTGTATGGGAGCAGAAGTTTTTCTTGTTGTTGTTGTGTTGCTGATAAAGCACCAGAAACTACAACAACAACACACCAGAAAATGTGTTAACTTCGGACTGGCCGAAGTTCATATACCCTAAACACGTTTACTTAAAAATTAGGCGTGGCAATGGTCTTCCTTTTCAATCTCAAATAGTCTGTGATGACAGAGAATATCCGTGCCAAATTTGATGAAAATATCTCTATTCTAATATATCTGATAAAAATATCTCTATTCGTTTATTTAATTAGTGGGCGGACCACGCCCATTTGTAGTAGTCTGTTTTGGTCAGAGACAGTGGACTTCTGGACAATTTCAACCGCAAATTCGTTCTACAAGCTGAGAAATTGATTTATAAGCATGGATGATACTCAATACCAATGAGTTTCTAATGATAGACAATATTCGTGCCAAGTTATATGAAGATATCTCTATTCGTTCTCTTGTAATCGTGATTTCCACAGGCAGACAGACGGACGGACAGGGCTAAATCGACTCAGGAGGTGATGCTGATAAAGAATATATATACTTTTCTATACCTGTTACAAACGGAAGCACAAAGTAAATATATACCCTCATCACTTCGTGTATAGAGTATAAAAAATTTTATACCCCCAATTTTTTCCAAGTATTTTTTTTATTTCTGTTTATTTTTAAAGAATAAAAAGAAAATAAAGCTTTAAATGGAACCACATAAGAATACAGCAGATCAGAGCATGCACGTGACATTGTCTTCGAGGAATCTTGCAAGACACATTCGTATTTGTCGACCATGATTTTGCTATGGCGACATGTTTAGGGGCATAATAATGCAAACTATCCTCATGCCAATAAGTTGTGAAATCACACACAAATTGAAAATTAATTAGAGCAACCCGGTCATCATGTGTCAATCATTTTTCAAAATTTTCAACTGTTGTGTGTGAAATTGATAATTAAAATAAAATATATACATATGTACATATATTACAATATAAATTAAAAGTAAGTACAAATTATGGAACCTAATGGTTTCGTTCATTGTTTCTTAATTAACATTAATTATTCCAAACAGATGGATTTCATTTATACGCTTGAAGTTGAGGAAAAAATAGAAGAACTTGTTAACAGTCAAAAGATGTTAGCCATTCTCCTTGCCGAGAACAACATGCTTTTGCGGCGCAACTTAGGACTGTTCTCTACATCCCCAACGCAATCCGATCTAGACGATGATCTGGACGATGATCTGGACGATGATATGGACGATGATATGGATGATGATCTGGACGATGATGTGGACGATGAAATGGATGATGAAATGAACTATGAACTGGACGATGAAGACGACGATGAACTGGACGATGAAGTGGACGATGAACTAAACGATGAACTGGATGATTAACTCGCTATAGAACTACTGGCGACAATGGTCCACTTTGGTCAAAATTGGTGAAATTATATCACATTATCGTCGACAACATTGGCGGGACTATCGCTTTTGATGTCGACGATGTAAAAATCGGCAATCGTTATTTGTAATATAACTAATATTGTGTCCATTAATAAATCAACTATTTCGTATTGCTGCTTTAATTTATCTATTACACTTTTATTTGCGCTTTTTACAAGAACATAAGGATTTCAAAAATTATTTTGTAAACAAACTCCAGTTTTGCAATCAACGATCACCGTGATTATCGGTGTTTCTACATAATTTGTTATTTTTGGGTTGGCGTTACTTTTCGTTACTTAGAGTTAGTAAGAGTTTAGTAATCAGGAACAAGCTCTCGCTTCTCAATCACGGTGATCATTAAAAATCTGGCCCTCAGTTTCTGTCTGCCGACGTCTATCTGTGGTACCTAAATAACTACGTCGCACAGTGGTTGGTTTTTTAACTTAGCGGCCAAAAGTAATTTTTTCAATGTCACCGATTTCAAAATTGGTTAGGTCATATGAAAGTAGAAACCTGAGAACCTAGGGAGCCAAAAAATAAAATAATAAAAGCTTTATCTTGATTATTTCATTAGTAACTATGCAATAAAGACAGCGCTTTTTATTTTCAAGTAAAATAAACACATAATTTAAACTTTTCCCAGATTTAGATATCCATATCTCTGTCAATATTTCAGATATTAAGTTCCGGTTTTTTTTATTAAATTCTTGGATATATTCGTTGTCAAATGTTGTTACAGTTGAGTAAAACTCTTGGATAGTTATTACCTAAGAAGAATTGCAGAAATGTTCCAAATGTGATTAAATTTCGTGGTATTTTGGAGCAGAATTTTTTTGCTCCAAAAGACTCCAAAAATAATTTTACACCATTGTAAAGCTGAAAGTTTTCTCTAAAAGCCTATACTCATTATGATTGCATCCACCGGGCGCTAGAGCCCATTATATGAGTCAAAGTCACACACTGCAAACGTTTTTAACATGTTTTCCGTTATTTTTTCTTTGTTAGTGTTATACTTTTCTTTCAAAATCTATATCTATATATAAAAATCTCGTGTCACGGTGTTTGTGTTTCAACTCCTCTTGAACGCCTTGACCGATTTTGATGAAATTTTTTGTGTATGTTTGGTAGGTGTGAGAATAGGTCGTAAAGTATATTTTACCCTCCTACCCACAACCTACCATTAGTTAATCGCGATTTTAGTTTAACATACGTATTTGAACTAAAACGAATTTAATTATGTTGCTGACGTTACACGTGCCTTATAGAACTTAGGTACACTAGGAAAGGATTTTGGAAAAATCTGTCCCCAAGTCTCCGAAATGGGCGTGGCAAGATTTGGAAGCTATTAGAACTAGGAAATTGAAATTTTGCATGGTTATTAGTCGTGCACTGCAAAGGTGCACTAGAATCGCATTGTGGATCGGAAATTACAAAAATTACAATTTTAAAACTACATGGGCTAGGGAGCGTAATTTTTTAGGGAAATAATTATATTACATAAAAAAGTAAAGAAAACAATGCAGTATTTTAGGAATTTTCTATGCTAAAGCATTTAAAAGAGGGAAGATGGGAAGGGTGTAAGGGAACGCGGTAAACAGAAGGCGGCCCAGCAAAGTCGGGCAACGGGCAAGCTAGTATATAAGTTAGCACAACTCAGAATTTCAATACGAATGTTGAAATACAGAAAAGTCAACAACCAGCTGCGTCAGCTATTTATTCTACAATTGCAAAAGAATGATAAGAAACTAAAAGGACAAAGAAAACACCAGACGCAGACTCAGCGTTTTTGGGGTACAATGTTGGTTGAAATTAAGTATTGTTTGTAAGCGAAGGGCAGATCATATTTGGAAGTAGAAGAATAAGATTCAATTTTGTATAATTTTATTTTCAATAAAAAGACCTACAAAAAACTAAGACCCTGTTCTTTGTTAACTGGCGCCCAACGAGTGTTGAAACTAAAGGAACCCAGCAATTGAATATAAAGGAGTGCTAAATCTCATATAAAAACATAATAGCTAAACTACAACGAACTAGAAGAAACAACTATCTATCAACAGTTGAGGAAACCACATCAATTGGACTAAAATTAAAAGCAACTGCAACCAACAGAGGAATTAACTATCTATATTGAAGAAAACTCATCAATAAACTAAATTTTTTTTTGTTTCAATGTAAGTAGAGTGCTTATGAAATACTTAAAAGTGAAAAAAATACTGAATTGCGAGTGAAATTTTGTTTTTGGAAAAAAAGTGAAGCATACTCTCGTATGAATGAAGATATTGAGTCATTATTGAAAAGACTTGAAAGTTTAGATCTTATAGAAGACTTGTGACAATTACTCCAGATCAGTTAAAAGCTATTGTGGAGAGTGCAGTTAGCAGTGCTCTCGTGGTACAGGAAAGGCAGTTTGCGGGAAAATTAGAGGAATTAGGAAAAAGGGTGACCGAGTTGTCTGTAAATGTACCAGAAGTAGAAAATAATGAAGAGGCTACTATAAGAGATGACGTGTTGTGCAGGGAAACTTTAGACATAGTAAAATCTTTACCAGAGTTTGAGGGAAAGCATGAAACTTATGTTTCATGGAAAAAGGCAGCACACACCGCTTATGGAGTTTATGAAAAATATAATGGGTGTTCCACCCATTTTCAGGCTTTGGGAATCATTAGAAATAAAATTAGGGGTACAGCCGATATGATTTTGGCTTCTTTTGATACCCCTCTAAATTTTAAGGCCATTATTAATAGACTCGATTTCACCTATGCGGACAAGAGACCCATTTATTTAATAGAGCAAGAAATGTCCACCCTTCGACAGGGAAATCTGACTCTTTTAGAGTATTATGATGAAGTGGAGCGGAAGCTTACACTTCTAACAAATAGAACAATAATGAACTATGATAGTGATCTGGCTGCATCATTAAATGAAAAATACCGAATGGATGCATTACGTGTGTGTGTTCATTTCAGGCGCAAAAAAATCTTTAAGCGACATTCTTTTTTCGGCAAAGCTAAAGGATCTTCCATCAGCACTGGCATTGGCCCAAGAGGTTGAATCAAACCATGTGCGCTATAATTTTGCTAGCAATTATGCTAAAAGTATGGAGGAAAAAACACAACAGAGATTTTTTACGAAAAACGCTAGGTTTACTAATACTAATAACACACAAGGAAAAAATCCTTATTATGACAGACGACAGGATAGCTCAAAAGAACAAAAGCAGGAGATGGAACCTATGGATATCGATTCATCAAGGTTCAAACAGCCCCAAAAAATTAATAATCACTGGCGAGCCCAACCGAGCATAAACGTAAGCCCGGCAATAAAAAGACCAAATATTGGTGCCACCAGGTTTACAGGCTTGAAGCAACAGCGGGTCAATCATATGGCGCATGAAAAAAATGATCATGTAGATCATAATTATCAGTATGAAGCTGATACAGAAGTATCTAATATAGAAGATGAAGTTTCAGAATATGACCAAATTAATTTTTTAGTCATGACTCCCTGCTCCCGTACAAAGAAAGGATTATAGCAGGGAGGAAGATTAAATTATTGATAGACACAGGCGCATCAAAAAACTACATAAAACCATTACCAGAATTAAAACATGTAAGGAATGTTGATGAGACATTTATGGTGAAGTCACTTCATGGCTTCAATTCCATAAAACATAAATGCACTATTAATCTTTTCAATATAAATACTACCTTTTTCATCCTTCCAAAACTGACGTCGTTTGACGGAATTATAGCACTTGATTTATTAAAAATCGCAGATTCTAAGCTCGATTTAAAAAATAAAAAGCTGGAATATAAGACTGGATCAGAACCCATTCACTTTTTTAAATGTAAGAGTGTAAATTTTACAAGTGTGGAAAAAATTGAGGTACCTCAGGAGGTATCCGAGAGATTTCGAAAAATGATAGAACTAAGAAAGGGTGTCTTCCCTGAACCTGATGAAGCGTTACCCTTTAACACAAATATTATTGCGACTATTCGCACTGAGGATGAGAATCCAATATATTCAAAGTTATACCCATATCCAATGGGAGTAGCAGATTTCGTAAACACAGAAGTTCGTAACCTTTTAAAGGATGGCATCATCCGCCCATCCAGATCACCCTACAACAACGCTGTTTGGGTGGTAGATAAAAAAAGGACTGATGAATATGGAAACATTAAAAAACGACTTGTTATGGATTTCAGAAAACTGAATTGGAAAACAGTGTCTGATAGGTATCCCATTCCAAATGTAAGTGTTATATTATCAAATTTGGGTAAGGCTAGATATTTTACTACTCTAGACCTTAAATCGGGATTTCATCAAATATTATTGGCAGAAAAGGACCGTGAGAAAACAACCTTATCAGTAGGAAACGGGAAATATATGTTTTGTAGACTACCGTTTGGGCTTAAAAATGCACCGAGCATTTTTCAGAGAGCCATTGACGATGTTCTTAGGGAACAAATAGGAAAGTCGTGCCACGTTTACGTTGACGACGTTATAATTTTTTCAAAAGATACGGAAACCCATGTCGACCACATCGCTTGGGTCTTGGATAAACTCTGTGAAGCCAATATGAGAGTTTCTCGCGAAAAATCAAACTTCTTCAAAGAAAGGGTTGTGTTTTTAGGATTCGTAGTATCGCGAGGTGGTATTACAACGAGCCCCAGTAAGATAGATGCAATAAAAAACTATAAGCAACCCAGTACAATTTTTGATTTAAGATCCTTCTTGGGACTGGCAAGCTATTATAGATGCTTCATTAAGAACTTTGCATCGATTGCAAGGCCTTTGACCGATATACTGAAAGGTGAAAATGGCAAGGTTAGTGGCAGTCAGTCTAAAAAAATAGTTGTGAATTTTGATGAAAAGCAACTTCAAGCTTTTAATAAACTTAAAGAGGTCTTAGCATCCGAAGATGTTATGTTACTCTACCCAGATTACGGAAAACCGTTTGACCTAACGACTGATGCTTCGGCCTATGGACTTGGTGCGGTTTTGTCTCAAAATGGCAAACCAATAACCATGATTTCAAGAACTCTGAGGGATAGGGAATTAAATTTTGCCACCAATGAACGGGAGTTACTAGCAATTGTATGGGCTTTGAAAAGCCTTAGACATTATTTATATGGCGTTGGGAATCTGAATATCTTTACAGACCACCAACCGCTTACTTTTGCGGTTTCGGATCGTAACCCTAACTCGAAAATAAAAAGGTGGAAAGCATTCATCGATGAGCACAACGCTCAAATTTATTATAAACCAGGAAAGGAAAATCACGTCGCCGACGCTTTATCGCGACGAAACCTTCTTACTTTACAAGGTGTTCATACCCTACAAAATGATAACACTTTTGGTAAGAGTTCAAGCTCTGATATTGCAACAATACATAGCGAAGTCTCATTATCTTATACTATTGAATCAACTGATAAACCGATTAATTGTTTTAGAAATCAGATAGTGATTGAGGAGGGTACAGAGCGGCCAACAAAAACATTTATTTTGTTTGGAACAAAAACAAGACACATAAACTTATCAGATATAGCACTTTTAATGAATAAAATTTGTGATGCTGTAAAAGAAGATGTAGTGAATGCAATTCATTGCGAACTACCAATTTTGGCTTTAATACAACATACACTGATTGAGGCATTTCCCTCAACAACATTTCGTTATGCAAAAAATTTAGTTGTGGATATCACAAATAAAGATGAGCAAAGAGAAATTGTTGTAACTGAACATAACAGAGCTCATAGAGCAGCTCAAGAAAATACCAAACAAATTTTGGAAGACTATTTTTTCCCAAAAATGACACACTTAGCAAAGGTGGTCATGAATTGTAGGGTTTGCAGAAACGCGAAATACGATCGCCACCCGCAGAAACAAGTGATTGGTGCGACACCAATTCCATCATACGTAGGGGAAATTTTACATATTGATATATTCTCAACAGATAAAAAAAATTTTTTAACTTGTGCAGACAAACTCTCCAAGTTTGCAATAATTCAACCTATAGACTCGAGAACTATAGTAGATGTAGAATCACCGAACATATACATATACTCAAATTGGACTATGATTTAGAATTCGAAGCAACAGGAACGGTTAAACAAAATGCAGTGAATAAGGAGAAACGAAAGCTGAAAAAAGCCAAATACAGGAACAATATCGTGAAATAATAATTGTTTGGCTAATAATTGACCAGCGGAAACAAGGAGGAGGAAATACGAGTAATGGAAACACCGCTAGAAGATTTTTCTCAGATCCCGAGACGGCAGCTTTCATTACAGGAGTGGACGTTGAATTAATTAAGCGATTCAAAATAATAATAAAAAGTTTAGCATGCAGCAGGATGATTGATGCCAAAAAATGTGGTGAATATGCTAAGAAAACTGCAAATTATTGAAAATCGTCTACTTCCACTTCTTGATCTTTCTGAAGAAGCACAAGAAACAAGGATTACAGATTCTTTCGTGAACACAACACAAGGAAAATTTCAAGATATTGTACCAACGAGGATCTGCTTGCAGTTTTGCTGTGCACATCAGATCCATATGTTTCAAATATTCGCCAAAAATGGAAATCTAGCTCAATCGAGTTAGATAGTGATGCACAAAATTTATTACTTGATGAGCGGAATTCTATCAATGAATGCTTTGAAAAAATTATTTAATTTGCATTAGTCCCTTATTTATTACCTAATTTTTATTGATGTATTTTATTAATATGTTCGTTATTGATCATAAAAAGTCTTTAATCATTAAATAAAAAGAAACATATTATTTTTATAATCTCGTTTTTGAGGATTTTAAGAAAATTTCAGTAGGTACGCTGATTGAAACTCTCATATCTCTGGTTTTCAATAATCGATTTTTATTATTGTAGTCTCACATTAAAGCTTAAGATTAGAAGAATCCAACAAAAACAGAAATAAAATATTCCAAGAGATTCAAAAGATATGGATTTTTAACCGCTAAGTTGAAAAACCGCTAAGCCTTTCAAAATGAAATAGGAACACGCAGTCTTGTGGAAGTGGCTGAAATAAGCAACGCACTGACGGAGAACACTTCGAATTTCCAATTTTGGTATGCGCTACCAAGTGAAGTTGGCCGCCAATATTAAAAAAATGTTCATGTGCGTGTGAAAACTTATAAACTGTTTAAAAACTTTTTGTCAGAACATATGTTGACGCAATGCTGTTATTTCGGTTAAGCGCAGCGTCATTTTGAAGACGCATTGATCAACGCAACGTAAGACGCACTAATTTAGGTACCACAGTATGACACAGTAATTTTGACATTGTTTGTCTGTCATTGTTTGCTGGCGAGTCGTAGGTAAATTGTGCTGTGTTTAACATAAGGCAAAGTGAATAACTTCCCAAGCACTTCAATCATTTTTATTGTACCGGTTGCCTGAGACCCAAGAATGATAGAATAAGTGGTTTCGTTCTGTGTGTATACGTCACGCCGGCAATGAAAACGAATTAGGGTTGCAAAATACCATGCCAATGTCAAACTTTACATGCGGTGTGAAGTCTAAAGCATTGAGAAGAATTAAACTGTAATAATATATATATAGTATATATAATAGCTGCGTTCCTTTATCATCGGATTATAACAGTTTCCATACAAATCGTACTCTCGACTAGGATTAGAAATTCTATTCGAATTGCTCTTCGCGTTTTATGATAAATAGATGGCGCTGATGTAAAAACTTTACTTCGCTATGGAACTATAGATGCCGCTGATGACATTTTTTTCTTTTTAATTGATGGTGTGCGTTACCCAGTTTATCTTATTTGACTAACAAAGAAGATTCTGATAAACCTGTGAAGACCATGATTGCATCGCTGTCGTTACCATTTTGAATTCAAACATTTTATTTACTCGAGCAAAAATTGTATTTAATTAGTTGATATTTCATTACACAAGCTTTTTTCAGTGTGATTTTGTGGGGACAACTGCATGTGAATTTCCTGGGCGTTCCATTTTAAATCAGGATTAGATTAGGAAAAAGGAACGCAGCTATTGTATTGTTACTCTATTTTTTACTTGGGCGAAATTTTACCAGTAAAAAAATCACGAAGGGGAAATGATTTTCGTTCTCAGTTGCATAAATTGGTACAAAATGGAGACTTGTAGCAGGTTGATAGAGGTTCGGATAATCGAGTTTCAAGTAAATCCAGGGACGAGAGAAATTTCGGTAACTTTGAAATCGCATCCAACTTCATTGCATAGTCTTTCGAACGTAGCATAATATTAATCGGATTTTTTTAATGAAAGTCTGTATACAAAATTGCTTTTCAACTTTATTTTTTGACGTTTTTCGAAATACGTGAAGTTGGTTGGGAAATCTAAAAATTTCCCCATAACCTAGATAGAGACCTGAGTAAAACCCCCGTCTGTCTGTGATGAACCAAATTTTGAGCCGCGTACGCTCACCCATGTCCAGGGTTCGGTTTCAAAAAAAAATTTATTTTCTTCAGGGAACCGCATCACAGCAAAGAAAAGAGTCATTTTATTCTTCTAAATTCGTTACAATTTATTTTGTTCGGACTTAATCTCTTTTTGTACCGTGGCAGAAAACTAGTTGTTTGCCGCGACAGTGACACGGAATAGAAAAACAATTTATAATTCTAAAATGCGTGTACAACGCTGGAAGGTTTTTGTGCCGGTAACCCCCGTATATCAGAACACTTCTATAGCACGGACTCACTCTAAGACGGTTTAAGAATCGGGAACCTCCGCGTATAACACGTTCCTTATATAGCAAAGATTCACTCCAAATACATAAAATGTAATAAAAACTATTCAGAGCGACCTACATCTGATTTCAAAATTAAGGAAAGCGCGGTACAACCGCTCAATAAAAGTGATAAAACTTTTAAGTGTGAAATTTACCTAATTTGACATTTATGTACATCTTTTGCGAACGTACTAAAAGATAATGGGGAAGAATGCTCAGAGGAGAGGTATCTTGCCAAAAAGGAAACGGACTGGGTTAATAGTGCTGAGTGATGAAGAAACCTTTGTTTTAGTAAAGATTGATTATTATGAGTAATTATGAAAATATGTATAAAGTTTCTCATTTTCGGAATATAACCCCTTTCCGTATTAGTTTATTAAGGAAAAACAGACTTAGGCGGTTACGGCTTGTGGCCACAGAATTTAACTGTACTTTCTGTGATTCACCCCCAAAGTAGTGGAGAATCGCCGAAAACCGTGTCGTCATTTTGAAAGTCGATTTTCGGTTTTCGCAAGAATGATAGAAAACAAGATTACGGCATTGTATAGGTCCGTTATATTTTTTCGTTTGAGAATGACGTCACATTTGACAAAAATTTACAGATTCCTTAAGGTGCTCACACATGGCTTGTCGCTATCAGTTTCAACTTCTACCGCTTGTAAAGTTCAACGTGTTGTGTGTTCGGCCCAAATCGTGTCTTAATATTGTTTTCTATTATTCTTGGGTTTTCGTTCGATTTTCGGGAATTTTTTCTGATTCAGATTACACACACTCAGTGTGTAACTTATCTCAAAAAGAATTATTTTCATTTGAAAACATGAATTTTATGGTTTATTATTATTTTATGGTGCGCTAATTTACATGTATTGCCTCCTGGCTTCCGGTCTGGCCACAGTTGTTCGACGGACATGCTGAAAATCAAATATTATATTAGAATATTTTATGACCAAGATGTCTTAATATTTCTCTGTCCTATCGACTTCTCGAAAGACTTTGACTTTGGTAATCACACCATTATCTGTGATAAGCTCAGTAGATATCTAAATTTTAGAGATAGTGCGGTTAGGTTACTAGCAAGTTACCTGGAGGGTAGAACGCATTGTGTTAAAATTTGTAGCATTGTGTAAAATTGATGATTTCCCGCCTATGTTTATTGGCTCTACGAAGTTGGAGTTTGTGTGCAAAGATAAAAATCTTACATTTAATTTTAACTCAAAGATTACTTGTAAGGGTACACTTGGGTGTGGTATAGTTGAATATTTAAACATTCCTAACATTCTGCTTTTGCATAAGCTTGTTCATACCAAAAACCACCATACCTACATACATATATGAAAAACTTCGATTTTTTCATGCTTCTAAATCTCTAAATTTTATGGTTCCTATGTGCAATTTCCTCAACATCAGCAGATTCTTATTCATTAGCATCATTAGACTTTGGATTTCCTTAGCTTTGGGCTTAAGGGCCATATCATTAGCTGCGTTCCTTTTTGCTAATCTAATCTTGATATAAAATGGATCGGCAAGGGAAGTCACATGCAGATGTGCCCACAAAATCACACAAAAAAAGGTTGTGTCATGAGGTTGTATGGGTCAGCTATCGGCCGATTGCTATCTAGTATGGAGCTCAAGCCTTGCGCTCACACTTTCCGATTGACACTCGGCTGATAGTTCAGTGCGTGCGCTAACAGGTCAACTTGATCAAACTATCGACCGATGAAATGTCTGCAGTATGCAGACTCTTACTCTTTACTCTTAATGTAAAATAAATAAATTGGAAAAGAAATTAAAATTGAACAGTTTTTTCATTAGGCTTCGAAGAGGTGGACTCCTTTGAAGGTATACCTGTTTCTAACAAAACTAAGGCAAAACTAAGAGAGACCTTAGTGACGAACTTAGTCAATCACATCTGGAAGAACAGCTGGCAGTAGATTTTCTCGCTACCCCTTTAAGAACTCTTAGTATATACTAGCTGAGAAAACGAGATTTAAAATTAATATAGTTAGCTCACACAACATACATATGTACATTCAATTACAAAATACAATTCATCCCAAACCTCTTAGGAGAATTCAAACAATGCATGGTCCTAAGTTGAATAGTAACACCATACAACAGTTTGTAATTGAAGTAGTTAAATGCTCAGGTCTGCAAACTCAAAGCTATTAGAAGTCTTCATATTTTTTATTTGAAAATTTGGTTTCATATTTTTTTGAACTTTACTTAAATTGTCTCTTTTTATTTTATTTAAATTGTCATATTTAGATGTACTGTTTTTATTTTTGCTACCCCTTTAAATTGGATAAGACCAATCATGCTTTCACTGTTTACGTCTTTTGACTTTGTCACAATGACTATAACTTTTTTTGGAAGGCTCACCGAAACCCTTACGAAATTTTTTAATCTATCAACAATAACAGTGATATCAAGCAAAATGCGAACAGCTATTAAGGCTGTACCGTAATTATTCAGTTTTTTTAAAGTAAGAAATTAAAAAGCTTCGCGGTAACTGATGCGAATGGACGATAAAAAAAGCAACAATTAGTTTATATTCCGGCGTAATTTGATCTCATTATGCTAGGAGGACCATGGATAAGCGAGACAGACTTGTCCTGTACACAATTTTAATAATTAAACTTTTGAACTCAACGCATCCTTTTGACAGTCTTCAGTTATTAATTTTACTTGAAAAATTCAATTAAAACGAAGAAAAATAAAAAAATTCAGTTTTAATAATCAAACGGTGCTGATGACAGATGCTGCCAGTGAGCGTCAGCGTTTCTAGCAGTACCTTTTAAGTGTGGCATGAGTACATTCGTTAAAGCGGGAGGGGGACGTATGTTTGTCCTTCCGTGTGTAAGTCTCAGAAGTAGAGCAGATTGATATCGAAAGTGCATAAGTATATGCATCGCCTAAGTTTATATTTACGGGTATCTATCCTATAAAATTTATACAGGTACACCTTGATATACTCGTAAGACTTCTTGAAATTATTGGTGATAAGTACCAGAATGATTGGGTGTCCGGACCTGTATGGTTCGTTACCATAGATATATCTTAAATTAACTGGGCTATAAGAGTTATTCTCGAATTTCCTATTTAGTTTCTCTAATAGTTTCTCGAAATATACCTATTTCGGAACATGCCAACGTACCTCATCAGCGATCCCTGTAGGTGTCTTACGATGTACAACATGTCAACAAATTTATTATGAATTATAAGCTGTTGAAGAGCAAATAGTTGTAAGTACACCACAAGATTTTGTTGCTTTTGTGTTTTTATTGGGTCTGGGAAGAAGGCGTTTTTTTTAGTAAAATTCAACTGGTTTTCTTAAAGTCTGAAAATGAACTTATTTAAACCAAATATGCTCCATTATTATATACAATGTTTCACTATTTTCGGTGCCATGATGCCATTGGTGAAGAACTTCTGTGTTTTCTGGTTAAAAAACTGAATCAAGTGGTTGTCACAGGCTTCGTTTGAAAGCAACTTAATTCCATTCAGAGAGTTCTGCAGAGATCGGAACAAGTGGTCAAGTAGTCTGAGGGTGTTATGTCTGGAATACATGGTGGATGCAGCAAAACTTCCCAATTAGAATCTCGCGATTTCTGAGGCGTTATCAAAGAAGTGTGTGGTCGAGCGTTGTCATGGTGGAAGACAACACCTTTCCTATTAGTCAATTCCGGCCGATTTCTTTCACTTGCCTGGCGTAATCTCTATAGTTGTTCACAATAGAGTTGAATTGTTCACCAAACTGGAAGTAGCTCATGGTGGACGATTCCCTTCCAGTCCCACCATACACACAGCATCATATTTTTCAGCGTCAATCCTGGCTTTGCGAATATTTGTGACCGCTCTCCAACTCTTGCTTCCGATTTTTTACTATGACGATTATCATACGTGATCCATTTCTCATCACCGCTTATGACACGTTTCAAAAAGGCTCGATTTCATTGTGTTTCAGCAGCGCATCGTAGATGTTAATTCTGTCTATCATGCTTTTCTGGCTCAACTCATAACTAACCCATATATCGAGCTTCTTATATATATAACAGTTTTGTGGTCAATTCTTAGCTCCGTACCAATATCGACATCTTTGGCATTAAAACTAAAAGAACGAAAGCGAGCGAACCATTTCCGCACAGACGATTTTGATAATGCACCTTCACCGTAGACAGCACAAATTTTTCCCTTTGTCGTAATTATACAGAAAAATATAGCACAATTTTTCATTATTTTTCTCCAAACGAAATTTTCAAACGTAAACAACGTTTCAACCACTGCACCAATTTCGTTGTATTGGTGCCGCCACTGACAGTTACGGTCGAAGTGTCACCTTAGCAATAAGCGTTAAGTGATATCGCTGCGATCAGTGTTGCCAGAGTTATTTGCTATTGACCCCACCTATCGGTTAGTGGCCGAATAAGTGAGAATCTTTTTGCCGGGACGGTGAACGGTTATATTTTGAATTTAACACCGTCAGTTCGCTCTTTTTCTTCTGTTCATATTAGCGTTGATATCGCCGAATTGCATTGTGAGAGGATGCTATTGAAATGATAGAAGTTGCTGATGGTAGCACCTACATTCCGACTGTGTTATATATCTGATATATTTGTGTATATACATATGTCTCTCTTTTCTATCCTCACCTTCTATCCTCACCTAGTTCTTAAGTTTTTATGTATCAATAATAGTTATAAAATTTGTTAATTATCATGCTCATTGTTCCTGTATGTACTATAAAAGACCCTAGTCTTAGTGTACTTTTGTGTTAAGTACACAAATTAATGAAATGAAATATGTTAGGATTTGGGATTTAACAGAATATATAACTTCATTTATATCATTTTATATATCATACTATGTAGAAACATATATTTTCTGCCTAATGTAAAGCAATAATAAGATTGGGGCTTTTCACCTAAATTTAAAGACACATAGATACATACATAGAAGCCTATGGTATGAGGTGCTTACCAATAGCTTTCTATTAATAAATCCCTCATTAGCAAAACCTCTTTGTTATGAATGCGGCACACAACGGAATGGAGGAAATATTTTTATAAATTATTCAATTAGCGGTTACTGGCGTACTCGGGACAGACGTGGCTTACTTTGCGACAGGTCTGTATGTTGTAGTTGGTGGGTGTAGCTGTCTCACTCTTAGCGGCTGGTAATTTCTCCTTGAACGTTGTTCGAGGTGTTCAGCGACCGAGAGCGTTTCGCCAATTGAAATTGCTACCGAGTAATTTCTTCAAACAGCGTTTTAATTGCCTTAAAGTTATTTCCACTCTGCAATGAGAATTTAACAACGTAACGTAGCAACATAATGTGTTAAGTACATGTGAGCCATAAAGCGAAGCCGGAAGGAGCGGCTGGTTCATTGTGTTTGGCATTTGGAAAAAAGGATTAAGGCAGAGTTTCTGGTTTTGGCTTTTTTCTTTATGCGGCAGATGACTTGTTTCGTTCAGGAAATCCGTATGTTGTGTGCAAGTCGTCCGACATTTTCAGCGTTAGAACGGCTGAGGTGGGACCTCAATCCAGAACTAATTAAAGACGACTAAATAAGCACCGTCTCGTAAAACCGACAAGCAGCTTTCGCCCCGTATCCATGACGTTCTCGCAGACGAGGCTACGAACATAGACAAGCACGAGGATATTCATCTACATTCGCAGTCCTTAGCATCGTTTAGATGAATACAAGTTGTTCACTTGTTTACTGACAAACAACAATCGAATAAAATTACAAACATGTGTACCGCTTATCTGATTATCCGGTACATATCACAGCCACCCGCCGCTCCCCTGGAAGCCGCATATGTACCGGGGTGTGTGCGTCACGCCAATGACGAAGCACTAAACTCTCAAACTACGCGTTTGAGAGAGTTCGATTCTTTCCTTGCAGAGCTCACAATCAGTTTTCCGCACAATGAAGCGATTGTTGATGCGAGTATTATTTGTTGTGCAGCACTTGCAATAGTGCTCGATGCTAAATAGTGTTTGTCTCCTTCGGAAGGCATTGTTGTAGGGTGGATCTATGCGACAGTCGTTTGCTAGCTGGGGTGCGGGGAACTTTCAACGTTTCGAAGCGCTGAGCACCCTTAAACGGTCGAGCCGATTGACGGCTATGGTTAAGGGTAATAATGGAATAAGCGTTTGACTAAATGATTTCGCGTGCTTGTGCTGGGAGTGGGAAACGGTATTCAATTAGAGCGATGGTCACGGTGACAAGGGTGATCGCCTGCACTTCCCTTCCCTGCCCTGATGTAATCTTCGCAGCAGATTCGATATCTCTTAATTTATCAAAAATCTTAGCTTCAACTCAGAGATTGCAATACGGAAATTGCGCGACGCACAGATGGCATCGATATGGTCGTGATTTCCATTAAATTTAAGATGAGTGTTTAGGCTCTAAAACCTTCATGAATTCACGGGCAATACAAATGATTGCCGATTCGCCGATTCACCGATTATGCAAAATAAGAACCTACATATACCTTTATGAGGCCAGGGAATTACGCACATCAGCCTGCCCGGAATTGCGTTCGGAACAGCTCTGGCCAGACCGACTTAGAGACACCCTAATTTGTCTTCCTGTGTCACATTATTCAAGGTGTCAATATTTGATGTTATTTAAATACTTTCCTGTCGTGTAGGGTGTTGAATTGTAGTTTATTTATATTTCCACATGATTCCATGTGTTGCCTGACTACTCACTTTATTTGAGTGAGTTACTTCTGACTTTATGACCGCGCTACAACAGAAGCTATTCGAATATCCGCAAAGACACAAATATTCAAATGTTTTCATTGTGAATCCTGAATCTTTATGGCCTAGCCGATTGTTAGGTGGATTTGCTCCTTGTTCAGTTCTCTTCTCGTATGCAATAGTAGCAGGCCCGAAATGTTTCTTATTGCGAATATTTTTACGACTTATTTGCGGTATTTATAGTTCTACAAGATGTTGTTTCGACTGAGATTAAAATGATTTTGGTGATTGAGCCATTGCGTCAGCGGTATAGAGACGTCTGTATTTGCTCGACAAAAGAAAGCAAGTAGTTCTGTAGAAAGCAAGACAAGTCTATTTTAATACCCAGCAAGATTGGGAATCCTTGTGAACTTAGTATGTTCAGGTTGTGTTCCTTATTGAAACCATCTTCAAAGTTTTCATCCACTTTGAATTTTACCTTCTTTATGCCCTACACCAAATGGTGAAAGGGTATTTTCAGAGTATTCTTCCATATGTAATGCACAGAGCAAAGTCTGTTAGGGATATAAAAATATGCATTCTCGATGAGAAAGATCTCTATTTAATTGAATACCCTTTTTAATGTTTTTTTATGTAAAGGCGTATTGCAAATGGAAAAATCGGTTACGTTGATCAATATCAATATTAAGTAATCTCCAGAAAATGCAGGTTATATTCTCAATTTTATATTATTTACCTGTCCATCAAATATATTCCATACTTCCGTAATAAAATATAACATACATTTGTATCTGACATCAATATTAAATAATCAATTTTTTTCCGTACATAAGCTGTCATACATACATAAGCGATTATCCGGGCGTCGGATAATCGGTGATCGCAGTTACGAAAACGAAATTAAAAGTCTGGACATAAGGCAACCCTACCCATGGGCTAAATGAGCTATAGCCACGAAGCACCTATTGGGGGCGGCCGTTTTGATTGGTGTTACCATATATTTTTTGTTATTATTTAACTTGTATTTATTGTTAATTTAGTAGTCCGCAGTCGCCGAATGTCTTAGGGCGGCATTATCTGCTCTACTACTAATTTGGAATACCCGAATATCTGTTATTTATACTCAGACCTAAAGAGGGATTATGGTAAACTCTACAATAATGAGATACAAATCCGAACGGACATGAATTATTTTGGTATACATAACTGATGTCCGCCCAGCATGATATTGATAGCCTGTTGTTGTTGATTAATTGTAAACATATTAAGCGATATGATTACACGCCAGCCTGTCGAGTTGTTCGTTCAATAAAATATTAAAGGCGGCTCAATTTAGACGTCCCACCCGTACTGCTCCCGAACTCTGCTTAGGCACATTGAGTTGAGCTGAAAACTCCTGGGTCTGCTGTGGTGATGAAACAAAATCCTGCTGGGACATGGAGACTCTCGACGAGTTGAGCAGCGGAAGGGGTTGCAGTTCTAATCTAATCTAATGAAATCTCAGCATCAGGTTGGCGGTCCCGGAAGTGTTCACAAACCATCACTCATCCTGATTGTGGTCTGCTTGTACGTCCGCCGTACTTGACTAAATTTATTTCATTATTTACCCTCAATTATGTAATTTGTTGTTGTCGTCTTTTCATTTGTGGGTTTGCGTTGGCGACACGTGACTGTCGCATGTCATTTACGCCTTCGGCCTGCGAGAGCTGCTTTCATGGCGTCCGTCCAGTGGCGCCCGGCGAGAGTGCAGGCGTCGAGGCGTTACGGTGCAAATTTCTGCGTGTAAAACGCATGTAACAACAATAAAAAAACCATTAAGCGTTTTGTAGTTGCTTGTTGGCAAGTACGGTTTATTTTGTCGTCGTTTTGGTTTGCGGTTCGTCTGCTGTGGGTACCAATGGGGACACGTGTCGCCTTTCCGCTCATCATGCATATGCTGCAGGTTATGCTACGAGGATTCTTGATGTTGAAACAAATCAAATCATATCTAATATAATGAATTATAAACAAATTTTAAACTGTCGTGTGAAATCTTCTTCTGGAAAATATTCATCTCCAGTCGTTGCAAAAGCATTTTCCATTGTACGAATGTCCTCGACAGCTTGAACGTGTTCATACCTGCACTTACCCTAATTTGAGGGGTTGAGAAACAGTCTATGCACAACCATTGTGATTTTAAAAGTGAGTGGTAAAAACCAACAATTTTTTAAATGAAAGTTTAATACACTATCTTGATAAAATATCAATGACAAAATCGGGACTAAGCTTACATGTTGGACCAATTTGAACTTCCCGTCTATATGCTGTACTCTCATCTCCTCTGCAATATAGTATGAGTGCTACAAGAACTTCGCTACTAGTGCTACTTCTTTTCGTACACTCGAAGCATACAATGGATATATACTTGTTTCTGGTAAAGAGGTGCAAGGAAATTGGCTCCCGTCTCTCTTATGGCGTTAATAAATCATATAAATCATTCACGTGGTGATTGGGAGATGCTCGCATATATTTGCATTCTGTTTGTCTGTCTAATGAATAGGAGAACGAAATCTCCAAAGGTAGCCCAAGAATCTGCTCTTGCGATCACCAATTCCATTGCAAATTCCTGCAGTTGGTCGGAAACTATGCCAGCGTAATATTCAAATTGGCCCTATCCATGCCGCCCGAAACACCTGCCGCACCGACAGCGCAAATAGAATACAAATCGACTGCTCCGATTGCTATTTTATCGTATTCCACTCGCAGCAAATCTGTCGTTTCTGATTTATTACACAATTTCGATTTATTCTATGTTGGGAGCAAAACACACCCAGAAAATCCGATAGAGATTCAAATCGCTTAAATTCCTCCGCACAGAAATACATTTGCAGCAGCCAAACTCCGCCAAATTTACTGGAATCCAGCCCGGTTTGTGATTGAAAGAATTGCGAAGTTGTGGCTTCTCCTATGGTTCTGGTTTCCCGCCGCTGTTTCGTCTGAACTGGATTGAAGAACGGACAAAGTGACGACTTTAAATCGTCATTGACTACCATTTTGAATGTGATGACTCGTTGTAAGCGCCGACATTACCGAGTGGCCCACCTGTGAGTGACACGCTTCCTTATTCATGAGGGCTTTATTACACTTTTCATTATTCGTCACATAAATGAGCAGCCTGACGCCCGCGCCTTATGACTCAGGAACATATTTATTTGGTTGCTAAATCAACCTGAAGGAAAGGGAAAGTCGCTTAGCCAAACTTTTATTAATATATTTAGGTTGGAAAAAGTTGTTCCTGCCTGTTAACCCATTACGACAAGTTTAATACAATTCTATTGATTATTGGCGTATTACGTCCTTTACTTAACCCACATCTGGTACTTCCTAAATACGTGAGGTTTCCATGTAAACACTTATCGGTATTGTGAATTGTGACGCGGTGTGGTACACAGCTTCGGCTGACTGCTAATTATGCAATGTGCCCCATTCATTCGTCCACAACAGCGTTTGTACAACGCACTTACAAGTGCGGCACAAATCGAATGCGGAGCCTAATGAAGCCGCATGGCAATGTCCGTTGATTTACAACCAACTCACAAGCAACTTAATTAAACTTCTCAAGATTTATGGCACGATCTCCCTGGCAGACTCGAGCTTGTATTTATTAAAATTATTTTCAAATTTGTATCTATTCACTCGTAATCGAGAGAACCACAAACGTCTACGACGAGGACAGCTAATTTGTTTACGCTCAGGAGCTGCCGGCGCTGCCTCAACTTGAAAGTGTCGCACCACAAGTAAACATATTTTGCAGATACACATCCGGCAGAACTCGCATCGTGCATATCTGATTCCCAACTTTCTGGTTCCTGGTCCTTTTGCAGATGGATGGGGTTGCAGTACAAAGCTTTTAAAGCGAATCGCGCTGGCATAGCGCAGAGGACGATATTTACCCAGCACCCTTTAAACTAAAAGGAAGCGCTGGATCAAGCGGCTACGATCCCCTGCATCTCCGCCTTGTCACAAGCAGGCACTTTTGACAGGGCTTTTAGTGTTAATTTTTGTATTTATTTTCAGTTCTGCTGTGTGGCTGTGCTCTCGCAAACTTCGAGTATTTCCAGTAGATAATTGAATTGGAATGACATCATGGCGTCGACACTGTGTCCAGTATGTGAGTAGACACGTATGTGCCCAACAAGGAGCTGCCAAGTAAAAGCACCGAGGATGCAAAGACCTTTCGGAGTGCTCCACCACAAACGCCACATGTGAAGAGCGGCACGTTTGCATAGAGCAGCAGTACATCAAACGGAGACGCCGCTGCAGTTCGGTCGCACGCACAAGATTCCATTTACTCCTCTTCGCTCCTCTTCGCCAGCATCTTAATTAATGCCTTGGAAAGTAATCGTCTTGCCACTGGTATTTGTTACCAAGCCGTGACCAGGATTTGAAGCCGAACATTTACCACGTAACTCATTGCCAAAGTGGTTTTTGTGACAACAAAGCTCTTGTTGTTGTCTTTCGAGTTCTTTTTGCTGGCGCAGCTATTTGTTATTTGCTAATTATGGTGTGAACGCATTTGGAGTTGGTTCCATTAGGGAGCGAAGTGGAGAGGGAAGTGTGTGGAAAAGTGGGGGAAATGCATTAGTGAATAGAAACAAACCTACATACAAGTTTTAAAATGTGGTTTTGGCTTAAAATATCTTTATTTATTTCAATTTACACCTAAATTGGAGCACAAAAAGCAACGAAATGATTCGAATATTTGGTGGAATACATTTAAAACTATTCAATCTAATGTAATATTTAATTTTACTTTTCATCCTCACTTCATACTTTTTGCATGTCTCCATGTTACAACATGCGAACATCCGAAAGATGCGTTTCGGGTGGAGTTGTTTGTATTGATTACAATTACTCGTATTAAAACATCTAAACAAATACCATTGTATATTATTTGTGCATTTTTGTAGTGCATCTGTACAGTACAACGCCTTGGTTGCCCAGAGCTGGAATTGCCAGTGCATTCGTCCTTGTTAATCTCCTTAAAAATGTAATACAAAAACCAACTTTCAATAAAAAAGCAGCTGTGTTAAAATCATTGGCCACTTTGTCCCATTCGCATTCCAAATTTGTACTCAATGTACTGAATCAACAAACATCGGAAGCCGATTTACAAAAGAGAACAATGAGAAAATAAAATAGGTACCAATTACTATAATAACATTAAGATTAATTGGAAGTCAAAAATAATTGAGCGTCAAATCGAAAGGACAAAACAAGTTGGCGAATCCGGATCGCATTTCAGTGAAGGACGGACAGCATTGAAATCTGTTATGTTTTGCACACATTCATTAAGGTCTTTTCCACCACCCATTAGTGTTGGTAGCTGGCAGTAATTAACTGCTGCTGCCGATCCTTGACTGTGTGCAACATCCTAAGCGATTCGGCGACTCAGCCCTGCTTATTGAGGTGAGAAATTAGCAGTCGCAATGGAGGAACGATCACGAGGGTTGTCATCTGCCACTCGCAGCATGACTTGCCGGAGGTTCGGTCGGAGTTCCCCATTGTTCGGCACTGACAGTCAGCCATCCAGTTTGTTTGGCAGCCAGGCCTGCGCTATGATCGCAGTAATAAAATCCGGATCACTTAAGCGGATAGAGAGGGTACAGAGGGGATTGCTGCTTTGACAAAGTGAACGACTTTGTCTGAGCAGATGATTTGATTGATCACCAACAACCAATTCGTACTCGCTTAATGCGCTCAACGGCCATTCATTTACTAATGACTACATCGGGAATCAAGTAAATACGTGCTGTGGCAATACACTGAACATATTTTGTTGGAATAATTGTCCACTGAGTATGTCTACAGCTCGAGTATACCTTCTAATCCCTGGCTTGTGTGTCTCTTCTTAGTGTAGGTTCCCCGTCTGCGTTTCTGTGTTGCTTTTTATAACGTACCTGCGACATTAGCAATGGTATTCTTTCAAAGGCTGTCAGTCCTTCGTCACCTTTTATTTATGCTTTTTGAATTGCGGAAATTAATTTACCAATTGACTTCTAGCACATAGCATTGCCGGTCGTATCACTATACAAAGCTTGCAATCTGAACGTTTCGTGTTCTATTATGTGATTATAAGGACATCCGGAAAGGGATGAATCGGTTTCCTTGCGCATACTATGTAATGCTTTCGCTTTAGATAATCAGGCCAACTGAAGCGTTAAAGGCTGGAAAGAGAGCAACCAACGGCTTTCATAACTTCCCATCAGTTATTTTTTATTCTTTGCTCAGTGAGCACCCAATAATTGAAAATCACAACACTTGCTACTAATCTTAGTTTTGGGTGAAATATTCAATAATCCCTTCCTCGCAATATAGCCAACTTGGGTAGAATACTGAAGAAAATGTATATATATGTATATGCTATTATTCTAAGTACACAAGGGCATTCATGCATAATCATGTGTGCCTACGTTTTGTGGACTTTTATGCCGAATTACGTATGACGATGTTATAAATGTTCTGTGCGTCATGTACGTTTTCTCTACAGTAGTCTCGACATTCAGGATGCTTACAGTCGGCACTTGCTACATTTCTTTAGCCTTCCGTGTATATTTTAATGTTAACTAGTGGGTAAAACGAGTACGAGTACCCCTCACAAGAAATCAACCCCTCGCTTTGGAGTGCTGAGGAGATGAGCTGCTGCGGCTAGCAAGTAATGATCACATATGAAGCGCAAAGCGCAGCGAAAAGGGGCCTGAAAATTTTATTAGTTTGCTTTTCGCTTTTCGATTTCCACTCTTCATCGCAGCTCATTTCATTGCCGATCCCAACCTATTAAATTAAAAGGCCATAAATAACCCGATTTAATGGTATTTATTTCTCCCTTTCGGTCTAATGTCATGATGGCCTTTAGTGCTCGCATTAATATCATCGTATATTTGCTCGTAGATTGAATTAGCAACAGTCAGAGAGTAGCAACATAGAAGTCACTGTGAAAGTTGATATGAATGCATACGAAATAGGAATGATCTATGCACATACTATGCACTATGCACTACATACATAAAGAAGTACTATCTCCATTGCATATTCACGTATGAGTGTGACCATGAGCTGCAACGGTACTTTCAAGGAGGTTCAGTGAACAGAGAAAAATGTAGATCGGAGTCTTAATGAGTTAACCCCATCCGTGGGGCTGCCAACCGATCTTCCTCTGAAAACAATCGGATATCACAGCAGATTTGGATGACTATAGAGGGAACCGAGTAACACGGTGCCCTTTTCAAAAGCACAAAGGTCCTTCCTGCAGCTTACGAGATCTGGACTTAACACCGCCAGTCTTAAACAATTCCCAGGTTTCCCAGGCTTGTCCGTAAACAAAGTACTTGTTTTGGAAAATAAGTTTAATGCAAATGAAAGTTTAAAATAATTCGTATTAAGTACATGTTTCAACGAACTAACTTTTTAATAAAAGGGAGTACGAGTACGGGTTCAAAAAAGAATGCATTCAAAGGTAGTTTCTCCCTGGCTTTGAATACACAGAAGTCATGTTATTGCACAACCCAACAAACTTTCTTAAAATGGCTGTAATCAATGTGGAAAGTATTATTTTCGGGGGTCTTTGCAGATTTAACCGTAACCTAGTCTGTCAACACAGAATGTATGCTTGATTGCCTTTCTTACAGACCTGAGCGCTGCTTGTGGTCCTGGACTGAGCTTCATTCTTCATTCAGTCTTTTTGATTTCCTTAAAACACTTATAATTGGGTACAGATAAATTGGTATTCCTTGCAGACAACCAAGCGATTTCGAAAGGCACAAGTAAGCCGACCACACCTCCGGCCATCTACGCCTTATTATCTACGCGTTTATCTGCAGGGAAATCTGGTTTTGATGCGAGTCCATAATCATTAAATTATTCAAATTACTTGTGTATATCAAGTAAATTGGAGTCAACATTTTTAAATGCAACAAAAATATAAAGCAATAACAACGACAACAATAACAGGTATTTTTCGAACATCAGTATACAATCAACAGCGACGCGTACGCTTCTGGGTTCGCTCACATACAATCTCCCGAAAAACTCCTGCTCTGGGGGGTAATCGTACCCGAATGGACGACATTGAAGTGAATGCAGTATTGGATTCATGCTTTACCCTCGCACACACAACCATACTTACATACTACGTCGAATCATCAAACAATAAACTCAAAATGGACTCCATTGTTTCCGATGGCTCCCCGTCCAGTTGGGGCTTCATTGCAGCAGCAGGAATAATTCTTACATGCGCACTGATTCCAGCACTCGCTCTCCTCTCTAATAATACTCCTTACAAAGGAGGCAACATCCATCCATGGACAACACTCCAACACAGTGGAACGAAACGAAACGAAATGAAACAACACTTAAAAGTAAAACCATTTTACTCACAACACACCCATAGTCTGAGGGGCGTGTTTTTCTCTGACGAACATAAAAGAGAATAGCATTGCTAGTTTAGAGAAAGAGCGAGAGCGACAGATTCAAATCAGGAGAAGTATGTTCCGTACTTCAAAGTTATTAATTCGAGGAGGAAAACAGCGGCGTAGTGATGATAATTGCAAGAGGTTAAGAGCAATCAAGTTTCTACCTGGTATTATAAGTAGGTGCTATTCGAATCGACCGAAGAGCAAACGACCGTTGAATAGCAGGCGCTTATCTGAAGACAGCTTTCAATTAAAGTTTCTCCGTTGCTTTATAATCAGTTATATACCATATACGTGCATAGCATAGCATATGGTATATAAAAAATAGTTACTAAAATCTTAGACATTCAGCTTAGTCTCAAACCCGCATACACATTGATAAACTTGCTTTGCCTCTGATTACATAATGAATACATGAGGCACTGCTCTGAACTCAGCGCTGGACTAGAGTTCGATTCAGTTCATTTTCATGATGAAGTTTTAGCACTGCGTTGTTCCGCGTTTATCGGCACCGAATCGGAACGAGAATAAGTCAAACCATTCCTCTGGTTAGCAGCCTCTGGTGATGGACATAAATATGTACTCCTTCATCCCCTTCTACGACCAAACAGAAGACTGGATTCTATTGTTTTCGGGGAGCTGAGCAGATATTGATTTCGAACTAAACCAAAGAGACTAAATAATTGTTGCAAAATGTGTAGAAGCGAAAACTAAGATAGTTGAAAAGACAGGAGATGTGCAAACAAAGATTCAAGGTTCCATAGCTTTAATATATCGTTCTTTAGTATTGCATACATTATATGCAATATATACGTATATACATATGTATAGTACTTTTTAAACTATAGTATATTAAAAAATAGTTTAAAATAGCTTTTATGTATGTATTAAACATTTTGAATGTTTATGGATAATGGATAATCGAGGCGTTCATTATTCAGGTGAGACAGTAGAGGCTTTTTCCAAACTCACACCATCGTGGTGACGTTATAAAAACTCTGGTTCATGAAGTAACGAATTCTTTTGTAAAACCCAAGTCGTTACAACTCTTCAGGAAACCCTTCTTGATAAAGTCGATTGCAAGTCAAACTCGTTTAAGCAACAAGGGCACGGTTGACCGCTATTTGGTCACAAATGACGAGGTGTTTAGAGATATTTACATCTGTAAGAATCAATATTTCAATCAATCAATTTTTTTATGTCGAATTTCTACAAAACTTATCATATGTAGATACATATATGATAATACAGTATCACACAACTTTTTAGAACCTTGAATAATTATAATCGTGTCTGGCAAACAGTTGTCGGATAAATAACGTCCTTGTTATAACCAAAATTTGCTTAAACGATTTAATATAATTAAAGATAACCCGGAAAAAAGAACTCAACAATAGCAAAGCGGATTATGCAAGCGAGTGTCCAGGAACAACAGCTCCAAGGGACCAGAGATCAATCGACTTTCTGACTTTTAAAAAGGTTTCAGTGCCGAAATCCTCGAGGGTTCAGCCTTGCGCACCTGGACCTTGATCGACGTGTCTGCATTCTGTAACTCATGTGCGAATGCGGTCTCAGAACGGCAAACACTGGCTTTCAGTGAATACTGCCCGCTGTGCTTCCTCGTCAACTGTGCACACACAAAAGTGCCAACAGGAAGTATCATTTAGTTCCTGCGCACGGATCTTTTGCAGCCAGCAGTTATTGATCGGTTTCGTACGTTGGCCGATGAATGAGCGACGGTTTCGACTACAAAGGCGGAGGGTATTAAGAGATTCTCTGCTCATTTCTCCCGGATATTGTTTACCAGCTAAGACAACCAGATTCGCATGCTTCGGTCAGCCTGTGCAGTTAAACAGTTTGAGGAACAGAGTGGTATATCGGAAAGTGATTATACTTAGTAAACTCGGATTACTCAGTAGCCAGACTGAGTAATAACTTTAGTAAATAAACAACGACGTAGAGAAACCGCTTCACCGTAAAACACTTTAAAAGAGGTGCAAGCATGACGAACGCGCGGTGGCAATAATTACCATACCTCTGCTAATGGGGGCCTTAAGGCGGAACACACCGAGGCAACGGCCTTTCTTTGTACAATTGCTCAGTAATGAAAAAACTGCCTCAAAATATGATGAATGAACGAAGCTCGCTGTCCAACAGCCAATTGCAGTAACGAGTACTGCGTTCAAGAACAGGTACGTAAAGCGAACGGCTGATATGCTGATATGACTTCACAGAAACAACAAAGCGAACTCGAGCCTACCTTGCAAGACGTTCCTAACAGGTTAACAGGTTTGGTGGTATCTATTATTCTGCTATAAAAGTGAATGGATCCGCTTAGCGGATTCGACGGGGAAACTGGCATTCAATCAATCTCAGTGAGCTGCTGATTGACTTTCACGACTGTCTGCCCTCCGAGAAATTGTGAACAATGACTGTTAACATTTGAAGGCTTCATGCCGACTTCCTGTCATCTCCATGTATACACGTATTTCAAATCAAATTCTTCTCTATGTTCGTAATTATTATTTATTATCTTTTCGGAAATTCCTTTCAATAACTTGGTATCCTTATTTTGTACGGGCAAGTTTGTTAAGTAATACTTTTATCAATAATATTGAGAGGATCTTTTAAACTTTCGTAAAAACTAAAACCTTAAACAAGTATAATATTATAATTTAAATACTATTAAATCATCATTTACAGTAGTGCAGTATTGTACAACATGTTCTTCAAATACTACCCAAGGGCCTTGGAGGCCAAGGAGTCTAAGACACAAAGTACACTTCTAGAGAATTAGGCTCAAATTTGCGCACATCGCTTGAGTTCAACCGGTCGCTTACACTGCACAGATCTCCAAGGCTCCTTCATACATTTAAGTACAGTTTACACTTAATGTTGACTGTAACATTTGTCGATTTCATACATACATATACATATAAAGGTATTTACAATCCATGATTTTCAAATTTAAATTAAACATGCATTTGTAGAGGTGTAACGTTAAAGTAAAAAGCTTAAAGGGCCTTTGAAAGACCAGATCAATGGAAATTCTGCGCTCCGCACTAGTATCAGCTGAGAGCGGAGTCTGCTGCATCCTCGCGTCTGCTGCTGTGCTGCAAGGAAAACCTAATGACGGTAGTTGTCTTCCATGCGGCACCGCTTCCGCTGCGTGGGGTGCTCGCCCATGTCCAGGCTCTCGGTGTCGCTGTCCATAGCCTCGCTGCAGTCTCCGTCGTTTTCACCGCCGACGTCATCCTGTTTTCGCTTTGCGGTGGCCATTTCCGCAGCGTGCCGCTTTCGCCACTTCGTGCGACGGTTCTGGAACCACACCTAGAAGTAAAAACATTGCATTAGAAATTGTCCAAGTTTCTCTACAATTTGAAGAAGCTAGACTTAATTAGCTGAATATTTTAGAGCACTCGCACGTTGATTTAGGAGGGGACCGGCAGCTGACGCAGGGTATCACATCCTGCAGCCTTTTGCGGAACAAGTGCAGCCCTGTAACCACCCCATAAGAGCATCATCAGAGCCGGTTAACCCTCAATTAAAGCAAAATAAAAGCGAGCAGCAAAAAACCATGACTAACGTCTTTGGGCACACACACCGCATCGGCTGAGTATGGGAAGACTCCGGGCAGTATGCAGCATATGGTGCAGACGCATAACAATTGCGTTCGCAATCGATGCTAAGCTTCTGACCGCCGAAATCTCATAGCCAGCTCATGAGGACATTAACTCAGATCGTCGTACGGTGAGCGACTGACGGACGGACCAAGAAGACGAATTCCTACAGCCCCAAATGAAAATTGTATTTGTTTAAAACACTATTAGAATTGCAAGGTTCCAAGACTCGACTAGCCGTGTCTTTGTAAAGCTTCCCATCCCTCCGGCCGATATCAACAGTCCATATGGAGGCGAGTGCGTACGAGTGTATAGTTAATTCATCTTTGAAATAAAAATTGTTTACGAACACAAAATAGCTTCACACCCGGGTGTATACGAGGAGGATGTAAACTGACTTCTGAATGCAAAGCGGAAAGGAAAAATGCTGATGCTGAGGTTTATCGTACCGGCGACTCTGCGGAGGACTCTGCGGAGGATGGAAGCAGTTGGCCACATCTGTTGCCCCAGAGTAATGACCATGAAAAGCATCCTTAATGATCCTGTATTATGTACAAACATCGGTTTGCGATTCCGGTCCGCAGAATTGCTCGCTCGCCCGCCCGCCTGCTCTTACGCCGAACGAGCTGTGGTTAGTTATTTTCAGAGCATATTAATTGTCTTTTATATCGCATAATGACGCTTGGAGCGACAACGGCAGCAGAGATGTGGCAATGAACACAACCGTAAAGCTATTCGTACCAAGTTGTTCATGACTTTTAAGGCCATCGAATGAAGTCTTTGTGCCTCGTTGGCTAGAGATAGTTCTTGGAAGTCTGCTAATTTGTAAAATTTGAATAAATCAAATTCAGCCACATCTTGCACTCAGCCTTCTGCGATAAAACTGCGTGAAATCCCAAATTTACTGAACGAGAACGATTTATTCAATGGATAGTTTTATTGCAACTCGAGAATTTATGACGTCTCCATGTCAAAGTCCATCAAACATCGTGCCAATCAATTTGCCTCGCATAGGATTTATGCTCGGATAATAAACATCCAGCAGAGCCAACTGCGACGGAGTCCGATTAGCATCGAGGCTGGTTCAGAGGCGGCACCGGCGAGATACCGCACATGGCCCACACTGCAAGGTAGGGACGAAGGTGCAATAAAAGCGAATAAAATGGCTGCATGCATATCGCACAGGGGATTGTAATAAGTTTAAAATAAAATATTTTCAGTGCACGAGTAAAGGGCTAACAACAACACACCAACAACACGAACAATAAATGTGCTGGCCAAATCGAAATTTGTTTTAGTAGACAAACATCCCACTGAATATTTATTGAACGCCATGAAATTCACAACAACAAACAACTCGATTTGGTAAATCAAACAAAAGGCACGACAGACCTTTTTTGGTCGCACTTAATAACTGCAATAAATTTCATTTTGAGTGATGGTTTGAGCGATGTTTTATTGCTGTGTGATTTATACGATCGCTCAACATGTCACTTCTGCTGAAACTTTGGCCCATGTTGGAGGGACCTCAGTCATATTGGGATATAATGTGAGTCCAATCGGGAGATGCTATTTTGGCTGCGTATGGCATCCAGTTTAGAGAAAGGATCGCAGAGAAACCTAGAATACACTGTACATTTTTCTCTCACATTGCTTATCTCAAGGCTTAGTGTAGTGAATATCACAGATCAGTATCAGTTGTCGTTTTGGAGATCAAAAGTCGCCAGAGGCAGGCGTATACTAAGAATAGCTATGGTCCCAAAGTGATTCCAAATATAGAAATCTCTTGCTCCGGTATACCCCAAATACCGAAAATCTTGTTTGTAGATTCTGGACAAGGACTACTTACTGGGTAGTAAAAAAATAACTAATCATTCTAATAAGCAGTCCTCTCCATGGGCAGGTTTTCTTTCTATTCTGCAAGTTTAAATTTTGCATTCTTATTTTTTGGACATTACAATATCAATGCAAATAGCACCCAATAAACTTTCTCCAGTTCTCCAGATTTTATGGGAAATATAATAATGATTCAGCAAGCGATTATAGCTTAGAGACTTAGAGACTTAGAGACTCAGGAGGCCTTTCAGGTCTGACTATATAGTAGCTGTAAAACCTATTTCATTGCATTGCTGTGATTTGAGGCTCTGCAGAACATGTCGTAATCGCTTTCACTGGATCATTAATTCAACGTCCACGATGCTCAATTATCCGTCCTGATTTATTCCTCAAAATTACGCAATTGAATACTTAACTAAGCTCGATGCCTAACTTGGCCTGTCGGCCGGCGATGGCACGACTGCGATTATGATGGGGAGATGATTAATTACGAGTGAATATAGTGCTACGACGCCACACACCGACTCACTCAGGAAATCCTGAGCAGGCTGTGCTGCGGCACGACGTGCTGGAGTCACACATCAACATGGAGTTGATGGCAGTCATCTACATGTGTATCCTTGCTAAGATGGTGTCCAATCACACGAGGATTCAATTAGAAAGCAATAGGCAGGATCATTCACACACTTATATGAGTCTGGCTGTGTTTGTGTGAATGCTTGTGTACATATGTGTGTGTGCGTGTGTGTGTATGAATATCGCCCCAGCTCATCACTTGCCCATGAGTGACGGCCTTCGATAGCACGCAAATTTGACGCAGCAGCAAATGACACAAATGCAAATGAGCCGAAATGGTCCACAACACGGGCCAGCCTGCGTGTCTCGAGCAGTAGGATTCGAAATATGATCTTGACAAGAATAATTGCCTGCAATCATAATTAAAGCGTTGTTCGTACACCCGGTCCTGATGACTGACGACCGATGGCTGGCTGCAGCCATGGTTTGCAGCGAACAACGCGACTGGCTGCGGCTGGTCTGGAACAAGACAATGTGGCAACGTGAGAGAGAGAGAGAGAGAGAGAGAGCGAGAGCGAGAGCGAGAGAGATAGAGGAAAGGCTTTGAAATGATTGTTAGTGCAGACGCGACGAGGCGAAGTGCCAAAAGTTACCCATTCAGGGCGAGGCTAAGGACTCGCTACGTTCGCAGCAGCAGATCCTGCAATGTTAACTGCTGAGGACCATTTGGGACGACAATCGAACACATTAAATAGTGTGTTCCAACAAGTACATTGAGCCCGAGATTTGTCAGTTTAGATAATTTTGATAAATTATTCAAACAGAACAGTCTCAGCAGCGAACAGCTCAAAGTCGACGGCTCCAGTCATCCAGCGCCACCCACAGCATGGTGTGCGGCGGGCGTGGCTCAGGGAGTGGGGGACACTCAATGAGGCAAAACTGGAATATTTAATTGCAACGACAGAGCGTCGGTTATGGTCTAGTTTTGGTTTACAGCAGCCTCCATTCGTATGAAGTGTTCAAGGGCCGCGTAAGCAACCGCCTCTGAGTTGAGCGAGCAGACTTCAGTAGCGGCGTTCGGGGTTCGTCTATGGGGCTTGTTGCGCGGCACAACCACACACGCATCGATTCGTGTGTATGTAAGGAAGATACTAAATACTCGGCGGCGCTGTCGAACGTGAGCCGTTTAATTTAAAATTTTACTTTTTGAGTGACGCGCAGCAGCATGTATTTATGAGCGGTGCGCCCGACACGTGTGGGGACGCTATCTGCCGAGTTCTCACAAATTTGATGACAAAAGGATTTGTTTTGATAACAAATTCAACTCATCTCAGCTAGACGCAACTCAAAACTGGGATCAAGCGATTTAAGTTTGCAGCCGCAGACGTGTAACGCAGCAGCGGCACACACAGCATTTGCTCCTCCCACCAAAGCGGCGACACACTCTTCCCAAATGGCCCCGGTATTTTAAAATCCGCTGGATTTGCGTTTCAATAAATATGTAAATTTCAATGCGACCGGGTACGTATCTACGTTCGTCTAAGACGGGCAACCATTCGCTAATTCCAATCTAGCTCAACTGGATTCGGTTTCGTGCGAGTGCTGTAACTTTAGGGTACTAATAGGACTTACCTTCACTTGGGACTCCGTCATTCCTAAGGCATACGCTAGCTTCGCCCGCTCTGGACCCGCCAGATACTTTGTTTGCTCGAACGTTTTCTCGAGTGCAAAAATCTGTTGACCGCTGAAAGTGGGCCGAGTGTGCTTCTTCTTTCCATCCTTATCGTTGGCATGATGATGACCGTGCGATTGGGAAAGATTCGCTGACACTGTAAATAAGGAAGATATTTTTAATGTCATCTTGGTTCGACTTCATTGCCCAAATGCTGCAATTCGCGGAGGATTTTATGATACATGATAAATACTTATGTATGTACATATGTATACTATATAAAGGGTTGGCCATCGGCTGGTTTCTTTTTAAAAGTGCTGTGAAAGTTCAAATTCAATAATTATTCGATATTTAAATATTAATAATTAGAAGCGTAATTCAAAAGGAAACCGGCCGATGGCCCACACGATATAACAATTCTAATCGTTGTACTTCAAATCTAATTGCAATGGTAATAGTAGTCTATCGTTACCGGAACCGAAGGATGGAAATGAATCCAATAAATCAACACTTGCATATGTGGGTAAGATAAGATGTTTTATCATTCTTCGATTAGGTTCATTATTTGCCTTTTCTGCCTTTTATTATAAACGAGTAGGTATTCTCGACATTTTAAAGTTATTCTTATTTGTCATCTGAAACTATAACATGTATTTATATTTACATGGTAATGAAGGTGAGGTGATGTAATGCCAACACATATAAATACATATTCGGCTTAATCCGTAATTGAACTTATTGAATTACGCACGAAGAACCAAATTACGCTTCCTCTTCTCTACCGGACACAGTACCGTACGATGCATACCGTAGTACCATCGTGCTATAGCATTTGTAACAATTCCATTTAGGCTGCACTCATACACGAGGTGGCCGCATTCCTCCCCTCGGCATGCTGTTGCTTCTTGTTATTAATTATCTCAATTAGCTTTGATTTGGTGCGCAGATGTGCTCGACGCCAGTTGGCCATTTCAGCATTCGCTAAACATCGTGAAAACCTGGCTTGATTAATAGGCCAAACGGTGTGCTTCATAAGAGTGCTGGTTTGGCTCAGTGGCCGAAAAAGTAAAAAAGAAACGCCAGAAGCTCTCCATCCCCGTACCAGGAGTGGCTGGGTTCGGAAAGAGCGGGAAATCAAATCCATGACCCATGCTGGAAGTACCTCCTGATCTCTTGACTACAAATTTTTTAGTACTATTTTTTAAGTTTTCCCGTAGCAGTCAATTAAAAGTTGTTTTTATACTAAGCTTAGTAGTCTGTAATAAATATTTCCGGATTGATAATTCCTGGGTGAAATAACTAAACAAATAAGGATACATACACTGGTAATGCATTTTAAAAAAGATAGAAATATAATATCTGTATTATTACGATTCAAATGAGTTTCTCTTGAGTTGTTCTTCAAGTACTCTGCAGGGGACTCCGAAAACTCCTGCCTACAAGTTCGTCTAATTAAAAGCAGTTCTGGGTCGACGAACACAATGTGATGGCATTTAGAAGACCCTAATTGGACCTCATTAGGGCAAAATGGTGTCCACTGCTAAAACAATCTGCTGCTGCGATGGCCGATTTGTGAATTGTAACCGTCACAATTAAATACATCAATTAACAACAACAATTGTCCGCAAGTTAATTGCGGCACTTTGTGTCAACGAAGCACGATCCGATTGCACGGCTGGGAGGTGGTCGGAAGCCAAATTTACTGAGAATAGCTGCGAGCCTCAATGAAGCCGTGCCATTCAAAATACTAATCAATTAGTCAGCAAATGAAGCAGCAGCAGCTTCGGCGGCGGGCGCACTCCGAGCAGCGGGGCGAGATTCTACTTAAGTACCTCCATTTTATGCCATCAAGCCAATAAAACAAGCCGAAACAAAACGCCTTCTGTTCGAAGGCCCCCCGCCCCCGGACAGCTCGCACTCGCAAACCAACCGTGCAGCGGAAGGCTCACAACCACCGTCGAGGCAGGCACACCAATTAATGTCACCCCATTATTAAATGATCCCTAATTATGTGAAATGATTTCACTCGGCAGAAGTGGCTGCGGGGCATACAAATTGTTTGCGTCGTAAAGTCGCAAAGTGTTTACGGCCTGCAAGAGGAGGGCGCCACAGCGACACGCAACGAAATGGGAGGAGCAGGTTGCTTGCTACTGTGGTGGCTACTCTAAGGACTGGATAAGATATCCCTTAATGGCACCTCTGGCCTTGCTCTGCTAGATGCCGTGCAGGAACAAGTGACGCACATACTTCAGTACAGCACTTTTGGAAGCGGTCGAAGCTACTTGTTGTCCGGTGAAGAGTCAGTCCTTCCAACGGCAACGCATCCGAAACCGGCAGCGGGCGCTCATATGTCGGCACACTGCCGAATTGGAGAATCCGCTTACAAGTGTTTACGAGGCCCAACGTTAACATTTATATGGAGCAATAAAGCCCGAGCTGCAATTAAGGCGAACATGGGTACTTGAAATTCAGGGCACGGATGCCAAATCGCACACATATGCGCACATAATTATTGCTGCCGTGCTGCGCTGCACATTCGCCCGAACATCCTGAACATCCCGAGCATGCAAGGAGGCACTAAATGAACCCATATTCATTAACTCTGATTTGGCTCTCCCGTTCCGCTCCTGGCTTCTGGTGGCAGGCGGTGGTTCGGCGGAAAAGGATCCTTTGAGTTGCTGAATGAAATCATTATTGAAATTAATTTAAACAAGGATGTGGATGTGGATGTGGATGTGGACTTACATTGCAGCCCAAACTGCTCTTGAGCAACAGTATGAACATCGTCGGTCGGGCAAAAGTGACATTAAAATATGCTTTACCGCAACGTGTAACGACCCTGTGGCAATGAAGCCGCCTCGCCTCATTAAGCGCCGTGTTATCCTTGAGATTATGTGTTTTAACACGACAGACGACATAGAAAATGTGGCTCGCATTTTAATTAATTTTAAGTAGCTGCCCGCATGTGGGTGGTATGGCCCACATGATCCACGGCCCAGCTTCCAGTGGAAAACCTTTCGCAGCACTCCGCAAATAAAATCGTCCGAATGAACATCCCGAAATTTAACGGGAAAAACAACATTGGACGCACACCGTTTTTATAAAAAATGAAAACTCACCGTCATTCTTCAATTCAGGGCCATTATCGTCATCATAACGACACTGAGGGCGCAAATCCTGGCTCATAAAAGTGCAGAAACGTTAAATTTATTGCGGCT